>BSBK01007326.1:1240000-1876954 GCA_027943335.1 Chamaecyparis obtusa | reverse complement strand
AATTTGATACATAATATGAATTCTATTTGACAAAATCTACTTGTCTTTATAGTGTGATTGGGAAAGCTTTCACTACATATATATTTATAAAAAAATCCTTAAATCGTGAAATAATAAGTAATTTTTTAAATAATTTTAAGTTTGAAACATATCCAAAATATATATTTTTTAATCAATGCCATATAGAAAATATAGAAAACGTGAAGGCTATTGCAAACTATGGATAAAAAGGAACAACTTAATTTTTGAATTAATTACAATATTAAAATATATCTAAAATATAAAATCATTTTAATCAATATAGGTATAGAAAATATGAAGATTACTGCAAAACAAAATGACTAAAAAGAAGCACCCATAAGAAAATAATAGTTAACTATATAAACAATATGATATAGCAACTTTCTACAATCCATGACAAGCGAAAATATTTCTGGGAATGATTGTGTAACATATTTTTAACCATAAGATGTTCTAGCATAAGAAAAATTTAGGAGTGGTGAAATCTAATGGGGTGCTTCATGTGCTATACGCGAGACCAAGAAGATTCAAATCAAATTACCTTCATATACAGTTTGTAAAGACACTAGTCAAATCGGAGAATGGCTAGAGTGGCTATACAAGGCCAAAGTGCACCTGATTAGACTATTTATTTGTATTTATTAAATAAATTAAAATTCAAAAAATAATTGTTCATTGATTTTTACTTTAATTAATAAATAGAAATAAATTATCTAATCAAATACATTTTGACTCCGAAATAGACATGGGCCTCAAATCGCCACTCAGTCTATTAACCACCATTAATACCCAATAACTCACACTGGACAAAGAGGAGAGCAAGAAGAGGACAACAGGTACAGGCCCACGTATTTCAAAATGCAATACGTTGGAAGGTCGATCAGACCATGCGGACTGACCCCAAACTGACCACAAACCATAGGCTGTAAACTAGCTCAACGATGAATGTTGAACATTGTAATCGGTCAACCAAAAATACGTCAACACATGAAATTGACCTGTAATCCTAAGACTTGTGATTTCAGATTGAAAGAGAGATCCCTTTTATCCTCCACCAAGGCCAAGTACTGCTTGGCTTACAACACGCCATTCCTCGGCATACTTGTCTCGACTGGCCGAAGAGGGACACTTTGTATGTTTTTTCAAACTCCCTTTATATAATTTAGGTTTTAGTTGGTACTTTTTTTCAAACTCCTTTTATATAAGTTTTAGTTGGCTATTTAGTCAATACCTGTCTCGCCCGTGGTACGCTGCTTTTATCCTACTTCCAGTAGATATTTGAAACATCTCATGGAGTAGACCCAGTGACCAATACGCTGAACGTTGTGGTCTTGATAAGCAGAGATCACGTGGTACTCTATAACGCTGACCATTGACTGTCGATCTAATAGTAGACTGCTCCTCAAAACGATTGGAGGCTGTAATTGCTACCATCCAAAAATGGAGAGAAGCATGGTCAAAAACCAACGCAGTCAAAGAAACAGGTTGGTGCGGCCAACTAACCAAATTAATACCTGGCGCATACCAACTGGAGTGCAGTGCAAAGAAAGGCGACTGGCAAAGAAAGGCGGCTTGCAAAATAATAGAGTTAATAGGCTGACCATATGTGCCACATCACAAAATTCACATTCTCACAAAAACCAACAAAGTAAAGCTATCTCTACCACTAAAGTATACAAACCTAGCACAAGCGAATAATCAAGAAGGTAATATGGCCTAGTTATAGAAGCAGACTATAGACTGGTAAGAAAAAACTCTTTATTACTACACTTTCAATTTTTTAATGAAAATATATTTTTTAATTAAAATATAAATCTATTGTATCTTAATATTTAAAAAATAAAACTTTTAGTTATAATGCCCAAAATGTTCTAAATCATGCCCAACATTAATAATTTGTAGTGTTCCATTAACAACAACTATAGTATTATTTTTAAAATTAATTTAATTATTTATATTATGTAAAATAAAATAATATTATTATAATTTATATTTAATAATAATAATAATAATAATAGAGGATCACTCTATAATGGAAAGGTAAGTAGTGAGCCTCTCATCCATTACCACCATTACAAATCCCAAAAATAATGAGCATAATTATATATATATAATTTAATTTGTGTAAACTTTCAACTTGCCAAAATTAATTAGGGGGAGATTGATTTTTGAAATCAAATTGCCCTTTTCAGTAGTAAACGCCTTGGACATAAAAAAAAAAAAAAAATATATATATATTTTAACCCAGCCTTCCACTTAACCTTATAAATACATCTATTCCTCCTACCTGTTTAAACAAATGTGATCTCTATCTATTCAAAATGGCTCAGATAATGTTTTCTCCATCCATTTCAGTTTCCAAGTCTCGAGGATGGATCTCAACGAGAGCCCATGGATTTTCACCGATTTTAAATTACTCGCGCGCAAAGATTCTGGGTACTTTTTAAAATCTTATTCTGTTCAAACTGCATTGTAATCCTCGAACTGAAAACTTGATTTATTGCTGTTTTTTCTCAATCGTTTGCAGCTTGCCACAACATGCCATCTGTTGTTGTTGGCGGAGAGGAAGCGAAGAGTATTCAGGGTAATGCCGATCAGAAAATACATACCCTCTTCTTTGTATTATCGACTTATGGGTTTAAACTTGCGAAATATTGTGAGTGTTAAATAGTTAAGGCTGTCGTTATTGCAGATTTAACGATAGGGCGTTCGGAGCGTAAAACCAATCCTAGTTACGGGAAACCAGATTATGTTCATTCTGTTTCAACATTTAATGAGGTATTAAGTATGAATTCGTTTGAGTTTGCTTACTGGATCCGGCATTTATTATAAGCACATTTTTTAGGACCTATGGATTAAGTGTTTCATTTATCAGCAGTCTCTGAGATTGAATTTGTCTCTGAAAAATGTAGAAGACAAGAGGAAATCTGAAAATCTAATTTAATTTTCTTGTTTCAGGCACCCTTGCATGAGATGGATAAGAGAGTAGAGGAATTGGTTGGGGAGATAAAAGGGCTCTTTAATTCGATGGAAGATGGGGGAAATAAGTCCCTCTGCTTACGATACTGCGTGGGTAGCAAGAGTTCCTGCCATTGATGGCTCTGCTAAACCCCAATTTCCTCAAATGGTGTACTGGATTCTCCAAAATCAGTTACCTGACGGTTCCTGGGGAGAAAAGAGACGTTCTTTAGCGTGTGATAGACTACTCAATACCCTTTCCTGCCTTATTACTCTTGCCTCCTGGGGCCTTGGAAACAATCAACTGAACAGAGGTAATCTATATTATTTCATTCATTTCTTTTCTTTCCATTAGTGGTTTCACATAAACCTATGTGCATTATCTTCTACATTTTGACACCATATTTTAGTAGTCAGTGTGTCTAGCTCGGATAGTTTGATTCAAATATTTGAAATTAGTATACAAGAGGCACAATTTAAAAATGAGATTACCTTTAACCAGATGAATGGGACTGATTAATTTGCCATAGCAGGTCTTAATTTCTTGAGGAGAAATACAGAAGGAATGATTAAAGAAGCACTCGGTCATATCAGCCCAAGGGATTCGAGATGGTATTTCCTGTACTGCTGAATAAAGCCAAACTTTTGGGTTTGGATCTTCCTTATCAGCTATCTGTTATGAAACAAATAAGCGAAAAGCGGAACTCGCAATTGAGAAAGTGAAATCCTAACCCACCTTTTACTATTATCTGTTTTGTGTTATGCCCTGTTTTGTTCCCCTGTTTTGCTATTATCTATTTGTGATATGTCATGTTTTAAGGAATGCATAAACAGAAGATGGAAATGATTGAATGTGATTATTGTGTATTAGAGTATCTGTTGAAGAGCTGCACAGCATCCCCTCAAATATGTTGCAGTGTCTGGAAGGCATACAAGAAGTAGTCGATTGGAAAAATGTCCTGAAACTGCAATCCAAGGATGGATCTTTCTCAGGCTCCCCAGCATCTACAGCTTGCGTATTCATGCACACAGGAGACCAGAACTGTCTACGATTTTTGAGTAGCCTTGTTAAAAAGTTTGGAGACCATGGTAATTATTGTATTTAATACTCGTACGCATTATCCAGAGAATGTCGGGTTCTAAAATTAAAATATTTGAATTGCAGTGCCGGGCATGTATCCGGTGGATATTGCGGAGGCGTTTGAGAGCCGTTTGATTGTGTTGAACGTCTTGGACTCGAACGCCATTTCCAAAACGAG
The DNA here is from genome assembly GCA_027943335.1 of Chamaecyparis obtusa. Taxonomy (NCBI): domain Eukaryota; kingdom Viridiplantae; phylum Streptophyta; class Pinopsida; order Cupressales; family Cupressaceae; genus Chamaecyparis; species Chamaecyparis obtusa. Next base: position 1,872,716 of record BSBK01007326.1, on the reverse strand, counting down.
ATTAAACAAGCTTTGGACTATGTGTTCCAGTGAGTAAATAGTGCGTCGAGGCTCTTTTGTGATTTTTCCAATAGAAGTACAGAGTATTTTGATACCTCGCTTTGGAAACGTATGTTAGGTACTGGAGTAAAAGAGGCATTGGATTTGGAAGGGAAAGCCTGGTTCCTGATATTGATATTACAGCCACTGCTTTCAGGCTTCTCAGAACGTTCGGCTACTCTGTATCTTCTGGTATATAAATAATTTAGACGAGCAGTCATTCAAAACTTAATCGAGTCTTTAATTTCTAGAATTATTAGATCGGTCGTAATCTTTTATAATTTTAAATGGCAGAGGTTCTGCAGAACATTAAAGGCGAGGCTGAAGAACTTCTTAAGCTGTCTCCTAATGAAAACAGTGCAGGAGTAATCGCAATATTGAGCCTGTATAGATCTTCACAGCTTAACTTTCCCGGCGAAAATATAATGAAGGAAATAGATGCGTTTGCAAAAGATTACTTGGTTGGATTCCTGCAAAGCGAGAACTTTTCTCAGGCGAAGGCTGTCAAGGAAAACCTGCCCGGAGAGGTACTGCGAAATGTTTTTATGTGCGATTTACTACTGAGCATAATAAAATAAATTCTGATTTATAATTTTTTGTGTCTTTTATCCAGGTTGAATATGCTTTGTCTACTCGATGGAATAGAAATATGCCCAGGCTGATGGCTAGAAATCATATAGTAGCGTTTAATCTCGATGACTTGTGGCTCGGGAAGACATTATATCAGTATGATACAGTCTGTTTTATATGAGTGTATTCTGATTGCATTCGATTATTTTTAAATTGTCTCTGGTGAAGTTTGAAGTTTGAACACACTGCTAATCCAGGCTGACTGTGATACACGCCGTACAGACTGCCTAAAGCAAGCAACGACAAGTATTTAGAATTGGCCAAACTCGACTTCAATCGCATTCAGGCTACACACAGATCTGAAATACCACATATTAAGAGGTAAAATGAGGAGCAGTTTGAAAGGAGTCTGAGCGCAAGAAAATTAGTTTAATAGTTCTTTTTGTTTTTGCCAAGATCTTTGATTAGGGCTATTAACGTGAGATTATTGTGGTGTTAAAGATGGTACAGAGATTGCGATTTCCCGCGGTTGGATTTTAGTCGACACAGAGAAGTTGCAGTTTACTGGAGCTCTTCAGCGGTTATGTTTGAACCACAATACACCGATTGTAGACTTGATTATGCAAAAGCAGGACTCCTGGGTGTTATCTTAGACGACCTCTATGACACCTATGCCAGTATGCACCAGCTCAATCTTTTCAATGAAGCTTTCGAAAGGTCAGCACACTCAATCCTCATCTCATCTTGAATCTAAACAAATTGGCCATACTTAACTGTGGTCTTTTCGGCTGCAGATGGGATCCATTAATAATCGAGCAACTGCCAGAGGACATGAAAATAGTTTTCATGGGCATCTATAATACTTTGACCAATATATCTGAACGAGTAAGGGAGGTTCAAGGTCGTGATGTGCTTCCTTACCTGCGCCAACAGGTAAATACTTCACAATTTTCATGGATTTCGCCTCTGCCCACAGTAAATTTTGAACTCAACTCTGTGTTCATTTAGAGCCCTCTTTTCGTTGGCTCTAGATTGCTCTTGATTTGAGTTGAGGAAGAGGGGAATTGTAGTCTAACAATATTTGTTCGTCTGTTGTGGGATTCAGTGGTTAAATCTGTTGTTGAGTTTCACAAAAGAAAGAGAGTGGATGGAAAGAAGTTATTCGCCGTCATTAGATGAATATTGGGAGAATGCCCGAGTGTCGATAGCAATGAAAACAACTATCCTCCCCTCAATATTTTCTACCGGAGATCGTCTTCCTGATCAAATTCTTCAGAAGCTTGACTTTTTCGATCTCGTCAGTCAGACAGGGCGTATTATGAACGACGCTAGAACTTTCCAGGTGATCCCCGTTTCGGCTCCTTTCATTTTAAGCCTTTTTAAACACGGTGGAAAATGTTAGAAACTTGAAGTATATTTTATACTGTTGTAATTTAGAGAGAAAGAGATCGCGGGGAATCGGCTTCATTCGTAGAATGCTACATGAATGAGCACCCTGGATGCGCAGAAGAAGAGGCCCTGAATTACATGGAGGGAATGAACGAAGACGCCCTCACTGAATTAAATTACCATTTTCTAATGCGGGCAGGACATACCCAAGCGTTACAGAACACTTGTTTTTAACACGGCCAGGATAATGCAAATGGTTTACAGGAAGGAAGACGGCTTTCTAAATGCTGCGGAGGACCTTGAAGATTCCATTAAAAAGTCTCTGTACGAACCACTACTGTAACAGATTTCCCTCTGTTATGGGGTCTCGAAATTCAACAGCCAATGAACGTAGTTCCATCAAAAAAATTATGTACGAACCACTCTAACAGATTACTATTATGTAGTGTTAGAAATTCCAAGTTCAGTAAAATAAAATTCTGTTTCAACAGATGATAATACTTTTTTAATTATTAATGGCAGCAATACTTACTTTTATACACGACTTGCAATTTTTTTTCTATTAATTTAGTCAATCATCATATTGAATTTGAAAAAATCAACAGAAATTATATTGTTTACATTTATTTTTTATTTTAAATAATTATAAAACATATCATTTTTCTAGGATGCAAATGCTAATTCAACCTGGCATCACCTAGATGCAAATGAGTGCTAAGTGCTCCATTAATTCTCATGACAAATGAGTTCTTATAAAATAGGAGTCAATGAGTTTGACTCAAAAACTACACAATTAAATCCTTAGCAATATCACAATTTGACTTGCAATGGAAACTATCTCCTATTTATCAATTGATGAGCTAAAGAGATTTTATATGAATGGTTCATAAGGCACAACATTTGTTGAAGGTTTTACAAATGGTGTAGCAAGCTAAGTGGGCTTAACCTGGGAGGAAACTACATGGTTAAGCATGCGTGAGTCGGAGCAATAGTTGGATGGGTGACCTCCCTAAAAGGCCCTATTCTTCACACATGTGAGCATTGCCTAGATGCAATTAATGTTAAGCGTTCCACAATATCATTATCCTTTTTTTATTAGTTCATACTACAAAGGCTAAATTCAATTTTTGTTTTCTCTAACTGATATATATTTCAATGTAGTAAAACCATTACATGGATTGTCAAATGCTATTAAATTTTTTAATGACATGTTTACTATTCTATGTGTCATGGATTTGACTTTAATAAATATTTTACTAAAATCTCATCTAATCTAAGATAAGATTTTGAATCTTATAAAAAGATATCATGGGGCCTTATTCTATCCATCTAATAAATTATTAAGAACAATCATTCATTTTTTACTACCAGTTTAACTAGTCATCATACATAATTAAATATTTTGAATTAAAATTCTATTATCTACATTTACTTTTTATTTTAAATTATTATTAAAAAATTATTTTCCTTTCTTTTTTATTGGTTTTACAAACAGTGTAAAATTCAAATTTTCATTTGTTTAACTAATATATATTTGAATGTAGTAAATCCATTGCATCAATTGTCAAATTCTATTAAATTTTTGAATGACATGTTTACTATTCTCCATGTCATGGATTTGACTTTATTAAAATATCTAGTCTAATAGAAGATTTTGAATCTTATAAAAAGATATTCTCTATCCTTATTTATCCACTTCATAAATTAATAACCATCATTTACAAAGAACCATCACATAAGAAGTTATTTTGTAGATAAGTAGGAGATATTTTCCACAACAAATCTAATTGTGATATTATTATTAGGATTCAACTGTGTAGTTTTTAGTCAAATTCATTGATGCATATTTTTATCCATGTAATAAATTAATAATGACATGAAAGAACCATTTTCTATTTTTATCACTAGTTTAGTCAATCATCATACATGATTAAACATTTTAAACTAAAATTCTATTGTCTACATTTATTTTCTATTTCAAATAATTATATAAAAGCATCATTTTCCTTTCTTCCTTTCTTTCATTTTCCTTTCTTTAACTACCATATATTTCAATGTATTAAATTTACTATATCAATTGTCAAATACTATTAAACTAAATTCTTCAATTACATGTTTACTATTGTAAGGGTTTGTTTGGTTGCTGGAATTAAATAATGTTAGAATTGTCAAATTCCAGTATTTAACAATTTTGAAAGTTTTAAATATGGAAAATAGTTTTTGGAATATGGTTGGAACCGTTTGGTTCACCTATAATTCATAATGAGAAGATGGAAAATATTGGTTGCATATGGATTTCAAATTATTATAAATTTTTCTTTACCCCCAGTTCCCATTTAAGTGGAATTGGAATTGTTTTTCCAATTCCACCTATTTAGATGGAAGATTCAAATGCTGGTTTTGGCGGTAAATAGGAATTTCAACAAATCCCTATTCTAGTTCATGTTTTGAACATTGGTCAAAAATGTCAATTTCGGGATTTGACAATCCCAATTCCAGTCTAATTCCAGCAAATAAACCGGCCCTAAATGTCATGGATTTTGACTTCATTGAATATTTTATTAAGTTAATAAGTATGAGATTTTGAATCTTATAAGAAGATATTGTGCATGTGGTGCCTACCATGTATGCATCATGTTATGTGTTTATTCATTTAATTTGAGCTAGACGCTTAGATGTTATTGTGTCATTCATTCTATTTATAGCTCATAAAATAAGGTGTTATTTCCTCACACTATTTTCCAAACCATACTAATTTTTCCACTACTGTCCAGATGGATTTTATAATTTTCCCACCATTCCTTGGCATTTCTTTCATACATCATAATCCAATATGAGTCACTGTTAGCCCGAAGTAAAAGATTGACCATCAATGCTTTTCTTATCCACCTTTGTATCTTAGAAAATTTGACTACCTCTTCATTTTGTGTAATATTTGATCTTTTAACCATGGTCACATTATCTAATATGATCCATGAAAATACTATAAAACACTAAATATTCCATATAAAATAATTCCATAAACATAAAAAAACAAAATGTGCAATTTGATAAAATATTGGTGAGACTTCATGTGTGTCTCTCCAACAAAAAAGATTTTACATAGAAACGTGACTTCATTAAACAAATATGATAAATCAAGAGGAGAAGGCATAGGTTGGTTCGATATTAGTGAAGGATACTCATCACGAAGACCAATTGTTGTTCACTCTGATAGCATGACCCTACAACATAGAAGAAGTTCTATCAAAGAGACCTTATGGGTCAAAGAGACTATCCACATGTGTTGTTAATCAAACATTGGCAACGAATGGAAACTCGTCAGAGAAAGATCTAACAGGTCTTCTTGACAAACAAATTGATGATAGGAATAATGAGCTTCATCGAGTGGACCACTATCATTGAGGTAACTTCTCTCAAGTATCACTGATTTCCTAAAGTCGTTCTGATAAAAATGGCATTTCTATAATTGGAAAGAATCTTAAGTGGTCATCAAAAAATTAAAAAAGGTGAATACGAAAACAAAACTCATCAAAGATACTATTAGCTTTGAGGAGACTTCTCTCCAATTACTGTAATCATATCACATAACCAGATGTGAGAAGAACCACAAGAAACAAGGAAAAATCCTTAACAAGCTGAGTTGCAAAATACTTAGAAAATATGGAAAATATCTGAAATTTAGATGTCCAAAACCTCTTGTGTCAAAGTTTGTTTGATCTTGAAGTATCATGAGCCAAAGCTTGAATTGAACGGGTTGTAAGTTTGTAGATGTTTTCATGATGCACTCCAATTTTATGAGCTGATTTAATGTTGGAGTTCTTCTTCCATGCAAGAAATTTTCCATCAAGAAAGGAAACATAATAAGCTTTATCTTCTCATGCTGATATAGAAATCAGATTCCTCTTAATACCAAAAACAAAGAGGACATCACTTAAGTGTAGAAAAATTCCTGAATCCAATTGAAAAGACATAGAACCATCTGTTTTAACAGGATACCTTGCATCATCTCCAATGATAACTTGAATATGGAAATCCTTTTCTTTCAAGTTGAACAAATAATCACAATAATCAGTGATATATCAAGATTCTCCACTACCAATCAGTCGGGTATCACTACTCATGGGAATATTAAGTTGGAGAGTACAAAAATAAAATAAAATCCTTCATGTTAGCTTATAGAAAGGGGGGTGAATCAGTAATCCTTGATCCAAAACACCTTATAAACTTTTCTTTGATTAACTCGGTAGTAGCTCGGTAACAACACAATTCACTATTTACTGATAACAATAAATAAACTATATCAATCAGTAAATCATTCACACAAATCCACAATGTGCAACAGCAATATTTAACATAGAAACCCTACTTTGGGAAAAACAACTATGGGAATTGTCACCCACTAAGAAAATACTCTTCTGAAGTACACCCGGTTAAGAGCCAATCTGGTTAAAGAATACAATATACACTATTAGGTGTGACCCAATTAAGGAATTTACCTCAGATCTATTAGGATCATCACCCTGTTAGAAGTGGCCTTGTTAGAGGGCTTTAAACACTCTTTTAGAATATCATCTTTCTCAAGGATTTTACAATAAGATTGTTAGGTCTACTCTTTTAAGAGATTTCTCTGTTACAAATGCAAGTAAGGAACAGTAATAAAAATGACCTGTAGATTTGCAACTATCTTTTCTCAATCAGATCCTTGTGCACTCTTCAATCTTCTCTTCAATTCTTCATAATCCATTGGCATCAACACTTCATCATATCCATTTTTTCCCATTCATAATGTCTTTGTTCCTCCTTCTCTGTAATAGTCGGTAACCCTTCAACTATTCAGTTTTCCATTTATTTTTCCATATAAGATCATCCTTTATATAGATAATTTTTACCTTTAATCTCATCTATTATATTTTCATTTAATCAATCTTGAATGTTCAATTCATTATACCTTGAAATTGAATCTCGGTAACACATTTTCTTTTCACCTAAGAACTTGAACTTTTCTAGAAACGTGTTCCATTTCTTTTTTCTACTTAGATATTTCCCTAGATCTTCACCTTAAATTTTCTTGTCTATAGATATCTTATAACTAACTTTCCTCATCATCATGATCATCTGGCTCATCATAGCTAATCAGTAAATGTCGATTCCATCCTTGTTTAATATTTATTTCTTGCTCTGTGTTCTTCATTAGAATTTAGGTTACATTACTCGGTGCCTAAACCTTTCTACTTTACTAAGTGACCTATCTTTTTAGTATTACCTTACCGAATGACTTTTCCATCTCGGTAGCCAAAAAAACTTAACTTATCGAATTATCAAATCTTCGTCACCATGCTTTACTGACTTAACATAATCATATGCTAGATAGAAAAAACTTATAACAACATAATCAAATCATTGTTTGATCTATATTAGTTTCCCATTTAAGTTCTACAACTTCTCAACTTCTCATTTCTTCTTCTCCTTAACTCATTCATCTTATATCATCACCGAATGATATGGAAAAATAATATAAACCAAAAATCAATTGCTTGACATCAATGACAAGACTTTAAATGATATAATATTTCTATTATTATCATGTATACCTCTGATCTTGGTCTCTCTTCATCATCAAATCCATCAAATAATTTATCTTCAACATTATTATCAATTATGGTAACAATCTCCCTCTTTGTCATTGATGGAAACACTAACAAATTCAATGTTCAATTGATGATGGCATGCTTTACTGTCAGTAACACTTTCCATTCAGATTCCTTCAGCAATATTCTCTTATTCATATCCATTCATCTTCTATACCCATCTCCCTCTGTGATATACAATTCTCCCTCTTTCAGTAATCTTCTCCGAGTGATCCCACAATAGTGGGTTACACTTTTTTAGACATGCTGATTTTTGCTGAAATCACACATTTTTAATAAAATACATGATGATTTAAGCCTTGAGAGGTTCCATTTGAAGGAATTAATTAAAAATGGTTATCTCAAAGCCTCTTAGATAAAAACAACATTGATATAACATCTATACTCCTCATTCATACCTACAATGGAGTCTCATTCGCACTTATTAAAATGTTGAAAAAAAAAGTCACTTTTAATTTATCTTTTGGCAGATCAAATGAATCAATTTGACAAACCTATCTCTATAGTAAGGTTCTACCAAGAAAAATCTTTCCAATGATTATAATGAACCATTAATAAATATTAAGTTTATTACGACTTTGTATTTTTAGTTTTACTAAGAATAGATATTTCACCATATGTCTACCTCTATGTTTGACGCTTATGAAAAAATAGTAAATGAGAAAAAAATTTATAGAAAATATATGTGCCCCCTAGGTATTAAAGTTCTCTTTTTAGAAATAAAAATAAAAAATGAAATTGGACAAATACACGACAAGTTATAAGCTATGTAGTCAAGGTATGTCAAAATTACAGTTTATGTTACAAAACTAAATTCGAAAGAAACACATTGATATCTATTTTAGAAAAAAAGTTATGCTCTATGAAAACAATGCAACTCTTTGAAAATGACATTTTCAGCAACATACTAGTTTTTGTGGGAGAAATGAAAAACCATTCAAATCAATTCAAAAATAAAAATAAAATATATATTTAGAATCTAGACAAAAAAATCTTAAAAGACTCTCATTTACTTCATCTTTCGATTCTAAATGGTTTAATGAAAAATATGCATCCGAATCTCAAAGTTTTTTTCAAAATGTAGAGTCCAGTGTTCATTCAGGCAAAAAAGTGTAACCCACTATTGTGGGTTCACCCCTCCCTCGTAATAATATGTCATCAATTACTATTCTCCCATATCAGTAATCTTATTCACCCTCTTTGACAATAATGCCAAAGAAACATAAACTTCTCAGATATATCTCAAGTGTATATATTTTTCATTGCAGTCATAAACATCCTTCACAACTTCAGTCTTCACCTAAAGAGTGAAATAATAGTGCATCAACTCACAAGATAGATATTCTATTGAGTCCTTGAATTGATGCAACATGCATCTATCCTTAATAAACATTGGATAGGGAAAGAAACCCTAACTTACCTCAGAGATACTCAAAAGCATCATTCGGTAATCATTTAGTAAATATGTCAGCTATCTACTCTTTAGAATTCACATACTCCAATGTCACATGCTTATCTTGTACTTTCTCTCTCAAGTAATGATACTTAATAGATATATGCTTTATCTTGGAATGCATCATAGGGTTCTTTGATATGTTAATAGCACTGGTATTATCACAATAAATTATAATAGGATTAGTAATATCTTCATGCATACTTTCGAGTAGTTGTTTGATCCATACAATGTTAGAAGAATTCATAACTACTATCACATACTCAGCTTCAATTGTAGATTATGAAATACAGCTCTGTTTGCTACAATCATGACAAAAAGTCACTATCAAAACTCTTCTTCAATAGAAATAAAGGAAGCCGAATAAACAAGAGCATCATCTTTGTCTTGGTTCTAGCACCATCTGGACACTTGTCACTCCTGGATGAACTTTGATACCCACTCATTCAACACAACATCATTAGGCCATTCGAATTGAAAAACTTTCTTCTCTTTTTCAAGAATCATATAAATCTCATGTTCAAAGTAGTGGCTGTGACATGAGATTTGTTGTATCTTGGCTTGTATGATTGAGTACGATAAAGACATTTTTGCATGAAATTCATAGAAATTTTGTAACCCTGTTCTTTTTAGGAATTCATAGCATTTTCTGAATTGTGTGCTCAAACCATTTGTTTTTGAACTTTAAAAAAAAATAGTGCTCAAAATAAGATCTTAACCTGACAGTTTGGTTATGTAGGAATTGTTTGACCATAATTTAAGAGTATAATGAAGTAGGTGATTGGTATGTTTTGTCATTTTCCTGAAAGTTGCCCTCCTCTCAAGCATGTTGTTAACGTTGGAAATTGGAATAGCGTGTCTAAAGTTTTGGTTTTATTTTCATGTTTTTAAATATAAAAGAATCAAAGTCACAATTGATTTATTTAAGTTAACTGTAATTAATAAAAATAAATCTAGCTTAAATAATTAGAATGGGATGTTTGTTGTTTGAACTGCTTCAAGATTTTTTCTTGATTTTTTAAAATAAATATATTTCTATTAGTTAGTTTAAATAATTAAAATGTATTCTTTTTTAATTATTTAATTTTAAAAAAAATATGGATTAAATTGTATGATGATAAATCATATAATTTAATTCTGAAATATTAAAGAAAAAGTCATACAAGTTTAACCTTAAACAATGTATACTAGCAATTAGACTATAGAATTACATGTTTGAAATCAAATAATTAGAGTTGAAGCATGTAATTATTAAAAATTCAATTCTTCAACTTCACAATGTTTCAATTCTTCTTCTTCTTAACTCATTCAACTTATATCGCACTCTGAATGATATGACAACACAATATAAATCAGATATCAATTGCTTGACATCAATGAAAAGATAATAACTGATCTAATCATTCTAAAAACTTGTATACCTTTGATCATAATCATTTTTCATCATCATCACCATTAGTTATAGTAATAGACACCCCCGCCTAGGATAGAGCTTGAGGAGAGAGAAATAATTGGATTTTGCGAGATGTTGAAAATCCAGTGAAGTCTTTAGAACCCTTTATAAAATGCTTAATGAGAATGTCTATGTTACTACTTGAAAGTGTCCATATTTTATTCTACCCCTTTTGATAATAATATGGAAAGAAATTGGGAGTTACTTGACATCTATGCTATATTTTATAATTCAAGAGAATGGAGAGGAGAGTGGTCCTCCTTTTACACCAAATAATAGTGGTGCAACCCTCGCAGGCGGTCCTCCTGCACTAGATGGAAACTATCAAATCCAAGATGCTACAAGATGAGCTTCAATGGAGTTGCAAGAAGAGAAAATTTCATTACAGGTGGTTTCATAAGGTATACCATTGGGAAAATGATTATTGCATTCAATGTTAATATGAATAGAGACCCTAATATCCAAGTAGAAGTGGTGATCCTATTGTGGGGAATTAAATATGCCCTTTCATTTGGAATAAAAGTTTTAGTAATAGAATGGGCCTTGAAGCTAATTGTTGGTGTTGTTAAAGGCCTCCATAAAGATAATTGGGGTTTTGAAGGAATAATTATGGATATTCAAAAACCATTATTATGGCTTTATCCTTTTGTTATTAATCACTCCTATCTAGAGGGTAGCATGGTTGTTGACGTGATGGAAACCTCAGGTCTTGAAATTGAGTGTCTAAGATACTAGAGAAACATAGCTTACATTTTTCCTCATGTTAGAAATTTCTTATGGACAGAGAGTAAAATAAATAATAATTAGAATGGTGGTTAAAAAATTATGTCTATGGATTATCCTACTTTTCTTAATATTGATGGTGAGGAGGACTAACAATGATAATAATTTCAAAAAATAAAGGTGGGAAAAGGGTAGTGATGTCAGGGGTGATAATTTGAAAATAAAATGATAAGACAAAAAGGAATGGAGGTGTGGCATTATTATGTCGATGATTCTTCTTGCAATAAGTTAAGGTTGCACAAAAGGGATGACATGATCCTGTTGGAAATATAGATGAAGTAACTGAGAGGGGGCATGAATCAATTAACCATAAATTTTCTTTCCACAGATCCCTTAGATGTTTTATTAAATCATTTGCTGCTGTTGTTCGGCAGACATATAGAGAAATGCTGAAACTCAGTTATTGCAGTGAGTATTAATTATAACTATTCTTAAGCATTCATCAGTGATTAATAGACATGAATAAAGAAAATAACATGAACACAAGAGACACAAGATTTAATGTGGAAACCCAATATGGGAAAAACCACCAATGTAACTAGTTACTATTTTTCACTCTTCTGAAGTGATGCCCTGTTAGGAGCCAACCCGGTAAAAGGTTACAAAACACACTGTTAGGTGTGACCTTGTTAGAGGATTTAATCACCCTGTTAGGAGTGGCCTTGTAAGAGGTCTTGAAACAATTCAATAGAACTATCACCTTGTTAGAGGATTTATAAAATGGCTGTTAAACCAACTCGGTTAGGAGATTTTGAAATCACTGCTACAATGGTAAGAAAGTAACAATGAAATGACCTAAATAATGATGCAACTGAACTGCTGATTACAGATCTCTGTTCTGCTTCACTAGATCCTTCCTGATCAAAATATATCTTTGCTACTCCTCAAGGATATCTAATCATCCTTCAAAATTCGCTCACACTTTCCTTCTTTTTCACTTTCACACATTTAATTCACAACTTGACCATCTATATATACCATTCGGATTGACCATTCAAATTGTCAAGTCGGCACTAATAACATTACTAGTCATTACAATAGTCAGCTAGAATAATCAAACTTTATTTCTCAAATTAACAAAATCCTTTACTGGGCCGACCTTGCTTGGTAAACGCTAATCTGAAAAGATTTTCTTTGGTGACCGAGAGAACTCGGTAAGCACTGTGAATTCTGTAACATCCTTTGGAGACCGAGTGAACTCGGTAAACACTAACTTTCCTTCGTTAACCGAGGAAGCTCGGTTAACACTATTTTCTGCCATACTTTTCTTTGACACTCGAGATATCTCGGTAGACACTGAAAACTGCCTACTGACCAACTGAGCTCGGTAAATACTGGGAACTGCTTTGCTGATCGACTGAGCTCGGTAAATACTGGGAACTGCTTTGCTGACCAATTGAGCTTGATAAATAATATGACATTAGTGTGACATCAAAGACAACACACAATTAATCTAACAGATCCATGTGAATACTTTGCAAGGTGTTTTAATGATGAGATGGTACATAATGCTAAAATGACAACAACAAGATATCTTAGTATTGTTAAATGGAGAAATTTTGCACAAGATTTGGCTATTCAGGCCAATTTTAAAATATGTAAATAAAGGTTTGTCGACATGAGTGAATTATAATGAGAAGGATGTCACATAATTTTGAAGGAGATAACACACAAACTAATCATTCTAACCTTTATTTATGGATCATGGTAATTTCCTCTATCATTGTGAATTGTGGTAAGGAAAAAACCTAGATGGGGATCTCTATTACTATTGCTACTATTAAAAGAATGGATGGGGATAGGGTTTGAATCAAGCTACATAAATTCAAGATGAGTTTAAAAATGATACCACTATTTGGCACATATTATCATATCCACCTTGTTTACTGATATTATATTATGTTTTGGATTGATTCCATAGACATTTATATTTCATGTATTTAAATGCAATATTAGTTCAAAATGTATATGCACAAAATGATAATATGTTATGATAAAAAAAATTTAGTTGTAAATAAATATATTGCACATTTAATATGATTGAAATGATTTCAAGCTAACTACATTTCTTTGACCAAGGGGTTGAAGGGAGATGGCCATCCTCCAAGGAGGGAGAAAAAGTATCACCAAGAGTGGAAAGTAAACATGATCATGGCCTTGAGCTGTCTAAGTTCCTAAAGTGGTATGTAATCCTAAGTCAAATTTCCTTTTATGATCCTAGAACATGGGATTTGTGTACAAGGTCCCTATTTTGGTTCATCCCTACACAAATAGTAGATTTGATGGGTTTTTGGTTGTTTAGGAAATTATGTTGTGAACCTACACCATTGTTTAACCAAGTTCCTTAATTGGGTTTGAAGTATTAATCTTTTCAATTTATTATTTTTAATAATTATATATTTTCTTCATTTTTTATAAATTTATGAGTGTGAAATACATTATACATATACCTTCATAAGTATATATACAAATATTTAGGTATGTGCAGGATCATGGCATGCCAAACTAGGCCCTTAAGTGGCAATGAAAATTTAGAAAATCAAGTTTCGACAAGTTGACATAAAAATTTGAACATGTTATAAATATTATATTGAAAATATGTAAGAAGAGAATCTGTAGAAAATTGAATTTAGTTTCTAAGATACTAGGCCTTTTTTGAAAAAAAATTATTCTATATGTTGAAAATTTTTAATTTCAATGTAGTAGTACGAAAATTTCAAGAAAAATATAAGAAGTAGGTGTATGTCTGACCACCTTAAAAATAATCAAATGATAAATTTATTCTACAAGATTCTAGATATAAGTATTAGACTCATGTTTAGATGTGATACATATTTTTTTGTAATTTTTTTCCTAGTAAATAATTAATTATGATTTTCTTCTACAACTTTTCTTGAATACAAAAACTCTCATGTCTAACCACGTTAACTTAGTCTAAAATTTATCAAATTATTTTTTTATTTAATATTTATTGTAGTAAGAAAACCATAGAATGTGACACATATTTTGGATTTCAAAAATATTATACAGTTTGAAAGTTATAGCTATTTTTCAATAAGTCTATCAATCAGGATTAGAAAGATAACAAGTAGGTGTATGTCTAACCACATTAAATAATTTAATCAAATGATAATATTTTTTTATAAGATTCCAGATAAAATTAGTAGACTTGTGTCTAGATGTGATGTATATTTTTTTGTATCTTTTTGCCAAGTAAATAATTAATTATGATTTTTCTGCTACAAATTTTCCTGAATATAAAAACTCTCATGTCTAACCACGTTAACTTAGTCTAAACTTCATCAAATTGAAAGAATTGTTTATTATTATTGTATTAGGTGAAGCATAGATTGTGATGTATATTTCAGATTTCAAAAATGTTATATTGTTTGAATGTTATAGTTGTTTTTCAAAGAGTCTATCAATCAGGACTTCTTTTTCACATCGCCACTTTTTGGCATACCATGATCCTACACATACCCATTTATGAGTGGACCATGATGATTTAACACTTTAATATATATATATATATATATATATATATATATATATATATATATATATATATATATATATATATATATATATATATATATATATATATATATATATATATATATATATATATATATATACACAGAGAGAGAGAGAGAGAGAGAGAGAGAGAGAGAGAGAGAGAGATATGGGGGGGATAAACACTTTGACCTGGACCTATGAACTGGTGAGGCCAAAAATGAGGGACCTCATGCCCAATGGGATTTGAACCCCTATGGCAAGAACAAAAATACAATAACTTAATCTTTTGTTCTTCCTTAAATCTTTATCATTTTAAGGTTTTTAAGATTTAACCATCAATGTGAACCAAATGGAATTAAGGGAATAAATTCCCAAATTCATATGAATGTATTTTCATTACCTTGTAATCCATTTTTTGTTATAATGAGCCATGTTTTAAGTTTTGCAACATATCTTCATTCTAGGTTTGTCACCAACAATAGAGTCACACGCATATTCTTCAAATAAGTTGCAAATAAACTTTCTATAGGTTGTAAACTTTTAATTTTGAAGCACATTTTATATTTTTAACCATATGTTGACTCTTCCTAGATTGGATAACAATTTGACAAATGATACAAGAGATTCTAGGACAGAGATAACAAGACTTTTATATCTCTATTACCCAGTAGAGTCACTGGTTTGTTGGCTCCTCCATTTGTTTCATCCAATTACCCTAAGGACTAGCATTCAACTATCAATGGAAACCTAAGAAAAATGGCCAATTAATAGAAGTTATTCACAAGTATAAATAATTCCTCTACTCTTTGGGCTCTGCAAGACCCAAGTGAGTACACCTAAGAAATATCCACTATCACAAAGACAAGGTTATTTATGCAAATAAAATAAGGATGCAAGATTCTTACAGTCTCCTTCCGCAGGGGAGAACATCAAGAAATTTTTTCTAGGCCCACAAATGGATGACTCCAAAACCACCTCTTTTGTACCCATGCCAATATTTCACTTTGCATCCCACATATTAGAAATAATCAAAGGGGTCGCTAAAGAGATAGGAAACATTTGGAAACCACAAGAAAAAGTGTGTATCTTCACTCAAGGATTTTAATATCCCGTTGGCTACTCGTGGAAAATTTTAATATCCCTCTAACTAAAAGATGGAATATCAATCTTCTCACTTCTATGGTCTATATAAATCTCCTGCAATGCAGTCCCCTTAAACAACCACAATTCACACACACCCTCCAAAAGAAAAATATTTAGCCTTTTTGAATTACACAACCAATTACCATATGATGCAAATAATCAAAACTAGAAGATGTATTTGTCTCTCCTTGCTTAAATTTCTCAAACTTCAAAATGGTGGTATCTTACTATCAAATCTTGATATTATGTACTTAACCAAAAACTTGTAAAACATATTTCACTAGCTTTCTTGATTGAAACAAATCCATTAAGACACTCAAAAAAAATGATGACAAGGCTAATTGATATCCTGGCCTGTACTGATCATCAGAGTTTTGCAAGTTTTCAATCAAACATACCACTTCTTCTCAAATCTTATATAGCACCCTTTTCCATGAATTGAACAATAATCATTGATGCAAAATTATCAACGATGCTTGGTGAAATACATATTTCCATTATCAAGCTCAAAATAACACTCTATGTCATTCCTTGGCAATCGTTGGGACAAACAAAACCTTTCAACAAGCCAACAAGTAGAGAAGACACATCATTTTCATCCCACATATTTCCATGCAAATCCTCTGTTCACAACCTCTTTATCTCAACAGTGCATTAGAAACTAAGGAAAATATTAATGAGTACCTGACAAATCCACATTTTACCCCATGTATATTCATCTCTGTCATATAAGACATCTAGGCCCACATTGGGATGATTTTAGAATCCGAGAAAACCACTACACTAAACATGCAAAGTTGTCCATGCCATCCTAGTGTCCTTTCTTGCTAACTTTTTTAAAACATGGGAGAGCTCTCAACAAGTCAACATGAAACCATATATTTCCTCAATCATCTTCCATTTCATGCTTAGAAACAAGTTGAACTAAAAAGAGACTCCAATGAGAACTCGATCAAACCAATGTAAACACCCTAGGCCCACCATACATATCAACTCCTTGATTGAGCTCGTTGGTGCATTAAAAAACTTAGAGACCTTAACAAGTCACCAAGATTAAAAAATAAAATCTCCATTTATTTACCCTAGTAGACTGCACAACTAAACATTCTTAAAAACTCAACAAATTGGTAGAAGGAACAAAACATCACAACAAGCCAATAAGTTGGTCCATCTTTTATCTTCATTGTTGACTTGTTCAACTCACTCATTCTCTGGAACATGGGAACTCATCTCAACAAGCTAATGAGCACAAGGATATTTAGTTCACATTATTATATTACTTACTCACTAGCTTGTTGGAGTATAAAGAAACTCCCAATGAGACACTAAGAGAGTTCATTCTTTATACATCACATCCATGTGGATAATTCATATTTTGCATATCCATACATGTCGTCACTCATCAATGAGGAAAAATAGTCATAAAACTCCAACAAGTTGTTGAGCTTGTTAGTCTCAAGGGCATCCACATCAATGCTCAATAATGCATTGAAGGAACATAAAACCTTCACCAACCTCCCAATCTCAAATCCAATGAAAGAACACCTATAAAAAAACCAACTTAGTGACTTATTGGAGAAACTTGAAGACTCCATTGAGCTAGTGATAAAACATTAGGGACTGAATCGTGATAACTAGGCTTGACTATGACCAATTCATGACCTCGTCGAGACACAGAAGAAACTTCAATGTATTAGCAAACGGGGCCCAAAGAATTATGACTTAAGATAATTTAATGCACATGCATACAACCTGAGGGTTAAGTCCATGCATGGAGGATATTTTAGGATATAGAACATAAAAATAACTTTAAGATAAAGGCAACCAACTTACGATAAACTAAAATGGGTAGGGGTCGGTCAACCTAACGATATGGAGACCCTCAAGGAAAAATTATAAGAGGCCTTAACCAGGATAACGGATCAAAAAAAATTTATAAGATGTCACCAATAAATTTAAACATTATGAAACCAAATGTATAGAAACTTGAAAACTCTAACCCTAACACAATTGCAGAAAACTCTAACATTTTCCATATTTTTGGGGTATTTTTACAACTCATCTTGTCAAGGATTTTCCCTCATTTCTTTTGGTTCTTCTCACATCTAGTAATAATTTTGTTAAGATGGAAGGGGATAGAATTAGGAGATTAAAACCTATTGATTGTGCATATCTAAGAAAAAATGCTACAATTTCTAGAATCCTGCAAAAGGGATGGTTAATGTTGTATATTAAAAAACTCCATGGTTCAGACCCCAAGATTATAGAGATGTTTTCTAAGTGCTAGAAAGAAGGGAAAATTTCCCTCTTTTGCAAGAAGTTTATCATTGATGAGAATCTGGTTGCAGAAGTCACTAGCCTCTCTCTAGATGGACTTCAATTTTTTAGGGACATGAAGTATTTAGATATGGTAGTCAAGCAATTTTTGAAAGAAGATGAGAGACAACAACAACTTAAAGCATCCAAAAGAAGCTATGAAATATCTTAAATCAATTTAATTTTGTTATATGAAGTTATGAGTGTAATAATGCAATAGATTTCTGGGTATGTGCAAGATCATGAGGGGCCAAAATTTCCCTTAAGTGGCAATGAAAAATCAGCAAATCAGGGTTAGTCAACTTGACGTGAAAATTTCAACTAGCTATCAACCTAATATCATAAAGTTGTAAGAATAGAATCTGTAGAAAATTGAATGTAGTTTCTAAACTACTGGGCCTTTTTTGAAAAAAATTTAGTATGATTGGTGAAAAGTATAGATTTCAATGCAGCAGTACAAAAATTTCTGGAAACAAATAAGAAGTAGGCGTATGTCTAACCACCTTAATTATAATCAAATGATAATATTTTATTATAAGATTTTATATATAAGTAGTAGACTCGTGCCTGAATGTGACACATATTTTTTTGTAATTTTATTCCAAAAAAATAATTAATTATGAATTTTCTGCTACAACATTTTCAGAATAAAAAAACTCCCATGTCTAACCACCTTAACTCATTCAAACCTTTACAAAATTCAAAAAAAAAAATTCCTTATAGTACGTGAAGCATAGAATGTGACGCATTTTTTGGATTTCAAAAATGTTATACTGTCTAAAAGTTATAGTCATTTTTCAATCAGTATATAAATCAGCACTTTAGAGGTAACTCAATTAGAAAATAACTAATAATTACTTACTGAATTCAAAATTTGACAGCAATTATATCGATAGAAAGCTTAATCTCCTTAAGATACCCTTTTCGTTTCATGAAATTCGAGTGAAAAAAAATTCGTCAGCTTTATGGTCGAAGTCTAGAACTTAGAGGAACAAGGGAAAAACACATTTTTGAGACATTTCAATAGTTCACCATGTAGGTTTGGTGCACAAAGCAATACCAAGCCTGATCGGGCACCCGATATTTTTGTGTACCCGATATTTTTAGGTACCCAAAAATGTCGGCAGAATTTTGATTTTTCACTTTTCCCTCCCCTTTCTCCCTCCCATTTCTCCATCCTTCATATGACTATATATATTAGATTATATATTATATATATTATATAATATATATTAGATATATATTAGATTATATCAAAAACTATATATTAGATTATATATCAAAAACTATATATTAGATTATATATTATATATATTAAATATTATATAATATCAATTATATATTTAATATGATATAATATACATTTTACAATAAATATTATTTAATATATATTAATATTAAATGTTACATTATATATCATATATTATACATTATTTTATATGTATAATATATTAATATGTATTTTACAACTATGTACGAAAAGTTGGAAGATTGCAGAAAAATCATGGATGGCCATTGAAAGAAGCAAAGGAAATCAATCAGTTATTTAAAAAATTCATGGGCGGCCATTGAGGAAGAGAGAGAGTGAGAAGGTGGCGGGGGCTGAGAGAGGAAGAGAGAGAGTGAGAAGCTAAGAGAGAGAGAGGGTGATACATTGGAACCCTCAAGTGTGTCCTAAGGGGTCCTATGACCCCTTCGGATGCTAGAGGGTTCAAATGTGTCAAAAGGGGTCATGGGGACTTCCTAGGGGTCCTAGTACACCTTATCAAGTGTTAAGAACCCTAGCAAGTCCCCATGATCTATTTTGACACATTGGAACCCTCAAGTGTATCCTAAGGGGTCCTACGACCCCTTTGGACACACTTGAGCATTCAAATGTGTCAAAAGGGGTCATGGGGACTTCCTAGTGGTCCTACTACACCTTACCACGCGTTAGGACCCCTAGGAATTCCCCATGACCCCTTTTGACACATTGAAATGCTCAAGTATGTCCTAAGGGGTCCTACGACACCTTCGAACACACTTGAGCATTCAAATGTGTCAAACAGCATCATGAAAACTTCCTTGGGGTTCTAGTATGCCTTATCACGTGTTACGACCCCTAGGAAGTCCCCATGAACCCTATGGACACATTGGAATGCTCAAGTGTGTCATAAGGGGTCCTCTGACCCCTTTGGACACACTTGAGAAATCAAATATGTCAAAAGGGGTCATGGGGACTTCCTAGGGATCCTAGTACACCTTATCACCCATTAGGAACCTCAATAAGTCCCCATGACCCCTTTCAACACATTGGAACCCTCAAGTGTGTCCTAAGGGGTCATACGACCCCTTCAGACACACTTGAGCATTCAAATGTGTCTAAGGGATCATGAGGACTTCCTAGGGGTCCTAGTATGCCTTATCACGCGTTAGGACCCCTAGGAAGTCACCATGACCCCTTTCGACACATTGGAACCCTCAAGTGTGTCCTAAGGGGTCCTATGACCCCTTTGGGCACACTTGAGCATTAAATTTTGTCAAAATAGGTCATGACGACTTCATAGGGGTCCTACTATGCCTTATCACATGTTAGGACCCCTACGAAGTCCACATTACACATTTTGACACATTGGAACCCTCAAGTGTGTCTTAACTGGTCATACAACTCCTTCGGACACACTTGAGCATTCAAATATGTCAAAAGGGGTCATTAGAACTTCCTAGGAGTCCTAGTACACCTTATCACACGTTAGGACCCCTAGGAAGTTCCCATGACCCCTTTCGACACATTGGAACCCTCAAGTTTGTCCTAAGGGGTCCTACGACCCCTTCAAACACACTTGAGGGTTCAAATGTGTCAAAAGAGGTCATGGGGACTTCATAGGGGTCCTAGTACGCCTTATCACATGTTAGGACCCTTAGGAAGTCCCCTTGACCCCTTTCGACACATTGGAACCCTCAAGTGTTTCCTAAGGGCTCCTATGACCCCTTCAGACACACGTGGGGGTTCAAATGTGTCAAAAGGGGTCATGGAGATTTCCTAGGGGAACTAGTACACCTTATAACATGATAGGACCCCTAGGAAGTTCCCATGACCCATTTTTACACATTGGAACCCTCAAGTGTGTCCTAAGGGGTCCTACAACCCCTTCAGACACACTTGAGGGTTCAAATGTGTCAAAAGAGGTCATGGGGACTTCCTAGGGGTCCTAGTATGCCTTATCACGTGTTAGGACCTCTAGGAAGTCCCCATCACCCCTTTTAACCCATTGGAACACTCAAGTTTTTCCTAAGGGGTCCTACAACCCCTTCGGACACACTTGAGGCTTCAAATGTGTCAAAAGGGGTCATGGGGACTTCCTAGGGTTCCTAGTACACCTTATCATGTGATAGGACCCCTAGGAAGTCCCCATGACACCTTTCGACACATTGGAACCCTCAAGTGTGTCCAAAGAGGTCCTACGACCCCTTCAGACACACTTGAGCATTCAAATGTGTCAAAAGGGGTCATGGGGACTTACTAGGGGTCCTAGTATGCCTTATCATGTGTTAGGACACCTAGGAAATCCCCGTGACCCCTTTCAACACATTAGAACCCTAAAGTGTGTCCTAAGGGGTCCTACAACCCTTTTGAACACACTTGACCATTCAAATGTGTCAAAAGGGGTCATGGGAACTTACTAGGGGTCCTAGTATGACTTATCATGAGTTAGGACATGTAGGAAGTCCCCATGATCCATTTTGACACATTGGAACCCTCAAGTGTGTCTTAAGGGGTCCTACGACCCCTTCGGACACACTTGAGCATTCAAATGTGTCAAAAGGGGTCATGGCGACTTCCTAGGGTTCCTAGTACACCTTATCATGCATTAGGACCCCTAGGAAGTCTCCATGAACCTTTTTGACACATTGGAATGCTCGAGTGTGTCCTAAGGGGTCCTACGACCCCTTCGGACACACTTGAGCATTCCAATGTGTCAAAAGGGGTCATGATAACTTCCTAAGGGTCCTAGTATGCCTTATCACACATTGGGACCCCTAGGAAGTCCCCATGAACCCTATAGACACATTGGAATGCTCAAGTGTGTCATAAGGGGTTCTCTAACCCCTTTGGACACACTTGAGAAATCAAATGTGTCAAAAGGGGCCATGGGGACTTCTTAGGGGTCCAATTATGCCTTATCACGTGTTAGGACCCTCAAGAAGTCCTCATGATCCCTTTCGACACATTGGAACCCTCAAGGGTGTCCTAAGTTGAGTATTCAAATGTGTCAAAATGGGTCATGAGGACTTTCTAGGGGTCCTTGTATGCCTTGTCATGCATTAGGACCCCTAGGAAGTCCCCATGACACCTTTTGACACATTGGAACCCTCAAGTGTGTCATAAGGGGTCCTACGACCCCTTCGGGCACACTTAAGCATTAAAATGTTTCAAAATGGGTCATGAGGACTTCCTAGGGGTCTTACTATGCCTTATCACGTGTTAGGACCACTAGGAAGTCTCATTACCCATTTCAACACATTGGAACCCTCAAGTGTGTCCTAAGGGGTCATACAACCCCTTCAGACATACTTGAGCATTCAAATGTGTCAAAAGGGGTCATCAAGACTTCCTAGGGGTCTTGGTACAACTTATCAGGCGTTAGGACCCCTAGGAAGTTCCCATGACCCCTTTCGACACCTTCAAACCCTCAAGTGTGTCCTAAGGGGTCCTACAACCCCTTCAGACACACTTGAGGGTTCAAATATGTCAAAATGGGTCATGGGGACTTCGTAGGGGTCCTAGTATGCCTTATCACGCGTTAGGACCCCTAGGAAGTCCCCATGACCCCGTTTAACACATTGGAACCCTCAAGTGTTTCCTAAGGGGTCCTACAACCCCCTCGAACACACTTGAGGGTTCAAATGTGGCAAAAGGGGTCATGGGGACTTCCTAGGGGTCCTAGTACACCTTATCACGTGATAGGACCCCTAAGAATTCCCCATGACCCCTTTCGACACATTGAAACCCTCAAGTGTGTCCTAAGGGGTTCGACGACCCCTTTGGACACACTTGAGCATTCAAATATGTCAAAAGGGGTCATGGGGACTTCCTAGGGGTCCTAGTACAACTTATCACGTGTTAGGACCCCTAAGAAGTCACCATGACCCCTTTTTACACATTGGAATGCTCAAGTGTGTCCTAAGGGGTCCTACAACCCCTTCGGACACACTTGAGCATTAAAATGTGTCAAAAAGGATCATTAGGACTTCCTCGAAGTCCTAGTATGCCTAATCACATATTAGGACCCCTAGGAAGTCCCCATGAACCATATGGACACATTGGAATGTTCAAGTGTGTCATAAGGGGTCCTCCAACCCCTTTGGACACACTTGAGCATTCAAATGTGTCAAAAGGGGTCACGGGGACTTCCTAGGGGACCTAGTACGCCTTATCACATGTTAGGACCCTCAGGAAGTCCCCATGACTCCTTTCAACACATTGGAACCCTCAAGTGTCTCCCGAGGGGTCCTACAACCCCTTCAGACACACTTGAGCATTCAAATGTAACAAAATATGTTATGAGGACTTCCTAGGGGTCCTTGTACATGTTATCACATGTTAGGACCCCTAGGAAGTCCCCATGACCCCTTTCGACACATTAGAACCCTCAAGTGTGTCCTAAGGGGTCCTATGACCCCTTCGGAAAAACTTGATCATTAAAATGTGTCAAAATGGGTCATGAGGACTTCCTAGGGGTTCTGCTATACCTTATCATGTGTTAGGACCCCTAGGAAGTCCCCATTACCCATTTTGACACATTGGGACCCTCAAGTGTGTCCTAAGGGGTCGTACGACCCCTTCATACACACTTGAGCATTCAAATGTGTCAAAAGGGGTCATCAGGACTTCCTAGGGGTCCTAGTACACCTTATCACAAGTTAGGACCCCTAAGAAATTCCCATGACCCCTTTTGACACCTTGGAACCCTCAAGTGTGTCCTAAGGGGTCCTACAACCACTTCAGACACACTTGAGGGTTCAAATGTGTCAAAAGGGGTCATGGGGACTTCGTAGGGGTCCTAGTACACCTTATCACATGTTAGGACCCATAGGAAGTCTCAATGACCCCTTTCAACACATTGGAACCCTCAAGTGTTTCATAAGGGTTCCTACAACCCCTTTGAACACACTTGAGGGTTCAAATGTGTCAAAAGGGGTCATGGGGACTTTATAGGGATCCTAGTACACCTTATCATGCGATAGGCCCCCTAGGAAGTCCCCATGACCCCTTTTGACACATTGGAACCCTCAAGTGTGTCCTAAGCGGTCTTACGACCCCTTTGGACACACTTGAGCATTCAAATGTATCAAAAGGGGTCATGGGGACTTCCCAGGGGTCCTAGTATGCCTTATCATTTGTTAGGACCCCTAGGAAGTCCCCATGACCCCTTTCAACATATTAGAACCCTCAAGTGTTTCCTAAGGGGTCCTATGACCCCTTCAAACACACTTGACCATTCAAATGTGTCAAAAGGGGTCATGAGGACTTCCTATGGGTCCTAGTATGCTTTATCATGCGTGAGGACACCTAAGAAGTCTTCATGACCCCTTTTGACACATTGGAATGCTCAAGTGTGTCCTAAGGGGTCTTGCGACCCTTTCAAACTCACTTGAGTGTTCAAATGTGTCAAAAGGGGTCATGAGGACTTCCTAGGGGTCCTAGTATGCCTTTGACGCGTTAGGACTCCTAGGAAGACCCCATGGCCCCTATGGACATATTGGCATGCCAAAGTGTGTCCAAAGGGGTCTCACAACCCCTTTGGACACACTTGAGCATTCAAATGAGTCAAAAGGGGTCATGGGGACTTCCTAGGGGTTTGAGTACGCCTTATCACATGTTAGGACCCCTAGGAAGTCTCCATGACCCCTTTCGACAAATTAGAACCCTCAAGTGTGTCCTAAGGGGTCCTACGACACCTTCGGACACACTTGAGCATTCAAATGTGTCAAAATGGGTCATGGGGACTTCCTAGGGGTCCTAGTATGCTTTATCACATGTTAGGACCCCTAGGAAGTCCTTGTGACCCGTTTTGACATGTTGGAATCCTCAAGTGTGTCCTAACAGGTCCTACGACCCCTTTGGACACACTTGAGCATTCAAATGTGTGAAAAGAGGTGATGAGGACTTCCAAGGGGTCTTAGTACACCTTATCATGCGTTAGGACCCTTAGGAAGTCCCCATGACCCCTATGGACT
This sequence comes from Chamaecyparis obtusa, assembly GCA_027943335.1. Taxonomy (NCBI): domain Eukaryota; kingdom Viridiplantae; phylum Streptophyta; class Pinopsida; order Cupressales; family Cupressaceae; genus Chamaecyparis; species Chamaecyparis obtusa. The sequence continues at coordinate 1,847,182 of BSBK01007326.1, read as the reverse complement.
CATTAGAATGCTCAAGTGTCTCCTAAGGGGTTCTACGACCCCTTCAGACACACTTGAGCATTCAAATGTGTCAAAAGGGGTCATGGGGACTTCCTAGGGGTCCTAGTACACCTTATCACACGTTAGGACCCTTATGAAGTCCCCATGACCACTTTCGACATATTGGAACCCTCAAGTGTGTCATAAGGGGTCCTACAACCCCTTCAGAAACACTTGAGTATTTAAATGTGTCAAAAGGGGTCATGAGGACTTCCTAGAGGTCCTAGTATGCTTTATCACATGTTAGGACCCATAGGAAGTCCCCATGTCCCTTTTCAACACATTGGAACCCTCAAGTGTGTCCTAAGGGGTCCTATGACCCTTTTGAACACACTTGAGCATTCAAATGTGTCAAAAGGGGTCATGCGGACTTCCTAGGGCTCCTTGTATGCCATATCACGCGTTAGGACCCCTTGGAAGTCCCCATGACCACTTTCAACACATTAGAGCCCTCAAGAGTGTCCTGAGGGGTCCTACAACCCCTTCGAACACACTTAAGCATTTAAATGTGTCAAAAGGGGTCATGAGGACTTCCTAGGGGTCCTGGTAGGCTTTATCACATGTTAGGACCTATAGGAAGTCCCCATGACCCTTTTCGACACATTGGAACCCTCAAGTGTGTCCTAAGGGGTCTTACGACCCCTTCGAACACACTTGACCATTCAAATGTGTCAAAATGGGTCATGAGGACTTCCTAGGGGTCCTAGTATACCATATCATGCGTTAGGACCCCTAGGAAGTGCCCATGACCCCTTTCGACACATTGGGACCCTCAAGTGTGTCCTAAAGGGTCGTACGACCCCTTAAGACACACTTGAGCATTCAAATGTGCCAAAAGAGGTGATGAGGACTTCTTAGGGGTCCTAGTATGACTTATCACGTGTTAGGACCCGTAGAAAGTCCCCATGATCCCTTTCGACACTCAAGTGTGTCCTAAGGGGTCCTACGACCCATTCAAACACACTTGAGTGTTCAAATGTGTCAAAAGGGGTCATGGAGACTTTCTAGGGGTCCTAGTATGCCTTATCACACGTTAAGACCCCTAGGAGGTCCCTATGACCCCTTTCGACACATTGGAACCCTTAAGTGTTTCCTAAGGGGTCCTACGACCCCTTCGGACACACTTGAGCATTCAAATGTGTCAAAGGGGGTCATGGGGACTTCCTAGGAGTCCAAGTATGACTTATCACGTGTTAGGACCCTTAGGAAGTCCCCATGACCCCTATGGACACATTGGAATGCTCAAGTGTGTCCTAAGGGGTCTTATGACCCCTTAGGACACACTTGAGTGTTAAAATGTGTCAAAAGGGGTCATGGAGACTTCCTAGGGGTCCTAGTACACCTTATCATGCGTTAGGACCTCTGGGGACTTCCTAGGGGTCCTAGTACACCTTATCACACATTGGGACAATGTACCTTAAATGTTCTTACATCAATTTTTATGCCACTGTTGGTTTCTAGAATAGATGATGACATCTACTTATTTAGTATAGTCAGACCGCCGAGATTACAAGGAATCTGTATAAAAATCTTGTGCTGGATACTTTCAAGAGGACTTGGGCTGAAACTATCTATCATCAACTCAACTGTGCATGTATTTTTTCGAATACATTATATATATATATATATATATTAACTGTCTGAAACTGTCTGTCATCAACTCAACTGTGCATGTATTTTTTCTGAAACTGTCTGTCATCAACTCAACTGTGCATGTATTTTTTCGAATACAATATATATGTGTGTGTGTGTGTGTGTGTGTGTGTGTGTGTGTGTGTGTGTGTGTGTGTCTATATATATATATATATATATATATATGTATGTATGTATGTATGTATGTATGTATGTATGTATGTATATCTATGTATGTATATATATATATATATATATACATATCTATATATCTAGATCTAGATCTAGACCTAGATCTAGATCTAGATATATATATATACATATACATATACATATACATATACATATACATATACATATACATATATATATATATATATAATATGTATTATATATATATATTACATGCATTAGTATATAAGACATTAATATATATATTATATACATTAATATATAATACATTATATATATTATATACATTAGTATATATATAATATATTATATATATTATATATGTTATATACATTAGTATATAATACATTAGTATATATATATATATATATATATATATATATATATATATATATATATATATATATATATATATATATATATATATATATATATATATATATATATATATATATTGTTAGCTTGTGGTGACTAATCAGGAAAGTACTATCCAGGAAAAAATTTTTGAGGCCGACTACTTTTTCGGTTATTTGGGCCGACTACTTATAACTCATTCTAACCCTAAAGCGGGAAAATATTGTATAATATGGCTTAGAGTTAAGGATTTTCATGATGTATGATTTTAGTACTTGTGGCAGAATTGGGTTGTAAGGGATTACGGATTGTAATCAGGTTGTAATCACTGAATAATAATAATATTGGACTTGCTGTTGGTGGACGTAGCCCAGGGATTGGGTGAACCACATTAAATCTGTGTGTCTTGTGTTCTATTCTGTGTGGTTTATTATTTTCTGATATTAGTTATATTTGCACATAATTGTTATTTCTGCCTTGTTAATCCTAACAAGTGGTATCAGAGCGAGGTTATTTCATTCGTTCTTTCATCTATTCTCTGAATCAGGTCTCACGAGTTAGTGGGAGAGTCTCTCGGTTAAGTGGGAGAAATGGCAGACGAGGGTAGGCTGAAGGTTGATAAGTTTAATGGGCAGAACTTCCAGTTATGGAAGATGCAAATGGAGGATTATCTCTATCAAAAGGATCTATGGCGGCCATTAGAGGGAGTAGCCAAGAAAGAGCAATCAATGTCTCACGAGGATTGGGATATTTTGGATAGGAAGGCACTAGGGAGTATTCGTCTATGCCTGGCACAATCGATGGCATTCAATATTACTGAAGCAAAGACAGCTAAAGATCTGATGGAAACCCTAGCGAAGTTGTATGAAAAGCCTTCAGCTTCAAACAAGGTATTTCTTATGAAGCGTTTATTTAATATGAAAATGGTAGAAGGTGGATCAGTTACTGATCATTTGAATGAGTTTAATACAGTTACAAGTCAATTAACCTCAGTTAAAATTACTTTTGATGAAGAGGTTAGGGCTCTCTTGATTTTGTGTTCTTTGCCAGAAAGCTGGAATGGCTTGGTAATGGCTGTTAGTAATTCTGTTTCTGGTTCTAATACCCTAAAGTATGATGATGTTATTGGTGTTATATTGAGTGAGGAAATTCGTAAGAAAAGCTCAGGGGCATCCACATCGGGTAGTGTATTGAACACAGAAAGCAGAGGCAGAACAAGAGATAGAGGAAATAACTCTGGAAATCATGGGAAATCAAGAGGAAAATCAAAGGGAAAGAGGTCCGAATCTAAAGGGCCAAATGATTGCTAACTCTGTGGAAAATCAGGTCATAAGAAGAAAGATTGTTGGTCTCAGAAGAAAGATCAAGGAGACAAAAATGATGGAAACAAGGAGGCAAATGTGGTAAGTAACAAATCCGAGGAAGATTCTTTGCTCTTGTCCTTAGAAAGTATTGATGATTCATGGGTTTTAGATTATGGGGCTTCATTTCATGCTACACCCCATAGAAGTTATTTTGTTGATTATGTCCAAGGGGATTTTGGGCTAGTTTATTTGGGAGATAATGAACCCTGTCAGATTGTTGGAAAGGGAAAAATTAAGATTAAGTTGCAGATTGGGAATCATTGGCTACTACAAGAGGTAAGACATGTTCCAAGGCTGAGTAGGAATTTAATTTCAGCAGGGCAACTGGGTGATGAGGGTTGCACAGTTACTTTTAATGATAAAAATTGGAAGGTTTCAAAAGGTTCCTTAGTAGTAGAAAAAGGTGTGAAAGTAGGCACCTTATATCTTTGTACAGGTCATACTGTTCCTTCTACTTTAATTGTTTCAGAAGATAATGAATGTTCAGGAACAGTGGCTGCAGTTGAGCAGGAAGAACATCAAACTATTGTTGTAGATTCTGACACAGCACTGTGGCACAACAGACTCAGGCACATGAGTGAAAAAGGTATGAAATTACTTCATTCAAAGAAAGTTTTACCTGGTCTGAAATGTGTCAATATGGATTTCTGTGAAAGTTGTGTTTATGGAAAACAAAAGAGAGTTAGTTTTGTGAAGAGTGGGAAGGAAAAGAAAAATGAGAGATTAGAGCTTGTGCATACAGATGTATGGGGACCAGCTCAGGTATCTTCCCTTGGTGGCTCTCTGTATTATGTTACATTTATAGATGATGCAACAAGAAAAGTATGGATTTATTTCCTTAGACAGAAATCTGATGTATTTCAAACTTTTAAGAAATGGAAATGCTTGGTTGAGAATGAGACTGGTAAAAAGTTAAAATGTCTCAGATCTGATAATGGTGGTGAGTAACAGAATTTGAAGAATATTGTTCCTCTAATGGTATTCGTAGGCAGAAAACTGTACCAAGGACTCCACAAGAAAATGGAGTGGCTGAACGCATGAACAGGACAATAATGGAGCGTGCAAGGAGTATGAGGTTGCATGCTAGGCTGCCCAAAAATATGTGGGTAGAGGCAGTGAACACTGCTATTTATTTAATCAATAGAGGCCCCTCTACTCCTTTGGACTGTGGTATTCCAGAGGAAGCATGGAGTGGTAAGAAGGTGAGTTATTCTTTTCTCAAAACCTTTGGTTGTGAAGCTTTTGCACTTATAGATTCTGAAAATAGAACCAAGCTGGAAGCTAAGTCAAAGAAATGTGTATTTGTTGGGTATGGCATTGATGAATTTGGTTATAGGCTTTGAGATTTTGAAAATCATAAAATTGTAAGAAGCAGGGATGTCATATTCAATGAGAAAGTATTGTACAAAGATCTGTTGCTGCAGCATGAGAAGAAAGAAAATGACTATGTAGTACTAGATGATACTCCACAAGTTCATGTTCCAGTAGTTCCTTATGCTCCGCAACAACAGCAACAACAAATACCACACACCCCAGTGAGTGTTAGACGGTCAACAAGACTAAGTAGACCTCCAGAAAGATTTTCTCCATCTTTTTATTCTATTTTGTTAACAGATGCTGGTGAACCTGAATGTTATAATGAAGCTGTGCAGGTGGATACAAAGCTTCAGTGGGAGTCTGCAATGACAAATGAAATGGACTCTTTGCTGAAAAATCAGACATGGGATTTATGTAAGTTACCTGCAGGTAAAAGGGCTTTATAGAATAAATGGGTTTACAGGATAAAAGAAGAGGATGGAGGTACAAAAAGATTTAAAGCCAGATTAGTCGTAAAAGGATTTGCACAGAAACATGGTATTGATTTTGATGAGATATTTTCTCCAGTTGTTAAAATGACTTCTATTCGTACTGTTTTAAGTATTGTGGCTACTGAAGATTTGCATTTAGAGCAGCTTGATGTTAAAACAGCCTTTCTTCATGGTGATTTGGATGAAGAAATATATATGGTTTAGCCACAAGGATTTGAGGTCAAGGGTAAGGAGAATTTGGTGTGCAGATTGCAGAAAATTTTATATGGCTTGAAGCAAGCACCTCGGCAATGGTATATTAAATTTGACACTTTTATGAATGGGCATGGATATAGTCAGTGTCATTCTGACCATTGTGTTTATTTTAAGAGGTTGGGTGATGACAGCTACATTATTTTATGTTTATATGTTGATGATATGCTTGTAGCTGGGTCTAACATGGATCACATTAAGGGGTTGAAACAACAGTTAGCAAAATCTTTTGCTATGAAGGATTTGGGGGCAGCAAAACAAATCCTTGGTATGAAAATTTGTAGAGATAGGAAAAATAGGAAATTGTCTCTATCTCAGGTTGATTATATTGAGAAGGTGTTGCAACGTTTCTCTATGGAAAATGCCAAAGCTGTCAGCACACCTTTGCCTGGTCATTTGCAATTGACTAAGGATATGTGTCCCAAGACACCAGAAGAAGAGACTAAAATGTCTAAAGTACCTTATGCTTCAGCTGTAGGGAGCTTAATGTATGCTATGGTATGTACTAGGCTAGATATTGCACACGCAGTGGGAGTCGTTAGCCGTTATATGAGTAACCCTGGTATTGAGCATTGGAATGCAGTCAAATGGATTCTCAGATATTTGAGAGGCACATCTAGTAAGTGTTTACACTTTGGAGGTTCTACTACTACTGTGCAAGGCTATGTTGACTCAGATTTGGCAGGAGATATAGATAGCAGGCGGAGTACTACAGGTTATATATTTACTGTTGGTGGGACAGCAGTGAGTTAGATTTCTCGACTACAAAAGGTGGTTGCTTTAGCCACTACAGAGGCAGAGTATGTTGCTGCTACAGAGGCAGCCAAGGAGATGATATGGCTTCAATTCTTCATGGAAGAATTGGGACATCCACAAAAGGATAATTTTCTACATACAGATAGCTAAAGTGCCATTCATCTTGCAAAGAATTCTGCTTTGCACTCAAAGACAAAACACATACAGTTGTGGTACCATTTCATTCGATCAGTTTTGGATGATGGACAGTTAAGGCTGGAAAAGATTCATACTGATGATAATCCAGCAGATATGTTTACAAAGGTAGTAACAAGGGAGAAGTTGAACTCATGTTCAGCTTCAGTTGGTCTTCTAGACTGAACAAAATAAAGGAACAGCTGAGTCCAAGGTGGTTCAATCTAGTGGGAGCCTCATGTGGGTAGCAGTATTGCTACAGGATCAGTCTCCAAGTGGGAGGTTTTTTAGTATAGTGTGGATACTGATCAGTCACCAAGTGGGAGATTGTTAGCTTGTGGTGACTAATCAGGAAAGTACTATCCAAGAAAGTACTGTACACTTTTCCTCCCAACCTCGCCGGGGTTTTGGGGGCGGCAACCCCCAAGAGCAGGGGTTCGGGGGCGCAGCCCCCGAGGAAAATTTTTTTGAGGCTGACTACTTTTTCGGTTATTTGGGCCGACTACTTATAACTCATTCTAACCCTAAAGCGGGAAAATATTGTATAATATGGCTTAGGGTTAGGGATTTTCATGATGTATGATTTTAGTACTTGCGGCAGAATTGGGCTGTAAGGGATTACGGATTGTAATCAGGTTGTAATCACTGGATAATAATAATATTGGACTTTCTGTTGGTGGACGTAGCCCAGGGATTGGGTGAACCACGTTAAATCTGTGTGTCTTGTGTTCTATTCTGTGTGGTTTATTATTTTCTGATATTAGTTATATTTGCACGTAATTGTTATTTCTGCCTTGTTAATCCTAACATATATATATATATATATATATACATATATATATATATATATGTATGTATATTATATACCTCTTTCTATTTATAAAAGTTCAATTTTTTCATTTACTCCCACCATTTTTTTCGTGTACCTGGAAATATCGGGTACCCGATAAAATCGGGTACCTGATTATTGGTTGGTATAACTTTGACCAATATATTCCCTGTCCCCACAAACTAGAGAAGTAAAAGATTTCAAAAAAATTTCACCGGTTGCAGGAAAAAAAATGTGATTTAGGGCCCATTTTTTGTTTTTTGTCAACTTGTGGTTTCACCATGGGAAGCAACAGTTGTCAAAAGGCTAAACGGAGGAGGAAGGTGACGGATGAAGAAATTCAAGCATATAGGGAAAAAGATAGGGGAAAACACCAAAGAAGGAGAGAAGGTATGTTAAATATTAATCAAGGTGAGCCCGTAAATGTAGTTGGAAGTGAATAGGATGTTGAATTTGAAAATAATATGGAAATTAATTTTGTGAATAATGTATGGAGTGAAGATGAAAATGTAGAGATGGAGAATGAAAATGTATACTTGGGGAATGAAAATGTAGATTTGGGGAATGACAATGAATGGAATGAAGATGAAAATGTACAGATGGAGATTGAAAATGTACACTTAGGGAATGAAAATGTTGCACAAGAACCACATGAACGTTACACATCTCCAAATTATATGCGAAATGAAGTCCCTTGCAATAAAGATAATCAATCTTCAAATTGGGGGATTTCAAGAACACCTAAATGGTTAATTGAATTTGAGGAGAACATTATGAATAATTGGGAAGGAAAGAGGTCTCATAGAACCGTTAGGTTGTGGACTTCAAGGCTTTATGATCAAATTTTTGGAAACAAGACATTGGTTGAGCAATGTCAAATTTTTGTGCAGTTGTTAAAGATGCAAAAGATGAGACCTGTGCTTGTGAAATTGAAGATTCGTGTGAACAAGAAAATGGAGAGAAATGTCATTGTTGTGAAGAATCTTTTCAATGCTCTCAATAGCATTGGGAAGACTAGCAGAGAAAAAGACAAGAGAGTTGCTCGGAGGGTTATTACAACCTCCTTAGTAAGCCATTAGTTGAGAAAGGCTCGTTTGATGAGACAAACTTGTGTTGACTTTAATATAGACCGTAAAACTTTGGGTAGAGAACTTTCAAGAAGAGAAAGACTTGATGATCTATTTCAAATTGATACATTGGTTTATGGTGGGAGACTTCCATGTTTCGATAAGAAGCTAGCAAATGTTGTCAAGGATGAAATTCAACAATTTTGGGATGCTAACTCAAGAGTGTCACCAAATGTGAAGGATGTCTTGAAGTTGAGAGTTGGCAATCAAGAACTCCACATCCTAAACATTATGTGGAGGTAAGTCAAACAATGTTGTATAAAAAATTTTGTGATACACATCCAACATTGAAAATATCACAAAGGTCTTTTGAATCCGTGAAGCCATTTTATTGTGTACCCCTTAAGATTCGGAATACATGTTTTTGCAAATATCATGTTGAGTTTTCAATGCATCATGAATTATTACAGTCCATTCATTCTACTTTGCATACTAATGAAATGCTAGAGGATTGTGGTGCAAGTGGTCTTCCCAAATCATCAAGAGACTTGCTAGATCAATTTTTATGTCAAAGAGATGATGGTTGTTTATTTTATAAAAAAGATTTCTTAAATGCCAAGTGCTCAGAATGCGGTGGCTTGTCCAAGTTTAGGACATATTTTCATGAGGGTTTGGAAAATTTTTTTGGAAAGACACTTCTCCAAAAAAAGGTATATGAAACAGTGAAATATACATTGAAGAGTGGAGGTGAAGGCTCTAGATGTGAGTTAGTTGCAAAAGAATACAATGTTGCTGATTTTATCTCAGATTTCAAGACAAATCTTTTTTTTACAAGTATGCAAGGCATAGTCACAGGTCTCAATGGTTGGATCAACAATTCAAGACGTGTAAGGACACTTTCCCCATTGGAATTATTATATCTGTTGTAGACTTTGTAGAGAACTATACATTGAAGCCCCAAAATGAGACTCAAGATCAATATTACAATTCCATTCAGGTTGCTATTTTTGTACACATCACATATAGACATTCCCCTGATAGCACAAAAGATGAGTGAAAGATAATCAGAGAGTACTATTTTTATATGAGTGATGATAGGTCTCACTCTCATGATTTTGTTTAACATTATTTCCAGAACTATTTTGACTTCTTGCAGGAAAATGGTATTGCTGTGGATAGGCATCTCATTTGGTCAGATAATTGCACCGGTCAATTTAAGAATGCTAGAATGTTTTATTGGTTGTGTCGAATGCATGTGGAGAGAGGTGTACCTCATATTTGAATTTTTTTTGAGTCAATGCATGGGAAAGGGGAGCATGATGGAGCAGGTGGGTGTGTGAATAGAGCTCTAGTTAAGGAGCAATTGAGGATTTTAGGTGTTGTACTTCTTGATGCTCATTCTATTATTGATTGGTGTACTTTAGAATTGTCACAGGGGGGGACTCGTGATTCTAAAGTGCGTAGATTATTTTGGTTGGTTGAGGAGGGAACTATAGGAGATAGATTGGATTATCAAACAATGAAAGACTTCAAAAATGCATTCATTCCAAAGCTCCAATAGTAGTACATGGACCATTTGGACACAAGAGTTGGCTTGTTTTCTCCCCATGTGTTTTTAGTATGATTGGGATCATTGTGAGTCAAGTGAGTGGGTGGATACATGGGTTACACAGTATCTAACTCCTTTATCTTTGACACTCTCTATAAGAAATTATGACATGGACACTTCAGTTGAGTATGACCATCTTTCAAATCTTTTACAGCCAGGAGATGGTTTTGCATTGGTTGTACCACAGGGGAATGATGAGAGGTCAGATTATTGGTTAGCACATTGTGTATGAGGTCAACAAAAGCTTGTACAACCGATGACAGATGGTGATAGGTTCACATATCCTACTGGTTCAGTTGTTGTTGCAGAAACATGGCTATGAACATACGTGATTAGAAAGAATGGAATTCCTGCATTTGAAGACTATGAGAAGCACAAAACTATTCTCATGTATTCACACCTTGTTATAGAAACAAATGTCAAGTTGTCAAAGCATCAAGGAAGACCAAAGATAAAATAAATTTGGACTATTAGTATTGTTGATCATGAAGCACTATTGGAGACCCTGAAGCAAAGAGATGACCCTTCAGGAACACTTGATTAGGTAATAAGTTAACTTAGTGAATTGTTTTCTAAGTTCGTTAAGATTAATTTCAATGCATTAATTTGACCTTTCTTAGATTGTATTTTGAGTCAATAAACTTGGTTTTGTATGTGGATTGTAACTTGTGCAGGAGCACCTATGGAGACACCTACGGTCACCATGGATCCAATCAGAGATAGAAGGACAAAAGGATCCTTAATGGTTAATTGAGATCTTTTGAAGCCTATAATGGCAATTTGTAACAATCAATTTGATTTAAAAGTTAAATGTCCTAGAAGTCTTGATAAGGACTTATGAAAAAAATCATGTATGGGTGGCCAATAGTGCCAAAAGGGATCTTACATGTCATTTACTTATGTCATTTGCATGGTTTGAATTCTTACATGTTTGATTGTTGTTTCTAATGCTTTAAGGATATTATTTTTTATCATTTCAAACAATCTATAGAAGTTAAACCTCAAACATAATAAGCTCCATGAATAGGGAATTCCAGAGTAAAGAAAAACAAATGTCCTAATATTTAGTCTTTTTTATTGGGTTTTGGGAGGGGTGGTAGAATATTAAAAATAATTGAATTTTAGTAGAGTGTTGAGTATCTTAATCATGATTAGTTTCATAGTTCAAATTTCAAACATACCACTAACAGTCATTGCAATGGAACTGGGTCAAGAAAAGAAGTGTGCATGCTTTCAGATTTGGGTCTTCTCTTCTTTCAGAATGAAAACCTAATTTTTTCCACTACAGACAAGGACATGTTCCCAAGGACTACTTACTCAATCTATAAAACAAAACTACTTATAGGCTTCCCAGTGTACCATAATTCATTGTGTGTTTTATGGTCTGCAAGTGACATGATTTCTAATTTTGCATGGGAGAGTAAAAGGGTTAACTTTTTCATTACTAAAAATGGTGTGGACTATAAGTTGGTGGTTCACTTTCATGACATTGTAAATATTAGTGACAACCCCATTCTACCCACAGAGTCACTAGAACGCTCACAACCACGCTCGACCCAAGTGACCCCAAGGTGCACTAAGCACGATTAGGCAATGATCTTCTAAGGCTCATATCTTGGAACTCGTGAGAGGTATCGACAAACCATCAAGGGCTACGGGATCATGTTTTTGAGGTCTACAATAACCTCTCTTAGTTTTTGGTGATTCGACTTCATTTGCATTTGGCAAGGTGATCTCAGTCGATGCCAAAACTTGCAGTGAGGGTCAGTTGAAAGTAGCTCAGCAGTGTATCTTTCAAACTATCCATCCTGGCATCAAACCATCTGCTCCACTAGATCTGGTTGGCTGGGTAAACACCAGTGACAACCCCGTTCTACCCATGGATTCACTGGAATGCTCGCGACCACGCTCGACCCAAGTGACCCCAAGGTGCACTAAGCATGATTGGGCAGCAATCTTCCGAGGCTCGTATCTCAGACCTTGTGAGAGGTATCAAAAAACCATCAAGGTCTACAGGATCATGATTCCAAGGTCTACAATAACCTCTCTTGGTTTTGGGTGATTCGACTTCATTTGCATTTGGCAAGGCGATCTCAGTCTATGCCAAAACTTACAATGAGGGTTAGTTTAAAGTAGCTCAATAGTGTATCTTTCAAACCATCTATCCTAATATCGAACCGTCTACTCCATCAGCTCCAGTTGGCCAGGTAAACACCATTGACAACCCCATTCTTCCCATGAAGTCATTGGAACGCTCACGTCCACGCTCGACCGAAGTGACCCCAAGGTGCACTAAGCATGATTGGGCAGCAATCTTCTAAGGCTCATATCTCAGACCTCGTGAGAGGTATCAACAAACTACCAGGGGCTATAGGATCATGTTTTCAAGGTCTACAATAACCTCTTCCATTTTTGGGCTATTTGACTTCGTTTTCATTTGGGAATGTGATCTCAGTCGATGCCAAAGCTTGCAATGAGGGTCAGTTGAAAGTAGCTCAGTAATTTATCTTTCAAATCATCTGTCTTGGCATCAAACCATCTGCTCCATTGGCTATGATTGGCCAATTAAATGCCAGTGACAACCCTATGCTACCCATGGAGTCACTAGAATGCTTGTAACCACGCTCGACCCAAGTGACCCCAAGGTGCACTAAGCACAATTAGGAAATGATCTTCTGAGGCTCATATCTCAGACCTCGTGAGAGGTATCGACAAAATTTTAGAGGCTACGAGATCATGTTTTTAAGGTCTATAATAACCTCTCTCATTTTTGGGCAATTCGACTTTGTTTGCATTTGGCAAGGCAATCTCAGTCGATGCCAAAACTTGTAGTGAGGGTCAGTTGAAAGTAGCTCAGCAGTGTATCTTTCAAACTGTCTGTCCTAGCATTGAACCGTCTACTCCATCGGCTCTGGTTGGCCAAGTAAACGCCAGTGACAACCTCGTTCCACCCACGGAGTCACTAGAACACTTGCAACCACACTCGACCCAAGTGAACTAACATCACAAGTGCTACATTTCTCTGTGGATTTAGTAAACCCCAATATGATGAGTTATATACATAGTGAGTATACACATTGTATTGAAACAATGTAGTACTAAGTGGCTCAAGTGGGATTACAAGTTGGGTTAAGGGCCGTGGGATCTATGACGTAGTAGAGTGGGTATATAGAGTATAATAGAAACACTTGTCTTTGTAATGTAGTAGATGGAGATATAAAACGTTATGTTAGGTGAAGTTTAATGGTAATCAAGAAATATGGTTCATGGTTTTGCATGCTGGGGTCAGGATGTATATGGAAAAGATATATAGCTGGTTGAGAAGTTTGGGATGTTATAAGATGTGCATGTGTTTCTTTGAGGACACGGAACATGGGCTGTGTATGGTAATGGAGTTGGGTTGTCCAAAGACTTAAAAAGATTGATTTTTTGGGTAGTTGGTAGATGTGGGCTATCACTGGAGCACGCCTTAATTATAAAATTATGGTTTTTATACATGAGTCCAATTGTGTTCTAGTTGAGGAAGTTAACATTTATAGAGGTGGTTTGTAAATCTTAAGAGACTGATTGTCCCTTTGGCTGGGAGGTATAATGGTATGAAACATAAGAACATAGGAAATCTATAGAAGTTAAACCTCAAACATAATAAGATCCATGAACAGGGTATTCCAAAGTAAAGAAAAACAAATGTAACTTCAACAAGATATAATTTAAATCATAATGATAATCATAGTCAAGATATAACTTCACCATTCAATTTCATAAACATGAATAATAAATATGTATACAAAAAATGATGCAAATATAACATAAAAATGAACATGTTCTATATATATAGAAAGTATCAAATGTATCAAAAGTATCTCCATATACAACTATGGCACATGTCATTTCAAAATATCTACAAAATCAATGTTTCAAGGTGTACAATGTGGCATATATGCCATCTCAAAATGTGTCAAGTGGCATCTCTAAATGACCACAAAACTAAAACTGCATCCTATGTCATAGGGGGATCATCAAAATGTAGCCTCTTTGAACAAGTGTTTGGCTCTGATTGATCCTGCATCAAAAATGAGTTCAAGCCCAAGTTAGATTGCTTAGTTTACATGAATTGTACATACATATACATATACATACATACATACACACACACACACACACACACACACACACACACACACACACACACACACACACACACACACACACACACACACATATATATAGATATATATATATACATATACATATACATATATTTGTACCTAGCCTCTCGGTCACCTACCACGATCTGGTATCCTAGCATAAGTCTTTGGTAGCGAAGGGACCATGCCAACAATACCAACTCTGACCTATAAATATATATTTGCAATAATGAGATTAGTAGATTGGTGCAACATAGAGTAATAAATCTATAAAATAGGATGATACCATAATAAAATTACAGATTGATTGAACTAAAATTAAAACTTACATCTACTGATCCCTCCTCTGGAATAGTGGGCTGGGTCAACAAAGATATGAAAGATCCTTGTGGAACCTCCCTCACACTGGGAGTAATCTATGAGAGTAAAAAGATTGTAAGTTATATATAAATGCACTTCATCATAACAGCCCTGGTTACAAAATACAAATAACAATATGTAAAAGTCTACATACAATCGGGCTATCTCTCTGAATTGAGATGCATGTCAGCCTAGGCTCCCAAACCTGTGTCGGGACATCATCAAGAGCCACACCCTATACAATAAAGTGCAAGTAAAATATTTATTACTACACACAAGTGGCATACATATGCATGCATAATTAATCTTAAACAATTAATTACCTTTCCTTTGTCGATACCTGATGAAGGAACCCCCTCGTGCCCCCCACTGACATCAGATGTAGCCTGAAAGAGTACAATAAGATGACAATATATTAGTAAATGTATGAATTTTATTGCTCTAACTGATAGAGATTTAAGCATGTACACCAAATGATATAAAAAAAACTAATGGATACATAATTTATAATATACCGTATAGGCATCAAGGCCAAATGAAACGGCTGAAAGTGTGGATTCATCCACCTGTCTCAACACCTCCTCTGTCATCAACTGAACATAAATGGAAGAAATATATATACATAAGTGCATGCAATCATTAAAAATAATCTAAATAAATAAATTATTTTTAAATAAAATAAGTCATGTGACAAATTTATTTATAATGTTTACTCTTACCATATCAACAGGATTCCATGGCTCTGCGTACACCTCCTGAGCACTCTCATGAGATGTAGATGCTCCATGAGGTGTTGCAGCCTCTGTAGCTGCATCTCCTATATCCTCCTCATCAATAACATACTGATATGTATCACCATCAGTAAGCAGTCTGAGACACATATTATTGCATATAATGCAAATATGGGGCTCCCATACATGTGAACTCCAGTAAGAATTCGATACACCAGCATCATCTACACCAGGAGGCAACACTGACCTGGTCTGCATGATCAACTGATCACTCCGCAAATGAATGGTCCTAATAGTCTGTGAGGTAGCCTCTGCAATGATATCAGGATGTTGCACAAGAGGAGGGGTTGCAACATCAGTGGGGGGATGAAGGTAGTGGCCTTTTTGTGCTAGGCAAATGGCCTAGTCTGGGGAGCTCCTCTGCCTACGCCCATGTTGGGCCTCATGCTAAAATAATTAACATTGTGATCATGTGACCAAGCAAAAACTCAACATACAATTTTTTTATGAAATAGAAAGGGAGCTCCAAATTGCTATGGGGTGGTTTATCAAAAACCATCTACTAGTGATCCCAAAAGTGTGTGCGCATTGCTTCATTTGTGCACCATTTTATTGATAATTTGGGCTTTTGAGGTCAACTTGTAATCTGGTTTTAGGATTCACAAAAAGGGAGGCTATATCTTCCTTAGTTATATTAAGGGCCGCAATCCCATCATGGTCAAGCCCGTCATCAAATTGGGTGTGCATATCATCACACCAATGAAGAGCAACATTATGTTGCCACGTGAGTGTGTCAATGTTTTCAACAATAGTATTTAGGGTGGAAAGCATGGGACCTAATGTAGGTATATTCTGATATGTGTTTTGGAAACCTCGTATTGTTTTCAAATTATCTTGTATCAAATCTTCTAAAGATCGAGGGTTTTGAGATGAGAGATTATTTTGGGGATTGTTATTTGGTGTGGGAGGGTTATTTTCTTCATTGTTGTCAGCCATGCCTGATTAAATAAAAAACAAATCTAAATTTCAATTTGATTTCATATATTATTACAAAAGTAAATACAAAACCCTATTTCAACCAAAAAACTACATTTATCATCAAAATGAAATAAAATAATCAAAATATACAAAGAATTTACTTACCATATATACTACAGAGTCAAATTTATTGTTGGGGAAATTAGATACCTGAAAAAATTGAGTATCGGATATATAGAGCCGTTTTACAAACCAAAAAACAATGAGAGAATTGAGAAACATGGCCCGCGGGTTTTGATTTATGCCACAAGTTTTGGGTACCCAATTTTTTCGGGTACCCGATTAGGAGTGTGCTTTGGTGTCAGGTTTGCCCAGGTGTACTGACACCCAGGCCTACTAAAAAGTCAAGAAGCATTTTCATGCGCTTTTGGATGAGTGAAAAGTGAATATTTTTCACATCGCCACTTTTTGGCCCCTCATGATGTTGCACATACCCTTCCCTAAATGGATACTTTACCAAGGATTTTGGTCTTCATTTTTGTTGGTGCCAAAAAATGATGGATTTTCTTTTGGCCAACTAATAGGTAAAATGGTGATGCACCACTTGATACCTTTGCAATTTTGGCTTAATCAAGCCAAGGTTGGTAGACCTAATTGATCAACTACACACAAATAAGTGAAGTTCCTCCCAAGGTGGTAAACAATCCCTTGAAGGAAAAAAGAAAAAACTATCTTTTGATAATCTCTGTTATAAAACTTAACTAAAATGATAATCAATAAGATCCTAATTGTAAGGCTTTGAAATAATGATTCAAATATCTACAAACCATAAAGTATGAACCAAATGACAATTTCCAAATAATGATTAGATCTATGCCTTCTAAAAACTTGGGCTATGGAGTGTATAAACTTTCAATCCTACATACGATCGGAGATAGTTTTAAAAAACTTACTTTAATAAGACAAGACTATCATCTCAAGGGCTTCCACTCAAAATATAACTCAAACCACATTACATAGTTAGTCTTATATCGAATTTAACTCTGTTCAAGAGACCGACAAAAATAAAGGAAGATTCGCAAATCTTTCAGTTGATATTCAAACTATATATTGATTTTGAGTTATAACATTCAGGGAATTTAACACAATGAAACACTCTATAAAATAGAATATCTGAAAGACTAATTGAAAACATATAATGTATAACCACAAATAAAAAATAAATGGCACTTATCTTTATTGATGTTGAAAAATTGGTACACAAGAGTTCATAGTTGCAATTTTTTAACAATTCTACCCCTATTGTAAATGTATCTGTAATGTCTCACATTGGTCTTGGTATCCCATATTTATAAAATTTTAGGGATGCATACATGCTTCAGACCAATATGCCTATTCAAAACTAAAACCTGATCCCTAAATCAACAACTGAAACATAATAAATAATTACAATAAAACATTAACCATCCAAAGGTTAATTAATAAAATAAATTTCAATAAAGTTGTCTTGAAATGCTCCTCGTGAAATATTCCTTCATGTCATTCTGAAATTTATTTATAACGTCTCTCTCTTGAAAAATTCCTGCACACGAAATAAATTAATCAGGAACCATAATAAATTAATTAGGTTTTAATGTGACCCAAACTTTATTTATATTTTTAATCCCCTTTAGAAATATTTTACCTTCACAAAGTATATATTAATTAATAAATTCTATTTCAAAGGAATAATAATTTCCCAAATATTATTTATCAATATCAACCATAGGGTAAAAATATCATGTTTCCAAGACATATAAAGATTATATACCTTTTAAAATATCAATATAATCTCAAAAGACAATGTATTTATGCATTTCAAAGAAATTGTATTTTCATTTTTGAGAAATAATATTTTGCTTTTTTCTAGATTTTCAACTATTAACATAGGGCAAAAGAATAGTAAATCTCACCTCAAAGTAAAAAGAACTAAAACACACTCTTGGAATATAATAGAATATATTTTCACAATTTGAGGTAATTACTTTCACTCAAATAGAAATATCTAATCAATCATAATAGTTTTCCCTAATGAAGTTGATTCAAAAGAATTTTGAATAATCAATATAAAAATATTCATTTCCTTTTTAACAAATATTACCCCAAAGATCAATAAATATTTATAAAAGGAAAATATTCCAATATCTGAAAACCTTCAATGTGAAGGATCAATCACAATATTATCCCTTTTAATTACTATAGGGTAAAAGTGCTATAATTATATCGTTTCACTCTAATCATTATTTTCAAGGAATACAATAGAGTAATTGGTTAGGAGGGGGGGGATGGGTAGTTAGGGTAGTTAAGGGTTGGCTTGAGAGGTTGAGTGTTCAACTCCCGATCACCACCCTTATTCCCAACATTATTATTATTCTTTTATAATTATTTTTTATTTTCAAAAAATATAAATGCATTTAACACATTGAAATAAAAAATTTAAGTTTTGCTCATAAATATAAAAAATTGAACAATAACAATCATTAGGGCCCTTTTAATTATTTAATTTATTGATAATAAGAAAATAATATAAAAATAAAAATAAATACTTTACTTCCCTGATAATTTTGTATATATTTGGACCTGAATTTTTAGGTGCCAACAATTTTATTCTCCTTAATCACTTGATTCAAAAGGTTAGATTTTCCTTTTCCATTTTTTTTGTTGTCTTCCTCGAATTCCAATGTTAGGGACCATAGAAAGAACCCTAAGAAAAATCCAATCATGAAGATTTTTCTTCTGTTAATTTATGAGCATCTTAAATCTCTTCCATTCTCTTCTAATGCCTCTACCATTCTATGTTGGATGATGAGGATTTGGGGATGAGTTACTTGAAAGAGGAGTGGGACATTGATACGTGTAACACAGAGTGTGAACTCCAAAATAAGAAAAGAACACATAAGGCTATAAGAAAGTCTTGTATTTATAAGAAATGGAAAGATAAGGTGAAAAGGAAGTCGACTTCCCTTGTTACTGATAAAGTGAATTCTAAAGAGAAAAAGAACACTTCCCCTTCCTTTGAGAAAATTGTGACTTTAGACTCCCCTTATAATATTGATTCTTATAGCTCATACCCTGGTATAGATAGAGAATGGAGATCTTGCTTCCCTTTGGACATTAATACATACTCTCATTGTTTCAAACTTGATCAGGAATACTTGGATGATATTCTAGCATTAGCCCGTGATGAGGATGTTGATTTCTTTAGGCAAATCAAATGTGCATTTTATGAGATTAAGGAGATTAAAACAATAAAAGGGAGATCAATAGCATATAGGAAAAGGGTATTGAGGTTTCAGGAAATGATATGTATAAAAGCAATAAACAAAATAATAGAGGAAATGAGTTATCGAACGAAGCTAAGAGGAAGTCCTTGGTAGATTATCTAAATAAAATGGTCGATACCATGGATAAAATGAAAGACTATGAAGGAAGAATCAAGGAAATGGATGAGAAACTCAGACTCACATTAATGAGAATTTAATCTCCCTTGTTAACCTAACTCACAAAGTGGTCAAGAACACAATTAATTGAGAGCCTAAACACTATGGTGAACAAACTAGAGAATGTCCATCAAGAAATATCGGTGGTTGATCTGGATCTTGTTAAGGAAAAAGAGTAGGAAGACAAGAATAGTCCAAGCAAAAGAATGAAAAGAAATTTGAAAAGAAAGGCTAATAAACCTCCTTAGGACATCCTATATCTGTAGAAGATTACACTCAACACATTGACCTGGTTGGACACTGAAGCTAAGAAGGCTTTGTAGAATCTGGCTTAAGATCTTTTCATATTTTTTGTTCAGTATTTTTTGTTGCTCCCTAGCTAGGTTTTTTTTTTTCTAGTTGTTACCGATTTGTTGTCTCAATTTTCAAACATTCAAATCTTAAATTGTTATAACCTCACCTTCGTTGATGCTTGGTCAAAATTTCAAGTTAAAATTCCTTCGAGTCAGATGGAAAGATAAGTGTTCAAAAAAGGCAAGAAGAAATGAAGAAAATAAAACTTAAATTAAAATGAAATATATTCACTTCTTAATTTAAATAAATAAATAAAAATAAAATTTACAATTCAAAGTCACAACTCACAATTAGTTGTGATTTTGAAAAATCAAGCATTGTGAAATCAAGAATCATAACTCCTTAACCAGGTTATGAGCTTCAAAAAGTGAATGTGGAGGTTTGCAGATGGTTAAAAGTGACTACACAGACAAGTTCTGAATAGTAAAAAGTAAATGCGGAGCAAGTCTGCATTGGGAGATGTAAGTTATGCATAGTGAAATCAATTTCACAACTGATAATTGAGCTATGAGTTTCAAAAAGTGAATAGTAGCAAAACATGTAAATTTTGAATGGTAAAATGTGAATGCAGAATAACCAAATAGTGAGTTTAAAATTTTCAAAACATAATGTAAAGTGGTTAGCATAACTACTTCAAAAATTGAGTTCTTGCAAAGGCGGCTTATCAGTGCATCCACATTTATTAGAAGTTAAAGAGACCAGATTGCTTTTATTTCCTCCACGTCAATGTCACAAGTTATCCACAAATGGATTAGAAGGAAGAGCTTTACAAACCTTCATGCCACAGGAGGTAGTCATATGAACCATGTTCTCTTGATTTCCACATATTTTATTGAATCTTAATACTGCTGAAACTTATGCCTTTCTATGGTAAACATGCAAGAAAAATGTTGAATCACAGATAACAAGTGTCAACTATTCATCAGTATAAAATGCTTCCAGGTATATGCACATGATGAAGCTTTCAATAAAATTCTAGGCCCAGGTGGAAAAATGAATCCAATAACCCTTTGCCAACATTATGCTTGCCTATGCACAAAATTGAGGCCTTTGGAAAATGTTATGAAGATCCATTAAAGCATAATAGAAAATGAAACATTGTCAAGTTTTCTAATTACAAATGCTGTCATGGACATGCATTCAATTTGTGGAATGATAGACAATGCACAATGCTCTTGAACTATTTTACAAAAATATTCAAACAAAGATCAAGACAAAATTTTTAATTAGAGGAGAAAAGAAGAGAATATCAAAGAGAGTGTCATAGATGATAAAAACAACAAATAAAAAATGACCACATGTTGCATGTGTAACTTGCAATATTGGGCTAACATGTGAAATCAACATTTCCTCTACCTAAGTCAATTTTGAAAGCTCCTCTACTTGTGGTATAATGTCCATATTATTTAAATATGAAAACCTATGAATTCCTCTCTCTTGTCAACATCTGTTACATATAGGGCCTTTAGAGCTTCTAGCTACTTTGATTCCAATATAAGATTCTTGGTAAACATAACACGTGTGGGTTCTAAATCTATCTAGTTGATTTCTAAACTGCATTTCGAATATTTTAAAATTAGACTAAAGAAAACCATTTGGGGTTGGCATGTTCTCTACACTACCTTGAACACGTGCATTCATCTATAATTGATTCCCATTTTGTGATGTTTTTGGTACATGATCTATTGACATGAAATTTTCATTTTGAAGATTCAACCCAATATTTTCATTTAATGGATGATTGTGTCTCTAACTTGATTGGGGATCAACCTCTTGCCTTCCTTTTGTTTCAGAATGAGAGGTTTGTTCAGATGTCCTTTGATGACAATTTATATGCATATTTATTTCCTCTCTATTTTCATCTTCCAAATGTTGTAGTGTTATATCTACCCTTCTTTTCACATATCGTTGGCTGTCAACTTCATTGTGTCTTTGTCTTTCTTCTTCTATTTGAGCATTTTTTATTTGTTGTTTTTACCATCTATGATACTCTCTTTGATATTCTCTTCTTTTCTCTTCTAATTAAAAATTTTGTCTTGATCTTGACATTTAGTCCAATATGACTGTGTTCCTCTTAAATTTGTTCCAAACTACATTGAAAATTATCATCCATGTGAGATTGTGGCATGCCTTACATATATTTTCATAACTCATTCATAGTGATGGGAATGTCTGGATATTTATTTTTGCAAATAGTGCAGATGAATTTTGTGCATGGTGTCTTTCATCATAAAATATCTAAACCGTGGATCTTTGCCAAACGGATGATCCCTATACCACAACAGATGCTTCATAAATTCATGTAGATGCACACACCTCATTCATGGTTCTAACCAATTTCATGCATCATCAAGGAATAGTGTTGGAAATTTCATGTCAAGTGACCCTAGCATTACATACTTATTGATGAGATATGCGCAAATACTCATCCAATCAATCAATGTTGTTGGATTTTCATAAGGGTTATTAACCCATGCATGAATTATTTCCATTTGTCAATGTGTATTTGGTGGTTTTGAAGTCATTGATGTAGTGTTCTCATTTGTATTACCTTCATCAATATCCATAACCGGACCCACAAATGTGATTTCATTTGTATATAAATCAAATTCCATCTACACTATCTTCAATTTATTAAAAACTTTTTCATCAAAATTTCTCAGTAGGTCATTGAGAGCATTTTTATCAATTCTAACATCTAAGTAAAAATTTCCATGCCCTATTTTGTATTTGAGCTCGCTATAGACACAATCCCTATTGATTGTAAAATTACAATTTGTGCCACACTGATCCCTTCTTCTAACAATAATAATACACAAATGGTCTATTGTATGTGGCAATATTTTTTAAACTTGTTCTACATTTTGGGGAAAATCATGGTGTGCCCTTTGTATTTATAATGACCACATGTTGCATGTGTAACTTGCAATATTGGGCTAACATGTGAAATCAACATTTCCTCTACCTAAGTCAATTTTGAAAGCTCCTCTACTTGTGGTATAATGTCCATATTATTTAAATATGAAAACATATGAATTCCTCTCTCTTGTCAACATCTGTTACATATAGGGCCTTTAGAGCTTCTAGCTACTTTGATTCCAATATAAGATTCTTGATAAACATAACACATGTGTGGGTTCTAAATCTATCTAGTTGATTTCTAAACTGCATTTCGAATATTTTAAAATTAGACTAAAGAAAACCATTTGGGGTTGGCATGTTCTCTACACTACCTTGAACACGTGCATTCATCTATAATTGATTCCCATTTTGTGATGTTTTTGGTACATGATCTATTGACATGAAATTTTCATTTTGAAGATTCAACCCAATATTTTCATTTAATGGATGATTGTGTCTCTAACTTGATTGGGGATCAACCTCTTGCCTTCCTTTTGTTTCAGAATGAGAGGTTTGTTCAGATATCCTTTGATGACAATTTCCATGCATATTTATTTCCTCTCTATTTTCATCTTTCAAATGTTGTAGTGTTATATCTACCCTTCTTTTCACATATCGTTGGCTCTCAACTTCATTGTGTCTTTGTCTTTCTTCTTCTATTTGAACACTTTTTATTTGTTATTTTTATCATCTATGATACTCTCTTTGATATTCTCTTCTTTTCTCATCTATTAGAAGGAAGGGCTTTACAAACCTTCATGCATGCAGTAGTCATATGAGCCATGTTCTCTTGATTTCCACATATTTTATTGAATCTTAATACTGCTGAAACTTATGCCTTTCTATGGTAAACATGCAAGAAAAATGTGGAATCACAGATAACAAGTGTCAACTATTCATCAGTATAAAATGTTTCCAGGTATATGCACATGATGAAGCCTTCAATAAAATGCTAGCCCCAGGTGCAAAAACTAATCCAATAACCCTTTGCCAACATTATGCTTGCCTGCGCACCAAATTGAGGCCTTTGGAAAATGTTATGAAGATCCATTAAAGCATAATAGAAAATGAAACATTGTCAAGTTTTCTAATTACAAATGCTCTCATGGACATGCATTCAATTTTTGGAATGATAGACAACGCACAATGCTCTTGAACTATTTTTCAAAAATATTCAAACAAATGACATGGTGGATGATTCTCCTAATGATCATTATTTATACAGAACCGTCAGTGATGGCGATGGGGTTTCTAATTTTGGTGGAAGTGCAAACCCCGCTATTAACAATTAAGGCAACAAATTCATTGCCCCTTCTGACAAATTCGCCAAGGATGTTACCAAGCATGAAGATGTCGCTGACAGTGAATGGCAGTATTTGAACTGGAGATCAGAAGAGGATGTAATGTTAAACAGAGCGCTTTTCACTGCACGCAAGCTATGGAAGCATACACAAAAATGATTTGGCCGAACACATTAAAATGATTTAAAATCCGGTGTTGCCCAAAAGTTAAGACAATAGAAGGTTTGGAGAAATGCACATCATTGCAGATTTGACATCGAGATGCCACCCATACAGAGTTTGGAGAATTTGGAGGAAATGAGGAGAGCAGATCTCACATTTTACAACACAACAGATTTCAAACCTTGCATTTTGTCAATTAAGAAATGCCCACGGGAATTGATGATACGTGTAAGAGTAATTCAACTTGTGGAGGCATTATGTGCAAAGATTTTAAGGAAAAGCATAGATATTGCAAAGCTTCTGCAAATGTACTTTACGTATGCATAGAATCTTATTAAGAATTGAAAGATACATATTGCCGTGACAAAAATGTGACTTGATGGAAATGAACTAATCATAAATGGAAGGGATCATGGGATTGGCACCCCAAGGTCATAATGTACTCTCGGAAAAACACTACTACATGAGAATTTGTGTTTTGGAGATGATGCTTTGGAGTCAGTAAACATCAATACGGTCAAAATTGCATAGAATGTTGGAACATCTTACAAGATGCAAATAAGCAAGTGAAGATGGGAAATTACCTCGGTCACTAATTTGGTTGGTCTTCAAAGTTATCTAGGGTACTAGTTACCTTTTTTTAAAAGTGACTTGTGTCACTTACTGTAATTGAATCACTTTAAATAAGTCTTACTTAGTAAAAAGAAATAAAATGTCAATCAAATAAAGTTTATTATTTATAAAATCATTGTATTTCAAAAGATACTCAAGAATACAATTTAGCTCCTATGTTCTAAATATATTCATAAGTTGTCATCTCTCATTTATTGTATGTTAAGCTGGTAACCATTTTATACATGTGTAAGATATTGATATATGTTTAGTTGATGTAATGATACACACTCAAGCTTTGGTATCTTGGTTTGAATGTGATGAAGTAGTTTGTCTCTTTGTATGTCTAGATATGTGATGAAGTAGTTTTTTAAGACAATATCCCAGTCACAAATCTATTTACCAACACGGATCTATGTCTCTTTTCTTCCTAGGAAGCTTTCTATTTTGTGGGTTCCTAGTTAAATTCTTATCTTTTGCTACTTTTTGTAAAAAGGGTTTTGGATCCATTCAAAACCTATTTGTTTTGTAATACAAATGAAGAAAACGAAATAAAAATAATTTTTTAATATTTAAAATAGAAAATAAATGTAGACAATAAAAATTTGGTATAAAATATTTAATTATGTATGATGATTGGTTAAACTGGTGACAAAAAATGAATGATTGTTCTTTCTTATCATTATTAATTTATTTCATTCATAAAATAAGGCTGCAAAATATCCAATTAATTTTTTTTTAATAAAATATTTGGCAAATTTAAAATCTACGATATGTAGAATAGTAAATATGTCATTCAAGAATTTAATTTAATAGCTTTTGACAATTGATATAATAAACTCAATGACAAAATTAAATTTGATATTGTTTGTACAACCAATAAAAAGAAAGGAAAACTATTTTTTAATAATAATTCAAAATAGAAAATAAATGTAGACAATAGAAATTTTGTTCCAAATTTTTAATTATGTATGATGATAGGTTAAACTGTAACAAAAAATGAATGATGGTTATTAATTTACTATGTGGATAAAATAAGGCCCCACAATATCTTTTGATAAGATTAAAAATCTTAGATTAGATTAGATTTTAATAAAATATTTAATAAAGTCAAAACCGTGACACTAAACATGTCATTCAAAAATTTAATAACATTTGACAATTGATGTCATCGATTTACTACATTGAATATATATAAGTTAAACAAAGGAAAAAATAAATTTTACTGTAAAACTAATAAAAAGAAAGGAAGATAATTTTTAATAATATTTTAAAATAAAAAATAAATGTAGACAATAGAATTTTAGTTAAAAAAATTTAATTATGTATGATGATAGGTTAAATAGATAACAAAAAATGAATGATGGTTCTTAATTTACAACGTGGATAAAACAAGTGAACACGAGCTACCTAGTGGAAGTACATGTCTTTTAATTTAGAAATTAATTGTAGTTATATAAATTGAACATTATAATAATTAATTGATATAGTGAATGAGAGATAGATGCATATTTGATTGTTAAAATAAACTAGGACATGTTCTTTTATACAACATCTTAGAGTATAATTATGCTTATTTGGTGATATTATTTTTCATAGATTAAATAGAGTTTAGTTGGTGATAGAATTTTCTAATTTTGTAAAATACAAGAATTTGATGCATTTTATAGTTAGGAAGAACTAATGTCTATATAGAATAGTGAGGAAAAATATCAAGATAAATTAGATGAAATATATTAAAGAAGCAATCCTAATTAACAATATTAGATGAAATATATTGTGGCTTTGTCCCATGAGGTTGTTGTTGTCTTTACTAGTGATGCTTCTACTTCCCCTGTCCAGACTGCTGACGTTGTCCCTGTCCAGTCTGCTGTTGATGCCCCTACCCAGTCTGTTGATGCTGTCTCTGATTCTGCAGCCTTGTCCATGGATGTTGTTGCTGTCTTTGGTCTTGCTGCTGCTTTGGGTGCGGGATCTGTGCGCTCTTCTGTGACCTGCCCGTTAGTGGGCTTGTCTTGTTCTTCTTTGGCTTGGCAGAAAGATGCCAAAAAGGTGGAGGATGGTTGGACAACAGTGAAAGGCAAAAAATTCAATCCTTCCACTCCATCTTTTGACATGAACTTACGTTCACATAAGAAAGGGCAAAAATTTAAATCTTGATGGCCCTTGTTTGGTTGTTGGTGTGGGCTTTTGTCCACCTGGTTGGAACACTGGTTTGTTCCTTCTATTTGTTTAGTGGGGCACCACAATTGTATTGGTTCCTAATTGCAAAATCTGTCTATGCTCTTGTACAAGGTTTCAGGTCCTTTCAAAACCTGCTTTTACGTAATCAAAACAATATTTCTTGAATGTTTTATAAGTTTATAATTTTTTTTACCTATTTCATAGCTTGGTTGTTACTTGTAAAATGATTATATATATATATATATATATATATATATATATACTTTTATTGAGTATAATTATATATTTGTGATTTTAAAGTAAAAATAGATTACCATTAACAATGCATATATCATGTTTACCTCGAAACTCTTGTCGAAAAATATGCAATATGGAAGAAACATCTAGAAAAAGGGTCCTATAACACCAAACCAATTCAACCAATCATATTTGAGATAAGTAATTTGTATAATATATAAAATTAATAAATAAATATCGTAACTTTAAAAATATTTGAATTACTAAAAAATAGTTAGTTGAACCATTCATTATAAAATCTCTTTAGCTCATCAATTAATAAGCAGGAGATATTTTTCATAATAAGTCAAATTGTGATATTGCTATGAGTTTTTCAGTCAAACTCATTGAACCCATCTGTCATGGAAATTAATGAAACACTTAGCACTCATTGCATCTAGGTGATGTCCAATTTGAATTAGCATTTGCATAGTAGAAAAATAATATGCTTTATAATTATTTAAAATAAAAAATAAATGTAGACAATAAACTTTCTGTTCATTTTAAAATTCAGTATGATGATTGACTAAATTAACTAAGTAAAGTCCTCTTCTTGAGAGCAGCGCATTCAGGGTGCTAGTGTAGCATTGTAAGAATGAAGCCAATTCTCCGCGATCTCTTTCCCTCTAAATTACCACAGTATAAAATACACTCCAGGTTCTTAACATAGTAAAACGTGTTTAAATTGGGTTAAAATGAAACGAATCGAAGCCAGGATCACCTGAAAAGTTCTAACGTCGTTCATAGGACGCCCTGCTTGACTGACCAGATCGAGAGAGTTAATCCTCTCCAAAATGTGATTAGGAAGAATGTTTCCCGTAGAAAATATTTACGGGAGAATAGTTGAATCAGATGCAATGGGGATTTCAGTTGATAGGTTGAGCGACTTACCTGACGGTCTATTGTGCTGCAATATTCTTACACCCCTTCCACTAGTTGGCGACACTTCTATGAATGCAATTGGAAAATGGGATTTTGTTATGGAAATGCATTACACCTTTCCTAAGTTGATAAATGCCAGACGGCTTTCCAGTCTCTTGTCAGAAGCATTGTGTATCAGCAGCTTGCAACAAATGCAATAGCTTCAATATACAACCCTCGGGCTACTCTCTGTGAGCTACACTGTTTTTTTGTCTTCCAAAGTTAGCACTATATTGCTTTTGTAACAATTTTTAAAAAATCTGCTCTTGATTGATTTATGAAACGATTTTATTACTGAGAAAAATGATTCTGTATTTGGCGTGTAGATTAAGGTTTCAGTCAAATGTAGAAAGCACCTCTGAAGGGCATTTTTATTCTTCTGTGTCATTCTATCTATGTATATATCTCTTTTCACTGCCTGACAAAATTATCTTCCCTCAAAGTAATCTCAGGTGCATATTGGAATGAGGAATTGTATTCTATTCCAACAAATTACCTTCTTGTGTGGGATAATCTGGATGGTGCAAGCTGCTGTTTCGGTGTCTAGTTGTACAATTGTTTTCCTTGTATGTTGGCAGGCGAATGTTTCTTACTTTGTCTAGTTTCAATCAATGACTAGGAATTTTGATATGGGTGTAAACGATTCTCTTTTTTTGAGTGTTCATAGATGACAGTTTGATGACTGATTGACCAATTAAATGGGTTTTTCCTTAAATGACGACAATGACATTTCCTATACATGGGAAGATGTTGTGCACCCATTTAAGCTGCATTTAACGTATGCTCATTTGTGGGTGGATGATTTGTATCCATAGAAACTGCACTTAAATTGTAATTTAAAGACACAGAGCATGTGTTTTCCCCTTAGGCTATAGTTAAAATTGAATGGATGACTTATGTTGTTTAACATGGAAGATTAGAGTTGTTTTTGGATTATAACTTTATTATGCTTAGACATGTATTTATAAGCTTCTTACGCATTTTGATAAATAAATGGAAATATGGTGATTAGTTCCTTATGTAACAATATATGCAGTTAGTTGTCATGTGTTATTCATATTGAGCAATGCATTACCTGTATGTTTATAAGAGTACGAAAAGTGGCCATGTACATGGTGAAACTGAGATGTGGTAGGCTGAGAGTAATAAGCTTATTATGAATATGTTTGATATTTTCTTAATCTTATTATATATTTGTAGATAGATATAAACTTTTTCATGGAGCACATTACATGTATTAAGAATTCTTGACTTTATTAAGGAAGTATGATTCCATTACCGTGTTCTCTTGTTTCGATAAGTTTTCTATATGTTTGGGATTGAATTAAAATATTTGAAATAATATTAAATAATAAGAACTGTTGTTTATTCTGCTTTAATATGCATCTTGTGTACACCATATCTCAATGAGATGAATTCGTGATATGCTTACTCTTGGGTTACTTATTCATTGAGAGGGAGTTCAATTTTATGAAATGAAATCATTATATTTATGTTTGAGAGTAGATATACAGTATTGCACTTGATTTCTTTGCTTCTGTCAATTTACATTGTTAGGCTTCTTCTAACTGGGCTGGGTATCTTTCATGTCAAGAAAGATTCTGGAGAAGCGTAATTGCTTCATAGTAGGGTGGAAATACACTCCTACAATATTCTCATCCTAATGTGTTCCAGTGACACAAGATTTTAGGAGTTCTTGTCAGGATGGTCTTCATTTGGTACATTTTAAATTCAATGTATTCAACCTAGTGGTCTATTGTAGAGATATATGCACTTAAGTTAGCCTAGTTGATGGCTCATATACTATTCTTATATCGAATGGGATTCAAGGTATCTTGTTTAGTCTATTTCTTACTTGACGTATATTAAGGTATTCGACAAATTGGTCAAAATATCGCCATAATCTATTAACTATTGTGTTCGACAAATTAGTCGAAATTGTGATTAATTACCATATATCATCTCTTGTTAGAATAAATAATATATTACTGATTTAATTTAATTGGTTATTTATATTCGACTTACAACTTACCATATGTTTATGCATCTTTTTCAGAATTTAAATCTTAAGTGGCAAGGTATACCTTACATAATAATGTGAGTATTAAATACAATAATTACCATGGTCTTCGAACTTTTTAACAAGGCTCGTCAAAAATCAGAAACATTTCTCATCTCTTCTGTGCATAAATATGTAGGCTCTCGCTGAAATATGTAGGCTCTCGTTGAGATCCATCATCGGGACTTGGAAACTGAAATGGATGGAGAAAACATTATCTGAGCCATTTTGAATAGATAGAGATCACATTTGTTTTAATATGCAGGAGGAATAGATGTCTTTATAAGGCCGGGTTAAAACATACTGAGAAGTATTTACTGTTTAGCATTGACTATTTCGGTGGCGTATGAAAACCCATTTAATCTTCTTTATTTCCCTAGCAATTTTAGTTCACCTAAAATAGGAGCTTTGCTTGAGGGAACGAACATAGATTAAAGGATAGAAGAATTTTGTTCCTAATTGCAACTGCCCTGGTAAATATGCATTAAAAAAATTAAAGTGTAGAGAAAGAATGCGAACTGTTTGAAAAAATGTTGCAAATAATATGAACTATTTGAGAAAGAATGTGAACTATAAAACGTGAAAACTAGTTTAATGACCGGTGACCCTTTGGTCACCCAAGAAAAAACATTAGATTGAACAACTAAAATTAATTAAAATAAATTTGATTGATATTTGAATGTCATTTTTTATTTATATTTCTACTTACATTTGTGAAATGTTTTAATGGAATAACATATAAATAAATCACTAGTGGGAGGCAGAGGATCTTTGATGCAACATCCAAAAGTAAAAAATGAACTTCTTTTTATGAAATTTGGGGGATTGAATAATCCTCAGAAATAATATGCATCGAAAAAATGTATCTTTGAAAGGAAGATTGAGATTCTTTCACTAAAATAAGTGAAGATGACTGTGGATAATTTTACCACTATTGTTGATCAAATTTAGATAGGATCCTCCTACTTCATTAGCAATGCTAATGGTGCTTTAGGAAAGGATAGGGGGTCATCATATCAGATCCTAGAAAACTAAAAGGGATTATTGTTTCATATTTGCCAAACTACTTAACTGTCATTTTTAACACTGTGAACTACTCTTGTCACCTAATCAATGTTTATGCTCCTAATACCTCAAGGTCTAAGGAGGTCTCCTTAGTGCTATGATTCTTGATGATCAAGATTATTTCTAGATGATTGAATGCAATTTTAACTCACCCCTATCCCCCTTTGAGAAGATTAGAGGAGTGATGGACTACTTTGGCAGTGTGGCTAACCTAGAAGACTTCATCATCTAAGTTCACCTTTTTACATTGTGGTGATAGGTCAACCTTTCAATTGGTTTAACCATAGAAATATGAACAATCTTATTTAGGTTAAACTTGATAGATTTCTTATTTCTACCAACTGAAACATTGTCTATAATGCCATGCTCAAGGCTCTCCTAAGAATGGTATCAAACCACAATCCTATGCTTCTTCAATGGATTGACAGACCTCTAAGTGGACCTCTTCCTTTTTGCTATGAGATTATGTGAGTCTCACATATAGATTTTAGGAATTATATACAAAGTAGGTAGATTAATCCCATATAAGGTTCAACTATTGATTAGGTAGCTCAGAAATTAGACATAATCAGAGAATATGTAAAAATATGGAATAAATTTACTTTTGGGCATATTGTTAAGAATAAAGAAAACAATTCTAAACTAATGGCTATCTAAGATCTGATGGCTAAGGGTGATTGTTCCCAAGTGTTGCATAGAGAAGAAGATATTTTGAGAGAAAAGTGAAAGGAGAACTTAAAGAGGGAAGAGATCCATTGGAAGTAGAAATATAAGGTGCAATAGGCTAAAAGAGGAGGACATGAACTCTTTTTTTTTTCACATATCTGCAAGTAAATATAGAAAAAATAACTATTTATAGTTTAAAAAATGATATGAACCAAGAGATTATATATCAATCATAGTTGGGAGAGATGACTATTGACTATTTTAGCAATACCAATAAAGAAGATGGTGGAGGAGAGAATCATGCACCAAAGGAATAAAAAATTTTTGTGTATGTCTGTGGCTTTCAATTATGTTTGTAATGCCTAGATCCTTGCTTTGAATATGAAAGAGGAGATGAAGACTATTGTCTTCTCAATGGTATATGTTATAATGCCCCTAGCCTTAACGGTTTCCTACTGATGATCTTCCAAGAATTTTGGGACATTATGGGATACAATATTACTAAGAAAATAAAAGACTTCTTTAGAACTAGTAAATTGTTGAAACGGGTCAACAACATTTTCATTTCCTTAATTCAAAAAATACAAGATCCTAGAATATTAGTGGACTTCAAACCTGTCAACCTATGTAACACAATTTACATGATTTTATCTTAAGTCTTGGAGAATAAAATAAAACTTTTTTTGGATGGTGTGGTCACTACTGATGAGACTATCCATTGTATGGATAGATGTCGCCTCCTAGGGATGGTTCTTAAGATGGACATCTCTAAGACCTATGATAGGGTAAGGTGGGACTTTCTTTTTAAAGTCTTAAGGAAGTTGGGGCTCCATGAAAGATTGATCAACTTTGTGATGCATTGAGCTGCTACCCACACAAACCAACCACAACTAGCACCTCCAAACACACATACAAATATGAAATATATAACAACAAGATAGATAAGAATTAATAGAAAACTAATGCAGAACTTCATAAATTCTTATTAAAACTGAAAACAAAGATTCATTACAAAATAAAGAGCCTCTTGGATTCACTTTACATCTTCTCTTAGACCTATCACATAGTGCATTTGCAACCAAAGATGGCTTTGTAATGTCCCCTCTATTAGGGTTAGCTTGGGACAAGTATTACCTAAAAAATATATGTCATAATTAAATAATAACAAGTCTAACTATACTATTCTACCCTCTATCCTAATCCCAAACCTTAAAGACATCTCCAAATTAGGATTACTAACCCTCCCGAGGATCTCTAGGTTCTTAATGATATAAAAGCAATTCTAGTACCACCCTCAGTTACTTCTCTATCTTCTCTGGAGTGCTCCCTCTAAGGTCCTTCTTGGAAGAGGTAACCCCTATCCAAGGCCCTTATCACATATGCATATAATAACATCAATGGAATATTTCAATCATTAATATTGTATCATCCTCACTCATGCCAATCAGATGGAGACTAACCTCACATGTACTGACATTAAGGAGGTGATGCTATATTAAGATCACTCTCTTCCCTTGAAATGGACTCTCTTGATCTTAAACCTTTAACCATAACCATTAATCATGTGTATTATTCATTGAGAAATCCACCTTTACATATATATATATACATATGTATATGTATGAAAAGATTTAATGTAAAAAATATACCTTGAGTTTACCTTTTTATACTCCATCGTGTGTCTCCACTTTTATCATTTTGAAAAGTCACAACCCTTCATAATCAAAATCCTTTCAAAAAGTCATAACACTTGATAATTACAACCATTTTGAAGAGTCGCAAACATTCATAATTGCAACCCTTTCGAAGAGTCACATCCTTTCATCATTGCAACCTTTTGAAAAATTCCCTTCCTTATTTTCTTTTCATTCCTTTCCTCTTCCATTAATCCATATTTAACTCCTATTCTCCCCTCCTCCCTCTTCCTCTTTCAAATGAACTCTCCTCTCTTTTATATCTTAATTTGAAGGAGTCACATCTCTTTATTGCATGTATGTCTTGACTTTTCATTAGATTTAGTTAATTTATATTAATCTATATTATACTATTTATTTACTTATTTATTTTATGTTTATTATTATTTATTATTAAATCCTATTTAGAAAGGCAATATACTTTCTACAATATTCTTCCTTGTAGTAAATTTTATTTATTTATTCATTCATTGCAATTTTATTATTATTTAAATATTTTAAATCTTATTTTTGGATAATAGATTATATATATGTTATTATTTATATTATAATAATAATATTTTATTATTATTCTTATTTTATATTTTAATATATTAATAAATGATTTTATCATCATTATTTATTTAATAATATTCTATTATCTAATTACTATTAAAATTCTATCTTAAAATGGGGACATGATAGTCCATCCTTCCTCAAATTGCTTGTCCTCAAGCAATTAGATAATGTCTTCTATTGATTTGAAAGATGTACATCTTTTAGTCCAAATTCTTAGGTTGTTGTTTTGGATATTATTGAACCTCTTCCAATCTCCATTGGCTTTTCACATTAGTCTTTCATGTGAATTATTTTCTATATCCTCTTTTACCCTATAGGATGGTAGGATCATGCTCTGATACCACTGTAATGTCCCTACTATTAGGGTTATCTTGGGACAAGTATTACCTACAAAATATATGTCAAAATTAAATAATAAAAAGTCTAACTATACTATTCTACCCTCTATCCTAACCCCAAACCTTAAAGACGTCTCCAAATCGAGATTACTAACCCTCCTGAGCATCTCCAAGTTCTAAATGATGTAAAATCAATTCTAGTACCTATAATTAGCCAAAATCAGGCTAATAGAACATAAGGCCCTATTTGCCCTAATTCAAAGTAATTTCTTAGTTATGTTAATTTGATCCTTGATTATTAACATAATTCAATAAATTTGATAAAATCAATCAAGTTCATAAATCAAGCATTTAATCATCATTAGTTGATCAAAAATCACATTGATTACTTCTAAGCCTAATTAATTAAATTATTCTCATTAAATGCATTACTAGAGTAATTAATTAAAATAAATTAATAAAAGGCTCAAAATTACATGTCACCTCTCAAGGGACAACAAAGACAAATTCAACCAATGAGAGGACAATCACATGGATCACTCACATGGATCAAGCCTAGATGCATCTCAACCACTCTTTCCGAGATGCATCTCAACCGTCCAATTTGATGGAGTTCTATAAAAGAAGGATTTTCAAACCCCAAAAGAGGATAGTTAATTGCATTTACATTTACATGATGCAAAATTGAATTCTTAGCTAATTAGATAAAATTTCATTTTCATAGCATAATTGTGAAGGAATTAATGGCTTTCTTTGATAATTCATGGTTTTTAGCTTTCATAGATTAGAATCTCTCATTCTAGCATTGCATTGTCATTGTTTAGAGTCTAAGGCTGAGAGCAATTTAGAATTTAGATATACTCTTGTTAGTTAGAGAGCAATAAGATGATTTTGTTAGTATTCTTAATTCTTCATCTATTTGATTTGCTAACAATCTAATGTCTTATTGAAGTGTTGTGTTGCAGGCTAGTAGGTACAATAAAATACACACCACATTTTTTGTGCCCACTGTGGGGCCAAGCCCTAGATTTCTACATTTTTTACCAATTTTTTTCTATTGTTTGACCACCAGAGGACATAATTTAGTAAATTAAATCACATCTGGTAAATAGGATCGCACCCGATCAATATAGGATTGCACCCAGGATTTCTTGGATCGCATCTGGCAGGTATCACATCTGGTTAACTTTGTGTCATTTTTGGAATCCTTAATCACATTCAGGAAATAGAATCACGTCTGGTTTATTTGAATACAAATTTGATATTTATGACAGCTAATGGTTGCCCATTATGATTTTTTTTAATTATCACAGCTTAACAATGGTTTGTAGGTCGAATAGTCCAAGATAACAGTAAATTAAAAACTACTAATGGCTTGTTTTGTAGGTTGCCTCAAAGGAAAATCAACCAAACTTTCATACTTGTGATTTTTAGGAATTTAAGTACAATTTGAAATCAATTTTCAATCTAATCAAAGGATTATGCTCTTTTCCCTTTGGGAAAACCAAAAACTCAAAAGTTAGATTAAGGTTTGGCATCAAATTGGAGTTAAAATTGCATGAGGTGTTTGATAGGAGAAAATGGTGTGAAATAGGAGATTATGCTCTTCTCCTTCATGGAGAAACAAAAATTCAGACCTCTAAGCCACCAATTACTTTTACTTTATTGCAATCCTAATAAGAGGGTAGAGTAATATTTAAGAAACCCCCCTCTTAAAAAAGATATAAAATCTTGGCCAATCTTTCATTTTCTTGGAAAAAAATTAATTTATATTCACGAACCTCTCGAATTTTTTGAAAAAAATTATTGTTATTGGCAATTATTTTTTAATAACAATTTTTTTGTAGAAAATATTGGTGAATCTCAAACAATAAAAAGAAATTAATTAATCACCATGGTAAATACTTCTATTTTTTTTAAAAAATAGAATTCTTATAGAAAATTATGCGGCTTAATGTGGAAATCTTTGATGGGTTTAAGGAATAGACTCTGTAATAATTACTTGCTACCATTTATTTAAAATATAATCTAATAACCTCATGTTGTATTATGTGAGACAAATGTATTGATATTTTTAAATAATAATGGGCCCCAAAATTTCTTCAAGACCATTCATTTATATTGAGATCAATAATCCAAAATAAATTTTAGCTCCCATAAGCATTACAAACCAAATAGCAACATTTTTACCTCATAGAATATAATGAGGGTAACTAGATTATACTTTAACTTAGTAATGGAAACTAAAAGTTGGTGATAAATCCCTACAGTAACTAATAATCATGATATATTATTGGAGAATTAATTTAAATTTCTACAATAACTTATAAAATTCTAGCGAATCAAGTCTAATCATGTATCGAATATTGTAGCAAATTTTCAAGTTCAAGTTTTTTATAAAATAAATTATTTTGCGATTTAAATATTTCTAAATAAAAATTTTGTAAAAATGTGGCGATTTAGGCTCTCTTAAATCTTGAATTATTAGCCAAATTTGGATTCTCAAATTTCCAAAATTAGCCAATTGGCGAATATTAGCCACTAAAAATTACTTTGTTAGAGGGCCTACCAGTTGAGGTAAAAAGCTCCCGGGAACGACCCAAGTGAGGACAGGTAGAAGCCAACCCTTCCACCTCACTATAATAAAGATGCTTCTTTGAGATTAAAATATTGGAAGACTTAGGTGATTTATCCTTGGAACCTTGATTTGATCTTTTCCATGGACATGCTTGGACTTTGTGTAGAGCAGAGCCGCTTTAATCTTTCTTGCGAGACTACACAAGTTTGAGTACTCATAGGGATATAGGCCTAAATCTCTCTTGCGGAACTATGGGAGGTGATTGTGAACGGATTCTTTTATTAAGAACCCTAATTTAGAGACCACCCAGATTACCCCAAAAAGGTTGGTAATGCTCGTGCAAGGAAAATAGTAATTTCCCAAAAAATTTCATCATATCGAACCCTCATAGTTGCAAGGTATAAATAAGCTTCTCAATTATAGTGTAGTTTATGAGAGAAGATAGCATTGCAAAGCTATGGTTTTTGCAAGACAAAAGTGAACGCAATTTTGCATGATAAATGCAATACAAGGAATTAATCCAGTTCATAGACACCTATTAAATTCTCAACATTGTAGCAATAAGCATTTCTTTATTTGTTTAATTGTTCTTCCTATTATTTTAAAAAATTGGGTTTTTAGTATTCAATAGCACATACATTCGATATGAACTATTAGTTGATGGTCCTCCCTTTTCACAAGGCTCAAGCTCACATGTACCTTGAATTGCTTGAGCCAAATATTACCCAAGTCCCGCAGTACTCATTTGAATTCAAGTCACACACGATATTAACTTTGATATGCAAGAAATAATTTCAAGATGTTGAGATTTCCAACTTGTTTGAATGTAGAGCATTACTTCCATATTTTGTCTCCTTGAAATTATAGATCTCAACACATACTTATGTAACCTTGATTGATTGAAAGTGGATGATAATAAATCAAAGGAATCAAAATCTATGAAAACAATGAAAAGAAAACAAAGAAATGTACTAAATTATAGTATACAATAATACATGTTTAAAGAACTTTATTTTTATTTAATTGATTACATAATCTTAAAATTAGTTTATATCTTCCTTTTATTTATCTATCGGCTACACCCTTGTACCTCTTATCGATGCAAGTGCTATTGATAGATTCATTTGAAAATATGAACTTGTCAATGTGAAGTCTAATTTCATAACTTTTTATTTTATTTGAATGATTATGCAGATGACATGATAAACATTGAGATTTCAAAATATACAGCTTACCTAAACTTTAAGTTCAAATCGTCCAAATTGGATGTTGCTAAGTACAACACTTCCTTCTACATTGACACATTTTTTGGAATAGTGCTTTCACCTCTACAACCTATCAGTGTACCCCTTACACCTTCTTTCGATGCAAGTGCTAGTAATAATAATAATAATTCACTCTATAGTAAAGGGTAAGTAGTGAGCCTCTCATCGATTACCACCATTACCAATCCCAAAAAATAATGAGTATAATTATGTATATATAATTTAATTTGTGCAAACTTTCAACTTGCCACCGCAATTTAGAAAATTAATTTGGAGGTGATCGATTTTTTACCCAGCCTTCCCACCCCAACCTTATAAAGACATCTATTCCTCCTACCTGTTTAAACAAATGTGATCTCTATCTATTCAAAATGGCTCAGATAATGTTTTCTCCATCCATTTCAGTTTCCAAGTCCCGAGGATGGATCTCAACGAGAGCCCGTGGATTTTCACCGATTTTAAATTACTCGCGTGCGAAGATTCTGGGTACTTTTAAAAATCTTATTCTGTTCAAACTACATTGTAATCCTAGAACTGAAAACTTGATTTATTGCTGTTTTTCCTCAATTGTTTGCAGGTTGCCACAACATGTCATCTGCTGTTGTCGGCGGAGAGGAAGCGAAGAGTATTCAGCGTAATGGCGATCGGAAAATACACACTCTCTTCTTTGTTTTATCGACTTATGAGTTTAAACTTGCGAAATATTGTGAGTGTTAAATAGTTAAGGTTGTCGTTATTGCAGATTTAACGATAGCGCATTCGGAGCGTAAAACCAATCCTAGTTACGGGAAACCAGATTATGTTCATTCTGTTTCAACATTTAATGAGGTATTAAGTATGAATTCGTTTGAGTTTGCTTACTGGATCGGCATTTATTATAAGCACATTTTTTAGGACCTGTGGATTGAGTGTTATATTTATCAGCAGTCTCTGAGATTGAATTTGTCTCTGAAAAATGTAAAAGACGAGGAAATAAAAGATGTGCAATCAGAGGAAATCTGAAAATTTAATTTAATGTTATTGTTTCAGGCACCCTTAGATGAGATGGATAAGAGAATAGAGGAATTGGTTGCAGAGATCAAAGGGCTCTTTAATTCGATGGAAGATGGGGAAATAAGTCCCTCTGCTTACGATACTGCGTGGGTAGCGAGAGTTCCTGCCATTGATGGCTTTGCTGAACCCCAGTTTCCTCAAATGGTGGACTGGATTCTTCACAATCAGTTACCCGACGGTTCCTGGGGAGAGAAGCGTCGTTTTTTGGCGAGTGATCGACTACTCAGTACTCTTTCCTGCCTTGTTACTCTGGCCTTCTGGGGCGTTGGAAACAATCAACTGAACAGAGGTAATCTTATTTCATTCATTTCTTTTCTTTCCATTTGTGGTTGAATAGTACATAAACGTATGTGCATTATCTTCTACATTTGGACACCATATTTTAGTAGTCAGTGTGTCTAGCTCGGATAGTTTGATTCAAATATTTAAAATTAGCATACAAGAGGCACAATTTAAAAATGAGATTAACTTCAACCAGATGAATGGGACTGATTTCTACGCCATAGCAGGTCTTAATTTCTTGAGGAGAAATATAGAAGGAATGATTAAAGAAGCACTCGGTCATTCTCAGCCCAAGGGATTCGAGATGGTCTTTCCTGTTCTGCTGAATGAAGCCAAACTTTTGGGTTTGGATCTTCCTTAACAGCTATCTGTTATGAAACAAATAAGCGAAAAGCGGGACTCGCAATTGAGAAAGTGAAATCCTAACCCAC
The DNA here is from genome assembly GCA_027943335.1 of Chamaecyparis obtusa. Lineage (NCBI taxonomy): Eukaryota > Viridiplantae > Streptophyta > Pinopsida > Cupressales > Cupressaceae > Chamaecyparis > Chamaecyparis obtusa. The sequence goes on along the minus strand of BSBK01007326.1, from coordinate 1,806,710 downwards.
CTTTTACTATTATCTGTTTTGTGTTATGCCCTGTTTTGTTCCCCTGTTTTGCTATTATCTATTTCTGATATTTCCTGTTTTAAGGAATGCATAAACAGAAGATGGAAATGATTGAATGTGATTATTGTATATTAGAGTATCTGTTGAAGAGCTGCACAGCCATCCCTCAAATATGGTGCAGTGTCTGGAAGGCATACAAGAAGTAGTCGATTGGAAAAATATCCTGAAACTGCAATCCAAGGATGGATCTTTCTCAGGCTCCCCAGCATCTACAGCTTGCGTATTCATGCACACAGGAGACCAGAATTGTCTACGATTTTTGAGTAGCCTTGTTAAAAAGTTTGGAGACCATGGTAATTGTTGTATTTAATACTTGCACGCAGTATCGAGAGAATGTCGAGGTCTAAAATTAAAATATTTGAATTGCAGTGCCGGGCATGTATCCGGTGGATATTGCGGAGCGTTCGCGAGCCGTCGATTGTGTTGAACGTCTTGGAGGCGAACGCCATTTCCAAAAGGAGATTAAACAAGCTTTGGACTATGTGTTCCAGTGAGTAAATAGTACCTCCTCTTTTGTGATTAGAGTATTTTGACACCTCGCTTTGGAAACGTATGATAGGTACTGGAATGAAAGAGGCATTGGATTTGGAAGGGAAAGCCTAGTTCCTGATATTGATATTACAGCTACTGCATTCAGGCTTCTCAGAACGTTCGACGGCTACTCTGTATCTTCTGCTATATAAATAATTTAGACGAGTAGTCATTCATAACTTAATTGAGTCTTTAATTTCTAGAATTATTAGATCAGTCGTAATCTTTTATAATTTTAAATGGCAGAGGTTCTGCAGAGCATTAAAGGCTAGGCTGGAGAACTTCTTAAGATCTCTGGTAATGAAAACAGTGCAGGAGTAATCGCAATATTGAGCCTGTATAGATCTTCGCAGCTTAACTTTCTCGGCGAAAATATAATGAAGGAAATAGATTCCTTTGCAAAAACTTACTTGGGCTGAATTCCTGCAAAGCGAGAACTTTTCTCAGGCGAAGGCTGTCAAGGAAAACCTGCCCGAAGAGGTACTGCGAAATATTTTTATGTGCGATTTACTACCGAACATAATAAAATAAATTCTGGTTTGTAATATTTTGTGCCTTTTATCCAGGTTGAATATGCTTTGTCTGCTCGATGGAATAGAAATATGCCCAGGCTGATGGCTAGAAATCATATAGAAGCGTTTAATCTCGATGACTTATGGCTCGGGAAGACATTATATCAGTATGATACAGTCTGTTTTATATGAATGTATTCTGATTGCATTTGATTATATTTAAATTGTCTCTGGTGAAGTTTGAACACACTGCTAAACCAGGCTGACTGTGATACACGCCGTACAGACTGCCTAAAGCAAGCAACGACAAGTATCTAGAATTGGCCAAACTCGACTTCAATCGCATTCAGGCTACACACAGATCTGAAATACCACATATTAAGAGGTAAAATGAGCAGCTGTTTGAAAGGAGTCTGAGCGCAAGAAAATTAGTTTAATATTTCTTTTTGTTTTTGCCAAGATCTTCGATTAGGGCTATTAAAATGAGATTATTGTGGTGTTAAAGATGATACAAGGATTGCGATTTCCCGCGGTTGGATTTTACTCGGCACAGAGAAGTTGCAGTCTACTGGAGCTCTTCAGCGGTTATGTTTTAACCACAATACACCGACTGTAGACTTGATTATGCAAAAGCAGGACTCCTGGGTGTTATCTTAGACGACCTCTATGACACCTATGCACCAGCTCAATCTTTTCAATGAAGCTTTCGAAAGGTCCGCACATTCAATCCTCATCCCATCTCAACAAATTGGCCATACTTAACTGTGTTCTTTTCGGCTGCAGATGGGATCCATTCAGAATCGACCAACTGCCAGAGGACATGAAAATAGTTTTCATGGGCATCTATAATACTCTGACCGATATATCTGAACGAGTAAGGGAGGTTCAAGGTCGTGATGTTCTTCCTTACCTCCGCCAACAGGTAAATACGTCACAATTTTCATGGATTTCGCCTCTACCCAAAGTAAGTTTTGAACTCAACTCTGTGTTCATTTTGAACTCAATTTTCATGGATTGCTCTTGAATCACGTGCTTTAAATCGATTCAGATTTCAGTTGAGGAAGAGGGGAATTGTAGCCTAACAATATTTGTTTGTCTGTTGTGGGATTCAGTGGTTAAATCTGTTGTTGAGTTTCACAAAAGAAAGAGAGTGGATGGAAACAAGTTATTCGCCGTCATTAGATGAAAACAACTATCCCTCAATATTTTCTACCGGAGACCGTCTTCCTGATCAAATTCTTCAGAAGCTTGACCTTTTCGATCTGGTCAATCAGGCAGGGCGTATTATGAACGACGCTAGAACTTTCCAGGTGATCCCCGCTTCGGCTCCTTTCATTTTAAGCCATTTTAAACATGTTTGAATATGTAAGAAACTTGAAGTGTATTTTATACTGTGGTAATTTAGAGAGAAAGAGACCGCGGGGAATCGGCTTCATTCGTACAGTGCTACATAAATGAGCACCCTGGATGCGGTGAAGAAGAGGCCCTGAATTACATGGAGAGAATGAACGAAGACGCCCTCACTCAATTAAATTACCAGTTTCTAATGCGGCCAGACATACCCAGGCGTTACAGAACGCTTCTTTTCAACACGGCGAGGATAATGGAAATGGTTTACAGGAAGGAAGACGGCTTTCTAAATGCTGCGGAGGACCTTGAAGATTCCATTAAAAAGTGTCTGTACGAACCACTACTGTAACAGATTTCCCTCTGTTATGGGGTCTTCAAATTGAACAGCCAATGAACGTAGTTCCATCAAAAAAGTTATGTACGAACCACTCTAACAGATTACTATTATGTAGTGTTAGAAATTCCAAGTTCAGTGAAATAAAATTCTTGTTTCAAAAGATGATAATACTCTTTTAATTATTAGTACTTATTTATACGTGGCTTGCATTTTTTTTGAAGTAGGTTGTCTATTTTTATTTTAAATAATTATAAACTAGCAATCATATCTTGGTGTGCAATGGGTACGTCGAAGAGGTTTGGAAGGACTATTAGGAAAATTTTGCAGTCTATTAATTGCAACTATGTGTGTAGTACATGAGATCAACGTACAGGCCAATTTGTGAATGATGTCTATACAAAAAATGTCGCAATGGAGAAGTGGTAGCTTCAAATCAAGTAAACTTTGTATCTTCAAAGGATGACCAAAATTACCATTAAATCAAAATGGTAAGCAAGCTCCATTGAAAGACATCAATGTTAATTATTAAAAAAGGGCACATGATACAAGAGAATTCTAGGTGAACCGGTGGTGACATTAACCAAATAAATACTTCCCATTTGTTTGTTTTGGATTTGGTTTGTCTTGAGTTTGTTTGGAATCTTCGTATATCTGTAAAAGTTCCATTCGTAGCACTCAGAAGTCGGGCTGGGAGCTTGCAGTTGAAGAGTTTTGGTTGAGCACATGAACAAACATGAAATCATTAAGAATAACTTTTCTAGATGATGTAGCAACTGCATGGGTATAGATGTATACAAATGTGGAAGCATAGACAAGCCATTTTGAATTGTTTGACAGATACATCTAAGAAACGATGTCTTATGGATTGTAATGATTGCAAAAGATGCACAAGTTGGATTTTTTGAGTAAGTCTTAGAACCTTGAAACAAAGCAAAAATTGGTAGGCATAAAACCCAATTCCACAACCTTTGTTAGCATGTAGTAGATGTCATTTACGCCTTTATGAGGGAGTTGAGATCTTCAAGAAAAGAGGAGAATAATACCACTAGGAGATACTGTAGCATCTCAGTTAGGAGGAAGATTAGAGGATGACAAGAAGATGCCTAAAGCATTACCATTTCTCTTCACCAAATTGCAAGATGGTAGAGCGAGAGGAACCCACAACAAAAAAGTACTGCAAGAAAGGTGTTGTGAACAACAAGGGAGTAAGGGAATTTGGAAATTATCCCCGTGCACAAAAAAAAAAAGAAAACTAAGAGGAGGGGCCAACAATGTTAAAGGGGCTTGTGGTGTGAGGCTAAGAATCATGGAGAGAGGTGTAAGCATTAAATTTGTACAGAAATTGAGAGATCAAGAGGATACATAAAGTAGAATGGAGAGTTGAGAAATCAACCTGAATGCAAAGGAAACACACGCACATGTGTGTGTGTGTGTGTGTGACATAGAGCTATATAGTTAGTGAGGATGGGTATGAAATATGATGAGAGGATGCATACAAGAATGTTTAGTTTCGACGATCCACATAGTGTGATAATTTGAGGATTGTGGGTAATTCTTACTCCGATAAGAATTCATCTACACTTTCAAACTCGACGAGGCATTTTTTGCATAACATCGGAAGGCATTGAGAGTCATTACCATTCAATTCATCCAAAATCCTCTCTACCAAACCTGCATCTTCTCCAATTAAGAAGTGGGCAATGTCTAAAAAGGCCTCTTCAATCATAGCTTGCAAATCATCTACTGGTTCAGAGTGACCGAAAGTTTGCCAACAGAATGACTATCAGACATTTTCTGAATCCAATAATTTGATATTGTATAATTCTATATTAGAATTGACAAACAAAGAATGGTCTCTAGATGTCACCAAAATCAAACTGCCATCTCCAACAACATGCTTCAAAAATAACAAATTTTGTATTTGCATTGTATTATCTATATCATCAAAAACAATCAACACACGTCTCAACCATCGCAGATGTTTTCAAAGCATGGTCCTCCCACTAAGTGTGTCCTCAAATTGCTATTTGTGATTGTATATAATGTGATAGCCACTTTAGTTCTATCTTTGTTCTAATGTTTGATTTGGAATATATTTTATTTTTGAGTTAAGAGGAGAGAGTCTTTCTTGTAGAACAATTCTTTTCATGGGGGTGACCTTATCAAAAAAAGTATGGCCAATGACGCACTCGGAGTGATTTGTGAGGTAGATTACTTTGGATTGTATTGAAGAATATGCAACATATTTTATTGTACTTGTGGCATTGTGGTTGAAGAAGAAAGTGGTATTCTAATGGTTGTCCTCTGCAATGGTGAGATGCAACCAAATATGGTATGCATATTAGAAGCAACCAAATAGGTTGTCCTCTGAAATAGGACTTACAAAGGATTCAATAATTTCAAATTAGAAGCAAATGAATGCAACCAAATATGATGTATGACACACCAATTTCATCACCCAGGAGGAAGAAACCCTAGAAGAAGAAGAAGAAGAAGAAGAAGAGCAATAACGACACAAACATGGGAGAGTCCTCAATTGTAAATAACATATTTATTTCCATGTGTTGTAGAAACTTTTTATAGTGCAAAAGCACTTTACAAAGCTTTCTAGTTTAAAATTAATGTTAATAATTCAACATGGAGTATCACAAAAGAATATCTTCAACAAATGATGCATGAACAATGCAAATATGTTTCAACTAATCAGTTCTATCATTGTAGAAACAATTTGTATATGTCACATCTTTGAATATATTTGCATTTATTTATATAAATTCTTGATGTTGGCTATAGAAGTATAGGAAAAGCTCTGTCTTTAACTCATATTATTAACATTTTTTTTAACAAATGAGATGTCATTATTTTTTTGTATTTGAAAAATATTTATCATAACTAAAGTAAGATGCAATTGATGTCTAATATTTGTACTGATATTTGTACCAGCCATATTTTTCATTCACGAAGAAAAAGGAGAATACAACATGTTGGGGGAGACTCGAGAGTTACATTGGGAAAACTAAATAAAGACTAGCTAGGGGAAATGAAATAATGTTTATGATGACCATATATCATTGTTGTTACATAGAAGATTTTACCTACTATGTTTCATTTTACATAGGTGACAATTTTTTGAAGATATTGATTCTTAAATGAACAAAATGTAGATAACAAAAGTTAATGAAACATATATATTATTTTAAATTTCTTTAAATTTGCATTTCTCTAGTGAACTTTGTAGGATTAGGAAAAGTAAATATATGGGACATAATTGAAACTATTGCAATTAATTTGTATTGTTTGAAGAATTTTCATTTGTTAATGGTGTCAAGTGTTCTTCCTCCTTTTTCTATCGAGCAACATATGGGATTTGTTGTATGCATGCATATCATTTAAAAGTGAAGAAGGGTGAATGCTAGGTCCTACAAGCTCACAAACTAAATGCTTCTCTCTTACATTAAAATTTTACATTTTATCTTCCCTTCCACATATCTTTGGCGTACCCATTACACACCAAGGTCCAAATTTTTTTAGAACCAATGCACTACCATCAAAGGAATCTTGGTCATTTATTTTGTAAAGTCTTATACAACTCTACATTCTTTGGATTTCCAGGTGGAAGGTAAGATAATGAAGTGAATGTATAAACATTTTTCTCATACACATTAATCTTTGCCTCTCATTATTTTATCATTTCATTATTCAATGTTTCCATGCTGAAGCATACCTTTCACTTGCATTTCTCAAGTAAAGTAGCTTTTCATGCGGTAAAACTAAAATCCCCCAGGGATATATAGAGAGAGGTAGTTAGGGGGAGATATATAGGGATGGTGAGATAAAAATATAGAGATAGAGGGAGAGATGGGGGAAGAAATATGGAGATGTGGAGATAGGACTGCACCTTCTTTCAACTCATTTCAAATTTCACATTTTGTCTCCCCTTCCAGATATCTTTGGCATACCCATTACACACGAAGGTGCAAACTTTTTTAGAACCAATGCACTACCATCGAAGGAATCTTTGTTATTCATTTTGCAAAGTCCCATACAACTCTACATTCTCTGGATTGCCAGGTCGAAGGTAAGACAATGAAGTGAGTGTATAAACATTTTTCTCATACACATCAACCTTTGCCTCTCATTATTTTGTTATTTCATTATTCAATGTTTCCACGCTAGATTATACCTTACGCTTGCATTTCCTAGGTAAAGTAGCTTTTCATGCGATAAAACTAAAATGAATATCTAGTGAGTAAAAGTATTTTAATAATCATGGACGATGTGAATAATTCAGACCATGTGTTGAATGATTCTCTCCTACCAAAAATAGGGGGAGATAGGGGGAGATAGGGAGAGATAGGGATAGAAAGAGAGAGTAGTGTGATGGAGTATATAAATATATAAAAGAATAGATAATGAGAGAGGGAGAGATATCAAGATAAAAAAGAGGTGGAAAGGGATATATAGAGAGAGGTAGCGAGGGGGAGATATATAGGGATGGAGAGATAGAAAGATAGACATAGAGGGGGCGATGGGGGAAGAAACATGGAGATTTGGAGATTTAAAGGTTTAGGAAGGGCGTGATGAAAATATATAGATGGATAGAGAGAGGGAGATGTGTCTATATATGGAAGGGGGAGAGGAAGGTAGAGATAGATATGAATACAGAGTGAGAAGAAAGGGAGAAAAATAGATAGAGAGATAGAAATAAATCGATAGGTAAAGATAGAAAGAGATGTAAGGAGATACAAAGGAAGACATAGAGAGGAAGTGAAAAACAAAGGAGATCTAGAGAGGTTGAGAGGGAGTAAAAAAAAAGGGACAAATACTTAAATGACCTTTTCATAACTTACAACGTACCCATTGCACACTAAGATGCAATTGCTAGTTAATTACAACTCAAAAACCCATACATACTTATTTGACCAACATTAATAAAACTAGTAATATCTAAGTGGCGTATAAGACAAATCATAGAAGAGAGCTCAAGATCTAAACTAAAAGTTTAATAATAAATTAAAGTTTAGGATGCATAAAAAGTGACACGGTTTTTAAAATAGTACGAATAACAATAAATAAATAATAAACAATAAATACAATCTGTAAATTAATACTTCTTTGAATGTGGCGATAAAACAAAGATGGAATCCAATAAAGATTTGGATTGGCGTGCCTGAATCTCTTTCTTCCTGATGATATGCTCCTCCATTATCTCCACCATAGAAACAAATCTCTACATTGGTGTATGGAGAAACAAATCTTTGCATTTCTCTGAGCACAGCAATCTGTTGCAGGTGGGTTTTATAAATATCCAGAGCCACCACGTTTTGGTTTCCGGACAGCTCGAAGAACAAATCCACAATCTTAGACATGCAATCATAAATTTCATAAACTATGGTGCCACAACCCCTTAAAAGGAGGTCCACAACGTACTGGAAAACAAGGCTCTGTACAAGATTGTCGTTTGGGGGAACACAATCGAAGAGGAGAGTAAGTAGGGCTTGCAGGGAGCGCACCTATTTCAAAAACTCCTCAGATTTCTTCACATTATCTTTGCTTCTGGAATCCTCAGATTTCAGCCTCCCCTGTAAATACAGGGTATAGTTCTGAACTGATTGAGCAGCATGTTTTTGGGGTTTGCCAGTAAATGTGGTCATATTTTGAAGATATGATGAATTGAGGAGATTGTTTAGGTTTTTTTTGAAATCTGGGTGGGTGGTTGTGATTATTTTGTGCACAACCGATATGTCAAGGATAAGACATATTTCTGTAAGCACTTAAAGCCAACTTGAACTATAATGAACGGACAGATATTTGATTGAGGATGCAGCAGGACGATCAGATTGTCTGCAGGATGGATGGCCAAGAAGCTCCCAATGGTAGTCATTGGGCTCTCCATTGCTTGCAACCGTCGATGATGCAAAAATAGGCTAGGGCTTTTCAAAATGGAAATGCCTAACAGGTCGGGGCTTTCCAAAATGGAAACGCTTATGGCGTAATAAACATACCATTTTTCTACGATGCAAATGCTAGTTCAACCTGGCATCACCTAGAATATGCAATGAGTGCTAAGTGTTCCGTTAATTCTCATGACAAACAAGTTCTTATAAAATAGGAGTCAATGAGTTTGACTCAAAAACTACACAATTAAATCTTGATAGCAATATCATAATTTGACTTGCAATATGAAAATATCTAATATTTATCAATTGATGAGCTAAAGGGATTTTATATGAATGGTATAAGGCACAACACTTGTTGTAGGTTTTACAAATGGTGTAGCAAGCTAAGTGGGCTTAACCTAGGAGGAAACTACATGGTTAAGCATGTTTGAGTCGGAGCAATAGTTGGATGGGTGACCTCCCAAAAAGGCCCTATGCTTCACACATGTGAGCATCGCCTAGATGCAATGAATGTTAAGCGTTCCACAATATCATTGTTCTTTTTTTATTAGTTCATACTACAAAGTGTAAATTCAATTTTATTTTTCTCTAACTAATATATATTTCAATTTAGTAAAACCATTACATCGATTGAGATGTTTACTATTCTACGTGTCATGGATTTGACTTCAATAAATATTTTACTAAAATCTAATCTAATCTAAGATAAGATTTTGAATCTTATAAAAAGATATTGTAGGGCCTTATTTTATCCACGTAATAAATTAAGAACCATCATTCATGTTTTGCTACCAGTTTAACCAATCATCATACATAATTAAAAATATTCAACTAAAATTCTATTGTCCACATTTATTTTTAATTTTAAATTATTATTAAAAAGGCATTTTCCTTTCCTTTTATTAGTTCCTACCATAGGCAGGAATACTTATGCATTCATGCAAAAAATTTATACTGTTAGTTGCACCAATCAGCACAATGAATTTAATATTTTGCACAAAAAGTCTATAGTCTTTATTTATTTCTTATTTTAAATAACTATACAAAAATTATTTTTTTTAAATCTTATTGGTCTATAGAGCAAACAGTCACTGATGAAAATACATTTTTTTTTCAAATGCCTCTTTTTAATTTGCCCACATCATTGTATCACATCAATTGTCAAATATTATTAATTTCTGCAATTAAATATATACTATTCTATATGTCATATTTTTTACTTTCTTGTAACGTTTGTGACACAAATCTAATATGAAATTTGAAATCTCTAAAATATTAATTATTTTGCTTTCAAACATTTATTATTAGCAGACAAGCTTCTTCCACATTATTAGTGCACTAGTAGTGTTAGTTGATTTTATGGGATTTTTTCCTTCTCACCTATTATTTATTCTACACATTTAATATTTTGTTCCCAAAAAATCTAAGTTCAGTGTATGGAGATAAAGAATTAATTTTTTTTTATTGAATGAAGGTAAGAAATTATATTTTAAAATTTAATGATAGCCTATGCAATCTAGAAAATTCATCTCAAATCTCTAAAATATTAATTATTTTTCTTTCAAACATTTATTACCAGGAGACAAGTTTTTTCCACATTATTAGTGCACTAGTAGTGTTAGTTGATTTTGTGAGATTTTTTCCTTCCCACCTATTATTTACTATGCACATTTAATGTTTTGTTCCCAAAAAATTTGAGTTCAGTGTATGGAGATAAAGAATTAATTTGTTTTATTGAAGGTAAGAAATTATAGTTTAAAATTTAATGACAGCCTATGCAATCTAGAAAATTCATCACTTCTATATAGGACTTTGTCTTCCTTTCAATAAGGCATATCTTTTCTTCCAATCTTGTGGAGAATATTTGTGTAACATGGTATTATTTTTTATTCTTTTCCTAATTTAAATGTGAATAAATATTTTATTCTAGAAATCTGTTATTGAAATTTATTTATTTTTTATATTTGCAAAAAAAATTTTGAAGATATTTAGAGCTCCTAAGTGTTGCTATTACTATGACATCTCTGTTGTTTTAAATAGGAACAAGTATGTCTTATCTGTAATTACATACTTTTACATATCCTGCATGCTATTGTTGGGCTTGTACTCGTATCCTCATTGTGGCAATACATTGGATACATTTTGCCACTTAGAAGTTCGATTCTCACTTCATCTTTTAGTCTATGGTGTTGTCTTTGAATTCTTTGGCCTTTTAGCATTTTTAACATCCTCGGCAACCTATTCTCAACATTGTGATCTCCATTTCTTGTATATTATTGATCTACAACTAAGAATTTTTAGTTTTTACAATGAATAAAAAGCCCCATATTGTCGCAGTGTCATTTTGCCCAACTAATATTTGTCTTCTCTAATTGTTTCTCAAATTTTAGTTGTTTTTATTTTCTAACTTTATATTTGATACTAGATTATTATTTTCATGTTTCCATTACAATATGAAATTAAACAAAGTTCTCATCATGCTAAAAGTCAAGTTAACACTAATTTCACCTTATTTTGTCCCAATATATGGCTAATTATAATCTCAATTCACTCTTAATTGATTTATCATACTTAATTTTAAATTATCTTGTGTTTAAATTAAACTTAACCTTATTACCATCATGCATGTACGAGAGAAGTTCAAACTTCATATATCTATATTAGAAAGCAACTTAGACATATAATTAACCTATGCACAACAACATAACTATTTTCTTCTAATTTACAAATTTGTGTATGCTTACTTTGAATTTCACCATTTTGACTAATTAGCTTTCAACAAATTACATTTAATTTAGGCAGGAACTTTGACGCTTTGTGTCCTTGTTAGTTTTGCAAACAGTGTAAAATTCAATTTTTCCTTTGTTTAACTAATATATATATTTCAATGTTGTAAGTCCATTACATCAATTGTCAAATGCTATTAAATTTTTGAATGACATGTTTACTATTCTACATGTCATGTATTTGACTTTATTAAAATATCTAATCTAATCCAAGATTTTTAATCTTATAAAAATATATTATCTAGCCTTATTTTATCCACAATAAATTAATAACCATCATTCACAAAGAACCATAATTAAATTTTTGTCATGAGTTCAACCAGCCATCATACACAATAAAAATTTTGAACAAAAATTATGTTGTTTACATTTATTTTCTATTTTAAATAATTATTTAAAAAATCATTTTCCTTTCATTTTATTAATTTTGCAAATGATGTAAAAGTTTATTTTTTCCAATGTTTGACTAATATATATTTCGATGAAATAAATTTATTATATCAATTGTCAAATATTATAAAATTAAATTCTTGAATGACATCTTTACTATTCTAATGTCATGGATTTTGACTTTGTCAAATATTTTATTAAAAATATCTAATGTAAGAACTTATAAAAAGATATTGTGAAGACTTATTTTATCCATGTCATAAATTAATGATGACAAGAAAGAACCACCATTCATTGTTTTCACTAGTTTAATCAATCATCATACATAATTAAAAATTTTGAACCAAAATTCTACTATATATATTTAACCAAGGGTCCCATGGGAGGGGGGATTAAGCTCTATCTTTGAGGTATGAGAGGTACCATGGGAATTTATTTTTTTGTTAGGATTTTTTGGAATCTTTTATTGAAAAATAAGAGCTCCTACTATTGATAATATATTATCCTTGATGCAAAATTATAAAGCAATGTTAATGCTTAGAAGGTGGCAAACATGTTATGAAATGTCAAATGTGAAAAGTGACAATATTGATGGCAATGCCAGCAATGATGTATTTGTTTTTATTCAGTGGCTAGCTTGAGTAAAGTTAGTAAAGTGGATTACTTTACTTGGCACTATATAAGCCATGTGGCATAAACCTATGATGGATTTGAAACTTTCCAAAATACACTTGAGGGAAGCGATGAAAAGATGTAAAAGACTTTTCATCTGTTTGATTATGTTTCTTTAATTAAAAATGAAAACCCTTACAAAGCCGCCACCATGGCTGACTTTTGCATAGGTTTTTTGAAGAATCTCTTGTGAGATTCAATGTGGTTTCTCAGTATTTTGTAGGAGTTTTCTAGCTATTTCATTTGGTGTATTTTGTTTTCATATTTGTCCATTATGAAAGGTATTTTAGAGATATTTTATCAAGATGAGAGGGATCTTTTTGGACTTATCGTTTATATTTTTCACAGGTTGTTCATGATAGATTCTAATACAATTTTTTTTTTATTTGATGTTTTTAAATGGGATTAAATGGAAATATGGAGAGCGTGCTCAAATAAAAGTCTTTTTTGGACAGCGACATCAGTTACAAAGGTATTATGCAATTTTCTATTAGGTATGTGATTAAAGATAACATTTAGACATTTTGGTTGTCACTAAGAATTTCATTTTTTAAAGGAATTTGGTTTTATGATCTATTCCTAGTTTTTTGAATTCAATGGAGAAGGACTAATACCTAGGGTTTGATGATTTCATTCTAGCATTAAAAAAACTAAACGGGACATGATTGTGTTTGAGAAATAAAGATATATCAGTCTTGGGTTTTGAGTTAAAGAAGAGCATTTATTTCACATATTGTTTTATTTTTAAAAGATAAATATGTGCTGGTTTGAACTACAAATCTATAGTTGTTTTTCAGTTATAGTGTTTTCATCAGATGAAAGGATGTTGTTTCATTTTGTGGACATGAAAGATATTTGTTTTGAAGGATATAGATGTTGGTTGTTTTGACAATTATGGATTATGTTGTGACAGTTTACTTTGGTTGTTAGTTCATGATTATTTGCTCTTCACGTGGAATGATTCTCAGTTTATATGAAACAATTCGACCATCTTGGAACTATTTTTGACACAAACTTATTCTTTCAATCTGAGTGAGGGAGATGTTCTTAAATTGTCAAAACCCTAACTAAGAGTATACAATGGTTTTGTATTTTGGTTATGAATAGATTTAATCATTCTATTGTAACTTTGTATGATCCAGTTAATGTAACCATTTTATAATGCTTCCCTATTTCAGGGAGTGTTGATATGTGCAAAGGAAGTCTGTATGGTGCTCAGAAAAACACATATCTATTCCTTTTAAATACGAAGCATTTGGAAGGGTTTGAAAGCATAATATTGTGATTACTTATATGTATAGGTATATGATTCCGAAATATACATTTATATGTATACGTAATTGTTGAAAAAATAGCCAACACTCCCCTAGGGATTCGTGACATGACTTAACCACCTCCTGTGTCTTCTATAAGTCTAGTGGTTGTATCGAGCATTAATAGGTCGATCTTTTGGTGCAACAGCAACTACTACTTGTAAGAAGTGGTATCAGAGCTTGGTCACAGGTTTTAATCTCCTCGGGTAATGCTGAGGTGGAGATTGTTGGAAAAATAGACAGCACTCCCCTAGGGATTCATGACATGGCTTAACCGCCTCTTGTGTCTTCTATAAGTCTAGTGGTTGTATCGGGCATTAATAGGTCGATCTTTTGATGCAACGACAACTACTACTTGTAACAGTAATATTGGTAAATCAATGACACTGTAAGAAAGAGAAGGGTTGTACCCTGAGTAGTTGTAGCTGCTATTGTAACAAGAAGATTTTTGGCTCAATATAAATAACATGTTCCAACGAAGTGGTTTTTTCCCTATGATAAAATCAAAAGGTTTTGAGGGTTTCCCACTCAGCACAAATCTTGTGTCTCTCTTATGTTGTGAGTTTTATCTTGTTTACTCTGATATCTTACATCTTACTTATGTTCAACTTATGTTGGTTTAATTTAATGATATGTGTTCATCTTCAATTTGTATAAAAGAATTAAAAGTATAAAATTTCTTCTATTCCGATTCACACCCCCCCCCCCCCCTCTCAGAATAGAAATTACTTCCAACACCTACTTCAAACAATGTAAAATTAATTTGTCCTTTCTTTAACTAATATATAATATGTTTACTATTCTACATGTCATGGATTTTGACTTTATTGAATATTTTATTAAAAATAAATTTGATCTAATATTTTGAATCATATAAGAAGTTATTTAGTAGATAAGTAGGAGATATTTTCCATAGAAAGCCTAATTGTGATATTGGTAATATGATTCAACTGTGTAGTTTTTAGTCAAATTCATTGATGCATGTTTTTATCCACATAATAAATAAATAATGACACGAAAGAACCATAATTCTATTTTTGTCACTAGTTTAAGCAATCATCATACATTATTAAACATTTTAAACTAAAATTCTATTGTCTACATTTATTTTCTATTTCAAATAATTATATAAAAATATCATTTGCCTTTCTTCCTTTCTTTCATTTTCTTTTCTTTAACAAACATATATTTCAATGTATTAAATTCATTATATCAATTGTCAAATACTATTAAATTAAATTCTTCAATGACATGTTTACTA
The DNA here is from genome assembly GCA_027943335.1 of Chamaecyparis obtusa. Classification (NCBI taxonomy): domain Eukaryota; kingdom Viridiplantae; phylum Streptophyta; class Pinopsida; order Cupressales; family Cupressaceae; genus Chamaecyparis; species Chamaecyparis obtusa. The sequence continues at coordinate 1,791,598 of BSBK01007326.1, read as the reverse complement.
TTCTAAATGTCATAGATTTTGACTTTATTGAATATTGTATTAAAAATAAATATGAGATTTTGAATCTTATAAAAAGATGTTTTGCATGTACAGTGCCTACCATGTCTACATCATGTTATGTGTTTACTCTTTTGATTTGAGCTAGACTCTTAAATGTTATTGTGTGATGCATTCTATTAGTACCTTATAAAATAAGGTGTTATTTCCTCACATTATTTTCCAAACCGTACTAGTTTTCTCACTATTGTCCAAATGGATTTCATAATTTTCCCACCATTGTCCACCATTCCTTGGCATTTCTTTCACACATCATAATTCAGTATGAGTCACTGTTAGCGCAAAGTAAATGGTTAACCATCAATGCTTTTCTTTTCCACCTTTCTATCTCAGAAAATTTGACTAGCTCTCCATTTTGTGTAATATTTGATCTTTTAACCATGGTCACATAACTTTTTGTCTACTATGATCCATGGAAATACTATAAAACACTAAATATACCATATTAAATAATTCCACAAACATAAAAAACCAAAATGTGTAATTTGATAAAATATCAGTGATACGTCATGGGTGTCTCTGACAAAACAGATTTTACATACAAAAGCAACTTCATCAAGCATATATGATAAATCAGGAGGAGAAGCCATAGGTTGGTTCAATATTAGTGAAGGATACTCATCATGAAGACCAATTATTGTTCAGTCCAATAGCATGATCCTACAACACAGAACAAGTTCCATCAAAGAGACCTTATGGGTTAGAGAAACTATCCACAGGTGTTGTCGATGGAACATTGGCAACGAATGGAAACTCATCAGAGAAAAATTTTCTAGGTCTTCTTGACAAAAAAGTTGATGGTAGGAATAATGAGCTTCATCGAGTGGACCACTATCATTCTCTCAAATATCACTGATTGCCTAAAATCATGCACATAAAACTGACATTTCTATAATTGGAAAGAATCGTAAGCGGTCATCACAAAATCAAAAAAGGCTAATGTGAAAACAAAATTCATAAAAGAGACTATTAGCTTCGAGGAGACTTCTCTCACATCACTGTGATCATATCACATAACCAGATGTGAGAAGAACCACAAGAAACAAGGAAAAATCCTTGACAAGATGAGTTACGAAAATAGCCAGAAAACATGGAAAATATTAGACGCGTTTGCTGCAACTGTGTCAAGGTTAGAGTTTCCAGGTTTCTATGCCTTTGCTTTCACAATGTTTAAATTTATTAGTGACATCTTCCAATTTTTTGTCGACCTGTTATGCTGGTTAAGGCTCTTATTATTTTCACCAGAGGGTCTCCATCTCGTTAGGTTGACCGACCCCTACCCATTTGTGTTTATCGTAAGTCGGTCGCCTTTGTCTTAAGGTTATTTTCGTGTTCTATAGCCTAACAGTTCCCCCTTGGATGATGAATTAACCCTCAGGATGTATGCATGTGCATTAAATAATCTTATGTCATAATGCTTTGGGCCTCGCTCGCTAATGTGTTGAAGTTTCTTCTGTGTCTCCTCAAGGCCACGAATTGGTCAAAGTCAAGCCTACTTATCACATGAGTTAGTCCCCAATATATTCTGGTTGGCTCATTGGAGTCTTCAAGTTGTTCCACTGAGACACCGAGTTGGTTTTGTGCACAAGTATTCTTTCGTTGGGTTTGAGCTCAGGAGGTCGGCGAAGGTTTTATGTTCCTTCAACACATTACTGAGCGATGATGTGGACGCCCTTGAGATTGACAACATCGAAAGCTTGTTAAACGTTTTTGAGTATTTGGACGAGTTTACGAGTGATGATATGTATGGATATGTAAAAGATGAATTATCTACAAGGATGAGATGTATAAAGAATGAATTCACTTTAGTGGCTCGTTTTTATACTCCAATGAGTCAGTGAGTAAGCAATATACTAAGGACGCAGCTAAGTTTCAGATAGAATGTACTATTGATTGGATTTCAAAAAATGGATAATGGCAAGTCCATCATGGATAGTGAATATTCACCTACTCCTTTTTGCTTGATTTTACATCGTTCATCAAAATTTCTCATCATTTGATCCATTTTCTAGTAATGAGCCTCCTTGGTGTATACTTGGACAGATTTGGTTTGATCTTCTTTTAGTTTTTCAATAATATTTTCCTCACTAACCTCTCTTTTCCCTTAGCCGATGTAGCTAGGTTAGTGGGTCTTGGTATGTCTTCAACAACAATTTATTTTTCTATCTTTTCCTTTTCCTTCAATAATGGGATGTCCTTAGAACTTTTCCCTTTCTCTATTTGATTAGGTATAGACCCCTCTGCATTATGCGGGACTAGAGAGTCATTGATAGGCTTGATGTTGTTACAATATTGGAATGGGTTTGAGTCCCCACTTACCATAATCTCTTGACCTAGATAAGGAAATTTTAAACATTGGTGGTAAGTAGAAGGCACGGCTTGCATTTCATGGATCCATGGCCTCCCTAACAAAATATTATAGGTCAACTTTAGGTCTAAAACTTGGTAGATGGTCTCTTTTTGCATGGGACCAACTCCGATAGGAAGTATTATAACACCCTTAGAGGCTCTTTCTTTGTCATCATAGGCTTTGATCGTTATCTTTTTCTTTGAATCAATAGCCTCCTCGAAAAATCCTAGGGCTTTTACCAAGTTTAGGGTGCAAATATTTAGGCCGGCTCCTCCATCAATAAGCACTCTTTTCACTCTATGTTTGTGAATAAGGACCTCTATATGCAAAGGTAAATTTTGCGGGTGGTTTAGCAATATGTCATCTTATTCGAAAAAAGATAAGCAATGAGGAGCAATGAGATGTCCCGCCATATTTTGAAACTTGTCCGCATCTAGGTTTAGAGGCACATTGGTTTCTACTAAAGCTTTCTCTAGAATTTCCTTGTGAGTAGGTGATAATTTGAGCAATTCTAGGATTGAAATTTGAGCGAAAGTTCTTTGTAATTGATCAACCAAGTTATATTGTTTTAGGGATGATGATATGTTTTGGTTTGGTAGAACAATTCTTGGAGCATTTCCAGGTAGAGTCATTTTAGAAGCCTGCCCCCTAGTGACAACATTAGATGATGCTTCTCTTGGTTTCTCCTTTACCATGATACATTTATGGTATTGTCCTCTTCACTTAGAGTATTGGTTATGTTATCATAGGTATGAGAAAAATTCACTTTCTCATTACCTCTTTTATGATTTTGGTTGGCATTAGATGACTCACCCTTTTCATGGTTTAGAAAGGGGTTCTTGAAGGCCGTATGATCCTCATTGTTTTGAGGCCCTTCAATTTTCATAGTTCCATCATCTATTAGGTCTTGCACTAAGTGTTTTAACTTCATGCATTCATTGGTTTTGTGACCCTTATTTCGATGAAACTCACAATGGTGAGAATCATTCCACCAATTAGGTTTAATTTGAGGTTCATAAGGTGTCAAATCAAGTAATGTGATAATCTTATTAGCAACCAAGGTTCTTAATGCATTCTCCAAGGGTTCACCTAGAAAGGTGAATTTTCTCTTTTGATATGTGGAGAAGAAGGGTTTGGGTTTATTCCCATTAGCATTATTAAAAGGATTATTATTAGAATTGTTGTTGGGATTGTTGGAATTGTTCTTGGAATTATTGGAATTAAAAGGAGCTTTATTCATTTGATTTACATTGTATGAAGAATTAGCTCCACTTGATAAGTTAAGTTGTGGGCCTCCACAACTCCATCGTTCACAAGATTTTTGTTATTATTCTTTAACCATAGCTTAGGTTTATCATTGTGATTGTTGGCCCCTTGATTATTAACATAATTAGATACATAATGGTTATTATTGTTGTTGGTATTGGATTTATTATCTTTCAGCAATTTGATCTCTCCTCTCTTTACCAATACTTCTTCAATCTTGATCCCATTTCTGATAAGTTTTTCAAATGTTGGGGGACATTGAAGTTGGAGTCGATAATTCATCTCCATGGTCAAATTTTTTGTAAATATTTCCATTTTCTCCTTCTCAGGGATACTTTGTGGATACCTTTCAAAAACTGTCCTCCACCTTTGTAGGAATCCTAAGAAGGATTCACCATCTTTCTGTTTGGTATCACACAATTTGAGCATTGTCATTTCATGCTCGATATTATAGGAGTAATGGGTTACAAACTTAGATTCTAATTCCTCAAAAGTCTTTATTCCTTACGGGAGTTTAGAAAACCACTCCATGGCAGGACCTCCCAAACTCCTAGGAAAAAGTCTCATTAGGTATGTAGTGTTGTGCATGAACTCTATACTTAGAGTGCAAAACTCTCTTAGATGATCCTATGGGTTTGTTTTACCCATTTACTTATCATATTTAGGAAAAATGGTATTGAAAGGAAAAGGTGCCACGACCAAGCTTTTGTTGAAGGGGAATCGGCACAAGGCCTCAATAAAAAATGCACCAGGTTCGGTGGATTTTTCATTAAATCTATTTTTTCTTGGAACATTTTCAATTGTTTGGTCATAGCACTCATTGGGTTATCTTCTTCTTGCTTCTTAGGAAAAACTTCTCTCTATCCATATCTATCAATTTATCCATGACTTCAAGAAAATTGTTATCTTGAGCCGCTCTATGAGGATCATACGGCCTTCAAGAATTAGCACCCTTTTAAGGGGTAAAAACCCCTGTGGGAATTAGCAACCACAAATGATGTACTGAGATTATAGTTATCCTTGTTATAAGATATAGCCATGTTAGGAGCTTATTGAAACATTACAGTACATAGTCCTTATTAGAGGACAGACCCTGTTAGGAGTCAAGAACAAAAGAGAGGGCTCACTGCCCAAGGCTCACTACCCAAAGAAGGTTAAATCTACCTTCAAAACTCACTAATTCACAATGTAGGTGTATATAAAGAAATACACAATCTTTTGAACTATTTTCCAGCAACTGTCTTTGCTTGATCAGTTCCAATGAAGTCCACTAGTAGACCTCTACTCTACATAAAGCAGACACAAGCTCGTAGCTTTTCCAACTTCTTTATCTCACATATATTTCATCCATATCTTTTCCAAAGAAAAGACTCTACATATATACCTTATTACAATTTACCATGATCAGGTCAGCCCATGAGGCTCTCCTAATTACAAACAATTACATAAACCCTTGCTAAGATACACATGGTATCTAGGACAAGTCTACAATGATTACATTACAACAATTAAGGACCAACAACCTTAATTACATTACACACATCATAGATGATGTCACCAATATTTATGTACCTTGTGTTGACCAATGAACATTCTTTAGTACCCTGTCTATCATCCTTCAAGCTTGCATACCTTGAATCCAAATCCTCTAAAAGATATACCAAAAACTCAGAGACTAACTCTGTCAATTCTCACTATCACAGTCCAGTGACTAGTCTTCATTAAAACACCTATATCTCTCTCAATATGAAACATCTAATGATGCAATCTTAGATATAAGATCACAACATCCACCTGAACTCTTATTTGACTTTGCAGCATCTGAAACATTTGTACAGTGTTTGTACACTGTGATTACCAGTCTGGTTCCTTAATAGAAACATATGTTGACATCAGTGACAAAACACAAATGACAACAGTATGAGTGCCCATTCAGTAACATAGTGATTAAACATATTAAATGTCTCAATCACCTTCCATGCATTAGCAATATCCAACAATCCTCCCCTTTGGCATTGATGTCAACATATGGGAAAATCTTATCCCAAAGTTATATCAATCCAAAGTCCTACAACCAAACAATCTTCCCATACATTAGGGATTTTCTCATAGAAACACTCCCCCTTTGACAACAATGGCAAAGGGTGCCATGAGGCTTTGGCTGCCTTCACAGATAAAATTTCTTCCACGATCACTCCCCCTAAGGAGTAGATCCCTACATCTAGTCCAAATAGTGATAAGGCTGTGAATACCTCTAGACTGATGCACCTCTACATCATTTAGTTCTGACTAGGAGGGGCATGAACCCCTAGCATACCTCTGAGATATTTAAAGGTATCTTTCAGTAGTGGATTTGTGAAGATGTCTGCAATCTAATCTTTTGTACTGATATATTCTAGTTTGATTTCCTTTTCGGCCACCTTGTCTCTCAAGAAGTGATACTTGATAGAAATGTGTTTAGTTTTAGAGTGCATCACCAGATTCTTTAACATATTTACTATACTAGTGTTATCACAATGGATAACCACAAGCTCATCAAAATTTATTCCAATGTTTATCAGCGTTTGTTTCATCCAAACAATTTGAGTGCAGTTTATAGCAGCAGCAACATATTCTGATTCAGCAATAGATTGTGCTATACAATCTTGTTTCTTACTTAGCCAAGAAACCAAATTTTTCCCAAGGAAAAACACACCACCACTGGTACTTTTTTTGTCATCAATATTTCCTACCCAATCAGCATCAGTATAAGCATGAAGTTCAAAGCTATCATTTCCTTCATACCATAAGCCATAATCTATGGTTCCTCTTAGATACCTCAGTATCCTTTTCACAACAACTAGATGTGTTTCTTTGGGTTCTGCGTGATATCTAGCCACAATTCCAACAACATTAGCAATATCTAGTCTAGTGTGAGTCAGATATTGTAGTTCTCTAACCATTGATCTATACAAGGTCTGAAAAACACACTTTGATTCATCATCAATTGTTATCTTGTTGCCAGTCACCATAGGTGTTCCTACTGGTTTACAATCTTCCATTCCAAATTTCTTAAGCAATTATTTGAGATACTTGGTTTACAATTCTTAAGACATCTCAAATTCACTTTCCATTTCTTTAGAAAATTTCTTACATAGATCATCATTACCTCCAAAGATAATGTCATCCACAAATACTTCTACTATCGGGATTCCATCTTCAGTAATTCTTAAATACAAATTACTATCTACATTACCTTTTCTAAATCCAAGCCCAAGTAGATACTTGTCTAACCTTGCATACCAAGCCCTGGGAGCTTGCTTTAGCCCATATAGAGCTTTATTCAATTCGCACACCATGTCTTTATCTTCGCATAGAGGAAATCCATATAGTTGTTCTATATAGACTTCTTCTTCAAGATCTCAATTTAGAAATGTAGATTTAACATCCATCTGATAAACTTTGAAGTTTTTATGTGCAGCATAAGATAGGAAAAATCTTACTACCTCTATTCTAGCAACATGAGAAAATGTTTCTTCAAAGTCTATGCCTTCTTGCTATGAGTATCCCTTACATACTAGTCTTTCTTTGTTCCTTACAACAGTTCCTTCTTCATCCATTTTGTTTCTAGGAATCCATTTTGTTCCTATTATATTTTTATTTTTAGGTCTAGGAACCAGTTCCCAAGTATTATTCTTCTTTATTTGATCCAATTCTTCTTTCATAGAATTTATCCAAGATTCATCTTTAAAGGCTTCATCTATTGTTTTAGGCTCAACTTGAGAAATCAAACAAATTTCTTCTCTAACTTTTGATCTAGTTAGTACTCCCTGATAGGTATTGCCAATAATTTGATTTTCAGAATGGTTATTTTTTACATACCTTAGATTTTTAGGAGTCTCATTAGTCTTTCTTGTACCAGCATCACAAGCCTCTTTTTCACTTTCTTCCTCAACAAGTTCTTGGGTATGTGCAAGATCATGAGGGGCCAAACTATGCCCTTAAGTGGCAATGAAAAATTAGCAAATCAGGGTTAGTCAACTTGACATGAAAATTTCAACTAGCTATCAACCTAATATCAAAAAGTTGTAAGATTAGAATCTGTAGAAAATTGAATTTAGTTTCTAAACTACTAGGCCTTTTTTGAAAAAAAGTTAGAATGATTGGTGAAAAGTATAGATTTCAATGCAGCAGTACAAAAATTTTAGGAATAAAATAAGAAGTAGGTGTATGTCTGACCACCTTAATCATAATCAAATGATAATATTTTATTATAAGATTTTATATATAAGTAGTAGACTCATGCCCGGATGTGACACATATTTTTTTGTAATTTTATTCCAAAAAATAATTAATTATGAACTTTTTGCTACAACATTTTCAGAATAAAAAAACTCTCATGTTTGACCACCTTAACTCATTCAAAACTTTACAAAATTCAATTTTTATTTTTTTTCCTTATAGTAGGCGAAGCATAGAATGTGACACATTTTTTGGATTTCAAAAATGTTATACCGTCTGAAAGTTATAGTCATTTTTCAATCAGTATATAAATCAACACTTTAGAGGTAACTCAATTAGAAAATAACTAATAATTACTTACCGAATTCAAAATTTGACAATAATTATATCGATAGAAAGTTGATAATCTCCTTAAGATACCCTTTTCATTTCATCAAATTCGGGTGAAAAAAAAGTCGTCAGCTACATGGTCAAAGTCTGGAACTCAGAGAAACAGGGGAAAAACACATTTTTGAGACATTTCAATAGTTGACCATGTAGGTTTGGTGCACAAAGCAATACCGGGCCTAATCGGGTACTCGATATTTTTGTGTACCCAAAAAGGCCGGCAGAATTTTGATTTTTCACTTTTCCCTCCCCTTTCTCCCTCCCACTTCTCCATCCTATATTAGATTAGATTATATATTAGATTATATATTATATATATTAAATATTATATAATATACATTTTACATTAAATATTATTATTTAATATATATTAATATTAAATGTTACATTATATATCATATATTACATATTATTTTATATGTATATAATATATATTAATATGTATTTTACAACTATGTACGAAAGGTTGGAAGATTGCAGAAAAATCATTGATGGCCATTAAAAGAAGCAAAGGAAATCAATCAACCATTTAAAAAATTCATGGGCAGCCATTGAGGAAGAGAGAGAGAGTGAGAAGGTGAGAAGGATAGAGAGAGAGAGAGAGAAGCAAAGAGAGAGAGAGAGAGAGAGAGAGAGAGAGAGAGAGAGGGAAGGGGAGAGAGAGAGAGAGAGAGAGAGAGAGAGAGAGAGAGAGAGAGAGAGAGAGAGAGAGAGAGGAATGGGAAGGGGAGAGAGTAGGAGAGAGAGAGAGAAAGAAGGGGAAGGGGGGAGAGTAGGAGAGAGAGAGAGAAGGGGAAGGATAACCAATTCATTACAATATTAATTAGTAAGGAGCAAGGAAAACTTAAATAATATCACAATAGGCATTATAAATCCAAATTCAAATTAGGAGTTTTAAGAAAAGTGAGTAAGGTCTTGGATAGGGACATTACAAATCCACACATTGCTCAGTAGATACCTCCAAGAACCCACATACACGGGAGTAGGTTTGAAGTAAGACTAAGATTGTTTATCAGTTCAAAAATATTATTGTGTTGTACTTTTGATTAACATCCAATGATTGGATGTGAAATTCACAAATTTGATTATATTACCACTGGTTCGATTTCAAATTTTGGAAAAAATGGATATTTGACATATGTTCATAACTTTCAGTCAACACCATTTTAAAATAACACATCAATTTATATTTACACATTGAGAATATCATCAATAGGAATTGAACTAAAATTGGCATAGGTCATAGGAAATAAATGCCCCAGCTATTTTTTGTCTTCTGCATTTTGAGTTTCTTATTACAATCAGGAGAAGAATATTACTCTCAAAATGGTTTTGGACAGTAACATTTGTACTTCCTCTTCTCAAATATTTCTTCCCTCATATTGCTGCATATTGATACCCACAAAGTGAATCTAGGCATTTCTACTATGTAATGGAAGAAAAATGGTTTCCTAATTGATATGTGTCTAAATAATATGTAATGCCCCTCCAACCCTAACAAATCTTGGTTATGCTCACTAGGGAGTTAGATCATGCTAGAAGTGATTTCATGGTTATTTTGTAAGAGAATGATCCTTCTTGAGATGGTTGCTTACTAATCATGATAACTTCATATTTTAATTTGGGAAATAATAATATTTACATAAGTATGTCCTTTATATCTTCTTGTGTGTCAATGATAGTTTAGGATCTTAATACTAAAAGGATCACCTGGTAGACTTATATGCTTCTTTGTGAAATGCTTATTATTAATATTCATGTTTACCTTAGGTTAATTGATTATAATCACTTAAGGGTTGGATCTGTTATCTTCTCTAATAATGTTACTTGGGATTAGATATGATTAATACATTTAGGGTTATATGATTTGTTTATCTTGTTTTGATAATGAGACATTTTGAGTACATGCCTGATGGTTAAATGGGTTTGTGAAAGTTAATAGATGATTTACATTTACATGAATATGTTATGATGCATTATGGTTATACAATATGGAAAAAATATTATTCTAGTACTAACCACACTAATCCAATCATGCTTTGTTGATGTCACTATCTGATGTGAGTGTAGGATAAGGGGAGGCAGTCGTAGTTACTCCTACAGGAGGTCCACACAATGTCACACTCTCCATCCTTATTTTCCATTGTCTATTTATATATATGTATATATGCATGTTGGTTGGTGTTGCAGGATGTAGGCACCAGGCATCGACTCCACCTGGCTACACAGGTCTGAGCGTGCCTTCAAAATCATCAAACTATTGTTGTGTGGAGATATTACCAAGATTACTCTCAAGGTTACCCATGAACTTAGAGTTATGTTTAGGCCTAGCTGGGGGATCTGAATGTAGCATGTGATGTGGTCTTGTGATTTATGATTTGATGTTGTTCTGAGATTAATGATGTGAGTTAGATTTATCCTTGTAAGTATATGTATATATATTTATTAAATATGTGTTATAATTGAATGTATGTTATATATGTATGTGTATATGTGGGTGCACATGCATATACCCATGCTTATATAAATAATAATATTTATATGATTTTATTGATTGTGTAAATGGTATGTTGTTTATAATAATTAAATAAAGTATATTAATGTATTAAACAAAAAGTAAAAATAGTAATTAATAAAAGAAATGCTTTTTGTAGTAAAACTAGCTATCTAGGAGGGAGTTGAACTCGATACCTCCTAGAAGTTAGGCTAGTTGGTTTCCATGTGTGCTATTTGTTTTCTTTGAAAGTTATTTGTTTGACTTTCTTGTTATGATTTTCTTTTTAAGCTATTTTAATTAAATTTATTAAAACTTTGTTAAGTGCTTATAGGAATAATTGGTTTGATTTTTCAACCAACTATGGAAGTTGCTTCCCGTAAAGAAACTCCTTCAACCACATAGTTGGAGGATAAATAATTGAAGTTTTTGTGTTGTTGGGGAGAGAGAATTTAGGGAAGACTTTTGGGAGTAGTCTGTAATTATTTTTTTTGAAAATTTATTTGAAGTTTTCGAGTCTCTATTTAGTGAAAAAAAGTGTATGTGGATTGCTGGAGTTTGATTTCCAAATGAAGCTTTCCAGGAGGCTATCTACTCAAGGCTTGAAGATTTGTAGAGAGTCTCCAGTCAAGAGAAGAGAATTTCTCCGCAGGACCCCAGGTAGGGTCTATACTAGGATGAATTCTCCAATTCTCCTGTGTGTATTTGTGGATGTGTGTGTGTATTCTGGAAATTAACAGTGTGTTCTTATGATATATCAATATTCTCTGGTTATATATGTTTATGGATTAAATATTATTGAGAACATATACTGTGTGCAGGAAGTTTAATGACATGGTTTATTAATTTTCTTTGTCAAAACTCTTCTTGGAAGTCTATGGTTAATTATATGATTTTAATTTGGTATAAATATATATGAATGTGTGTGTGTGTGTTATTAAATGTTTATATTATTCATATGATCTGATTTATAATTAGGATGATAATGAAAAATATGTTAATTGCAAATAGACAAAATATTCTGGTTTGTTTTTTTATACCCGTACTATATTATTCATAACTTTTGAACCAGACATTATTTTGAAAATCGCTCTTGTGAGAGTGTGTGAAATTAGGTTTTATCCAACATATATCAAAATTATCAAAATTCAACAGTTCAAAAAATAGTTATGCTTATCGCACTGAGACTGTATTTTTATGACAGTCATATAGCAATAGTCATGCGTAGATTCTTACAGGTTCATTAGTTTATAGTAGAATCTTTTCCCCATCAATATTTATTAATTTATAATTTATATTAATTTTATTTTCTATTTAGACCTATTGTTGAAACTTTAGAGTCATGGATTTCAGTGTTGGGTACATGTTTGGCTTAAGGTTTGGTTTGTATCTTCCGCGCTTGATCCTGGTCTCTACCTGCATCTTTTAATGTTCATTTTATTGATTTAAGTTTATCATAATATTTTGTTAATTCATGTGGAATTTTTTATCCCCTATGTATGTTCATTACTTTATTTTTTGAGATTTTCTCCTATGTACTTATTATGTTTTGCACTTGCCATATAATTGAGCTTAGTTTATGAGGCTAGGACTCGTCTCAGTGGCCTGTGTGCACGAGAGGGTTCTCTAGACCTATAAATAAGTTGTGGAAAGTTGTACATATGCATGTGGAAAGTATTTTTCTTTTCTTTGAGGTGTCTTTTGATAGACATCCTTCCAATGGTTCCAGTTATGTATATGGTTAGGGTTAGGACTCACTCTGAGGGCCTGAGTGCATAGGGGAGTTTCCTAAACCTATGGATCAGTACATGGAAGTGTTATTTTGTATCCTTGGCTTGTGATGGGGTAAGGGAATAGGAACCCTAAGTGAGTGGCTCATCATAGGTTTTGGAACCTTAAAGTGGTCTCCAGATGATCCTATGGGTGGGTTTGTAAAAAGTGATAACATTAAAAATTAACTTGGGAAGGGGGGATTCAAAAGATAATGAAAGAAAACATAATAATGGCCACACATATCTGATTGGAGTACCAGGACCAAGGATAACTGCCACAGTGGATCCCTATTCATAAAGGGGGGACTGGGGTTACATGGTTGCTAGGGTGGATCCCAATACACAGGTTGTGTGATGACACTCACTTAGGTGATCTCCTAGAACCTTAACCTCGGTGTTATAGTATGATAATATTTTATGTGCTTTATTCTTGTTCTTTTGAGTCTTGGATTTATTGGTATTTGAGACTTAGATTTCCTTAAGGTCTTGAGAGTACCTTGGTTCTATCTCCTAGCACAGGGGGTGGAACTTTACCAGTTTCACATGGTTGGGTGGAAAATCTCTTTCAAGGTATTGTTCGTGGTTTGTGTCATGGCTTGGATTCTGAGTTGTTCATTGGTGAAGATTTTGTTCTTGTATCATGTATCTCTATCTTTTGTTGTCAAGACGTAAAGATGTATTGTAATCCTTTGGGAAACTTGATGTAATTATTAATTATCTTTATGTATGCCTTCAGGCCATGTGTAACAACTGTAATTGTAATTGTGTTGAAATTGTAAGAAAGAAATTATGTATTTGGGAAGGGTAGTTTTAGGAATTTCAAAAGATGATTGAATATTGGTAATCAGACATGGATTATGTTTAAGTAATTATTACCCTATCTATCTTATGCATTTTAAAATGAAATTGAAAGTAATGATTCGATCTAAGTATTGTCAATGCAATAGATGAAAACTTCTGAAAGGAAACTCATTTTGTTAGTGAAAAGACGTGCTAAGGGTTGAAGGGTATCTCCAGGTGAAATAGTAAGGGAAATGAAACATGTACGTTATTGAAATTAGTAATGAGATGTGATTTCTTATATGTATAAGTTCAATGTGTATGATGTAAGGTTATTTAACTAGGTTCTAATCTCAATTCTTAACTAGATTTATACAAGGTTATAGATGATAATTTGTGGAAGTTAGACTTGTGGAAAGAAATGATTCAGTGAGTGGTTTATGTTGGTTAGTAATAGATGGTTAAGTTTTTGTAGGACCCCTCTATTTCTCATCTTGGTAAGAAGCACTTCGGTAAGCAACATTAATATTTCTTGCAAAAAGAAAAATCTCCTTAGATTGCATATGGAATTCTTAGGAATCTTAGCTATAATTGTCATCTTAATTAAATAGATTCCATTTTCAAGTAAATTCATGGAATATGTAATTTAAGACAGTTTTGAAGTAATATTACTTTTGGAAAACTATCATAGTATTAGATCATGAAGATGTTTACATGCATTTACATGATGGTATTAATGATATTCTAGGATGCTTGGAAAATGTTGACACAAACATCTAAATTATAATCAGGAAGCCTTAGAGGATTAGAATATTCCCTAATGAATAATAGAATTTGGCAATTTAGCATACATAGTTTTAAGACCCGTTTTAAAGTAAAAAAAAGATCAATGGTAATTAAACAAGTGTGTAGAAAAGAACAACCTAATAGAATCTATAAGTTACTTGGCACTATTATATGTTATGATGATTTGACTCAGGATGGGATGATGCATGATTTGTAGATGATTCTTGTTGATAATTCACATAAAAAAAAATGATTATGTAAACCACCACATACTAAATATCTGAAAGTAAGGCATGTTGGATGTATGAAGTTAGTAGGTAAATATAATGATTTCTAGAAATGCTATATAGTCATCAAAATAATGGAAAATAATTGATTGTATGACAATATAGTGCTAATGGTTGAGTACACTAACATAAACAAGATTAAGATAATCTTAAGGATGTGAATAAACCTATTTAGTTGAACATGGATACACAAGTAATCAATTGGATTCATTTATGAATTAGTGAGATTGTAAAATTTAAAGATCTAATAGGACCACACAGTTAAATATTGGATGAATCAAATATAGCTATGACATGACCATCCTTGTGTCTTGTCTTCTTGAATTATACTCTAACTTAATAGAAGAAGAACCTATGACAGATTTCATTATGTGGGAATTGCATAGTGGTATAATAGTAATTTGATATTAGGATTGATGATTAACATAGTCCAAGGACCATCTTGTTATAAGCTAGATTAGTGTATTCTTGGATAGAATATTTTAGTTGTGTACTTTGTGTTAAACTTAGATAATGTTATTGTAATAGGATACATTCTTGCATGTTTGTATGAAAGTCTTAAGTGTGTTGATATCAAATAATATTGGGTTATGTTTTACTTACCTCTAGTTATGATTTAAATGAAAAGATATATAAAATCAAGAACCCAAATCATATTCTGATATATGTGACTTGATTTGCGGTAAATTTAAAATAATGAATTATGCTATGCATTAAGGATAGAGGATATAATAAGTAATATGGATTATGTGGATCTGAGTAATGTAATGAGATAGGATATATGTTTAATTACTAGATACATGATGATTGATCTATTTCAAATATGGAAGATGTGGATTTAAATATGTGAAGGTTATTATGAGATGTTGCAATATGTTGATCTATTTTCTCTAAATTTAGAGGTTGATTTATATGATGTTTTAATTGGATTACATGTATAACCTGTCTTGGACTACTGATACTTTTACAAGTGCGCAGGTGGGTAACCATGGACACTGCGGAGAACCATTGCTAAGGAATTGTTGTAAGAACCCTTGTGGAACCAAGGTCAACCCTAAGAAGGGAATAACCTTGAATGTAAAAGTGTTTTAATTGTTATTTATGTTCTAATTTTTGATGTTATATGTTATTTCCTTGTTGGCATGACAAGTGTTGTGTTGTGATGTACTCTTTGTGTGGTGTCACTTGACACTAGTGATGTGACATGGCATGTCAATGTGGTTTGGGGTTGAGTTATTGTAACCATGAGTGACCTTTAAGAATCCCTAGGTGAGTTTCCTTGGTTTGGATGTCTTGTGAGTAGTCTCATCACTCATTTTCGTGAGTCACCTTGTAGTGGGCTTTTGGAGGGTTAAAATTGACCCTAGGGAGTAGTTTAGGCTAGATTTGACTTGCCCCAAAGGTATACTATGGGGTTGGGGGTATTTCTAGGCCACCTTGAGCCTTTCAAACTAATTTTTCACCTTCCAAAAATGCTTGGGAAGAGTGTGACGAATTTGGGGAAAGAGGAAAGTAACATTTCCTCTTCTCAAAAAAAAAAAAAAAAAAAAGTCTTGGGAAGGTCAGCCAATAGGATAGGGCCTCTTCTCCTAGGAATTTTGGGGGTTTGTGAGGCGAGACCAGATTAGATGAGAGTATGGAGAAACTTTGGGATTGTTCACCCACTCTCCATCTTTGGGAGACAAAACAAAAGTTTGGAAACTAAGTAGGAGGAATGGCTAGAGAGAGAGGGAGGGAAGAGCTTCATTTTATGCAGGCTTGGAGGAGAGGTTGGTGCTCTAACTATGTTCATTTTCATATATATGTGTTTGTGTATGTTCATGGGTTGACAGCTTTTTCCTTCCCCATGTAGTGTTTTGTGATCTTGTGAAGATGGTTGTGGTGAAATATTTTTTGGGTAGGTTGTTGTGTATTCATATGTGATAAAATATATATGTTTGAGTGTATGTGCCCTATGTCCTATGTATGTTTCTTACCTTAGCATGGTTCCCTGGGCTCGGGGGTTGGCTAGGGCATACAAAAGGCCTCGTGATGCCATATGGTAGGGTGGAGAGCACCCATGGTTATGCTGATTTTTTTTTTGATATGCAGGTTTTGGTGTCTTAATGTCTTGAAGGCATGCTAGAAATTATGGAATCCCATGTGATGCAAATGTGTGGAAGAAATGATGTGTTTTCCCATTTTTGTATCTTTAACCAAATATATATATATATATATATATATATATATATATATATATATATATATATATATATATATATATATATATATATATATATATATATATATATATATATATATATATATATATATATATATATATATATATATATATATATATATATATATATATATATATATATATATATATTATAGTTCTTAAAGAAAAAAGGCATTGTATGGATGTTTTCACTTTTGTTTGTAGTTGTAACTTTTCTTTATGATTAATATCTTTTAAGAAAACCTATCTATGCATGTACTCTAACTTAAAAATAAAGAAGATTTTAGTCATGTATATTGTTGTTCTAACATTTGTATGGAAGAGTAAAGAGACTTAGTGAGTTTAACTATAAACATTTCAAAAAAAATTGTGTTCATGTCCAGCAGAAACCTGGGCATGACAGTACTTTACACTTTTTCTATTATGATCTTTGAAATGAAAATGTAAATTAAGGACTTTTAATAGATGGTTTATGTGATGATAGTGCATAAATAAGGTTAAGGAGAAAACAAATGAAAAATTAAAGGATAAATGTACTTGGTGTATTATATAAATGATGGGATTCTAATTCATTTCTAAAAGTGAATATCTATGCAAATTAGGTAAAGAAAATAAATGCAATTATCTCATTAATGTAATTAGTTTTGATGAGGAATGAAAGCAATGTCTCAATGTAAATTGAAGTTGAAACGGAAATAGAATTGCATTAGATTAAGTAATAAAATGTATTGCTTGATAATGGTAAATGAATTCATTAAGGGAACCTTAAGGAATGTACTTGTAAATGGTAATGATGATAAGTTAAAATGTTAGAAAAAAAAAATGGTTAGTTGTAATTTTAGGTCTTAGACATGATTCCTTATGGGTTCCCAGGCGAGGACATTACATTTGGTATCAGAGCCCTAGGTTGCTACACTGGGAGCTCTAGGGTCTATTTGCGTTTAATTTATTTTCTTCTTATTATTAAGTTATGTCAACTCAATGGCTATACTTAGGTTGTAACATTGTTCCAAGATGCTTTCCAACATCATAAAGTCTCTTATGAATAAGCTCACCATTATCCCTCATCATCTCAACAAAGATTGTTCCCATGTGAATGTGTGGGAGAATAAAATCTGAGTAATGACTCAAAGGGAGCTCAAATGAGACAACTCTGATACTGATTTTTCTAAGCTAGAACCCATCAGAAGAAAAGTTATCCATAAGGAGGAAACTTATGCTTACCATTATGATAGGGATAGAGTACAAGCCCTAGGTTGTTCTACTAGGAACCTTGGGAATCATACTTGACCTAATCACAATACTTGAGTCTATTATGTTTCTTCGTCTAATGTTTTCTTTCAACCTACCAAACTTGAATACATTGTGTGTCTTCTTTTTAAGTTTTCTTTATGTTAATTAACTTGAGCACTAGACAAAAAGGTATGTTTTCTATATATCTACCATAATATCTTGAAAGAAAGGATTAGTTGAAATGATTATTTATGTTTTGCATTATAAGATTTAAGAATTCTTGATACTTGGGTGTTGTGTTCTTATCCTTGTTCTAAGAAAATCTTAAAGAATTGTAAGGAAAGTTATTTATCTTATCCCCTGATCTTATGATGATTTCTATAAATGGCTGCCAAAATAGTCTCCAAGTGATTTGAAAAGTTAAATACTCTACTCTCCTATAAATGTTAGATAACATTGTGATTTGTTATTTAAATCTAGTAATACAAAATCTCAAGATAGATTCGAGTCATGTTGTACTTATGGTTGGGAACAAGGGATGATTAGGTTTCTAGGACAAAAAGGATTGTAATATTGGATGGTTTTAAAACATGTCTATTAAATGTACCTTTATCCTTCCTCAAGAACTTAGGAATTTATGAACTTATATTTTCTTGAAAAAGAGATAATGTGTTGAAATTAGGTAAGGTCTGATATTTCAAAATATGACAAGATTAAGAAGTATCTCTCTTTTATATATCCTATCAAAGTAACAAATTTTATCTATTGTTGAAATCAAATGTGTCTCTCCCTTATTTCCTCAAGAAATATGTTTAAAAGAATAAATTACATCGTGGAAAATCAATGTGCCATTAAGGAGAATGTACTTAGCTAGAGGAAACCCTTGGGTAAAGGACCTATGTCCCCAAGGTTTTGTAATAAATAGGATCATAAGTACACAATTTTTGAAAGGAGAAATGTTTGATTATATGGTAGGAGTTCTAAATTATATATGATCCTTGTAAGTGGTGTGAATTGAACCAATGAAAAATCATCAACTATAAGGAAAGAATAGGATATTAAACAAAATTGTGTAGTAATTATTTACATTGTTTGCATTTTGTGTGTGAAATGGAAGTTAAAGATAACAACATTGATATGATATAGGAATGATGAGTTATTATCAAAGGAATAATGATATGTCTATTAGAATAAGATTTAAGTCAAACTTTCTATCTATCCTAAAATGGAAATATTAGAAGAATGTGAATTTGTAGGTAATGGTATAGATGTCATATTGAAGATGAGAATAAGGATAATAATACTTGTAGTTACTCCTCAAATGTGCTTTTATTGAAATGTGTGTACAAAAGGTTAGTGGGTTGAACATATTAATTTGATTGAATAAAAGGGTAGTCGTAGGACTCATGTAATTCTCTCCCTCTATTAAAGAATCTATGACTTTTATTTTGAGAAAATGGTAAATTCATACAAACTTATTAATGTTGGAAAAAGGTATACTCGTATTCAGATTATTATGAACTTCTAGGATATGGAATTGGTTAAATAAGCTAGTTAATAAGTAATGTTGATGAAACTCTAGCTTAATGAATCATGTTAAAATTTGTTAGGGATATCTTTATGTTTATTTTCATAATACAACACTAATAAATTGTTATAATAGAATCATAAAAGGTATCTTAGATCTTATGGGCAAAAATAACTTGTTGCATAAAAGAGATTTGTTTTTATCTTGTCGGAAAGGTTACTCACAAATTTATGTGCTGATGTATGTGGAAAATTTAATATTTGAATGGTTTTAGTTTTACATGCTCACAGAGGCAGTAGTATGATAACCCCTGTATCAATCTATATCTAGTTTACAGGATGAAATTTAAATTCTTAATTGCATTTCAGAATCCTAAAACATATTTTTCTATTAGAACAACTCCTAAATCCCGAGGTGAAAATTATACCTAATATATTAATGTTAGACTAGAGTAGAAATGTATGTAATATTGTTATTTTATGTTTGGCCAATGGCTAGAAACTCCTGACTTCCAAGAGTAAGTCGAATCTTAGGGAGGGATGATGTAATGCCCCTCCAACCCTAACAAATCTTGGTTATGCTCACTAGGGAGTTAGATCATGCTATAAGTGATTTCATGGTTATTTTGTAAGAGAATGATCCTTCTTGAGATGGTTGCTTACTAATCATGATAACTTCATATTTTAATTTGGGAAATAATAATATTTACATAAGTATGTCCTTTATATCTTCTTGTGTGTCAATGATAGTTTAGGATCTTAATACTAAAAGGATCACCTGATAGACTTATATGCTTCTTTGTGAAATGCTCATTATTAATATTTATGTTTACCTTAGGTTAATTGATTATAATCACTTAAGGGTTGGATATGTTATCTTCTCTAATAATGTTACTTGGGATTAGATATGATTAATACATTTAGGGTTATATGATTTGTTTATCTTATTTTGATAATGAGACATTTTGAGTACATGCCTGACATGGTTAAATGGGTTTGTGAAAGTTAATAGATGATTTACATTTACATGAATATGTTATGATGCATTCTGGTTATACAATATGGAAAAAATATTATTCTAGTACTAACCACACTAATCCAATCATGCTTTGTTGATGTCACTATCTGATGTGAGTGTAGCATAAGGGGAGGCATTCGTAGTTACTCTTATAGGAGGTCCACACAATGTCGCACTCTCCATTCTTGTTTTCCATTGTCTGTTTATATATATATATATATATATATATATATATATATATATATATATATATATATATATATATATATATATATATATGTATGTATGTATGTATGTATGTATGTATGTATGTATGTATGTATGTATGTATGTATGTATGTATGTATGTATGTATGTATGTATGTATGTATGTTGGTTGGTGTTGCAGGATGTAGGTACTAGGCATCGACTCCACCTGGCTACACAGGTCTGAGCGTGCCTTCAAAATCCTCAAACTATTGTTGTGTGGAGATATTACCAAGATTACTCTCAAGGTTACCCATGAACTTAGAGTTATGTTTAGGCCTAGCTGGGGGATATGAATGTAGCATGTGATGTGGTCTTGTGATTTATGATTTGATGTTGTTCTGAGATTAATGATGTGAGTTAGATTTATCCTTGTAAGTATATGTATATATATTTATTATGTGTTATAATTGAATGTATGTTATATATGTATGTGTATATGTGGGTGCACACGCATATACCCATGCTTATATAAATAATAATATTTATATGATTTTATTGATTACGTAAATGGTATGTTGTTTATAATAATTAAATAAAGTATATTAATGTATTAAACAAAAAGTAAAAATATTAATTAATAAAAGAAATTCTTTTTGTAGTAAAACTAGCTATCTAGGAGGGAGTTGAACTTGAGACCTCCTAGAAGTTAGGCTAGTTGGTTTCTGTGTGTGCTATGTGTTTTCCTTGAAAGTTATTTGTTTGACTTTCTTGTTATGATTTTCTTTTTAAGCTATTTTAATTAAATTTATTAAAACGTTGTTAAGTGCTTATGGGAATAATTGGTTTGATTTTTCAACCACCTATGGAAGTTGCTTCCTCTAAAGCAACTCCTTCAACCACATAGTTGGAGGATAAATAATTGAAGTTTTTGTGTTGTTGGGGAGAGAGAATTTAGGGAAGATTTTTGGGAGTAGTCTGTAATTTAGGGAAGATTTTTGGGATAAATGCAATTATCCCATTAATGTAATTAGTTTTGATGAGGAATGAAAGCAATGTCTCAATGTAAATTGAAGTTGAAACGGAAATAGAATTGCATTAGATTAAGTAATAAAATGTATTAATTGATAATGGTAAATGAATTCATTAAGGGAACCTTAAGGAATGTACTTGTAAATGGTAATGATGATAAGTTAGAATGTTAGAAAAAAAAAATGGTTAGTTGTAATTTTAGGTCTTAGACATGATTCCTTATGGGTTCCTTGGCGAGGACATTACATAATACATGAAAGAAACTTTTCTTTGATATTGCTCACTAACCCTTTACAACAGAAAATGTTTACAAAAATTGTCATTTACTTGCATGATAACATTATATATTACAGAAATCCTGCACAGAAGTAGATGGCAAGCTGCTCAAAAAGTAGTAACTGATATCAAGTGGGTTTTTGCAGATGCTTTAATAAACCATGATCTTGTTTACTCAAGCAACATCTGGTTCATCTGCTCGACTGGGGCATGTTTGGGAACAGACAGTCTCCATTTAAACTAAAGTCTCTGGAAGTAGTTATATTTTTCAGTGGAGATGATACACCCATTGGATCTGCAATAACTTTATGCTCACTGGAATTTCAATTTCTCTTCAATTGGGATACTCTTTCCAAAATTGCATCTACCCTTTTACCAATTTGGGAAATGAATGGGTCTATTTGTGGACCTCCAAGGTGTTGGTCACCTAAACGAGAACCTTGAGATGAATCAGGAACTTCTCTAAGAAAGAGATCAGTACCTTGAGAAGCTCTCCAATTGTCAGTTGAATTAAAACCTTGGACCATAGATGGCTGCCCTTTGTTGTAAAATGAGGAGTGAGACTGCCTTGCCAAAGGTGGCAATGAACTTACATTTGAGGGATAATGCCCAACATGAGTAACCTGGTTTCCCAAGTCCTATAAATGCAAGGTCATTGACGAATAGGCATTTTTAATAGAAATATTTGTGGTGCTAGAATGAAGTGCATGACCAAATTCTTTGCCTGCTAAACCAATTTGAGGCTTCATTTCACATTGCTCTATGGATAATTCCACAACACTTGTTACTTGAGCTACTTCCAGATGGTGAGTACTCATCATCATCATCTGGCATAGGCTCACATGTGCATATCTTACTTCTTTCCTTTGTTGTTTTCCCCTTCCTAGCTCTTCCTCCTTATCTGTAACTTCTATCATGGGTCCAAGAAGGTCTTCCCATTCTTTCCCATTAACTGTGGACTTTGTCTCTTCGTCCTGAGTAATTGGCATACCTTGGATGGCACCAAGATAACCATTTTCTTTTGAAATGTCCTTTTCTCTCACATTAATCCCTCTATTAAGAAGATTTTCTATATCTTCCTCTCTATATTGAATAGATGTAGCAATTCCTTAATAGTTTCTATCATGGGTCCAAGAAGCTCTTCCCACTCTTTCCCATTAATTTATACAAATATTTTTGTCCGTAACAATATTTTCTGCATATATTATGATATTGATCCAATTTGATGCACCTTCGCTATTTGATACATACTTCCCTTTCATTTCACTTGCTCTGCTCATTTTTCATGACATAGGCCAGTATTTCACAGTGGGTAAGGATTTTGCAAATTTTGGAGAATCTCTGTTAAGGAGTAGGTAAGGATGGCTAAGCTGAGTGCAGCGGAGAGGGAGAGAACTAAATTGGGAGAGCAAAGGCGGAGAGTGATAATGACAAAAATATTTTAGGGCTTGCGGAAATATGGAAATTATAATCTTCCTCCAAGAGCAGACATAAATGAAGTAATGCATGAAAATAATATGACTTCCTAAGGGTCCTAGTACGCCTTATCATGTGTTAGGATCCCTAGGAAGTACCCGTGACCCCGATTGACATATTCGAATGCTCAAGTGTGTCCTAAGGAGTCTTATAATGCCTTCGAACACACTTGAGCATTCAAATGTGTCAAAAGGGGTCATGGAGACTTCCTAGGGGTCCTAATAGGCCTTATCACGCGTTAGGACCCCTACGAAGTCCCTGTGACCCTTTTTGACAAATTGAAATGCTCAAGTGTGTCCTAAAAGGTCCTACAATGCCTTCAGGCACACTTGAATGTTAAAATGTCTCAAAAGGGGTCATGGGGACTTCCTAGGGGTCCTAGTATGCCTTATCCCATGTTAGGACACCGAGGAAGTCCCCATGACCCCTGTGGACACATTGGAATGCTAAAGTGTATCCTAACGGGTCCTACAGGCCCTTTGAATACACTTGAGCATTCAAATGTGTCAAAAGGGGTCATGGGGTCTTCCTAGGGGTCCTAATAGGCCTTATCACGCGTTAGGACCCCTAGAAAGTCCCCATGACCCCTATGGACACATTGGAATGCTCAAGTGTGTCTGAAGGATCCATAAGACCCCTTATGGACACATTGGAATGCTCAAGTGTGTCCTAAGGGGTCCTACAATGCCTTCGGACAAACTTGAGCATTCAAATGTGTCAAAAGGGGGCATGGGGACTTCCTAGGCATCCTGATAGGCATTATCACACATTAGGACCCATAGGAAGTCCCCGTGACCCCTTTTGAAACAATGGAATGCTCAAGTGTGTCATAAGGGATCCTACGGCCCATTTCAACACACTTGAGCATTCAAATGTGTCAAAATCATCATTGGGACTTCCTAAGGGTCCTAGTATGCCTTATCATGCATTAGGACCCCTAGGAAGTCCCTGTGAACCCTATGGACACATTGGAATGCTCAAGTGTATCCTAAGGTGTCCTACATGCCATTCGGATACACTTGAGCATTCAAATGTGTCAAAAGTAGTCATGGGGACTTCTTAGTGGTACTAATAGGCCTTATCACGAGTTAGGACCCTTATGAAGTCTCCGTGACCCCTCTGGACACATTGGAACACTGAAATGTGTCCTAAGGGGTCCTACAGCACCTTTGAACACACTTGAGTATTCAAATTTGTCAAAAGGGGTCATGGGGACTTCCTACAGGTCCTAATACTCCTTATCATGCGTTAGGAACCCTACGAAGTCCTCGTGACCCCTTTTGACACATTCAAATGATCAAGTGTGTCCTAAGGGGTCCTACAATGTGTTTGAACACACTTGAGCATTCAAATGTGTCAAAAGGGGTCATGGGGACTTCCTAGGGGTCCTAATAGGCCTTATCGCGCATTAGGAACCCTAGGAAGTCCCAGTGACCCCATTTGACACATTATAATGCTCAAGTGTGTCCTAAGGGGTCCTACGACACCTTCAAACACACTTGAGCATTAAAATGTATCAAAAGGGGTCATTAGGACTTCCTAGGGGTCCTAGTATGCCTTATCGCATGTTAGGACTCCTGGAATGTCCCCGTGACCCCTGTGGACATAATGGAATGCTCAAGTGTGTCCTAAGGGGTCCTACAGCCCCTTCGAACACACTTGAGTATTCAAATGTGTCAAAATGGGTCATGGGGACTTCTTAGGGGTCCTAGTATGCCTTATCATGTGTTAGGACCCCTAGAACATCTGTGTGACCCCTATAGACACATTGGAATGCTCAAGTGTTTCCTAAGGGGTCCTACGGCCCCTCCAAACACACTTGAGCATTCAAAAGTATCAAAAGGGCTCATAGCAACTTCCTAGGGGTCCAAATAGGCCTTATCATGCATTAGGACCCCTAGGAATTCCTTGTGAACCCTTTTAACACATTAGAATGCTCAAGTGTTCCCTAAGGGGTCCTACAATGCGTTCAAACACACTTGAGCATTCAATTGTGTCAAAAGGTGTCAGGGGAACTTCCTAGGGGTCCTAATAGGCCTTATTACATGTTAGGACCCCTACGAAGTCCTCGTCACCCCTTTTGACACATTAGAATGCTCAAGTGTGTCGTAAGGGGTCCTACAACACCTTAGGACACGCTTGAGCATTCAAATGTGTCAAAAGGGGTCATGAGGACTTCCTAGGGGTCCTAGTATGCTATATCACATGTTAGGACCCCTAAGAAGTCCCTGTGCCCACTATCAACACATTGGAATGCTCAAGTGTGTCCTAAGGGGTCTTATAGCCCCTTCGGATACACTTGAGCATTCAAATGTGTCAAAAAGGGTCATAGGGAATTCCTAGGGGTCCTAGTATGCCTTATCATGTGTTAGGACCCCTAAAAAGTCCCCATAACCCCTATGGACACATTGTAACACTCAAGTGTGTCCTAAGGGGTCCTACGGCCCCTTCGGGCACACTTGAGCATTCAAATGTGTCAAAAGGGATCATAAGAACTTCCTAGGGGTCCTAATAGGTCTTACCACATGTTAGGACCCCTAGAAGTTCCCCATGACCCCTATGGACACATTGGAATGCTCAAGTGTGTCCTACGGCCCCTTCGATCACCCTTGAGTATTCAAATATGTCAAAAGGGGCCATGGGGACTTCTTACAGGTCCTAATAGGCCTTATCACAATTTATGACCAGTAGGAAGTCCCCGTGACCCCT
Organism: Chamaecyparis obtusa; assembly: GCA_027943335.1. Lineage (NCBI taxonomy): Eukaryota > Viridiplantae > Streptophyta > Pinopsida > Cupressales > Cupressaceae > Chamaecyparis > Chamaecyparis obtusa. The sequence goes on along the minus strand of BSBK01007326.1, from coordinate 1,765,520 downwards.
ATGGACACATTGGAATGCTCAAGTGTGTCCTAAGGGGTCCTACGACACCTTCGAACACATTTGAGCATTCAAATGTGTCAAAAGGGGTCATGGGAACTTCCTAGGCATCCTAATAGGTGTTATCATGCGTTAGGACCCCTACGAAGTCATCGTAACCCCTTTTGACACATTAAAATACTCAAGTGTGTCATAAGGGGTCGTACGGCCCCTTCAGACACACTTGAGCATTCAAATGTGGTAAAAGGAGTCATGGGGACTTCCTAGGGGTCCTAATAGGCCTTATCATGCGTTAGGACCCCTAGGAAGTCCCCGTGACCCCTTTTGACACATTATAACACTCAAGTGTGTCCTAAGGGGTCCTACGATGGCTTCAAACACACTTGAGCATTCAAATGTGTCAAAAGGGGTCATCAGGACTTCCAAGGGGTCCTAGTATGCCTTCTCATGTGTTAGGACCCCTGGAAAGTCCCCATGACCCCTGTGGACACATTTGAATGCTCAAGTGTGTCCTAAGGGGTCCTACGGCCCCTTCGGACACACTTGAACATTCAAATGTGTCAAAACGGTTCATGGGAACTTCTTAGGGGTCCTAGTATGCCTTATCATGTGATAGGACCCCTAGAAAGTTTGTGTGACCCCTATGGACACATTGGAATGCTCAAGTGTGTCCTAAGGGGTCCTACGACACCTTCGGACACACTTGAGCATTCAAATGTGTCAAAAGGGGTCATGAGGACTTCCTAGAAGACCTAGTACACCTTATCATGCATTAGGACCCCTAGGAAGTCCCCGTGACCCCTTTTGACACATTGGAATGCTCAAGTGTGTCCTAAGGGGTCCTACGGCCCCTCCAAACAAACTTGAGCAATCAAATGTGTCAAAAGGGATCATGGGGACTTCCTAAGGGTCCTAGTACAAATTATCGCATGTTAGGACCCCTAGGAAGTCCCCGTGCCCCCTTTGGCCACATTAGAATGCTCAAGTGTGTCCTAAGGGGTCTTACAACCCCTTCGGACATACTTGAGCATTAAAATGTGTCAAAAGGGGTCATGAGGACTTCCTAGGGGTCCTAGTATGCCTTATTAGTCGTTATGACCTCTAGGAAGTCCCCGTGACCCCTTTTGACACATTGGAATGCTCAAGTGTGTCCTAAAGGGTCCTACAGCCCCTCCAGACACACTTGACCATTCAAATGTGTTAGAAGGGGTCATGAGGACTCCCTAGGTGTCCTAGTATGTCTTATCACATGTTAGGACCACTAGGAAGTCCTTATGAACCCTTTTGACACATTTGAATACTCAAGTGTGTCTAAAGGCATCCTACGATGCCTTTAGACAAACTTGAGAATTAAAATGTGTCAAAAGGGGTCATGGGGACTTCCTAGGGGTCCTAATAGGCCTTATCACATGTGAAGACCTCTAGGAATCCCTGTGACCCCTTTCAAAATAGTAGAATGTTCAATTATGTCCTAAGGGGTGCTACGACATGTTCAGACACACTTGAGAATTTAAATGTTTCAAAAGGGGTCATGGGGACTTCCTAGGTGTCCTAATAGGCCTTGTCACACATTAGGACCCCTAGGAAGTCCCTGTGACCCCTTTTGACACATTAGAATGCTCAAGTGTGTCCTAAGGGGTCCTACGATGCCTTCGGACACAATTGAGCATTCAAATGTGTCAAAAGGGGTCATAGGGCTTCCTAGGGGTCCTAATAGGCCTTATCACATGTTAGGACCCCTAGAAAGTCTCGGTGAGCCTTGTGGAAAGATTAGAGTGCTCAAGTGTGTCCTAAGGGGTCCTATGATGACTTCAGACACACTTGAGCATTCAAATGTGTCAAAAGGGGTCATGGAGACTTTCTAGGGGTCCTATTAGCCTTTATCACATGTTAGGAATGATAGGAATTCCCCATGACCCCTTTTGACACATCAGAATGCTCAAGTGTGTCCTAAGGGGTCCTACAATGCTTTCGTACACACTTGAGTATTCAAATGTGTCAAAAGGGGTCATGAGGACTTCCTAGGGGTCCTAGTATGCCTTATCTCATGTTAGGACCATAAGGAAGTCCCCGTGACCCATGTGGAAACATTGGAATGCTCAAGTGGGTCTTAAGGAGTCCTACCACACCTTTGGACACACTTGAGCATTCAAATGTGTCAAAAGGGGTCATAGGGACTTCCTGATTGTCCTAATAGACCTTATCACGTGTTAGGATACCTATGACGTCCCTCTGACCCCTATGGACACATTGGAACACTCAAGTGTGTCGTAAGGGGTCCTACAACACCTTTGGACACACTTGAGCATTCAAATGTGTCAAAAGGGGTCATGGGGACTTCCTAGGTGTCCTAATTAGCTTTATCACGCGTTAGGAACCCTAGGAAGTCCTGTGACCCCTTTTGACACATTCAAATTCTCAAGTCTATCCTAAGGGGTCCTACGACACCTTTGGACACACTTGAGCATTCAAATGTGTTAAAAGGGGTCATGGGGACTTCCTAGGGGTCCTAATAGGCCTTATCATACGTTAGGACTCCTAGGAAGTCCCTGTGTTTGCTTTTGACACATTAGAACACTCAAGTGTGTCCTAAGGGGTCCTACGACACCTTTGGACACACTTGAGCATTCAATTGTGTAAAAAGTGGTCATGGGGACTTCCTAGGGGTCCTATTACACTTTATCATGCGTTAGGACCCCTAAGAAGTCCCTGTGACCTCTTTTGACACATTAGAATGCTCAAGTGTGTCCTAACAGGTTGTACGACCCCTTCGGACACACTTGAGCATTCAAATGTGTCAAAAGGGGTCATGAGGACTTCCTAGTTTTCCTAGTACTCATAATCACGTGCTAGGATCCATAGGAAGTCCCCGTGACCCCTGTGGACACATTGGAATGCTCAAGTATATCATAAGGTGTCCTATGATCCCTTTGGACACACTTGAGCATTCAAATGTGTCAAAAGGGGTCATGGGGACTTCCTAGGGGTCCTAATAGGCCTTATCCTATGTTAGGACCCCTAGGAAGTCCCCGTGACCCCTATGGACACATTATAATGCTCAAGTGTGTCCTAAGGGGTCCTACGACATGTTTGAATACACTTGAGTATTCAAATGTGTCAAAACAGGTCATGGGGACTTCTTAGGGGTCCTAATAAGCTTTATCGCATGTTAGGACCCCTAAGAAGTCCTTGTGACCCCTTTTGACACATTAAGACACTCAAGTGTGTCCTAAGGGTTCCTACGATGCCTTTAGACACACTTGAGCATTCAAATGTGTCAAAAGGGGTCATGGGAACTGTATACACCTAAAAATGGTCACCTAGACTATTAGCCCCTTTTGCTAAATCATAAATTGCTTATTCTTGATCAAATCTTAGTTCTATCATTTATTTGATTATTTTCTATGGGCTAACCATCTTATCCTAAGTCTTTATTTATTTAAAAAGAATATTTCCTCCCCTTTTAATAAATAAAAAGCCCCCACTTTTCCTCTTATCCTAAGTTGCACAAATAAAGCATTATTCTTATTTTATAAAAAAGGGAAAAAGCACTTTTTGTCTCATATGGACACAAAAGTCAACTCTTATTTTCCTATTGGAGGATACTTGTGCACATGGATTGCTCCTCTTTTAAGCTCCACCGTTGATTAAATCTTTTGCCTCTTAATCTCCATGGTCCATTCCTTCTCATTTCCTATAAAAGAAGAGCTCTCTTCTTCATTCTAGATCCCCAACAATTTTTATGCTAATATTATGCTGCAGGTTTTTTAGGTCATCTTGGAGCTTTTGGAGACATTCTTGCATCTAGGGTTTGAAGATTTGGAGCATTGTTGGCATTCATCTTAGATCTTCATCAACACTCTATCTTCTTGTCTTCATTCTTGCATCATCATGGCTTTCTTGCTTCATAGTTAGATTTCATTTCTTGCATAGTAGCTTCATTTTCATGGCATTCTTAGCTTAGATTTCCTTTATGCTTTAGATTAATTCATCTAGTTTAACTAGGAGGCTTTGTAATACTTGCATCTTTCCTTTCCATAGTTTAGCTTGCATTTCCATTCTTAAACTAGCTTACATTGCATTTTCATTCTTGATTCTTGAGGATATTGGCATTCTTGCCCTTGTCTTCATTGAATCTCCCATTGCATGGTTTACTAGCAAGGTTATTGGCTAAATAGCTCTAGCTGAGAGCATTCTTAAAACCCTTGCACTCCATGCCTAGGGAGCTATGGATCGATTTGTGAGGCCTCATTCTTGAGTTCCCTTGCATGTAATGATCCATAGAAGTGTGACACATTTATAGCACACATTTTTGGCGCCCACCGTGGGGCAGAGTAGACTAGCTTTGTCCCTTCTTTTTCTGCATTTTCGTCATTTTTCGTCAATTTTTCGGCAAGTTTTTAGCGCAATTTTTGTTCTCTGGTTTTTTGTCTCAGAATATCGCGCGATACTTCTCAGGTATATCGCGCGATATACCTTACTATACGCGTGCGATACTTCGCGCCCGAGAAGAATCGCACGGTAGTATTGAGGTATACTCTGGAAAACGGGTGCCCATTTTTTTTTTGAAATTTTGCAAATGGTATCAAAAGTTTAAGTGTGATATATCGTTGGAAAGGTCTTTCCGAGCCCAATCCAACCATGATGGTTTCATTTTCAGATTTTATCATTTGATCAAGTATTTTTGCAGATTATCAGATTTTTCATGTGCTAACCGTTGTGGGTCTAACAAGTTGTGGTTGTAGGTGCACTTGCTTGAGATATTTTGCCAAAAGAACGCATGTCAAAGAGGGCTACTAATGGTTTTTGTAGGGCTTCCCTAAGCATAAAAACTAAATCAAGTGCTTGTTTAATTGCTTTTTTTAATTAAGTGCGGCATATACTAGTTGTTTCATTTCATAGGCACTTAATACTTTGTGAAAGGAATCTTGGGGTGGTAGGAGAAGTATGCTCTTCACCTTTAGGTGAATCAGAAAATCTTGACCCATCTTGAGGTTTTGGAAGCAAAGGGGTAATTGGATCTTGCTTGGTGTGTTTGGGAGAAGTTTTTGAGATAGGGGAGTATGCTCTTCACCCTTGTGGTGAATCAAAAACCTTGAACCTCAAAAATCATCCACTCTTTGTTTAGCTTAGGATCCTTTAGCGGGCCTGCTCTTGAGCAATCAAGAGGAACGACCCAAGTGGGGACAACCTTGTCATCATTTTCCTTGGTGATGAGTGATTCCAACTCACTATAATCTCAAGGCTATCGAGGACACAAAACCTTGGTAGACATAGTACTTATCTTCGCTTGATGTGAGTAACTTGTGGGATTGTGACCATGAGGAAAGCATTAAGCAAGAATGCTTAAGGTACGCTTGAGGCCGCGAGGTCCTAGTCCTTTATGAGGAGCAAGAGGGGTGCTATGAACGGAAATCCTTACTATGAACCATTAGATAGAGGCCACCCTATTTTAGCCGCTTAGCTTCTTGGTGCAAGGATTGATCCAAGTGGACTTACCTGGATCACCCCAAGACACTCACCATATGTGTTCCTTTGGTTGTGTCTTTGACACTTCCATGACAATGCCAATATCTCTTGTGGGCAACCACTTGGTGTGAGGCAAGGGAGCATCAAGTTGTGGGCCACGTTGCTAAGTAATGAGCCTTGTCCTTCTAGGTAGTAATTGCTTGAATTGTCTTCGATTGTGCTATACCAATGTAAACGTTCTCAACATTCAAACAAACGGTAGCATTCATAAGGTTCTCTATTTTGATATCACAAGTGCTTGTCTTGGCAAGGTTGCTTTTGCCCTTGTTTCAAGTGTTCTATGACATGTTTGATCCTACACTGTTTGCAAACTTGTCTTTTATCTGCTGCTACTACTTGTCAAACTGAAAAATTGCACTGTTCAATCTACAAATTTGGTCCAAGCGCTTCAAAACTGAGTTTTTCACGTTCACTGGTCAAGAGTCATATGATATTGAAGTATCCTTGCATACCCTCAACCAAGAATCCTGAGTCATTTCTACTGTCATGTCATTGCTACAATTCGGAGTTGCTAAACTTGCACTTTAACCTGCTGTATAATGTCCTTTTCTGTTCTTACTCGAAACTGGTTTGTTACTTACATGTTTAGATTTGTTCTAGACTGAAACAAATGAGCTAAAACTATTGGATTTGAGCTTAACAAATGCTACTCTTGATCACTTGTCGCATCACGGTTACCTCTCTAGCTACTTGCTTATTGAGCTTCTTGCTCGTTGCTTGGCTTTAGTCAATTGATTGCTGTAAGTGCTTGAGCACTTTTGACGAGCCATCTCTCTATTTGTTCTACTTTGACAAGTGATCTTTATTAGCTTTGCTTATCTCAAATCTAAGAAACTTTGTCTCATTCTATTAGTCAACCAACATCTCTTTTCATGCCGGTTACAACTCGGTCTCAATTTGAGCAGGAGAGTCATCCTCCGTTCAATTATACACAATTACCTTCTCCAACTAGACGTTCAAAAGCACCCATTAGCAACAACAGTTCTAGTTCTAACCAATCTGAGAATTCTAAGGCTACACCATGGTATAAAGGAGGTTTCCTCTTTTCCGCATTCAAGACCCCCAAAAACACAGACAGTGTCTCACTCACTTTGACTGAACAAGAAAAGTTTCAACTCTTGCAAGAACACTTTGAGCGTAAGGATAATCAAGCGCGCTTAGACAAAGAACACAATCAACAAAGGATGGATGCTACTAGGCACATGGCTTATAGAGGGACATTTCATGAGCAACCTGAGACTAGTAATCATGAGCACAGACCTTCTTTTAACAATGGCAACAATGACAACAACACGCCACCAAGATCTCCTCCAAGGCCAACTTTTGCTATGCCTTCTTCACCTCCTAGACCTCCTCCCTCTCAACATGAGGCAGAGGCTAATGATGAGATTTCTAGTGAGGATCTTATGAGATGTGAACAAGATGTGGATTTCCAATGAATGATGCATAAGCTTTTAGAGCGTAATGGCGATCAATATTTTCAATATATGACTTCTAGAGGATACAAGCTTCCTCCCGGCTATGATGTCAGACAAATTGTCCAACAAAGAGTACCAACTGAATTGGAAGTCCTTCAAGAAGAATTACGTCGGACAAATCAACGCCTTACCCAAATGGCATTAGAAAGAGAGCCTCCAAAGGTCTCTTTTGTAGAATCAATTTGTGCTCTTCCTTTTGATAAAGATCTATACATGGTCCCGTTTCCTAAGGATATTGAGGTTCCTAAATATGACAAGTATGATGGAAATGGTGACCCCCATGACCATGTGCGTCACTTTTACGCTCTTAGCATGGACTTTCTTCATGAAGACACATATCTTCTACGATTATTCCCTCGAAGCTTAAGAGGACAAGCTTTAGAATGGTTTGCGAAATTGACACCACCTCTTAAGACTTTTGATGAGTTAGCTCAGCGGTTTACCCAGCAGTACTCTTACAACATCCAACAACCTGTCACTGTGATAGATCTCGGTAATCTAAGACAACATCAAGGTGAGCCATTTGCAACTTACTTACAACGTTGGAGGTCATTGTATTCTCGATATCCTCGTCAGCTACCCGAGAGAGAAAAGATTGACATTTTTGTCAACACACTTGTGCCTGAGCTATTTTATGATCTAAGGAAGCAACTGTTCTCCTCCTTCCATGACATGGTTGAAAGTGCATATCGGATTGAGGATGTAGCTATAAGAAAAGGGGATATTGTTATTAATAAAGATGTTAAAGGCAATGGTAAAGACAAGAACAAACCTTGGAATAAGAACAAGTATGTTGTTAATGATGGGGTCGTTGATGCTCCTAAAGTTAAAGAGCCCGCTTTCAATCTCTCCAATGCTATCTATGCAGCAAAACAACAAGAAGCTAGAAACACTCACAATGCTCCTAAACCTCAATATGCAGATAAGCCTAAGAAATCATTTCGAAAGCGAGTCTATACCAAGTTGGCAGAACCTTACGATGTGATCCTTAAGACTTTGGTTGACAATGGATATCTTACGCTTCCTGATAAACCTGGTAATTGGGATCCGATAAATAAGCCCGATTGGTGGAGAGAGGATCATTACTGCCATTATCATAGAAACAAGGGACATCCAACAGAAAATTGTTTTAGGCTTAAGGATGATATTCAAGATCTTATTGAGAACGGCACAATCTCCACTGATGGCTTAACTAAAAATTCTGATCACACAGCTTTCAAAGATCCTCTACCTAAGCATGATAAGGGGGAAACCTCTCAAACACATAAGAAGAATCATGATGCAAAGATCAATTATACATATCCTTCTAATGCACCTGTGATTAACATGGTAGAGCCCGTTGAGAGCGTTCTAATGATGAGGTCTCAAGATGATAATAAAGCCAATCATGGTAAGCCAAAGTTAGTCTTGCAAACACGTGGTAGTTCATCTTCTCGAAGTGAGACACTGAATGCTGTTACTAGGGGGCAAGCCAAGATTGTCCTTAAAACTGCGCAAGATCCCAAGCAAGCTTTGCCTTCCAAACAAGTGGCTCCTTCAGCCACCCCTGGCTATGATCTTGTCCAACATTTACAAAAGACACCAGCACAGATATCTATCCTTGAGTTGCTTCGGTTATCCCCTTCGCATAGAGAGATTCTTGATAAAGCTCTACGTACAACATGTGTTCCCAATGACATTGATCCAGATCAATTTCAGGCTATGGTCAACCACATTTCATCTCCGCTATCTCTCTCCTTTTCTGCAGAAGATGACATATCTATTGCTCACCCTCATAATTTAGCTTTACACATTGAAGTTCTAGTCTACAATACCCGAGTCCGCCGAGTCCTGATAGACAATGGTGCAGGGTTAAATATTGTTTCTTTCAATGTCATACAACAATTGGGTTTGTCAGAATTGGCTGTGGATTCCAAGAAGAAGATTACTATAAAAGCTTATGATGAAGTGGAAAGATCTTCCAAAGGTCTTGTCACGCTGCCTGTCCGAGTGGGCCCTATCACGAAAGATATTAGCTTCCAAGTATTGGACATCCCACTCACATATAACATTCTTTTGGGTCGTCCTTGGATCCATGACATGCAGGCTATTCCTTCCACTTTTCATCAGTGCGTCAAATTTCCATACAATGGCACTGAGGTTGTGATTCCTGGAGACCATACTATTGCTATCAATGCTCTTGCTGCTACTGAAAAATTTGTTCCTCACAATGAACCTTTTTTTGATCCTAGTACATCTCTAGCTGCTGCTGAGAAATCACTTAAGATGATGAACCTTGGTATGGGTGAATATAAACTGGGTTCTTTTGCTTCCATACCTGTTTCTCCTAGGTCATATGGGAGACCTTCTGATCAGATGCAGCCTTCCACTTCTGCTATGGTGATCTTTGATACTTTTGTTCCTTCATGCGTTCCTTTAGAAGTAGAAAGAGAAGAACAAGCTATTCAAGAGTGGATCTATAGAGAGGATTCTAGAAATACTCCCATGCTTAGTAATTCAGACACAGATACAGATGAGTCACCGCTACACACTATGGCTCAAATGGGAGATGATCTTCCCTCTACTTCACTTCTTTGGGGAGAAACATGTATATCTACTGATGATATGGATGTTGATATGGTTCATTCTTGTAGTAACCATCCCGACGTGGTTGATGGGTCTTGTGTCGGATCTGATGAGTTTGTTCCCCATATTGCCTTAGTGGACTACGTTGGTCCTCCTATGACGAATCTAGATCTAGCTACTTTTGGAGCCTACCCTATAGGCTCAACCTCTCTTGTTACTAGAGATGACATCCCTCACATAAATGCTATTGAACCAGTCACTCCATTTCATCTCGCATCAACACCTGTTACTTCTTCCACCAGCGAACTAGCAACAAAAAAGATTGAATCAGAAATCAAGTATCACAGTCATCAAGTCAAAAGAAAAGAGCAATGGTCGGATGGCAAAAACCACATTGTGGTGGTATTCGAACCTAAGAAAAGTAAAGATAAAAATTTGCACAAAAATAATGACTCCAAATTAAAAGATGAGAAGTTGATTCTCTACAAACAAATGGTGCATTACTTCAAGCATGATCTCATAACTGTTATACTTCAGCCCATTCCTAAAGCTGAGAAAAGAGTTGCTAATGCCTTGGTTACTTTGATATCCATCTTACAAATGAAAAAGCATAAATCTCGCTTCAAGTTCTTGGTGGATGAATTACACTATCCTGCTCACAAATCTTACAATCCTACCATCTTTCCATGTCTTCCACCTCATAATCCACCACGCCATTCCTTCCGCCATCCCTTACACTTTGCCTTTGTCTCTGGTGGCTTGTATAGGAAGGGTCTAGATGGAACTCTCCTTAGGTGTCTAGAAATAGAGGAGTCAGAAAAAGTACTAGCTGAAATCCACGATGGCATATGTGGATCACATTCTAATGATCCTCCACTAACTCAGACATTGCTTAGGGCTGGTTATTATTGGTCGAACTGGTTGAGACCTCCTATCATCACAGTTGCAGCATTTGGGCCTGGGGCCTATCAGTTCTCTACATCAGAGGAAGCAGATTCTTGATGCCCGTTTCTGTCTGGGGCATCCTTTGTACATATTTTATGATCCTGAAAAAAATACCAAAAAAAAATCATATATGATGCTAAAAAAAACCTAAAAAGCATATAAAGTACTGAAAAAATGAGCATCCTAGTGAAAACCTAGCAATAGGCGCTTTGATGTCTCACCAAAAAAATTCAAAAAAATTCCAAAAATTCAAAAAAAAAAAGAAAAAGTGCCTTGGTGAAAACCTGGAAACAGGCGCCTTGGTAGCAAAAATACAAAAAAATTATAAAAAAGTCCTGAAAAAACTCTATCAAGTGGTGAAAACCTGAAAATAGGCGCTACTTGAGACCCTCTGCACCTATGTCTATCAGTCTTGCATGGCGCTCTTTCGCTCCACTTCTCGCTTTGCCTCTCCTAGCCTGGAATTGACTCTTGTCTTAAGTCTAGGGGGCATATGTTGCTTTAAGCTTATCTTGGGTCTCTTTGTGCGTCTGGGTTTCTTGGGCAACTTGGTTCCAATGGTGTTTTTCAACACCACCTCAACTATGTTTTTCAACACTACCCTTGCGTCGAGTGTTTCTTAACACTTATCAGATGTCCTACTTGCAGTCTAGATGATGCGATATTTCTCATTTGCAGATGCAATACTCAAAGTTTGACTCTATGACCTACACACACGCACTTGACTTGCTGAGATTTGTTTGAATTTATTTCTTTTCATGCTGTCTATGATGATTTCTTTGTTGAGTGGTCTCTCCCTGAGAAGTTTTCGATGATGCATAGCTAGAAGACTGAGGGTATGAGAACATGTTTTATTGCTTTTTCTACTTGTGGGTATATTTTGTTGATCCTAACTGTCATGAGCATTTATGCTGGTCTTACTTGACACTATGGATTGATAGGGTATTATCCTTGACTATTTTTGTGCAAGTGCATACTTGTAGCCATCTTGACTTTCCTTGTGTCTCGATGCGAGTATAATCTTGCTATATTAAACTTAGGTAATCTCACTGTGTTAGTCATCTTGACCTCTATGTCTTTGATGCCTAGGTGGGATTTCCACATTTCTATCTGATATAGATCATATTCAGATCCACATAGTTATGCTAGTGTGTATTGTATGATCTTGCGACGCTACCAATAACGCTCAATGATGAATATTAGATGTCTATTGGCTTTGTAACCTTGCAAGTAAACCACTTTTCATGTAGCTTGCATTTCTTAGGTTCATGTTAGTTTAGTTTTGCATCTTGCATATGGAGAGAGCTCTCCTTTCATTTTTCATGGACTTGTTAATCAACTGCGCTCTCCTTTCGCTTCTTCCCGATCATGTCTTTCACTTCTTGTCTTTCATATCCCATCATTTTCCTTTCATTTCAGGATCGAAACCGAAATCCGAGTTCACCTTGATCATCCAAATCATCTTTCTCCTTCTTTCACGCAGTTGACTAACCTTTTGAGGCCTGATCCTTCGATCTTCGTTGGGGCATTCTTCACCTCTTCATCCCCATCTCTTTCAACCTTCTAGTCTTTCTTTCAAATCCCAAGTTCAAATTCTTCCCTTCCGTGGTGTTTTCGGGTTGAGGGACCGCTTGGTTCGTGCCCCGGGTCCCATGTGTGGGGCATATCTTCACTGCTTGATGGTTATTCTGTTCTCTTTCTTTGATTATGATTTCTAGTGATTTGATCATGCTGCTCTTGCTTCTGCTTTCCCTCTACCTGGATTTCGCTTTCGATCCCGAGGGGGCAGACACATCATATCTTATTGGCTATCTCTTTCCTAAGTGTTCAGTACTATCACTACCAGGCTGATCATGCAGGATTTGCTATTTTTCTGCACTTCATTCTTTGGAGTCAGAACACTATTTGCTTGCCTTCTTGGCTATCTCGTGCTTTTTTTGGCTGATTTGAGTTGCTTTGTGATCCCAAATCGATCTCACATTTCAACTTCATTCTTTGACTACATGTGTTCTCAGATCGATCACACATTAGTCAAAGAGGGGCAAATGTATACACCTAAAAATGGTCACCTAGACTATTAGCCCCTTTTGCTAAATCATAAATTGCTTATTCTTGATCAAATCTTAGTTCTATCATTTATTTGATTATTTTCTATGGGCTAACCATCTTATCCTAAGTCTTTATTTATTTAAAAGGAATATTTCCTCCCCTTTTAATAAATAAAAAGCCCCCACTTTTCCTCTTATCCTAAGTTGCACAAATAAAGCATTATTCTTATTTTATAAAAAAGGGAAAAAGCACTTTTTGTCTCATATGGACACAAAAGTCAACTCTTATTTTCCTATTGGAGGATACTTGTGCACATGGATTGCTCCTCTTTTAAGCTCCACCGTTGATTAAATCTTTTGCCTCTTAATCTCCATGGTCCATTCCTTCTCATTTCCTATAAAAGAAGAGCTCTCTTCTTCATTCTAGATCCCCAACAATTTTTATGCTAATATTATGCTGCAGGTTTTTTAGGTCATCTTGGAGCTTTTGGAGACATTCTTGCATCTAGGGTTTGAAGATTTGGAGCATTGTTGGCATTCATCTTAGATCTTCATCAACACTCTATCTTCTTGTCTTCATTCTTGCATCATCATGGCTTTCTTGCTTCATAGTTAGATTTCATTTCTTGCATAGTAGCTTCATTTTCATGGCATTCTTAGCTTAGATTTCCTTTATGCTTTAGATTAATTCATCTAGTTTAACTAGGAGGCTTTGTAATACTTGCATCTTTCCTTTCCATAGTTTAGCTTGCATTTCCATTCTTAAACTAGCTTACATTGCATTTTCATTCTTGATTCTTGAGGATATTGGCATTCTTGCCCTTGTCTTCATTGAATCTCCCATTGCATGGTTTACTAGCAAGGTTATTGGCTAAATAGCTCTAGCTGAGAGCATTCTTAAAACCCTTGCACTCCATGCCTAGGGAGCTATGGATCGATTTGTGAGGCCTCATTCTTGAGTTCCCTTGCATGTAATGATCCATAGAAGTGTGACACATTTATAGCACACAGGAACTTCCTAGGGGTCCTAATAGGCCTTATCACATGTTAGGACCCCTAAGAAGTCCCCGTGACCCCTTTTGAGACATTAGAATGCTCAAGTGTGTCCTAAGGGGTCCCGCGACATCTTCGAACACACTTGAGCTTTCAAATGTGTCAAAAGGGGTCATGGGGCTTCCTAGGGGTCCTAATAGGCCTTATCACATGTTAGGACCCTTAGGAAGTCCTCGTGACCCCTGTCAAAACATTAAAATGCTCAAGTGTATCCTAAGGGTCCTACGAGGCCTTCAGACACACTTGTACTTTCAAATGTGTCAAAATGGCTCGTGGGGACTTCCTAGGGGTCCTAATAGGACTTATCACATGTTATAACCCCTAAGAATTCCCCATGACCCCTTTTGACACATTAGAACACTCAAATGTTTCTTAAGGGGTCCTACGACTCCTTCAAACACACTTGATCATTCAAATATGTCAAAAGGGGTCATGACAACTTCCTAGAGGTCCTAGTACACCTTATCACATGTTAGGACCCTTATGAAATCCCCATGACCCATGTAGACACATTGGAATTCTCAAGTGTGTCCTAAGGGGTCCTACAACACCTTCAAACATACTTGAGTATTCAAATGTGCCAAAATGGGTCATAGGGAATTCCTAGGGGTCCTAATAGGCCTTATCACGTGTTAGGACCCCTACGAGGTCCTGGTGACCACTTTTGACACATTGGAATTCTCAAGTATATCATACGGGGTCCTATGATCCCTTCGAACGCACTTGAACATTCAAATATGTCAAAAGTGGTCATGGGGACTTCCTAGGCATCCTAATAGGCCTTATCACACGTTAGGACCCCTAGGAAGTCCCCATGACCCCTGTGGACACATTGGATTGCTCAAGTGTGTCCTAAGGGGTCCTACGATGCCTTCAAACACACTTGAGCATTCAAATTTGTCAAAAGGGGTCATGGAGCCTTCCTAGGGTTCCAAATAGGCCTTATCACGCGTTAGGCCCCGAGGAAGTCCCCGTGACCCCTTTTGAAACATTAGAACACTCAAGTGTGTCCTAAGGGGTCTTACAACACCTTTCAACACACTTGAGCATTCAAATGTGTCAAAAGGGGTGATGAGGACTTCCTAGGGGTCCTAGTATGCCTTAGGACCCCTAGGACATCCTCGTGAGCTTTGTAGACACATTGGAATGCTCAAGTGTGTCTTAAGGGGTACTACGGCCCCTTCAAACACACCTGAGCATTCAAATGTTTCAAAAGGGGTCATGAGGAATTCCTAGGGGTCCTAGTACACCTTATCATGTGTTAGCACCCCTAGGAAGTCCATGTGACCCCTTTTGACACATTGGAATGCTGAAGTGTGTCTTAAGGCATCCTATGATGCCTTTGGACACACTTGAGCATTCCAATGTGTCAAAAGGGGTCATGAGGACTTCCTAGGGGTCCTAATAGGCCTTATTGCAATTTAGGATCCCTAGGAAGTCCTACGGCCCCTTCAAAAACACTTGAGCATTCAAATGTGTCAAAAGGTGTCATGGGGACTTTGTAGGGGTTGTAATAGGCTTTATCATGTGTTAGGACCCATAGGAAGTCCACGTGACCCCTTTTGACACATTAGAACACTTAATTGTGTCCTAAGGGGTCCTACGACACCTTTAGACACACTTGAGCATTCAAATCTATCAAAATGAGGTCATGGGGACTTCCTAGGGGTCCTAATAGGCCATATTGCGTGTTACAACCCATAGGAAATCCCCATGACCCCTTTTGAAACATTAGAACACACAAGTGTGTCCTAAGTGGTCCTACGCCACCTTCAAACACATTTGAGCATTCAAATGTGTAAAAAGAGGTCATGAGGACTTCCTAGGGGTCCTAGTATGCCTTATCATGCATTAGGACCCATAGAAAGTCCCCGTGACCTCTGTGGACACATTGGAACACTCAAGTGTGTCCTAAGGGGTCCTACGGCCCCTTTGGACACACTTGAGCATTCAAATGTGTCAAAAGGGGTCATGGGGACTTCCTAGGGGTCCTAATAGGCATTATCACATGTTAGGACCCCTAGGAAGTCCCCGTGACCCCTTTTGAAACATTGGAATGCTCAATTGTGTCATAAGGGATCCTACGGCACATTCAAACACACTTGAGCATTCAAATGTGTCAAAATGGGTCATGGGGACTTCCTAGGGGTCCTAGTATGCCTTATCATGCATTAGGACCCCTAGGAAGTCCCCATGACCCCTGTGGACACATTAGAATGCTCAAGTGTGTTCTAAGGGGTCCTAGGGCCCCTTCGGACACACCTGAGCATTCAAATGTGTCAAAACAGGTCATAGGAACTTCCTAGGGGTCCTAATAGGCCTTATCGTGTGTTAGGACCCCTAGGAAGTCCTCGTGAACCCTATGGACACATTGGAATTCTCAAGTGTATGCTAAGGGGTCCTATAGCCCATTTAGACACACTTGAGCATTCAAATGTGTCAAAAGCGATCATAAGCGTGAGGATCCCTAGGAAGTCCCTGTGACCCCTTTTGAGATATTAGAACTCTCAAGTGTGTCCTAAGTTGTATTATGACACCTTCAGACACATGTGAGCATTCAAATGTGTCAAAAGGGGTCATGGGGCTTCTTATGGGTCCTAATAGGCTTTATCAGGAGTTAGGACCCCTAGGAAGTCCCCGTGATCCCTGTGGAAACATTAGAATACTCAACTATGTCAAAAGGCATCCTACGACACCTTCAGACACACTTGAGCATTCAAATGTGTCAAAAAGGGTCATGGGGACTTCCTAGGGGTTCTAATAGGTTTTATCACGTGTTAGGACCCCTAGGAAATCCCCATGACCCCTTTTAACACATTAGAATGGTCAAGTGTGTCCTAAGGGGTCCTACGATGCCTTCAGACACACTTGAGCATTCAAATGTGTCAAAAGGGGTAATGGGGACTTCTTAAGGGTCCTAATATGCCTTATCATGAGTTAGAATCTTTAGGAAATCCCCGTGACCCCTATGGACACATTGCAACTCAAGTGTGTCTTAAGGGGTCCTACGGCCTCTTCGGACACACTTGAGCATTCAAATGTGTCGAAAGGGGTCATGGGCAATTCTTAGGGGTCCTAATAGGTATTATCATCTATTAGGACCCCTAGCAAGTCCCCATGACCCCTTTTGACACATTAGAACACTCAAGTGTGTCTTAAGGGGTCCTACAATGCCTTCAAACACACTTGAGCATTCAAATGTGTCAAAAAAGGTCATGGGGAATTTCTAAGGGTCCTAATAGGCCTTATCACATGTTAGGACCCCTAGGAAGTCCCCGTGACCCCTTTTGACACATTAGAATGCTCAAGTGTGTCCTAAGTAGTACTATGACACCTTCAAACACACTTGAGTGTTCAAATGTGTCAAAAGTGGTCATGGGGCTTCCTACGGGTCCTAATACACCTTATCATGTGTTACAACCCATAGCAAGTCCCCGTGAACCCTTTTGACACATTGGAATGCTCAAGTATGTCCTAAGGGTTCCTACGACATCTTTGGACACACTTGAGCATTCAAATATGTCAAAAGGGGTCATGGGAACTTCCTAGGGGTCCTAGTATGCCTTATCATGCGTTAGGATCCCTAGGAAGTCCCCATGACCCTTGTGGACACATTGGAATGCTCAAGTGTGTCCTAAGGGGTCCTACAGCCCCTTCGAACATACTTGAGAATTCAAATATGTAAAAAGGGGTCATAGGGACTTCCTAGGGCTCCTAATAGGCCTTATCAGGCTTCAGGACTCTTAGGAAGTCCCAGTGACCACTAAGGACACATTGGAATGCTCAAGTGTTCCCTAAGGGCTCCTACGGCCCCTTCAGACACACTTGAGCATTCAAATGTGTTAAAAGGGGTTGTGGGGACTTTCTAGGGGTCCTAATAATCCTTAACGCAAGTTAGGACCCCTAAGAAGTCCCCGTGACCCCTATGGACACATAGGAACACTCAAATGTGTCCTAAGGGCTCCTACGGCCTTTTCGGACAAGCTTGAGCATTCAAATGTGTCAAAAGGGATCATGGGGACTTCCTAGGGGTCTTAATAGGCCTTATCATGTGTTAGGACACTTAGGAAGTCTATGTGACCCCTTTTGACACATTAGAAAGCTCAAGTGTGTCCTAAGGTGTCCTACGACGCGTTCAGACACATTTGACCATTCAAATGTGTCGAAAGGGGTCATGGTGACTTCCTAGGTGTCCTAATAGGTCTAATCATGCATTAGTACCCCTAAGAAGTCCCCATGACCCCTTTTGACACATTAGAATGCTCAAGTGTGTCCTACGGGGTCCTACGATGCCTTCAGACACACTTGAGCATTCAAATGTGTCAAAAGGGGTCATGGGCCTTCCTAGGGGTCCCAATAGGGCTTATCACATGTTAGGACCCTTAGGAAGTCTTCGTGACCCCTATGGAAACATTAGATTTCTCAAGTGTGTCCTAAGGGGTCCTACTATGCCTTAAGACACACTTGAGCATTCCAATGTGTCAAAAAGGGTCATGGGGAATTCCTAGGGGTCGAAATAGGCCTAATCGCACATTATGACCCTTACGAGGTCTGCCTGGCTGCTTTTGACACAATATAATGCTCAATTATGTCCTAAGGGGACTTATGATGCCTTCGAACATAGTTGAACATTCAAATGTGTTAAAAGGGGTCATGAAGACTTCCTAGGAGTCCTAGTACACCTTATCACACGTTAGGATCCCTAGGAAGTCCCTGTCACCCCTCTGAACACATTGGAATGCTCAAGTGTGTCCTAAGGGGTCCTATGACACTGTCAGACATAGTTAAGCATTCAAATGTGTCAAAAGGCATCATAGGGACTTCATAGGGGTCCTAATAGGCCTTGTCATGCATTAGGACCTCTACGAAGTCCCCATGACCCCTTTTGAAACATTGGATTGCTCAAGTGCCTCCTAAGGGGTCCTACGGCCCCTTCAAACACACTTGAGCATTCAAATGTGTCAAAAGGGTCATTGGGACTTCCTAGGGGTCTTAATAGGCCTTATCTCATGTTAAGACCGCTAGGAAGTCCCCGTGACCCCTATGGACACATTGCAATGCTCAACTGTGTCACAAGGGGTCCTACAGCCCCTTCGAACACACTTGATCATTCAAATGTGTCAAAAGGGGTCATAGGGACTTCCTAGGGGTCCTAATAAGCCTTATCACAAGTTACAACCCCTAGGAAGTCCCCATGACCCCTATGGACACATAGGAATACTCAAGTGTGTCCTAAGGGGTCCTAGGACCTTTTTAGACACACTTGAGCATTCAAATGTGTCAAAAGGGGTCATGGGCACTTCCTAGAGGTCATAATAGGCCTTATCACGCGTTAGGACCCCTAGAAAGTCCCTGTGACCCCTTTTGACATATTAGAATGCTCAAGTGTGTCCTATGGGGTCCTACAATGCGTTCAGACACACGTGAGCATTCAAATGTGTCAAAAGTGGTCATGAGGACTTCCTACGGGTTCTAGATCACCTTACAACGCGTTAGGAGCCCTAGGAAGTCCCTGTGACCCCTTTTCACACTTTGGAATGCTCAAGTGTGTCCTAAGGGGTCCTATGGCCCATTCGAACACACTTGAGCATTCAAATTTGTCAAAAGGGGTCATGGGGACTTCTTAGGGGTTCTAATACACCTTATCACATGTTAAGACCCCTAGGAAGTCCCTGTGACTCCTTTTGACACATTGGAACACTCAAGTCTACCCTAAGGGATCCTACAGCCCCTTTGGACACACTTTAGCATTCAAATGTGTCAAAAGGAGTCACAGGGACTTCCTAGGGGTCCTAATAGGCCTTATTGCATGTTAGGACCCTTAGGAATTCCCTGTGACCCCTATGGACACATTGGAATGCTCAAGTGTGTCCTAAGGGTCCTATGGCCCCTTCGGACATACTTGACAATTCAAGTGTGTCAAAAGGGGTCACGCGGACTTCCTAGGGGTCCTAATAGGCCTTATCACAAGTTAGGACCCCTAGGAAGTCCCCGTGACCTCTATTAACACATTGGAATGCTCAAGTGTGTCCTAAGGGGTTCTACGGCCCCTTCGAACACACTTGAGCATTCAAATGTGTCAAAATGGGTCGTAGGGACTTTTGAGGGGTCCTAATAGGCCTTATCGTGCATTATGACCCCTAGGAAGTCCCCGTGACCCATTTTGATAGATTAGAATGCATAGGTCTATCTTAGGGGGTCCTACGACTCCTTCAAAAACACTTAAGTATTCAAATCTATCAAAAGCCATCATGGGGACTTCATAGGGTTCATAATAGGCCTTATCACGTGTTAGGACCCCTAGGAAGTCCCCGTGACCCATTTTGACATATTAGAACACTCAAGTGTGTCCTAAGGTGTCCTACAACACCTTCAAACACACTTGAGCATTCAAATATCTCAAAAGGGGTCATGGGGACTTCCTAGGGGTCCTAGTACACCTTATCACGCGTTAGGACCCTTAGGAAGTCCCTCTGACCCCTCTGGACACATTGGAATGCTCAAGTGTGTCCTAAAGGGTCCTCCAGCCACTTCGAACACAATTGAGCATTCAAATGTGTCAAAAGGGGTCATGTGGACTTCCTAGTGTCCTAGTACACCTTATCGCACATTAGGACCCCTAGAAAGTCCCCATGACCCCTTTTAACACAATAGAATGCTCA
The DNA here is from genome assembly GCA_027943335.1 of Chamaecyparis obtusa. Classification (NCBI taxonomy): domain Eukaryota; kingdom Viridiplantae; phylum Streptophyta; class Pinopsida; order Cupressales; family Cupressaceae; genus Chamaecyparis; species Chamaecyparis obtusa. The sequence continues at coordinate 1,745,243 of BSBK01007326.1, read as the reverse complement.
AGTTTGTCCTAAGGGGTCCTATGACCCCTTTGGACACACTTGAGCATTCAAATGTGTTAAAAGGGGTCATGAGCACTTCCTAGGGGTCCTAGTATGTCTTATTACGTGTTAGGACCCTTAGGAATTCCCCGTGACACCTTTTGACACATTAGAATTCTTAAGTGTGTCCTAAGGGGTCTTATGGCCCCTTCGGACACACTTGATCATTCAAATGTGTCAAAAGGGGTCATTAGGACTTCTTATGGGTCCTAGTATGCCTTATCACGGATTAGGACCCCTAGGAAGTCCCCGTGACCCTTTTGACACATTGGAATGCTCAAGTGTGTCCTAAGGGGTCCTACGATGCCTTCGGACACACTTGAGCATTCAAATGTGTCAAAAGGGGTCATAGGTACTTCCTAGGGGTCCTAATAGGCCTTATCACATGTTAGGACCACTAGGAAGTTCCTGTGACCCCTTTTGAAACATTAGAATGCTCAAGTTTGTCCTAAGGGTTCTACGATGCCTTTGAACACATTTGAGCATTCAAATGTGTCAAAAGGGATCATGGAGACTTCCTACGGGTCCTAATGGGCCTTATCACACATTAGGACCCCTACAAAATCCTTGTGACCCCTTTTGACACATTAAAATGCTCAAGTGTGTCCTAAGGGGTGCTACCACAGCTTTGGACACACTTGAGCATTCAAATGTGTCAAAAGGGGTCATGGGGCTTCCTAGGGGTCCTAATAGGCCTTATCGCATGTTAGGACCCATAAGAAGTCCCTGTGACCCCTTTTGACACATTAGAATGCTCAAGTGTGTCCTAAGGGGTCCTACGATGCCTTCGAACATACTTGAGCATTCAAATGTGTCAAAAGGGGTCATGGGGACTTCCTAGGGGTCCTAATAGGCCTTATCATGCGTTAGGACCCCTAGGAAGTCCCCATGATCCCTTTTGACACATTAGAGCACTCAAGTGTTTCATAAGGTGTCATACGATGGCTTCAAACACACTTGAGCATTCAAATGTGTCAAAAGGGGTCATGAGGACTTCCTAGGGGTCCTAGTATGCCTTATCACGTGTTAGGACCCCTAAAAATTCAACATGACCCCTGTGGACACATTGGAATGCTCAAGTGTGTCCTAAGGGGTCCTACGACACTTTTAGACACACTTGAGCATTGAAATGTGTCAAAAGGGGTCATAGGGACTTCCTAGGGGTCCTAATAGGCCTTATCACATGTTAGGACCCCTAGGAAGTCCCCGTGACCTCTTTTGACACATTGGAATGCTCAAGTGTGTCTTAAGGGGTCCTTCGGCCCCTTCGGACACACTTGAGCATTTAAGTGTGTCAAAAGTGGTCATGGGGACTTCCTAGGAGTTCTAATAGGCATTATCATGCATTAGGAAACATAAGAAGTCCCCGTGACCCCTGTGGACACATCAGAAGGCTCAAGTGTGTCATAAGGGGTCCTACGGCCCCTTCTGACACACTTGAGCATTCAAATGTGTCAAAAAGGGTCATGGGGACTTCCTAAGGGTCCTAAGAGGCCTTATCGCGGGTTAGGACCCCTAGGAAGTTTTCGTTGTGTGTGTGAATTTTGTACCTAGCAGTAGACACAACACTTCAGTAAAACATTAGAGGTTAGCAAAAATCAAAATATGCAAATAAGCACAATATAGCTAACCAAGTGATTTATTGCCTTCTAGTAGGTGTGAGTATGGTATTCTCAGATTAGATCGAGATCAGTGACAATGCAACACCTAAATGAAGGATTTAAATGATAAAAGCAATAAAATATGAATGCAAATTAATTTTTATTTTTTTAATTTTTGATGCAATAAGATGAGAAAAACTAATAATAAATTAATCTAAATGGATTCAAATGATATGCAAATTAAGCTAACAATGATATGAAATATGAATCTAGAATGAATTGAAAACAAGATTGATCTCACAAAATGTTGATTTGCAAGAAGCTTGATGATTCCTCTGATGTCAATTCGCCAGAGTAAGTATGCAAATTCTATGGATGATTTGTAAAGAGCTGAGCCTTGATTTTATAGAAATTCAGGGCTTGAGGGTGCATGGAAAAAGTCATAAATCACTCTTGATGAACTCAGGTTGATTTTTGAGTTAACAAGAAATTAGAAATAGATAACTCATAAAAATCATGCAAGAACAACTTTTTAACTCAAATCAGAAGTTTAGATCAACTTTGAACTCAAAATAGATGTTGAGTTTCAAAAAGATAACAACTTGAATTGATTTTCTGATTTAAAGTTTAACTGCTCTTTGAATGTGCACAAATAATCATAAATTAATTAAATAAATAAAGTGATTTATCTTCAACTTAACTGATTTTAAATTTAAAAATAACTGATTTGTGGGTTAATCAATTATTTTAATCAAACTTTTATTCAAAACTATATTATTAAATATTGACAATTTAATTTAATCAATTAAATAAAAATTCAACTGATTATTTTTAGCAAATTTGATTTATTGTCAAATAAAATAATATTAATTAGGAATAAATAGAATTAAATCTAATTAAATAATTAAGTGGCAGTATTAATCTAATTAATTAAATATTTAGAATATTCAATTAATCAAACTTTAGGATAAATAAGATTTATCGCCAAATAATTATTAAATTAAAGATAATTAGGATAAATTAGGAATATTCCCCGATGCAGAATTTAAGATTAAATCAATTAGGATTCGATAATCTCCGGATGTGCCTTAGGTTAGGACTTTTGTATCAATTTCATTCGATTTGAAGATGTAGGAGGTTAATGAACCTATAGCCCATTCTTGGGGTATTACATTTTGCCACTCTTTGAATCACTCTGCAAAGCACATTGGCTCAAAGAATAGTCTGTGTTTTGATATACTTATGAAACTGATTTGAAAGATTAAAGATTGAAAGATATCAACCCAGGCCCAGAATGACCAGGAATCGAGATGATGCTAGCTATATCAACAATGAACCGATGATTACGAAAAAGTGCCAAAACACCTGATTCTGAACCTTATGATTGCAAAGAAGTGAGTGACCGATTCCAGACCTCAATTTCCTTGTATGAATCATATTGGTATCACATCCTGAACCCATAAGTTATGAAGAACCAAGGAAATAACACTAATGAACCGATAGTTAGGAAAAGCTGATACAGTTTACAAGATAGATTTGGATACTAGATGAATCTGATATCCCCCGAGAGATGATAGATTTTCCCCAAGCCATGAGGACTTTAGATGAATCAGCAACTAGAAATGGTTGTTGTCTTGATTACTCAGGAAAGATTGATTGACAGAATTGAGTTACAGACTTTGAATGATGTGCAATTCCATGCCCCCTTCGGGATTAAAATTGAAATCTAACAAGAAAAGTCAGCGTTTATAGTTTAGAAGCATGTTAATTGATTTGAGAAGTTGTTATACACGTCTGAGAACACGTTCTGCATTGTTTGGAGGTCCAGAAGACCAAGTTTGACTAGGTTTGACCATGAGTTGACCATGGTTAACCAAGTTGAAATTTTGATAGTTTGATGTGAGATAATGAGTTAAGTTGAATTTTGGATTTCTATGATGATTAGAAGGTTGATTATGCAAGCAGTTGGCATTATAAACGATCTTAGATTTTGATTTTGATCCTGAAAATGAATTGTACTTGATATTTCATTGGATGGACCTTCTTGTAGGATTCAACTCTTTTTAGATTCGAAGATGTGATTGAAAAAAATAAAAATTGTTGAAGTGTTTAAGCAATCTGTGAGACCATGCAAACATGCAAAATGAAATGCAAACCTAAGACCTAGGACCTAGTCACTGATCATGTGTCTGTCACTCTCATCATTGAATTTTTAGGTAACTGGATAAATCAATACAATGCCCACTAGTTATGAAACCATAGACATATGAATATTGATTTTTATGCTCAAGAATCAATACAATGCCCACTGGCTAGACAACCATAGACATATGAATATTGATTTTGTTTTCGAAATGTTGGATTAGATATAAGCACCAAGGCATAAGTGCTAGGATGACCTGAATATCATGTCCATTTTGATATAGCAATTTGTATAACCATCAAAACATAGATGTTGTGATGACCTGAATATGCCTTGCATTACAAACACATCAAGCAGTCAAGAGATAATTCTAAATCCAATGTGAATTACCCTTAGTGACGCTTTATCATTCATAGCCTTAGGTAAGATTGCATTTCACAATAGGAGAAAAAACGTACTCAAAAAGATAGTAGTTAGATCAAACTTCCTTGAATTTTCTAGGTATCAATAGTTGAGGTACTCATGGCCATCCAATTCGAGATAGAGGCTCTTACAGACAGACACCATTTCAATCCAAAATTTCCAAAGTTGTTAGATTTTCACATACAAGAAGAAGACAAAGAAAAAATTATGCCCCCAGTAATCACTCTCTAAATCCTATAAAGGACATCATCGAAGAGCTTGAGGGAACATAATATGCAAAAATCTCAATGTGAATTAGGAAGCATACAAGGAGATAAAAGCATGTGAAGCATAGATTTTTTTTAGTTTGTGTTGATGTTTGTGTTTGATTGCATTGTTGTAGACGCAAAATCCTTTCTGGAGACGAGATAGACAGACTAACTCAAATGAAGCTTCAAATGACTCTGACTGGATATGATACATCTAAGATACATTGGAGGCCATAGGATATGACTTTGATTGCCACCAAGTTTGAACATTGATAGGATACAGATGCTTTAGCTGATTGGTGTACAGACTGACTTATTGAAAATGGGAATGTGGGAACAAACCAAGAGATATGTACAAACTAAAGCAAGACTGAAAGCTAGGAAAGACCAAGATTGCATTGATAGATGGATCATTTTGAAACAAGTGGTGCCCATTTGCCGGGTTTTCACCATCTTGGCAGAGATTCTATTTTTTTGACCAAGGCGCCTATTTCCAAGTTTTCACCAAGGCACTTTTTCTTTTTCTCATTTTTTTGTATTTTTATTTTTCCCAATTTTTTTTGTACTTTTGATATTTTTTACTTTGTTTGTGAATCATCAAGGCACCAATTGCTAGTTTTTCACAAAGATGTTCATTTTTTCAAGACTTTTTCCAATTTTTAAGATTTTTTCAAGACATTTTACCATACACAGAATGCCTTAGGCATAGAATTTCTTCAGATGGAGAATGTTGATTGGTTCTCGGAGTTGTTCGCCTTCAGTCATTGAGAGTTGATAGGCACTAGAGCCAAAAGTAGCAGTGATAACAAAGGGACCCAGCAAGTTGGGTTCAAACTTCCCCTTGCATTCTCTATGTGATTGATTTTTAGGATTCTCTCTCAAGACTAGATCACCAACCTAAAATTCTCTATGTTTGACTTGTTGGGAGTTCCCTTTGATCTTCGACTTGAAAATTTATACTTTGATGGATAACCTAATATAACTTTTGACTCTATCACCACTCTAAAGTCTACAAGGAAGAGGGTCAATTAACAAGGATCAAATGATATCCTCCTACACTTTGAGCCTTATTTCTCAGGTGGGTGTACCATTGAATCACTTCTCCAAAGAAGTCTCAAAACAATATACAACTATGTCTTCTACTAACTGATTTAAGGTTTTATCATTTGAATGTGTGTGTGTGTGGTTGACAACAATGAAATGCCTCCAGAGGATGGACCAGTGCCTTAACCTAGGGCAAAGAGTCACCCAATTACATACATCAACTGAATACCTTAATTCAAACACAATTAAATATAGGATAAGTGCTTTGCCTATTACCCCTCTCCCTCAGACACAAGGACATTAGATTCCTGCTTGGTTGCAAACTCACTAAACCCACCTAAAAGACTATAATCCTAACTTTGTTAGGAACTCAGAGATGACTTCACAATACTCTTTGTTTACCATATGCTAACACACTTTGTGACACTTACATATATGAGTTTAGAACTGAAACAAGAAGACATACACAAATGCAAGATTGGAACTCAATAGCATTCTCATTAATATATTCAAAATCAATACACAATTAGAACAACACAAGGATAAGAAAAGATACAAAATTCAGCTCCTCTATCAGTAAAACACCATGAACAACTACCCTGGGACCAAACAAAGTTTTGGAACCCACACAAAATCAAAATTTCTACAATATATACTCCCTAGTCATCTTGGAATTCTCAAAGAGAATGCAACAAGCTACGAATGACTTAGGGTTAGGGTTTCAACCACCCAACCAATTGGAAATGGTCACAAATTTATTACAGGGGAAGAAAACCAGTTGGCCATACCTGAGGAAGATCTATACTCATGATAAATCTCTGGGAAAGTACTGCAAATCATGAAAATTTGAAAATGCCAACCCTATGTGGCCACCTACAACACACCTCGAGCATAAAACTACATGGTACAGACCTAGCAAATGAACATAGCACACCCTAGACCACACTGCAATGGCAAACAGATCATCTCCCACCAGCACCAGTCACTTCTGCATTCAATTTTAGTCCTTCTGGTCACAGGAAACCCTCTGTAAATTCAAATTTGAAAATAAATGGCTACTTTATGGCACTTGTAGCAAATCAGAAGTCGACATTTGAATCTCCATCAACTTTAAGTCGTGACCGTCTGATCTCTTTATTTTGCGGGCCTTTAGTCTTTAACTCAACCGCTACCCTAGGTTAACCCTCAACAAACATGCGACAATGCATTTCCAATTCATGAAAAGAAAACTTAACCCATCACTTAACTCCGCAACTTGGTGAAAAAATGAAACACTAACCTCGGTCCCACATTTAGTGAACTAGCGACAAAAGGTCACCGCCAGTTCGCAAAACACTTTATCTATCTACCAGAAAGTTTAGCGATTCTACGAACACTTGTTCACTGAACCGCTAAACTATTTAGAGAACCATCGCTATTTCATGCAAATGAGTGAAGCCTTCAAAAAATTTTCAGACCTCCAAAACATTTATCAGAACCACTAAGCCCTCGCCTAGAAGATCAACGGTCATCTCATCTTCACATACCCATCTGAGATTCTATCAGATTACACGCCCATCGTTAGATCGAGAATCTTCTCCCTGCCCTGACAACCCTCTAACACAAGAAGAAATCAATGGCTGCCACAAGATCTTAAGCCTTTGACACACTCAATGAGATCATATGCTATTTGTTGATTCATTGATAGGATCAGGACCCTCTGACACATTTGGAAACCAGGTCCCACTGACAGCATGCCACAGTGCTAATACATGGATCAATAAAAAGCCACCAATTGTGCAAACGTGTCAATGGACCCACCTGCCTTCTTTACTCCCATGGACCAATGAGATACTACCAAGTCACCCTACTGACAACACTCCACTTCATACTCCTATGGACCAATGAGATACTACCAAGTCAGCCTACCTGGCAGGTGGACCTGCTCGAAAAGAAAGGCTACGTCATGGAAATGAATCAATGGTCGGCGTAGCTTCGCATACGTCTGACAAAACCCTTGCACTTTAGCGACAACCGTTAGATAGAGATGGTGTCAAAGAGGGGCCCAAGAAAATATTAAAGCCAAAACATAGGAAAAATTAAACGCTAAGACTTAGGTTTTAAGGAAAAATTAGATGCAGGGGACTATAGGAAAATATTAAAGGCCACCGAGGTAAAGACTTAGGAAAAATTTAAACGGGGCCGACCCAAAATATAAAGCACATGTGAATTAGGACCTTTAAGTGACCCAAAAAAGGTTAACTTGAAATTAGAACAAGGTCAGGGTTTTCAAAGGGTTTTTGTATGCAATGGCTAGATTTTTAAAAATTTCAACCAGGGCTAAAGGCAGGGACCTAAAAATAACTGCAGAGACCAAGGGAAAAGGGCTAGAGCCATGAAATTTTTTGCACATGCTAATAGTGGCTCTGTCTGGTGATGTATGCCTCTTGCAGGCATAGCAAGGACTTAGAATCATTGGTTTCTCAAACCATCCCACATTTAAAATTTGCAGACAACAAAGAGCAACAGGACCAAAAACTTGACAGACTAGGACAAAATAGGATAGGGGGAGGCAACTATTTATAGAAATTTACAAAATATACAGACCTAACTACTGTTCATGGAAAATAGAATACCTTCAATTGAAGTATTTCTTTAAGAATTGTCCATGAACAAGCAATTCCTGAATATCACCATTTAATTCCTTGACAATATATGAATCTTGGCCCCATTTCTCATGAATTAGATATGGCCCCAGCCAGATGAAATTTACCATGTTTTCCCTTATCCTCCAGTCTGGCATTCCAAACTAACACCAAATCACCAGGTTCAAACTTCCTGTCAACAGTTTTCTTATCATACAAATTCTTAACCTGCAACTGCAATTTGGCATTTCTTGCAACTGACTCTCTTCTAGTCTCATCCAACCTAATGAGGTCCCCAATTCTCAATTGCATCTCATCATCTATGTCATCATCATATAACTAAAAAAATTTATACATTTCCAATAAGTTATTCTGAGGCATTCTTGCATGTACTCCATATACTAGGTCAAATGGTGCACACCCAATTGCCCTCTTCATAGTTACCCTATCAGCCCATAGGGCTAATGGCAACTTTGAATTTCATTCTCTCTTATTCTTTTCAAGAATCCTCTTTAGAATTTTAATCAAACTCTTATTAGTAGATTATGCCTGTCCATTTCCTTATGGATGATAAGGTGAGGAATTAGAAATCTAAATTCCTAAACCTTTGCAAAATTCCTTATATTCAGCAAACCTGAAGCACATTGCATTATCACTAACTATCCTCTCAGGGCAACCAAACCTTGTAACAATATTATTCAACAGAAAATTAATTACCACCTTACTAGTTGCATTTCTTGTAGGTATAGCCTCTACCCACTTTGTAAAGTAATCAGTGGCAACTAAGATCTATGAGTGTCCTCTACTTGACTTGTTTGGTATCTCCCCTATAAAATCAATTCCCCATTGTTGGAAAGGAGCTTGTACTTCTACTGGTTTTAATGGCACATTACCTAAAAATTTAAGCTTACCAGAGAACCTTTGACAAGCATCACACCTCCTCACTAACTGTTCTGCATCCTTGAAGATTGTGGGCCACTAGAATCCTACTCTCAAGATTTTATGAGCAGTTGTTTTACCCATATAATGTCCCCCACAAACTCCCTCATGCATTTCTTTCAACAATACTTCAACCTGATTTTCATCTACACATTTCAAAAGTATGCAATCCAAATTCTTTCTATACAATTTACATTCCACAATTACATACTTGATGGCCTGTAATTTCAATGTCCTCTTTTGATTATCATTCATACTATCTAGATATTTCATGTTTCTCAAGTAATAGATGATATCTTGATACCAAATACAATCATCCATATCACATGTATAATCAATTTCAGATTGATTTACCTGATTTGCATCAAGATTGGATTGGGCCATCAGTTTTGCCAATCCTTGTCCTCTAACCAATTTAGTAATCTGGACCTCAACATTGAATTCTTGGATACTATTGATCCATCTACATCTTCTTCCAGACACCTCCTATTGTGAGAAAATATCCTTCACAGCTACACTTGGCACAAAAGCAATCACAACTGCTCCCATTAAGTAACACCTAAAAGCCTTGATTTCCTTCACAAGTGCATATGCTTGTTTTTCATTTATGTCATACTTCAATTCTACAGGCTGCAAAGATCTACTGAAAAATGCAATAGGCTGCTCAAAACCATCCTTATTCCTTTGTAACAAAACTACAACAATAGTGTGAAAAGATGCAAAGGAAAAGATATGCATTGGGACATTATAATCAGGTGCCCTAAGCACTGGTGCATCTTTCATAGCCTACTTGATATTTTTGAAAGCCTCATCAAGCTCACCCTCCCAATTGATTGCAGATCCCCTCTTCAACATCCTACAAATAGGTCTAGTGACCTCAGAAAAGTTTGTTACAAACCTCCTTAAGAAATTGACCTGACCAAAGAAGGACTGAATCCCTTTAACATTCTTTGGCCTCTGAATTTTATCAATAGCTGCTACCCTCTCAGGGTTAATTCTCACTCCTTGCTTCCCAACTAAGTGGCCAAGCAACTTACCTTCTGTGACACCAAAAGCACATTTTCTTGGATTTAATGAAATGCCAAATTCCAAGGCGCTCACAAATATTTTTTCTAAATGAATACAGTGGTCTTCTTCCTTCTTGGAGTAGGTAGTTAAATCATCTTGATACACAACAATGAAATCATTTATGAAATCTGAAAAGGCAACATCCATTGCCCTCTGAAAAGTATCACCAGCATTTGTGAGACCAAAAGGCATTCTCACATAAACATATGTCCCCCAAGGTGTTGTGAAAGTTGTCTTGAATTACTCTGATTCCCTGACAATTACCTAATTGTAACCAAAGAAACCATCCATCATAGACATCAATTCTGATTCAGTTACTCTCTGCAACATAGCTTCCATATTGGGCAGACAATAGTTATCGTTTAATGAGCTGATGTTCAAATTCCTGAAGTCTACACAAAGCCTGATGTCACCATTCTTTTTTCTCACAGGAACAAGTTTTGAAACCCAAGAAGAGTTCCTTATAGGCTTGATAATGCCAACATCTCTCAGCTTCATTAACTCTTCTTGCATCTTGGGTGCCAAAGTAGGATTAATAGGCCTTTGTTTTTTCCAGAAAGGTTTAGCATCTTCTTTCAATGGAATAATATGCTGAAAAAAATCTTCTCTATAAACCTTTAGGTCATCATATGACCATGCAAAAACATGCCTAAATTTTCTCAATAATTCAATCAAAGTTTTCTTTACCTTTTGAGATATATCTCTACCAATGTATACTTTCTTAGGTGCCTCATGTGTTCCAAGATTTATCTCCTCTATATCAACATGATCTTCCCTTTTGATATTCTTTTGAACTCTATCCTGGTTATCAAAGACTGTCTCCAAAACAACAAGCCGCTTGGGCACCTTGTTAGTTCTAAGTTGAATGACCTCATTGCCAAAGACAACCTCTTTTCCTTCTATAGACTCCACCAAGGCTGAACAATCAAATTCCTGACCATGATAGTGATCTTCACAATTCATAAACTTCAAGATATCATTATCATCATCAAAAACTTGCCAATTTTCAATATTGTCTGGTATGCTAGGCCTAGCCTAAATTTCAACTTTAGAGATACCAAAAAATGTAATATCAGTGGGATTGATTGCAATATTGGCTAACAAGTCAGCCATCTTATTGTTACTCCTATCCTTCCACTCAATATTGAAGGCATCAAAACATTCAATCAAATCCCACACTGCATTCCTATATTGTTTCAGCCTCTTATTCTTGGAAGCATATACTGATCTGACTTGGGACACCACCAACTCAGAATCACCAACAACACTTATGCAATTAATACCATGCTTTTGTGCCAACCTCAGCCCTAACAATAATGCCTCATATTCTTCTATATTGTTGGTACAAAAGAAATTCAATGTGAAAGAAAATTTGTAGGTGTTTCCATCAGGAGAAATAAGTAAGATACCTGCTCCTACTCCATCCTTGCAATTTGAACCATCAAAGTACATTACCCACAAATCACCCTTCACAGACTTAGCACTTACCTCAACAGAGATAGGTGACAAAATAGGTTCATTTTCAAATACAGGGATCTCTTCCCTAAAGGCGTTAATATCAGTATCCACAAAACATGTAATTTCATTATCAATATTTCTCTCAATCATGTGGCATACTCTTGGCTCTCACTCAATCTTGACAAACTGATCATCAATCTTGAAAGTGGCATAGGATAGATCACACTGTAAACTTCCACCCATGGCAGCACTCCATCTTCTAGATAGTAGCATCCCATAATGAGGAGGGATGTCCATTACCAAAACACTCATTGTTAACTCTTTCTTTGGATATGCTGCCAACTTATATGGTATTGCATTGATAGTCCCAATAACTGGTACCTCCCTCTGATCCATTGCACAACATCTACCTTGCATTGTATCAAATTTAAGGCCCAACTTCTCCATGATTTTGAAAGGCATGACAGTATTAGAGGCACCACTATCAATCATATAATTTCTTAGTTTCATCCCATTCACAAGAACACTTAAAAAGAATGGATCAATGTTTTCAAGGCTAGCATTGACAGAACTGTCCAAATATATAGGGGGAATTTGAGACACAATTCCCTGAGTAGCAACACCTTTCAAAGATTTATCCTAAGATCCATTGCATGCAACATCATTGTTATGAACATTATCTACCCTTGCAATAGCTCTATCTTTATGTTCAGGGATCCTCAACAATTCTGACAATGGAACCTTAACTGTAATTTGGGACAATACAGATAACATATCAACAGGAGCAAAAGAAGGAATCTCAATCTGCACCGCCTTATTATCCTTTTGTTTATCTGATACATTAGGTGTATGGGCCACCCTCAATTTTTCAATTTTAGCCATTGTGTTAATTGGCTTCTCAATCTCACTAGAAATTTTATCAATTCCAACTCCCTTAGGCTCACAATTCTTACCTTTTACATTCTTGAATTTCACCATGTGATCACCTTTTGATTTGTTCTCATTAGTCTCTTCAAATTTGGTACTCTTTATGAACATTCTTGCAGCTTTCTCATTTTTATTTCTTGCCACCATGCCTCTAGTTTGCACTTGGGCAATCATTTCTGCAGTAATCCTATCCATCTCTTCTCTAGAAGGTCTTCTCAAATTTACTGGCTCAGAAGAAGAGTTCATGTTACATGTCTTCCTATCAATGTCTTCACTATCAGAAAAGACCTCTTGATGAAAAAGGGCCTGATTGTGTCTCTTCACATTTACATCTACCTCTTCATAAAAATTAGAATCTTCTTCATATCCTAGATATGAAGAAGCCATGTTGCATCCAGTATCATCTTGATCTTCTTCTTGATCTATCTCCTCATTGCCACAATCTTGATTTGCAGCCATAGAGTGTGCAACCACACAATGCTCTGCAGAATGAGGGGACTGGCATGCAACACACCAAGGTATGTCCTCCATGACATTTATTGAAGCTTTTTGTAGAGGGTCAGGGACACCTCTATCATTTTTATTTCTTTTAGTAGGGACAATAGGCTTGCCATCCTTCCATTGGGTGTTGTAGGGGTAGTTCTACAATCTATTATGTTTATTGAAATTGTTGTTGAACTGAGGCCTTTCATTGGTAAGAGAATTGATGTTCCTATTTGTAGGTGCCTTCAAATCCTTCAATGCATTGAGCACCTTGTCCAATTTATCTTCTTCTTGCCTCCTAGCTCCAACATTCTTATCACTTTCCCTTTTGTATTTCTTGTCCCCAAACAACTTAGGGTCATCTCTCTTCCCACCAAATTTTCTTGATATCTTCATATTATTCTCAATATTGATAGCAATCCTAAAAGCATCTCTAAGATTTCTTGGTTCTTTGTCCCTCAACAAGTATCCCATCTTTCCATCAAATGCATTGAAGTATGTAGTTAGACAAACATTGTCATCTAACCGCATAACTTGGAACAACTTATGCATACCCTTCTGAAATCTCATGTTGAATTCAGCTGCAGTCTCATTCTGATTTTTTCTTATGGTATTGAATTCATTCAACATGAAACTAACATTAGGTCTATCACCAACTGCTCTTTAAAACATCTCTCAAAGGAATCCCAAGTATCAATACATTTATTAGGAAGTCTCTTAAACCAATCTCTAGCATCCTCCATTAGAGATTGAACAAACAATTTCATGACTACATCCTCATGCTCTACCTCATAATCATTAAGCATATCAACAAATAACCTAAGATGCTCTTCACAACTAATAGCATTATTACCAGCAAACTTAGGTACCTTATCTCTTATATCATTTGGAAAAGTATTCGAGTAACCAGGAATTCCATCAAAACTAATTTGCCTATAGCCTTCTAGTTGCATAGGTCTTCTTTGAAAACTTGAACTAGTGTTAACCCTAGGATCAACATTAGCATTTACATTTCCATCTACTTGTGCATTTGACTGTTGTCTAGGATCAGCACCTATCCTAGCAGATGAAGAAGGAATTGAACTAGTAGCATTACTAAGTGGAATAGTAGCAGTCATAGATGGCATACCTAGTTCAGTAGCAAATGGACCAAGAGCATTAGCTGATGAAGCCTTCAAGAAATGGATCTTTCTTCTCTTTTCTACAATAGAAGCTTCAATTTTAGCCTCTTCAAGTTCTCTTGCAAGGTCCTCATCTTCTTTTCTTCTTCTTTCTATTTTTGTGTCCTTATTTGAATTGGGTGGTGGGACCCCTGGCATTGTCAATGATCTACTTGTTTGATGTCCCACCATATTCTGCTTTCCTTTCTCACCAGTGGCAACAACAGGCCTAGTGATCTCATGCCCATCTTTGTTTTTAGGAAAAGGAACATAACTTTGCACTTGTCTAACCACAGGGCCCTCCTTATCAAATTCTTGATCTTGCAGTAAGCGCTCCTGCTCACTCCTCAAAGCTTCAAGATCACCAAATACATCATGTTGCAAAGTCTTAGGAGTAGAAGCAAGCATCTTGTTTCTCTCCTTCATTTCATTAATCTTTCTAAGGAGAGACTACCTTTCTATCAAAGAATTCACCTTCTCAGCCTCTCTCTCCTCTTGTAACCTCTTATGTATGGCATCCTGCTCTGCCAACTGTAACCTTGGTATATTTAAATCATCAGGATCTACCATAATATCATCAAAACCTGATGACACATCCATATTAGAAAGATTTTGATATGGGAAGTGAACTTGTCTTGGTCTCATGGGTTCTCTTCTAAAATTATCTTCATCAAGATCTAAATCAATCTCCAAACCCATCCCTCTAGTTTGTTCATCCTGACCTGTAGGCAATGGACCCTTATCTTGAAATACAGCCTCTGGGGTATCATAAAATCTATCCTCAAAGCGACCACCATCTGATCTAGAAAATCTTTCTTGTGAACCTTCCTCACTTGAGGAAACATGTGGTGCTCTTCCTCTAGTACTTCTTTGTTCTCTGATGGGAGCACTAGTAGACTCACATTCCTTCTAATCCAACTCTTCTTCTCCTGTCTAGGCAATTGTTCCAAAGTGACCTCCGGATTCTTTCTGAAAAAGGACCTAGTATTCCTCCTCTTGTCCATCTTTTATAGTATGACACTAGTTCTTAACCTTTTGAGTTTCCACCCACCTAGATGGGAAATATTTTAACTGAGTACAATAGGAAAACAAGAGTGCATTTAACAACCTTTATCTCTAGACTCTCCCTAGCAGAGTCACCATTTTGTTGGTGACTCAGATGGGTAAATCAATATGGTCAACAAAAGATTTTGATTTTAACAATATAGTCCCAACCAGAGATCTTAATAGATATATTTCTTCATCATTGTTCTCCCCAGTAGAGTCGCCATTTTGTTGGGAGTTCCCTTTGATATTCAACTTGCAGATTTATACTTTGATGGATAACCTAATATAACTTTTGACTCTATCACCACTCCAAAGTCTACAAGGAAGACGACCAATTAACAAGGATCAAAAGAGATCCTCCTACACTTTGAGCCTTAATGCTCAAGTGGGTGTACCCTTGACTCACTTCTCCAAAGGAGTCTCAAAATAATATACAACTATGTCTTCTACTAACTGATTTAAGGTTTTATCATTTTAATGTGTGTGTGTGTGGTTGACAACAATGAAATGCCTCCAGAGGATGGACTAGTGCCTTAACCTAGGGAAAAGAGTCACCCAATTACATACATCAACTGAATACCTTAATTCAAACACAATTGAATCCAAGATAAGTGCTTTGCCTATTACCCCTCTCCCTCAGACACAAGGACATCAGATTCCTACTTGGTTGCAAACTCACTAAACCCACCTAAAAGACTTTAATCCTAACTTTGTTAGGAACTCAGAGATGACTTCACAATACTCTTTGTTTACCATATTCTAATACAGTTTGTGACAATAACATATATGAGTTTAGAACCGAAACAAGAAGACATACACAAATGCAAGATTGGAACTCAATAGCATTCTCATTAATATATTCAAAATCAATACACAATCAGAACAGTACAAGGATAAGAAAAGATACAAAATCTAGCTCCTCTATTAGTAAAACACCATGAACAACCAGCCTGGGACCAAAGAAAGTTTTGGAACCCACACAAAATCAAAATTTCTGCAATATATACTCCCTAGTCATCTTGGAATTCTCAAAGAGAATGCAACAAGATATGGATGACTTAGGGTTAGGGTTTCAACCACCCAACCAACTGGAAATGGTCACAAATTTATTACAGGGAAGAAAACCAATTGGCCATGCCTGAGGAAGATCTACACTCATGATAAATCTCTAGGAAAGTACTGCAAATCATGAAAATTTGAAAATGCCAACCCTATGTGGCCACCTGCAACACACCTTGAGCACAAAACTGCACGATACAGACCCAACAAATGAACACGACACACCCTGGATCACATTGCAATGGCAAATAGATCATCTCCCACCAGCACCAGTCACTTCTGCATTCAATTTTAGTCCTTCTGGTTGCAGAAAACCCTCTACAAATTCAAATTTGAAAATAAATAGCTACTTTATGGAGCTTGTAGAAAATCGGTGATTGATATTTGAATCTCCATCAACTTTAAGTCGTGACCGTCTGATCTCTTTATTTCATGAGCCTTTAGTCTTTAACTCAACAGCTACCCCAGGTTAACCCTTAGCGAACATGCGACAATGCATTTCCAATTCGTGAAAAGAAAACTTAACCAATCACTTAACTCCGTGACTTGGTGACAAAAGGAAACACTAACCTCGGTCCCACATTTAGCAAACTAGCAACAAAAGGTCATCGCCAGTTCATGAAACACTTTATCTATCCACCAGAAAGTTTAGCGATTCCATGAACACTTGTTCGCTAAACTGCTAAACTATTTAGAGAACCACCGCTATTTCACACGAATGAGCGAAGCCTTCAAAAAAAATTTAGACTGCCAAAACATTTATCTAAACCATTAAGCCCTCGCCTCAAAGATCAATGATCATCTCATCTTCGCATACCCATCCGAGATTCTATCATATTACACACCCATCGTTAGATCAAGAATCTTCTCCCTGCCCTGACAACCCTCTAACACAGGAAGAAATCAATGGCCGCCGCAAGACCTTAAGCCTCTGACACACTCGATGAGATCATATGTTGTTCGTCGATTAACTGACAAGATCAGGACCCTCTGACACATCTGAAAATCAGGTCCCACTGACAGCATGCCACGGTGCTAATACATGGATCAATAAAAAGCTACCAACTGTGCAAACGTGTCAACGGACCCACCTGCCTTCTTTATGAAAATCAACAGCTGTCGCTATGTCACTGCATTAAAAATTGAGCATGTTATATCAATGATATAATGACAGCCACAAGATTAAAAAAAACTTTAATTTTCTTGAACGCTGAGAAGACCGGTCCTACTGACAACACTCCACTTCATACTCCCATTGACCAATGAGATACTGCCAAGTCAGCCTACCTAGTAGGTGGACCCGCTTGAAAAGAAAGGCTACGTCATGGAAATGAATCAACGGCGAGCACAGCTTCGCATACCTCTGACAAAACCCTTGCACTTTAGCAACAACCATTAGATGGAGATGGTGTCAAAGAGTGGCCCAAGAAAATATTAAAGCCGAAACATAGGAAAAATTAAACGCTGAGACTTAGGCTTTAAGGAAAAATCAAGTGCAGGGGACTATAGGAAAATATTAAAGGCCACCGGGGTAAAGACTTAAGAAAAATTCAAACGGGGCCAACCCAAAATATAAAGCACATGCGAATTAGGACCTTTAAGTGATCCAAAAAAGGTTAACTTGAAATTAGAACAAGGTCAAGGTTTTCAAAGGGTTTTTGTATGCAACAGCTAGATTTTCAAAAATTTGAACGAGAGCTAAAGGCAGGGACCTAAAAATAACTACAGAGACCAGGGGAAAAGGGCTAGAGCCATGAAATTTTTTTCATGTGCTAACATGACTTTCTTGTTGTAACCTCTAGACATTCTCTTTTGATATACTCTGAGATGATCATACACTACTTGTCTACGCTCATCTAGTAGTTCAATTTCTTGCAACCTAGACACTTTGTAGTCATCATCAGTTACTAGACCATGCATTCTGATTCTTAGTGATGGGATTTCAACCTCAATAAACAGTACTGGTTCAGACCCATAAACTAAAGAGAAAGGTGTAGCCCTAGTAGGCATTCTGATACTTGTTTTGTAGGCCCAGAGAGCTGGATTGATTATGAGATGCCAGTCTCTTCCTATCTTATTAACTATTCGATGCAAGATTTTCAATAGATTCTTATTAGAAGCCTTTGCTTGTCCATTCCCTTGAGGATAATAAATAGATGACCAATGTTGTGTAATCTTGAATTTAGCACATAGATCATATAAGTCTTTGTTCTTGAATCATCCACCATTATCTGTGACTATAGAATGGGGAATACCATACTGATATATGATGTAGTTCAGAATGAACATAGAAATTTGCTTGCTAGTCGCTCATGTTAAAGGAACTGCTTCTACCCATTTTGTAAAATAATCTGTAGCTATGATTATATGGGTATGTCCATTAGAAGAGTGTGGATAGATAGCACCTATAAGATCAAAAGCCTATTATTGAAAAGGCCATTATGCACATTGTGTAGCGAAGGGAATCAGATCTCTCCCTGGAGCATGAATTAAGTTACCATGTACTTGGCACTTTTGACAGTTCTTTGCATACTTGATAGCTTCTTTTTCCATTGCAAACTCCCAAGTAAGATCATATCATGCAGTCCCAATGTCTAGCAAGGTGGAGAATAAGAGGGATCAGTAAGCTGGTGGAAGAGATGGAAGACAAGAGAATGAAGGAGAATGAAGGGAAGAAATCCTCAAGGGAAAACTCCTCAAGAGTACCCAAGCTAGGGAAAAATTGTCATGTAAAACATATTTGGACAAGAAATGAAAGGCTAGCATAGGATAAGTCACAAAAGAGTAAAGCCAAAGAAGGACAGGATGTAGTCCAAAGGAGTAGACATGTCAAGAGGTTTCAAAGCATCGTGTTCTACTCTTTTTTTTTTATTACATCAAGACCAAAAGGGAAAAGGATAGCGAAAGGCTAGAATGAATGGAGGAAAATAAATATAAAGGCTAAACAAGAAGGGAATGAAATAAAGATCATCGTAAGATAGCTCACAAGATAGCCAAATGTTCATGTATAGGTCAAACTTGTCAAGATCAAGGAGAGAAGGCGGAATGGATGAAATATGTAGAAGAACTACGCACAATGCCTAATTGCTAGGTTTTCATCATGGTACTTATCCAAGGTGCCACAAGGGAGTGGTTTTCACCATAGGATAAATTTATTTCTCTTTAATTTTGCTACCAAGGTGCTTGTTTCCAAGTTTTCACCAAGGCACATTTTCAAAAAAAAAAATTCATTTCTTTTTTTTTCCTTTTTTTTTTGCAAGAAGGCAAGCTTTTTAGATGATTCTCCTTGAAAGGATAAACCATGATATGCCAAGGATTCAAAATTATAGGCTCAAAGATGTTGATAGGGAAAGGAAGATGGAAGAGAAAAATAGATGATAAGGTTTTATGTAAAGGGAGTGAGGTTGGAAGATAGGAGGAATAGACAAGTGAGGAAAAAGGATAGAAGGTAGAAGGATAAAGAATGGAAGGATTGTGAAAGGGTGTATGAAAAGGAAGGTAAGATCAACATCAACACACACCTTGAAGGGTTGTGAGAGGATGGAGGAAATGTGAATGAAGGAATATGGTGAATGGATAGCAGAGGTTCCGGTTTAGGCACATAGAATGGAAGAATGTTTTTGGAAGAAGATGAAGTGGAAGTCTTTGGAAGCTTGAATGTCAACTTCACTTGTTTCTCAACATTAGAATCTTTCAAGAGAGACTTTGGAATCCATAGAGCCATAGGATTTTTATTTCTCTTTGATGATTTAGAGAGAATATCTTCAATGATAGATTTTGAAACCCATACTTGTCTTGTAGTTTTTTTCTTAGATATCTCTTTTGACTTTATGCTTCCATGTCAATTAGAGGAGACATGGTGATCTTCTTTTTTTTATGGATTCTTGTATTGTTTCTTTTTCTTGTATTGATCATTCAAGTTACTTCCAAAAGACTTTGGACATGTGGAAGAAGAAGGAGGATATGACTCATTTAGATGAGTGGGTGGATGAAAAGGATTCAAGGATATGTATCTATGTTGATCTTGAGGAAAGATAGGAGATGGGGGTATGTAAGAACCTAAGATGGATGGTGAATTAGGATAGTTAGGAGGGGAAAGTGAAGGGACATAAGGACCCAAGATGGAAGGTAGATGTGAATCCCTTAGTAGTGGTGGAAGAGGTCCAAGGATGGATGTGGAAGATACAAAAGGATAATCAATAAGTTCATCAACATCTATATGACAACCAAGAACATCAGCATCTTTAGAGTGAGCATTAGGATTTTTAATAAGATCGTGGACATCTTGAATATGAGCACCTTCTTTGATAGGATTTTTCATAGCTTCCAAAGACTTAGGAAGAGTGGAAAGTAGAAACAAGCATGGAGTGGCAGAATAAGAAGATGGAAGACTTTGATCTTGACAAAGATCGTTGGATAGCATAAGCGCATAATTTTTGTCTTGATTTTCAAATAGGCTTAACATTGGAAGTAACAACACCATTTTTACCAACCTTAATGGAAGTATCATCTTTGGAAATTGGAAGTGGGGTAAGGTTATTTTGATTGTCAATAAGCTCAACGGTGTAAGTAGTAACTTGATATTTCTTAGGAGAAGACTTAAGACAAGGTGGAATGCATGAGAAAGGGTGTGCAGGATCAAAAGAACCCTGAAGTAGATAAGAGACATCGTTAAAGGAGTGGATGACATGGAGGGTTCTTTATATTGATCCTTCTTTATGTTCTTTTCTTTATCATTTTTAGAGTCCTCTTGACATGGAGCCACTTCTAAGGACAAGGAAGCATGTTGGAATTGTATGGAAGACTTTGGAAGAGATGGTGAAGGACTAGCTGAAGTAGGAATTATAGCGTATAAAGGCTTAGGCTCTTTAGGTTTAGTATTTTTGAAAGTATTTGCAGCCAAGTGAAGGTTAGCTTGAGTTTCTTTAAGAGGTAGCCCTTTAGGATAACTATAGGAAACCACATGAAAAGTATTAGGACCTTTGGTGGATGAAGGACTGGGGAAAGATTTGATAGGCTTGGAAGCTTTAGGAAATTTATGGGTATTGGAGGAAGTAGGGGATGGAAGGGAACCATCACAAGACAAAGGTTCAGCATTAACATGATCTTTCTTGAGAGCATAATCTTTATTTTTATCATGATAGTTCTTAGAGGAGAGATCCTTGTAGTATGCTCATTTATAATCAACGCGGTAAGATTTTTCTTCCTCAATAGAAGTAGATGTATCATCTAGGTATTGTTCACAAAAATCATCAAAGTCTCTTTCAAAATCAGAATCATATGGATCACCATCATGATCTATCCAATGTGATGACCCATTTCCAGTAAGCACGAGCACACGATGAGGAGGACTCTTAGGAACAGAGGTGTCATAGGTATCATTATATTGTCCACCATCATAGTCTTCAAAGATGGGTGTGTCACTTTCTATGGAAGAGGTATCATAAGGGTTATCACATTGCTCATTATGGTAGGTCTTGAGAAGAGAAGTAAGACTCTTGGGAGAATTAGAAGAGGAACAAGATCGTGGAGAAGAGGAAGGTGAAGACCTAACAGAGGAAGAAGACTTAGATGATGAGGAATGATGAGAAGACTTAGAATATGAAAGATGTTTGGAACAAGAAGGTCATGATAGGATCATGTGTATGATCCTAGCAAAGGTGTCTGATTTAATCAATTTTTCCTTTATTTTTATCATAAATTTATCACTCATAGGTTTTTTGGAATAATACTCTTTGAATTGAGCAATGAGTTCGAGATCATCCATTTTCAAGAGAGGTTCCATAACAAGATAGCTGAAATTCATGGTTTTGGAAGAGGAATCAAGCATGGAAGTGACAGAAGAGATGAATAGAAGAAAGAAGACTAGATAATAAGAGAAAAAGAATCAAGAAGACGTGAAGAGTTTAGGAAGAAGAGAAAGGATGGAAATGGAAGACTAGGAAGACATGGGAGATGTGGAAGAAAGAAGACCAAGAGTCATTTTGTGCAACTTGATACCATTTAAGTTCATTTGGATGTTGAGCAACATGTCATAGCACCTAAGATTTGACCCAGACCGACCAAGGATGACTAGAAATGACAAGAATCAGTTCGCTATTTTGACAAAATTTGGGAATAGACTGTAAAAATTGGATTTCTGACAAATTTAACCAATCTCTGACAACTTTGACTTTGGCTTTGATACGAGTTTTGAAATTTTAGGATGACTTTTGACACCAGAAAGGATTTTTGCTTCAGTTTTTCAATATCAGTTTTTTTGCAAATTTTTCTATCTAGTTTTTGAAGATCTATGTAAAAGTTTGTCTCAAGTAACCAAGAAGATATCAAGCACGCAAAATAGAAACCAAGGGAAGCAAGAAATCATCTGAAAATAATGAACAAGGACAAAAGCAACCTTTGTGCATGAACAAGAAATAGTGACTTATTGTGCTAATCCCTAGAAATACTACTGGTGTATGTTTCGAAAAGTTTTTCAATACCGCACATATTCCTAGAAAAAAAAAAAATTCACCTCACTAGGGTTTGTAGTAATGGTCTGACTCTCCAACTTTTGTGATCTCAAGAGGGTGAACTCCAATCTAGGCACACCAAGGTTTTGACACAATTTGAGAAATTAATCAATCAGGAGCTGCTAGGGAGATCTGACAGCCCAACAAGAGACCACACCTGTGAAGATTTCCTCCACAAGGACATTTATATAATAGCTACTGCTACCACGGTGAAAATGGCTATTACCGCTTGAGGTTCCATCCATGTGGTTGACCCAATTTAGGGAATGTCCACTATGGTTAACCCTCTCTAAAGGTGACTCACAAAAGATACCATAGGGGCACTAGATCAAATTCAAGGATCTGGGTTTCTGGTACTATCCAAGGAAGTAGAGCATAATCCCCTAACCTCTTCACTTCACCAAGACAAAGCAGACAGATTAATCTAACATGCTAAGACTAAGATTATCTCATAAAGATCTATGACATCAACCACTTATGATCTATCAACCTCTCCAGAGAGAGAATGTATCAATCAAAAGTTGAAGACACACGAATCTAGTAGAACATGAGACTTTCTCAGTACCTTCCCTACCTTCAAGGGGATCCTTCGTCAAGAGGAGCTTCACATGAATAAATAAGAAAAAGAAGCTCAATCTCTCAAGATCATTTACAAATAGTGTTCATAGGCCTATTTACTATGTGTAACAGATATGCAAAAAGTAAATCTATGTTCGTTTTATAGCCCAAAAATTGAAGTCTGGTTTATGAAAGCAGGAAAGGCACTCAAGCTAGACACGTGAGATATTCATTTTATGTCTAAATTGAAATGTTTTCAGATGTAGTAGAATACCTGAATTTCTTCACAATGCACTTAGTAGATTTTACCTAATTTTTAGCTTTGTTAAGCAATCCCATGCAAGCAAGCCACAAACTCTCCGACAAGAAAACAAGCAAACAAGATATGCAACGTATATTCAACTTATGAAAACCCTAGGGTTAGATCTGAAAATCAATTATTAGGAGAAATAATAACCAGAAACTAATCTAAATGACAATTCATATCATTCATTGAACCATGTGAAAAATAAGTGCATACCCATCACAAAATTTTGTTTTTTGTTACATTTGACCTAGTCAACAAGATCTAATTTTTTTGATATGATTTCGGCCACAAAAATAGAAATAAAAAATAGATACCCCTACTAAAAAATAGAGAGCTTTTCAAAAATGTAAAATTTTTAGAAAAATCTCTTCATTTGTGCCCTAGAGACCCATTTTATCAAAACAGACCAATTTTTGTAAATTAACTATTTTAGCTATTATATTGCATCCAAATTTAAAACACAAAGAATGGACCCCCTGTAGAATTTAAAGAGATTTCCAAAAATGTAAAAATTTTCAAAAAATATGCTGATTTTCATCAAAAATTAAATTTTTCTAGAAAATCAAGAAAAAATTATTAAAAATTCAAAACATCTCAGAAAATTTTGAATTTTTTATTGAAGCTTCCTTGATATGTCTCCAACCTATAAACAAAGTTTTAGACTAAAAATCAAAGCCGATTGGGAGATAAATTTAAATCTTTGAAACTTTAGGGTTTTAGCTCCAAAAAAAAAAAATCAAAACTAGCATGTAAAGGTAAGTTGCCCCACGCTCGGCGCCAGAAATGTGTATGTGAATTTTGTACCTAGCTATAGACACAACACTTTAGTAAAAAATTAGAGGTTAGCAAAAATCAAAATATACAAATAAGAACAATATAGCTAACCAGGCGATTTACTGCCTTCTAGTAGGTGCGAGTATGGTATTCTCAGATTAGACCGAGATCAGTGACCATGCAACACTTAAACGAAGGATTTAAATGATGAAAGCAATAAAATATGAATGCAAATTAATATTTTTTTTTTAATTTTTTGATGCAATAAGATGAGAAAAACTGATAATAAATTAATCTAAATGGATTGAAATGATATGCAAATTAAGCTAACAATGATATGAAATATGAAACTAGAATGAATTGAAAACAAGATTGATCTCACAAAACGCTGATTCGCAAGAAGCTTGATGATTCCTCTTATGTCAATTCACTAGAGTAAGTATGCAATGTCTGTGGATGATTTGTAAAGAGCCGAGCTTTGATTTTATAGAAATCCAGGGCTTGAGGGTGCATGAAAAAAGTAATAAATCACTCTTGATGAACTCAGGTTGATTTTTGAGTTAACAAGAAATTAGAAATAGATAACTCATAAAAATCATGCAAGAACAACTTTTTAACTCAAATCAGAAGTTTAGATCAACTTTGAACTCAAAATAAATGTTGAGTTTCGAAAAGATAACAACTTGAATTCATTTTTTGATTTAAAGTTTAACTGCCCTTTGAATGTGGACAAATAATCATGAATTAATTAAATAAATAAAGTGATTTATCTTCAACTCAACTGATTTTAAATTTAAAAATAACTGATTTGTGGGTTAATTAATTATTTTAATCAAACTTTTATTCAAAACTATATTATTAAATATTGACAATTTAATTTAATAAATTAAATAAGAATTCAAATGATTATTTTTAGCAAATTTGATTTATTGTCAAATAAAACAATATTAATTAGGAATAAATAGAATTAAATCTAATTAAATAATTAAGTGCCAGTATTAATCTAATTAATTAAATATTTAGAATATTCAATTACTCAAACTTTAGGATAAATAAGATTTATCGCCAAATAATTATTAAATTAAAGATAATTAAGATAAATTAAGAATATTGCTAGGAATATTCCCCGATGGAGAATTTAAGATTAAATCAATTAGGATTCGATAATGTGCGGATGTGCCTTAGGTTAGGACTTTTGTATCAATTTCATTAGATTTGAAGATGTTGGAGGTTAATGAACCTATAGCCCATTTTTGGGGTATTACACCCGTGACCCCTGTGGACACATTGGAATACTCACGTGTGTCCTAAGGGGTCCTAAGACACCTTTGGACACACTTGAGCATTCAAATATGTCAAAAGGGGTCATGGGGACTTGCTAGGGGTCCTAATAGGCCTTATCATGCGTTAGGCCCCCTAAGAATTCCCCGTGACCCCTTTTGAAACATTGTAATGCTCAAGTGTGTCCTAAGGGGTCCTACGACGGCTTCAGATACACTTGAGCATTCAAATGTGTCAAAAGGGGACATGGGGACTTCCTAGGGGTCCTAATAGGCCTTATCATCCGTTAGGACCCCTAGAAAGTCCCTGTGACCCCTTTTGACACATTAGAATGCTCAAGTGTGTCCTAAGGGGTCCTACAATGCCTTCGGACACACTTGAGCATTCAAATGTATCAAAACAGGTCATGGGGAATTCCTATAGGTCCTAATAGGCCTTATCACGCGTTAGGAACCCTAGGAAGTCCCCGTGACCCCTTTTGACATATTTGAATGCTCAAGTGTGTCCTAAGGGGTCCTACAATGCCTTCAGACACACTTGAGAATTCAAATGTGTCAAAAGGGGTCATGGGGACTTCCTAGGGGTCTTAATAGGCCTTATCACATGTTAGGACCCCTAGGAAGTCCCCGTGACCCCTTTTGACACATTAGAATGCTCAAGTTTGTCCTAAGGGGTCTTACAATGCCTTCAAACACACTTGAGCATTCAAATGTGTCAAAATGGGTAATCGAGACTTCCTAGGGGTCCTAATAGAACTTATCACGTGTTAGGACCCCTAGGAAGTCCGAGTGACCCCTTTTGACACATTAGAATCATCAAATGTTTCCTAAGGGGTCCTAAGACACCTTCGAAAACACTTGAGCATTCAAATGTGTCAAAATGTGTCATGAGGACTTCCTAGGGGTCCTAGTATGCCTTATCTCATGTTGAGACCCCTAAGAAGTCCTTGTGACCCCTGTGGACACATTGGAATGCTCAATTGTGTCCAAACGGGTCCTATGACGCCTTCAAACACACTTGCACTTTTAAATGTGTCAAAAGTGGTCATAGGGACTTCCTAGGGGTCCTCATAGGCCTTATCACGTGTTAGGACCCTTAAGAAGTCCCCGCAACCCCTAGCAAGTCCATGTGACCCCTATGGACACATTGGAATGCTCAAGTGTTTCCTAAAGGGTCCTACGGCCCCTTTGGACACACTTGAGTATTCAAATCTGTCAAAAGGAGTCATGGGGACTTCCTAGGGGTCCTAATATGTCTTATCACGTGTTACGATCCCTAGGAAGTCCCCGTGACCCCTATGGACATATTAGAATGCTCAAGTGTATCATAAGGGATCCTACGGCACTTTCAGACACACTTCAGCATTCAAATATGTCAAAAGGGGTCATGGGGACTTCCTAGGGGTCCTAGTAGGCCTTATCACATGTTAGGACCCATAGGAAGTGCCTGTGACCCCTTTTGACATATTAGAATGCTCAAATGTATCCTAAGGGGTCCTACAATGCCTTCAGATACACTTGAGTATTCAAATATGTCAAAAGGGGTCATAGTGACTTCCTAGGGGTCCTAATAGGCCTTATCTCGCGTTAGGACCCGTAGGAAGTCCCCGTGACCCCTATAGACACATTGGAATGCTCAAGTGTGTCCTAAGGGGTCCTACGGCCCCTTCGAATACACTTGAGCATTCAAATGTGTTAAAATAGGTCATGGGGACTTCCTAGGGGTCCTAATAGACCTTATAGCGTGTTAGGACCCCAAGGAAATCCCTGTGACACCTCTGGACACTTTGGAATGCTCAAGTGTGTCATAAGGGGTCCTACGGCCTACTCAGACACACTTGAGCATTCAAATGTGTCCAAAGGGGTCATGGGGACTTCATAGGGATCCTAATATGTCTTATCACATGCTAGGACACCTAGGAAGTCCCTGTGACCTATTTGTACACATTGTAATGCTCAAGTGTATCCTAAGGGATCCTACGACACCTTCGAACACACTTGAGCATTCAAATATTTTTAAAGGGGTCATGGGGACTTCCTAGGGGTCCTAATAGGCTTTATCATGCATTAGGACCCATAGGAAGTCCCTGTGACCCCTTTTGATAGCTTAGAATGCTCAAGAGTGTTCTAAGGGGTCCTACGATGCCTTCGGACACACTTGAACATTCAAATGTTTCAAAAAGGGTAATGGGGATTTCTTAGGGGTCCTAATAGGCCTTATCACGTGTTAGGACCCCTAGGAAATCTTCGTGACCCCTTTTGACACATTGGAATGCTTAAGTGTGTCCTAAGGGGCCTACGATGGCTACGGACACACTTGAGCATTCAACTATGTCAAAAAGGGTCATGGGGACTTCCTAGGGGTCTTAATAGGCCTTATCGTGCGTTATGACCCCTAGGAAGTCCCCGTGACCCATTTTGACACATTAGAATGCTCAAGTGTGTTCTAAGGTGTCCTACGACACCTAAGGACACACTTGAGCATTCAAATGTGTAAAAAGGGGTCATAGGGACTTCCTAGGGGTCCTAATAGGCCTTATCGCGAGTTAGGACCATTAGGAAGTCCCTGTGACCCCTATGGGCACATTGGAATGCTCAAGTGTGTCGTAAGGGGTACTACAGCCCCTTTCGATATAGTTCAGCATTCAAATGTGTTAAAAGAGGTCATGGGGAATTCCTAGGGGTCCTAAGAGGCCATATCACGAATTAGCACCCCTACAAAATCCTCATGACCCTTGTCGACACATTGGAATGCTCAAGTATGTCATAACGGCTCCTACGGTCTATTTAGACACACTTGAGCATTCAAATGTGTCTAAAGGGGTCATGGGGACTTCCTAGGGGTCCTAATAGGCCTTATCACATGTTAGGACCCTTAGGAAGTACCCATGACCCCTTTTAACACATTACAATGCTAAAGTGTGTCCTAAGGGGTCCTACGAGGCCTTTGGAGACACTTGGGCATTCAAATGTGTCAAAAGGGGTCATGAGGACTTCCTAGGGGTCCTAGTATGCCTTATCATGCATTAGGACCTGTAAGAAGTCCTCGTGACCCCTTTTGACACATTCAAATGCTCAAGTGTGTCCTAAGGGGTCCTACGATACTTTCAGAAACACTTGATTATTCAAATGTGTCAAAAGGGGTCATGAGGACTTCCTAGGGGTCCTAGTTAACCTTATCATGTGTTAGGACACCTAGGAATTCCCCGTGACCCCTTTTGACACATTGGAATGCTCAAGTGTGTCCTAAGGGGTCCTAGGGCACCTTCGAACACACTTGGGCATTCAAATGTGTCAAAAGGGGTCATGGGGACTTCCTAGGGGTCCTTGTACACCTTATCACACGTTAGGACCCCTAGGAAGTCCCTGCAACCCCTTTTGACACATTGGAATGCCTAAGTGTGTCCTAAGGGGTCCTAGACACCTGCAGACATAGTTGAGCATTAAAATATGTCAAAAGGGGTCATCGGGACTTCCTAGGGGTCCTAATAGGCCTTATCATGTGTTAGGACCCCTAGGAAGTGTCTGTGACCCCTTTTGACACATTAGAATGCTCAAGTGTGTCCTACGGGGTCCTATAATGCCTTCAAACACACTTGAGCATTTAAATGTGTCAAAAGGGGTCATGGGGACTTCCTAGGGGTCCTAATAGGCCTTATCATGTGTTAGGACCCATAGGAAGTCCCTGTGACCCCTTTTGACACATTAGAACACTCAGGTGTGTCCTAAGGGGTCCTACGACACCTTCGGACACACTTGAGCATTCAAATGTGTCAAAAATGATTATGTGGCTTCCTAGGGGTCCTAATAGGCCTTATCATGGGTTAGGACTGCTAAGAAGTCCCCATGACCCCTATGGACACATTAGAACACTCAAGTGTTCCCTAAGGGGTCCTACAACACCTTCAAAGATATTTGAGCATTCAAATGTGTCAAAAGGTGTCATGGGGACTTCCTAGGGGTCCTAATAGGCCTTATCGTGCGTTAGGACCCCTAGGAAGTCCCCATGAACCCTTTTGACACATTAGAATGCTCACGTCTATCGTAAGGGGTCCTATGATGGCTTCGTATACACTTGAGCATTCAAATGTATCAAAAGGGGTCATGAGGAATTTTTAGGGGTCCTAGTTGTAATACCCTAAAATTGGCACCTATTAAATTCAATCAATTTTGGTGCATTATCTTCAATTTTACATCTCCAAAGTCCTAGCTTCCTAGGCAATTTTCTCTCTCCTACTTGACTTAATTCGACTTGATGTCAATTGTAAAGACCATAAATTGCATTAATCAAATATTAAAATTAATTCATAAAGTCTCTGACTTTTATTAGCTAAATTGCCCCTATGATAAATTAATTTAATCCTAAAGTCCTAAGTGCTTAGAATTAAATTAAAATCTACCCCCTTTAGCTAATTACCCATAAAAAGGAATTAATAATTACTTGTTATTTGAATGGACACTTATTTTTGAATTGATAATTCAAGATATTCAAAAATTCCTCTATGTGGCAAATTCCATTCTTTTAATTAAGTAATTCAAGGCATTTTTGTCTCAAATGGGAATGAAGAGTCAAGAGTTTCAAATCAAGAACCCCTTCATTCTCTTCTCGGGCTTGCTTATTTAATGGACCTATTTTCTTCATTCAAGGGAGGCAATTATTTAGAGTAACTAAACTATAGTGTTTTTGTGTCTCAAATTCATTAATTCCAAGCTTTATTGCATTAGTATAATTTTCTCATTTTAGCTTAATATTGCACCTCATTTTAGAATTAATTTGCTTATTTGTTCATAGTTTAATATCATTTCTACTTTCAAGTTCTTTATAATAATTTTCATATCTCTTTCAAAGCTATTCTAGATTAGTATCATATTTCATTTCAAGCTATTTAGATTAAATTGTATTCATTTAGTTCAATTTCATTTTGTTTATCTTCATAGTTTTTGAAAATCCTCCATTGTAGAATCAGTCTTATGGTTGTTGGCTCTCCAATCTGAGAGTAACTAAACACCCTGTCTACATAGGAGGCAACAGGTTAATTCAATCGATGTTGTGAGATGGCCAATTCATGTTCATACTCACCATCTCATGATTGAGCAATGACTATGTTACGTTTGTGCCTGATTTAGAGGTCAACATTCAAACACACACATTTTGACGCCCACCGTGGGGCAGAAAATCTAATTTCTGGCCTCATTCTCATCTTTCCTGACAACAAATTCAAGCTTTGTCATGCGTTCATACTATCTATGTATGGATCTTTGGGTGAGAATCCAGAGCGTCCCACGTGAGATTTCGCTCCCTATAGCACTTTCTCGCTTGAGCTTTTGTGCCTTCATGCAGCTCCCTGTACTTTCTCACGTGCTATGGATTACTTCCTCGCACGAGATTTGAATACAGTGTTTCAAGATTTTCAATCTCTATTTTTCTAGTTTTAGATTTCTGACAATTTCCTATTTGTTGTTGTTTATTATTTCTCTATTATTTTCATAGCATAATAGTTTTATGCAAGACGTCTACCAAAGAACTTAAACATACTAATGGTTTGATTTTAGGATGATAGTCAAAGAATTGCTAAAACGTTGTGTTTGTTTCTTGCTTTCATTCACATAGTCTAAATAGGGCTCCGTTAAAATTTCTTGAGGATTTTGATAGGGAGTAGGGAATTTGGCTCTTCATTACATGGAGGTGATGACCGTGAATGAACCCAAAATCCTAATGATCTTACTAATATGACAAATTCTTGGGGAAGCAGAGAAAGGTAGTGAATCTTTACGCTTCTATTAGCCAGGGGATTATGCTCTTCTCTCAGTGAGAGAAACAGAAACTCAAAAGCTTGTAGTTGTGGTGGAGTGAAACTAACTCAGTGATGAATCTTCTTGATGTGTTTGGGTGAGGAAATGGGATAGAGAAGTATGCTCTTCTCCCTTTTGGAGAACCAAAAAATCCAACCCCCAAATCTAAACCAAGTCTAGTGTCACCTTTAGAGGGCCTGCCGGAAGTTGAACCTCCAGGAATGACCCAAGTGAGTATGCACCTTTCACCGGTGATTCTGCTTCACTCTAATAAAGAAATTTTTTTTGAGTCTAAAGACTCCAAAACCATGTTAGCTTCCTTCTCAAGACTTTGACTATCATCTTGAGAAGGCTCTATCTATTATACTGAACGGCGCCGCTCCTAGCCCTGCTTGCGGGGGTGTATGACTTTCGGGTGTTGGTGTGGCTGCAACACCTCAACCTTGTATCAAGGGCACCAAAGGTTAGCGTGAATGGAAGCCTATTAAAAACTTTCCTTAGCTAGTGGCATACCCGGTTCACCTCTGAAAGGAGTCATAATCTTTTCCCAGGGAGGGGGAAGAATCTCTCCCGTAGATTCCCATCATAGGCATACACTTGGATTCTTGAAGGTGGTTGTGACACTGGCCCCTGCTACAAGGGTAACCGTTGAATGTATACTATTGAGTCCTTGGAAACACCAAAAACATGGGTGCCCTCTAGGGGGTGACATGGCTATGTGAGGTGCACATATGTGCATAAGCAATGGGGAAAAGGTTTTGGCTTCTCACCATTTTTTTTGTAGGACTAAGCTATGTGTTTGTTATCGAGTCTTAAACATTGTCCAATCATTATCAAACAAAGACTCCCCTGATGCTATCAAGCTACTTTATCCTTGATACATCTATTAATGACTGCTTCTTGTATCACAACTGCTTGATTTGAACCTTTGTGTCTTTAAACGAATGCTTGAATTCCTAAAATGAGATTTTTGATTAAACTGCTCTTCAAACCTGTTAGGAAACTAGATTTTCTATCAGACATCAATTCAAGTTGTACCTCAAAATTCAACTTTAACCTCGAAAACTATGTCAGATTGTCAGATTTTGCACTTTTCCCATGTGAAGTTTCACACTTCAGAGCACTTTCTCATGTGAGACTTTATTCTCTCGCATGAAGGTTGGTGTTCTCTTGTGTGGCCTGGTACTCTCTCTCATGAGACTATAGCCCAGTTTGCAAAAATAGAGACTTGTTTGCCATTGACTGTTTGAATTTTTATCTGATCTACTTTTTATCTGAGGTTTGTTTTTCTGCTTTCCTGTCGTTCACTATCAAAAACTAGTTGTTTTGAGTTAGGAATGGATTGATCTTTGCTTTGACTTGTGTTGTCTCTCATTGGTTTACCTTATCTCTTTATGCCTTTTGTATCTCATGTTGCGATAGTCTTATCTTGGCTATTCTAGCCACCTCTTTTGACAATTTGTACCAGGTCCATCTCGCATCTTGGCTATTCTAGCCTTTATCTCCTTTTGTGTTGTTCTTAGAGATAGATTCTAGCATTATCCCGAGTCTTCTCTCGTCACATTTTAGTCTATGACTATTATGAGTAGAAGCAGCAATACATTCCCCATTCTTGGTATCAGACAAGGAAGAGGTTGTTCAGAACCTATTGTACAATCTGAGTGTTGTGAGGGATCCTCACATTCCTCCTTGTTCCAAGATTATTACAATCCATTGTTTCAGATACAGTCTAACTTATTATTTCAAGAATATTATAACCCATTGTTTCAACACTAGCAAGGCTCTGAAGGGTCACTTTCTAGAATCGAACCTATCAACTCTTTCAATCTTATTTTCATGATCTCTCATAATACTACCAACAAGATGGGAGATCCATTCCACTTCCCAGGGGGAGGTAAATTCAGTGATAGTCATGAGCAATCTCCAAATGACCAAGGTCATGGTTAGTCTCAAAATGAGAAGAGTTATGATCAATCCCACAATATTCAATATCCAGTCAACATCCGGGACCTTTGCAATTTAAAACAGCGACAAGGGGAGCCTCTCCTAACATTTCTCCAGAGATGGAGACAACTACGCATGAAGTATCCACATGAATTACCTGAGTCCGAAAAGCTTGATATCTTCTTGGACAATCTTGTCCCAAATTTTGGATACCAAGTATGATTACAAGGTCCCCTCACTTTTGACAATATGATTAGGCAAGCTTTGAGGATAGAAGCGTTTATGGTCAAGAAGGGAGAATTGAATTTGAAAAAAGACAACAAGCAATGGCCTTCTCCCTCAAATAGGGATAAGTTTAAGGTTGTCAATAGAAACATAGATGTTATGAATGATAGGGTTGTTGATAATATGATGCCAAAACCCTCAAAGTCTATCTTTAATCTCATCTCTAGTATACGAGTGGTCAAGACCACTGAGAAGATTGCGATGAAAACTCAACCACCTTCCAGATTTGCTAGAAACAAACCTTGGGCATCTTGACCCTAGCGTGAATTCACTTCCTTGGGAGAACCACTTGATGTGGTTTATAGGACCTTGGTGCAAAACCATAACAAGAATTCAGATCATCAAGAATTCAAAGACCCCTTTCCTCCTCACAAGAAAGGTGAATCACCCAAGTCTAAAGATACCAACAATGTGGTCAACTATACGTACAATACTGGTGACATTGTCATCAATGTGATCGAAACTATTGATGTTGAATACTGTGACCTGACCACTACTCCAGGGAGAAAAGATGCTCCTAAACCTAAAGCTCCATTTATCTTGCGAGGCCCTGCACCTCCCTCTTGTAACTCCCCATAGTCTCTAGCTTGTGTGAATGCTATCCCTCAATCTAGTGCTAAGATCATGCTCAAAGGTCTCAAGCCTTTGACATCCAGACCAAAACTATCTATGGATAAAGCCCTCACTGAGGCAAACATCCCCAAAGATCTCAATCTCGACCAGTTTCAATCTATGGTAGGTCAGTCAACCTCACCTCATCACTTGCCCTTCTCTGAAGAAGGTGATCATTCCTTGAGCCATAATGCTCCCTTGCTCACTTTTAATATACTCCTAGAATCTAGTGATAACCTTGCTCCGACCAATGGGGAATTTATAAAATTTTGTAATGCTAAACTCAAAGAGATAGAAAATACCCTATAGATCAAAGATATTGGCATGGGGGAATATCAAATGGAGTCCATCTTGTCACTAACAACTCTTCCTCCATCTCTGCACTCCTATGAGAGGCCCTCTGAAGATAGATTTGGTATTGGATATCAGGGCCATGAGCTTGATCAACCTAGCTATAGCTTTCACTCATACAAGGATTCAGATAATGAAGACACAAAGATCCAGCCTATGACACATGAAAGGCTCTTGAATATTCAAAATCCTGATTCAGACTACTAGGGCGAGTCCTTTCTACCTTCTCAAGTGCCTCAAGAACATGATCCCGGTCCTCACTAGGAGGATTTTAGCCTCTTTACTAAATAGACTTCTACTATTGTTGACTCTAATGGCACACATATGGAATGGGGGAAAATAGTTGATGTCTCCCTTATCTTGGGTATGCCTCAGGGTATGCCTATTCTAGATTACTCCACTTCTTCTACTGAGCAAGATCCTACTATTGAAGAAACACTTCCTATGATAGATGATAGCAATAAAGAAGATCTGCCGCCTATTATATCTCTAGCTGATTACATCAAACAGTGTCACCGTGGTAAAATAAACTCAAAGGAATATGAATGGGACTCCATATCAGATGCTACTACAAAAATACCAGTTGATGTTGTACACAAAGATGCTGGTCCTACCAACTCTAAAAGAGGAGGAAGTTCTAATCCTCTAGTACAAGAAAATGATGATGATCCTTTCCACCCTCCTGTGGAGATCATTCCTATGGCTCCTAGGCCATCTACTCCAAGTTATACTTCTACTACTCTAGCAAACCATGGGTATGTAAGACCCCATCCTATTACAGTCTCATGGAATCTTCATGCTTTCTTACCACTTGAAAGGAGACCTAACTCTCAGAAAAAGTCATCTCGGTTAGGCTCACATAATATTCCTCCAAACTTATCTGTCTCTTCTACGACAACTCACAATCGACAACATTCTATGGAAGACAACTTTCTTGATTTATTTGATTCATTCATGAACTATGAGGATGATGCTGATACTTTTTCACTTGAGCCCATCCCACCGACTCCTCCCCCTCTTCCTCCCTGAGTTAAGTGGCTTGTCCACTTCCATTTCCACCTCTCCAACTAAACCAGTCATATAAGCCTCTTTCATCCACCATTCCTGAGTCTTTTGGAAGTAACTTGGATGTGCAACATAAAAACAAAAATAATGAGAATCCACTTATATCTCAAGGTCACCATGTCCCATCTAATCGACATGTGACTACAAAGAAAGAAAAGAAATAGAGGTGTTCAAAAGACCACAAAGGTCCTCAAAAAGAAGAAGACAATCAAAAGCCAGAAAATCAAATTAAAAAATAGATCTCGAAATCCATCTTACAAGAATTGTCATCAAAAGCACCTCAACATGAAGAAGAAAAGAGAAAAAATTAAAAGCTATGTGGATTCCAAAAGGAAAATCAAAGTTTCCATTCAAGCTTCCAAAATTCTCATATTTCCCTCCATTTCATCACCCTTGCCTCTCATACTTTACCCTCTTCACTCCATCTTGCCTTGTCCTAGTGCATATCAGCATCTCCTCATCTCTAATGATGTGATTAAGAGAATTCTAGAATGTACTCTCCCTAAGTGTTTAGAGAGTGGGAAGTCTGACAGAGAGTTAAGATGCATCCATGAGGATATTTGTGGGTCTCACTTAAGTGATCTTTCCTTGACCATGGATCTCTCAACAGTTGGATACTACTAGTTCTGATTGTACAACTTCTCAGCTGACTACTACTACAAGATACTATGTTCTCAGAGATTACTACTGAAGGAGAATAGCTCAAAGAGCCCATCAACGCTCTCCACTTGAAGAAATTCTATAGTTGAGACATCCTTGGCATGCCCATGTACATATTTTTTGGTCCTGAAAAAAATCCTAAAAAATGATATATTGCAAAAAATCCTAAAAATTGCAAAATGTCCTAAAAAAAAATGATCATCTTAGTGAAAACCTGGTAAACAGGCGCTTTGATGTATCTATTATCTTGGTGAAAACCTAGTAAACAGGCGCCTTGATAATAATCAAAAAATATAGAAAATTGAAAAAATACAAAAAAAGTGAAAAAGATCAAAAATACAAAAAAAAA
This sequence comes from Chamaecyparis obtusa, assembly GCA_027943335.1. Taxonomy (NCBI): domain Eukaryota; kingdom Viridiplantae; phylum Streptophyta; class Pinopsida; order Cupressales; family Cupressaceae; genus Chamaecyparis; species Chamaecyparis obtusa. The sequence goes on along the minus strand of BSBK01007326.1, from coordinate 1,708,490 downwards.
TGAAATATTCAAAAATGCAAAAAAATCAAAAAAAGAAAAAAAGTACAAAAAAATTGAAAAAGAAGAAAATGTGCCATTGATGAAAACCTCGTAAACAGATGTCATGGTAGCAAAAATAGAATTTCTACAAAGATGGTGAAAACCTAGTAAATAGATGTCTTGTTTCCTAAAGCTACATCTCATCTCAGCATCGCTTAGCTCTTAGTTTCCTGCTTTAGTCTCTTTGCTTTCCTACCTTAGTTTGATTTCCCACTTTCCTACTTTAGTTTGTCTCCTTCTTTTAGCTCATTTCCTGCTTTAGTTTGCCAGCTCGTGCTCTTACCTTGAGTTGTCTTCAAGATTTTTCTTGACTCTTCATGGATTGGAATTGGTTCACACTTGGGGGCATCTTCCTAGTCTAGGGGGCATTGTCCTATCCCTTTCAGAAGTTTTGTTTTTGCATCAGTCACCAGTGGTTCTCATTGTGTCTGCCTACTGATGCCTAGCTACTTTTGAGATTTCTCTCCTTGAGGATCTCTCATGTATCGGTCGCCAATGGTTCTCATTGTGCCTACCTAGTGATACCTAGCTTTCCTTTGAATCCTCTCTTTCAGGATCTCTTCCTTACATTAGTCACTAGTGGTTCTCACAGTGTCTACTTGTTGATGTTTCACTCGTGCTTTATTCTCTCTTTCAAGAATCTTCCCTGTATTGGTCACCAGTGCTTCTCACTACGTTCGCCTGTTGATACTTGGTTCATGCTCTGATATCTTCTTGATAATTTTTCTCTCACAATAGTTACCAATGGTTCTCACTATGTCTGCCTGCTGTCGCTATCCCATCGAGACTTCTAATGTTGTTTTCTTCCGATTCGACTTCAATCTGATAGAATGCAACCGTAAACTGAAACTAAAAACCAATTTTGTGTTCCTCTGAAGCATGCTGAGCTTTTCCTTTGCTTGTTTTTTTGTTTTCTTTATCATTTCCCCTCAAACGAATCTACGAAGTCTTTCTTGACTGAGAAATGCGAAGACTGGGGGCATGATCTTTCCTTTTGCTTTCTGTTTGCTGGTTTAGTCCCAATGATCCAAAGAATCCATTTAAGAGGGGTGTCCATCTATAAGAGCCTTCATCTCATATTGGATGGCCATGCATACCTCGACTCCTTTTATATGAATGCTTCGGTGAGGTTGGTTCTTCTCCTTGTCTATTTTGAGTGACTTCTTTCTGCTACAAGTAAAATTGCTAATGCTCATCCTACTAAGTGAATGTAAGGGTCACTGCAAGAAATCTTTGGGAAAAGAAGGAACTCTCGCATGTCTGGTGTGTTTGTTCATGAGCAACATTCAGGTCATTCTAGCAATTGTGCTTTGGTGCTTATGCTAACTGGCTAAATCAAAAGGAATAGGCATTCGGGTCATTCTAGCTTCTTGTGCCTTAATTCTTACACCTCATTCTGACAAATCTAAGACTTATGTCATATTCATATTCTCATAATTACAATGTTAGTGAGGATTTTATGACATCTTGTGATCATCCTATGCTGAAATGAACTCGATGATGATAAATACAGTGAGTCCAACAACCAAGTCCTAGGGTTTGCATTTTCATTCTAGGCTTACATTTTAGTTTAGGCTTGCATTTGCATGTTAAGCTTGGATTTGAGATGATATCTTGTTACTCTCTTGATTGCTTTCTATTCATCAAAGGTTCTCATCTTTTGTCTCGGTTCCATCTTGGTTGCACAAGTGTCTGGTCCTCGCTCGCAATCTTCAAAACGTAATCTTTTTGATTAGTACCTGTCATATATTGCGACAATCCTGCATGAGATGATTAGTATCATATCCATTGCATTTTCATTTCATTTCCATTTACATTCATAAATTCATTTTGCATCTACATATCCATGTGCATCCATTATAAGAATAACTTAAATCATACATTACACATAGGCATAAATTCTATCCATCTATCACTGCATTTCACATTGCATCATCATAGAAAAAGAAACCATGTGCATATTCATAAAAGGAAGCATGTGCATTTCATACATTTATACTCATACATCTAAGCATATAAAAAACATCTCATAAACATCAATATCAAAGAAATATAACAACAAGTACGATGATATTAAACTGTCGATCTCATATACATCTTAAATATTGTCATGTACAAAAGAGGAGGTGCTACTCAAGCACAGTATCAAAAATGGGCTACAATGTATATCAAAATGGACTAGCTAGGTCTCGCACCACTTGGAGGAGGTGGTGGCAATGGTCTCTGAGGTAGGGGCATCGATTGTTGTGGAGGTGCCTGTTGCTGAGGAGGTGCCTAAGGGGGTGCCTGTGGTGCCTACTGCTGTGGTGCCCAGGGTGGTGCCTATGGAGGTGCCTGTGGAGCTCCAGCATAATCAAAAAATGGTGGTACTTGCTCCGATAGATCTGGAACAACCCCACAATAAGCTGCATAGTAATATGATGCCTGAGAAGCCTCATATCTGGTCTTGATCCTCGACCATGCCAGATCATCTCTCAGTTGTCTGATCTTAGCATCTTGATCAGCTACGTGGGTCTCCTCTCAAATGAGTTGGGTGTGGTAATCATCCTGCTCTCATTGTACCTATCGTACCATCTCATGGCTCTTCCTGATAGCCTCCTGTAGCTGAGGTGTCTCAGCTCCTTCTGGAATATCAGGCATGTCCATACCATCATCCAAAGATGCTTGCTATGATGAACCACCCATCCACTACCTGGTGGACCTCTGTTGGGCCCCGCTACTCCCAGCACCCACGTCTGAACCCATCATCCTAGCAGGGATGGTAATCTACCCTGCTCAGGGTCTTAGTACTCTTTGCTGCTATTGTCCCTACTGTGTAGGCTACTAAACTGGTGGCTACTGGGCTGGTGGCTGCTGGGCTGGTGGCTGCTGGGCTGGTGCCTACTGGTCTTATGCCTACTGGTCTTGTGCCTACTACTACTATGTAGGCTACTATTGAGCTCTCACACCAATTGGATTTGTAAACCTCAGATGAGGATATGCTATCAAGTGATCTCTGTATGTAGGAGTGACCCCTGCATTGGTGACCCCCACCATGTAGTCCCATTGCACAGCTGGTATGCATGCCTCAATTGCACATCATCTAGGATCTAATCTAGCATGCCACCTTTTCTTCTCCTCATCGGAGAAGTAGGCATAGGGGCAATACTCCTGTGAAATGTCCTATTGTCTACCAAACTAGTGCAGGACACATGTAACTAGGAACCTCTCAATAATGGTAACACTCTGTCCAATCAGTGGATGTGATACAAACATATGTGATAGCTCCCAATGAGCATCATCCCATGGCTCAGTAGCCACCCAAGGTCTCCATACTATAGCTGCCATGTCATCCAACTATCCTCTCCACTACTATGTGTTGCTCAACAGGGGTTGGGTCATCTGACTTGCATATCTATAAATGTAAGGCTCAAGCTGCTACCATGTGTCATGGAAGATGGGTCTACAAATGGGGAGATGCTCCCAGGCCCAGATCTGTAAAACAAATACTCCAACTACCATTGTCCTCACACTCTGATAAACAATCTCATGCATCTCATGGTACATATGGGTGAGCATGCACTTGCCCCATCTGAATCTAACTACTGGTCTAGCCAGCATCCGCTGCAGCATCATCCCCCAACCGCACTCTAAACCATGCTGACCTTGATCCAGAATAGGGTAATAGCTTAGGAACATCACAAGAACAATGGCAAATGCATGAGCGCTGTCATGCCTACTAATCAAATCATCCCAGGAGATGGCTCGGCCCATCACTAGATCATCCTGGAATATAGCTCTCAAGGCTAATGTACCTTGCCTCAGCTACGTCTCATACTCTACTCGAGCACCATGGACAGGTATCCGTAGAATCCTATATACATCCTCAAGAGTCATAGTCATCTCCCCCATCAAAAAATGAAATGTGTTCATCTCCGAATGGAAATGCTCTATGAGTGCACCAAGAAGACCATGATTTACCTGAATGTTGGGTAGATCACGCAAGTATCCTAGACCAAGAGCATCAATGTGAGCACTTTCTGCATTTGTCAGTCTTTGCACCAATGTGGTGATAACGGGATGATGTGTCCTGAAGGCAACATCAGGGAAGTCAACCTGCAAAGCAAGCAACGACATTGGATTAGTATCTAGACATGATGATTTTCAACACAACAACAGCAAATGCAACAAGACATCTATCCTAGACATGACTCTGCAATGCTCTACTCGATTGATTTTACACAAACTTGACAAATTTTGGCAAAGGAATTCAAATTCTGCAGCAATTTTTCGCTCGAGGAAACTATTTTCTCATGTGAGATAGAACTCCACCTTGCGCAAGTTGCTACAATCTCACACGGAACCCACTTCTAGCTCGTGCAAGCTTTCAGACAGAGCCCATGCGAAGAAACCCCAACTCATGTGAGGAAACTACTTTCTCGCGTGAGGGGAGATCTAGCCTGGCGTGAGGAAACTACTTCCTCGCATGAGATTGGAAGAACGTGACCTAAACTATGCTAGATCTACCCTAGATTGACCTAAAAAGTTGTACGAATTGAAAACCAAGAAGGTTTATCGATTACTTACAGGTGCGTCATACTCCGTAGGCTGGGCATGTCATCAAGAGCACTCAAATCTATGCATATGTAGTGGAAGATCCTCCATTTTCTCTCTAAGATCTCAGAAATCACAAGAAGATGAAGGTGAATAATGAATTGAAAATGACCCCTCCGAGCCTTATATAGCTTTTGACCTAATTTTCAAAAGTGCTCCGTTTTGCACAAAAATTGCACCCTTGGCTAAATCAACTACTCTGAATCCATTTTCAAGATCAAAATCAAAATCTGACATGTCTATATAGCTTGAAATTGCATTTTAAATTCTAGGACCCTTTGGGATCGGACGCTTGTGCAGTCAACCTTCTAGCGTCATCTTCCTGCCAGACCCTCATCTTTGCATCATGTTCTCAAGATCTTTTCTCTTTTCATCAAACTCAACTCTGGCCAACCATGGTCAAACTTGGTCAACAAGACCTCTTCTTTGCTCTGATTTGCTTCTGCGGATTCTCAAATCTAGTCTAATTGCTTCTACTCTTCAACCTCTTGTTGTCAATCATCCCTCTTATGTCATCTTTCAATTTTGCTCTCGAGGGGGCAGGATGATTGCATCATTTGAATCTTTTCAAATCAATTCTTGAATCATTCTGATCTGAATCATTAGTTCTCATTGCTTGGGGCATCTCGGTGCCTCACATCTTGCTATCTAGTCATCTATCTTTTAGGTATCTGAGCAACCTAACTCAGATCCTTGAGAATCAAGCTTCATTCTGGAGATGGTTCTCTAAATCTTTTAGGTATTGGGGCAATCTAACCCTAATTCCTGAGAGTCAAGCTTCATTCTGAAGATGGCTCTCCAAATCTCTCTTAGACCATTATCTAGGCAATCTAACCCAGGTCTCGGAGGGCTAAGCTTTGTATTGGGGCAATCTAACCCTGATTCTGGAGACAGTCCTAAGTTTGCATCTGAATCTCATTCTGGGAATTGGGGCAACCTTTAACCCCGATTCTCATCTTCTCTCAAAGACCATTTTCTTCACAATCTAACTTAGACTTCGGAAGATCATGCTTTGATCTGTTCGGTGTCTTGGCAACCTAACCTAGACGTCTGAATTTCTTGTCATCTGTCACTTCAAACTATTCTTTGAATCAATGTGTTGTTTGCACATCAATTCCAAGAGGGGCAAATGTAATACCCTCAAATTGGCACCTATTAAATTCAATCAATTTTGGTGCATTATCTTCAATTTTACATCTCTAAAGTCCTAGTTTCCTAGGCAATTTTCTCTCTCCTACTTGACTTAATTCAACTTGATGTCAATTGCAAAGACCATAAATTGCATTAATCAAATATTAAAATTAATTCATAAAGTCTCTTACTTTTATTAGCTAAATCACCCCTATGATAAATTAATTTAATCCTAAAGTCCTAAGTGCTTAGAATTAAATTAAAATCTACCCCCTTTAGCTAATTACCCATAAAAAGGAATTAATAATTACTTTTTATTTGAATGGACACTTATTTTTGAATTGATAATTCAAGATATTCAAAAAGTCCTCTATGTGGCAAATTCCATTCTTTTAATTAAGTAATTCAAGGCATTTTTGTCTCAAATGGGAATGAAGAGTCAGGAGTTTCAAATCAAGAACCCCTTCATTCTCTTCTCGGGCTTGCTTATTTAATGGACCTATTTTCTTCATTCAAGGGAGGCAATTATTGAGAGTAACTAAACTATAGTGTTTTTGTGTCTCAACTTCATTAATTCCAAGCTTTATTGCATTAGTATAATTTTTTGATTTTAGCTTAATATTGCACCTCATTTTAGAATTAATTTTCTTATTTGTTCATAGTTTAATATCATTTCTACTTTCAAGTTCTTTAGAATAATTTTCATATCTATTTCAAAGCTATTATAGATTAGTATCATATTTCATTTCAAGCTATTTAGATTAAATTGCATTCATTTAGTTCAATCTCATTTTGTTTATCTTCATAGTTTTTGAAAATCCTTCATTGTAGAATCGGTCTTATGGTTGTTGGCTCTCCAATCTGAGAGTAACTAAACACCCGGTCTACATAGGAGGCAACAGGTTGATTCAATCAATGTTGTGAGATGGACAATTCATGTTCATACTTGCCATCTAATGATTGAGCAATGACTATGTTGCATTTGTGCCTGATTTAGACGTCCACATTCAGACACACACATCACTTTATTGCATGTTAGGACCCCTAGGAAGTCCCCATCACACCTGTGGAACACATTGGAATGCTTAAGTGTGTCCTAAGGGGTCCTATGATTCCTTCAAATACACTTGAGCATTCAAATGTCTCAAAAGGGGTCATACAGACTTCCTAAGCGTCCTAATAGGCCTTATCACGTGTTAGGACACTTAGGAAGTCCCCGTGACCCCTTTTGACACATTGGAATGCTCAAGTGTGTCGTAAGGCATCCTACAGCCCTTTCAGACACACTTGAGCATTCAAATGTGTCAAAAGGGGTCATGGGGACTTCCTAGGGGTCCTAATAGGCCTTATCACGTGTTAGGACCCCTAGATAGTCCCTGTGACCCCTACGGACACATTGGAATGCTCAAGTGTGTCATAAGGGGTCCTACGGCCCCCTCAGACACACTTGAGCATTCCAATGTGTCAAAAGTAGTCATGGGGACTTCCTAGGGGTCCTCATACGCCTTATCATGCGTTAGGACCCCTAGGAAGTCCTTGTGACCCCTGTGGACACATTGGAACACTCAAATGTGTCCTAAGGGGTCCTATGACACCTTCAGACACACTTGAGTATTCAAATGTGTCAAAAGGGGTCATGGGGAATTCCTAGGGGTCCTAATAGGCCTTATCGCACATTAGGACCCCTAGGATGTCGCCATGACCCCTTTTGACACATTGTAATGCTCAAGTGTGTCCTTAGGGGTCCTATGACACCTTCAAACACACTTGAATATTCAAATGTGTCAAAAGTAGTCATAGGGACTTCCTAGGGGTCCTAATAGGCCTTATCACGTGTTAGGACCCCTAGGAAGTCCCCGTGACCCCTTTTGACACATTAGAACTCTCAAGTGTGTCCTAAAGGGTCCTACGATGCCTTTAGACACACTTGAGCATTCAAATGTGTCAAAAGGGGTCATGGGGACTTCCTAGGGGTCCTAATAGGCCTTATCACGTGTTGGGACCCCTAGGAAGTCCCCGTGACCCCTTTTAACACATTGGAATGCTCAAGTGTGTCCTAAGGGGTCCTATGATGCCTTCGAACACACTTGAACATTCAAATGTGTCAAAAGGGGTCATGAGGACTTCCTAGGGGTCATGGGGACTTCCTAGTGGACTTCCTAGGGGTCCTAGTACTAGTTCCTAGGATAGATGATGACATCTACTTATTCAGTATAGTTAGACTGTCAAAATTACAAGGGGTCCTAGTACGCCTTATCAAATATATTATATATATATAATATGTATTATATATATATTATGTAAATTAGTATATATAATATGTATTAGTATATATAATATATTATATATATTATATAAATTAGTATATAATACATTAGTACATATAATACATTAGTATATTATAATACATTAGTATATATATAATATACATTATATATATATCATATGCCTCTTTTATATATATATATATTATATACATAAGTATATAATACATTCTAGTATATATAATATACATTTTATATATTATATACCCCATTTTATATGTAAAAGTTTAATTTTTTCATTTGCTTCCGCCCTTTTTTCATCTGCCTGGAAATATCGGGTACCCAATTTATTACTGGTCATATTTGACCAAAATATTCCCTATCCCCACAGACCAGAAAAGCATGGGATTTCAGACTTTTTCACGGGTTGTAGGAAAAAACAACATGATTTAGGTCCCATTTTTTTGTTTTGTCATCTTGTGGTCTCACCATGGGAAGCAGCAGTCGTCGAAAGGCTAAATAGAAGAGGAAGGTGACGAATGAAGAAATTAAAGCATATAGGGAAAAAGATAGGGAAAATCACTGAAGAAGGAGAGAAGGTATGTTAAACATTAATCAAGGTGACCCTGTAAATGTAGTTGTAAGTGAAGAGGATGTTGAATTTGAAAATAATATGGAAATTAATTATGCGAATAACAATGTATGGAGTGAAGATGAAAATGTAGAGATGGAGAATGAAAATGTATACTTGGGGAATGAAAACATAGATTTGGGGAATGACAATGAATGGAATGAAGATGAAAATGTATAGATGGAGATTGAAAATGTAGACTTGGGGAATGAAAATGTTGCACAAGAACCACATGAACGTTACACATCTCCAAATTATATGCGAAATGAAGTCCCTTGCAATAAAGATAATCAATCTTCAAATTCGGGGCTTTCAAGAACACCTAAATGGTTAATCAAAATTGAGGAGAACATTATGAATAATTTGGAAGGAAAGAGGTCACATAGAACCATTAGGTTGTGGGCTTCAAGACTTTATGATCATTTTTTTGGAAACAAGACATTGGTTGAGCAATGTCAAATTTTTGTGCACTTGTTAAAGATGCAAAAGATGAGACATGTGCTTGTGAAATTGAAGATTCGTGTGAACAAGAAAATGGAGAGAAATGCCATTGTTGTGAATAATATTTTCACTGCTCTCAATAGCATTGGGAAGACTAGCAGAGAAAAAGACAAGATAGTTGCTTAGAGGGTTATTACAACCTCCTTAGTAAGTCATCAGTTGAGAAAGGCTCGTTTGATGAGACAAACTTGTGTTGACTTTAATATAGACCATAAAACTTTGGGTAGAGCACTTGCAAGAAGAGAAAGACTTGATGATCCGCTTCAAATTGATACATGGGCTTATGGTGGGAGACTTCCATGTTTCGATAAGAAGCTAACAGATGTTGTCAAGGATGAAATTCAACAATTTTGGGATGCTAACTCAAGAGTGTCACCAAATGTGAAGGATGTCTTGAAGTTGAGAGTTGGCAATCGAGACCACACTCCACATCCTAAAAATTATGTGGAGGTAAGTCAAACAATATTGTATAAAAAATTTTGTGAGACACATCAGACATTGAAAATATCTCAAAATTCTTTTGAATCCGTGAAGCCATTTTATTGTGTAACCCTTAAGATTTGGAATACATGTTGTTGCAAATATCATGTTGAGTTTTCAATGTATCATGAATTATTATAGTCCATTCATTCTACTTTTCATACTAATGAAATGCTTGAGGATTGTGGTGCAAGTGGTCTTCCCAAATCATCAAGAGACTTTCTAGATCAATTTTTATGTCATAGAGATGATGGTTGTTTATTTTATAAAAAAGATTGCTTAAATGCCAAGTGCTCAGAATGTGGTGGCTTATCCAAGTTTAGAACATGTTTTCATGAGGATTTGGAACACAATTTTGGAAAGACACTCATCCAAAAAAAGGTATATGAAACAATGAAATATACATTAAAGAGTGGAGGTGAAGGCTCTAGATGTGAGTTAGTTGCAAAAGAATACAATGTTGCTGATTTTATCTCAGATTTCAAGAAAAAAAACTTTTACAAGTATGCAAGGCATAGTCATAGCTCTCAATGGTTGGATCAACAATTCAGGACATGTAAGGACACTTTCCCCATTGGAACTATTATATCCGGTGTAGACTTTGCGGAGAACTATACATTGTAGCCCCAAAATGAGACTCAAGCTCAATATTACAATTCCATTTAAGTTGCTATTTTTGTACACATCACATATAGACATTCCCTTGATAACACAAAAGATGAGAAAAAGATAATCAGAGAGTACCATTTTTATATGAGCGATGACAGGTCTCACTCTCATGAGTTTGGTCAACATTGTTTCCAGAACTATTTTGACTTCTTGCAGGAAAATGGTATTGCTATGGATAGGCATCTCATTTGGTCGAATAATTGCATCGGTCAATTTAAGAATGCCAGAATGTTTTATTGGTTATGTAGAATGCATGTGGAGAGAGGTGTATCTCATATTTGGAGTTTTTTTGAGTCAGGGCATGGGAAAGGGGAGCATGGCGGAGGAGGTGCGTGTGTGAAGAGAGCTCTAGTTAAGGAGAAATTGAGGATTTCAGGTGCTATACTTCTTGATGCTCATTCTATTGTTGATTGGTGTACTTTAGCATTGTCACAAGGGGGACTCTTGATTCTACAGTGCAAAGATTCTTTTGGTTGGTTGAGGAGGGAACTATAGGAGATAGATTGGATTGTCAAATAGTGAAAGACTCTTAAAAAATGCATTCATTCCGAAGCTCCAATAGTAGTACATGGACCATTTGGACATGAGAGTTGGGTTGTTTTTGCCCCATGTGTTTTCAGTATGATTGGGATCATTGTGAGTCAAGTGAGTGAGTGGATACATGGGTTCCATAGTATCTAACTCCTTTATCTTTGACACTCTCTATAAGAAATGATGACATGGACACTTCAGTTGAGTATGACCATCTTTTAGATCTTCTGAAGCTAGGAGATGTTTTTGCATTGGTTGCACCACAAGGGAATGATGAGAGGTCAAATTATTAGTTAGCACGTTGTGTATGAGGTAAACAGAAGCTTGTACAATCGATGACAAATGGTGATGGGTTCACATATCCTACTGGTTCAGTTGTTGTTGCGAGAACATGGCTGTGAACATACATGATTAGAAAGAAGGGAATTCCCACATTTGAAGACTATGAGAAGCACAAAAGTATTCTCATGTATTCACACCTTGTTATAGCAACAAATATCAAGCTGTCAAAGTATCAAGGAAAACCAAAGACAAAAGAAATTTGGACTATTAGTACTGTTGATCATGAAGCACTATTGGAAACCCTGAAGCAAAGATATGACCCTTCGGGAACACTTGACTAGGTAATAAGTTAACTTAGTGCATTGTTTTCTAAGTTTGTTAAGCTTAATTTCAATACATTAATTTCACCTTTCTTAGATTTTATTTTGAGTCAATAAACTTGGTTTTGTATGTGGATTGTAACTTGTGGAGGAGCACCTATGAAGATGCCTATGGTCACCATGGATCCAATCAGAGATAGAAGGACAAAAGGATCCTTAATGGTTAATTAAGATCTTTTGAAGCCTCTAATGGAAATTTGTAACAATCAATTTGATTTAAAAGTTAAATGTCCTAGAAGTCTTGATAAGGACTTATGACCAAAATCATGTATGCATGGCCAATAGTGCCAAGAAGGGATCTTACATGTCATTTACTTATGTCATTTGCATGGTTTGAATTCTTACATGTTTGATTGTTGTTTCTAATGCTTTAAGGATATTATTTTTTATCATTTCAAACAATCTATAGAAGCTAAACCTCAAACATAATAAGCTCCACAATTCAAATTTCACAAGCTTAATCATGATTAGTTTCATAGTTCAAATTTCAAACATACCACTAACAGTCATTGCAACAAGACTAGGTCAAGAAAAGAAGTGTGCATGCTTTCCCATTTGGTTCTCCTCTTGTTTTAGAATGAAAACCTAATTGTTTCCACTATAGACAAGGACATGTTCCCAAGGACTACTTACTCAATTTGTAAAATACAACTGCTTGCAGGCTGCCCAGTGTACCATAATGCATTGTGTGTTTTATGGTCTGCAAGTGATGTGCTTTATGAGTTTGCACGGGAGAGTAAAAGGGTTAAATTTTTCATTATTGAAAATGGTGTGGACTATAAGTTGGTGGTTCACTTTCATGACATTGTAAATGCCAGTAACAACCCCGTTCCACCCATGGAGTCACTAGAACGCTCGCGACCACGCTCGACCCAAGTGACCCCAAGGTGCACTAAGCACGATTGGGCAGTGATCTTTCGGGGCTCGTATCTTTAACCTCATGAGACGTATCAAAAAACCATGAGGTTCTATGAGATCATGTTTTTGAGGTCTACAATAACTTCTCTCAATTTTGGGTGATTTGACTTCATTTTCATTTGGCAAGATGATCTCAGTCGATGCCAAAACTTGCAGTGAGGGTCAGTTGAAAGTGGTTCAACAACGTATCTTTCAAACAATCCAACATTGCATCAAACCGTCTACTCCATCAGATCTGGTTGGCCAGGTAAACACCAGTGACAACCCCATTCCACCCATGAAGTCACCGGAACACTCGCGACCACGCTCGACCCAAGTGACCCCAAGGTGCACTAAGCACGATTGGGCAGCAATCTTCCAAGACTCGTATCTTGGACCTCGTGAGAGGTATCAACAAACCATTAGGTGCTACAAGATCATGTTTCTGAGGTCTACAATAATTTCTCTTGGTTTTGGGTGATTCAACTTCATTTGCATTTGGCAAGACAATCTCAATTGATGCCAAAACTTGCAGTGAGGGTCAGTTGAAAGCGGCTTAGCAGCGTATATTTCAAACCATCTGACATTGCATCAAACCGTCTACTCCATCAGCTCTGGTTGGTCAGGTAAATTCCAGTGACAACCCTATTCTACCCATGGATTCACCGGAATGCTCGCGACCACACTCGACCCAAGTGACCCCAAGGTGCACTAAGCACGATTGGGCAAGAATCTTCCATGGCTCATATCTCACACCTCGTGAGAGGTATTGACAAACTATTAGGTGCTACGATATCATGGTTCCAAGGTCTACAATAACCTCTCTCAATTTTGGGTGATTCGACTTTGTTTGCATTTGGAAAGACAATCTCAGTCGATGCCCAAACTTTTAGTGAGGGTCAGTTGAAAGTGGCTCAACATGTATCTTTCAAACCATCTGACATTGCATCAAACCATCTTCTCCATCAGCTCTGGTTGGCTTGGTAAATGCCAATGACAACCCCATTCCACCCACGGAGTCACCGGAATGCTCGTGACCACGCTCGACCCAAGTGACCCCAAGGTGCACTAAGCACGATTGGGCATCGATCTTTCGGGGCTTGTATCCAAACCTCATGAGAGGTATCGAAAAACTGTTAGGTGCTACAGGATTGTGTTTCCAAGGTCTACAATAACCTCTCTCGGTTTTGAGCGATTTGACTTTGTTTGCATTTGGCAAGATAATCTCAGTCGATGCCAAAACTTGCAATGAGGGTCAGTTGAAAGCAGCTCAACAACATATCTTTCAAACTGTCTGACATTGCATCAAACCATCTTCTCCATAGGCTCTGGTTGGTAGGGTAAATGCCAGTGACAACCCCGTTCTACCCATAGAGTCACTGGAACGCTCGCGACCACGCTCGACCCAAGTGACCTAACAACACAAGTGCTACATTTCTCTGTGCATTTAGTAAACCCCAATATGATGAGTTATATACATAGTGAGTATATACATAGTATTGAAAAAATGTAGTACTAAGTGGCTCAAGTGAGTATATATAATGATATGAAACATAAGAACATAGAAAATCTATAGAAGTTAAACCTCAAACATAATAAGCTCCATGAACAGGGTATTCCAGAGTAAAGAAAAACAAATGTAACTTCAACAAGATATAATTTAAATCATAATGATAATCATAGTCAAGATATAACTTCATCATTCAATTCCATTAACATGAATAATAAATATGTATACAAAAGATGACACAAATATAACATAAAAATGAACATGTTCTATATATAGAAAGTATCAAATGTATCAAAAGTATCTCCATATACAAATATGGCACATGCCATTTCAAAATGTCTACAAAATAAATGTTTCAAGGTGTACAATGTGGCATATATGCCATCTCAAAGTGTGCCAAGTGCATCTCTAAATGACCACAAAACTAAAACTACATCCTATGTCGTAGGGGGATCATCAAAATGTAGCCTCTTTGAAGAAGTGTTAGGCTTTGATTGATCCTGCAACAAAAATGAGTTCAAACCCAAGTTAGATTTCTTACATTATATGATTTGTACATATATATATATATATATATATATATATATATATATATATATATATATATATATATATATATATATATATATATATATATATATATATATATATATATATATATATATATATATATATATATATATATATATATATATATATAATTCATAATTCAAACACTAATTTAATTAAAATTATAACTGAATACAAATATATGTACCTGGCCTCTCGGTCGCCTACCATGATTAGGTGTCCTAGCATAAGTCTTTGGTAGCGAAGGGACCATGCCAACAATACCAACTCTGACCTTAAATATATATTTACAATAATGAGATTAGTAGAGTGGTGCAACATAGAGTAATAAATCTACAAAATAGGACATGATTTGACTAAAATTAAAACTTACATCTGGTAACCTATGAGAGTAAAAAGATTGTCAATTATATATAAATTTACTTCATCATAACAACCATGGTTACAAAATACAAATAACAATATGTAAAAGTCTACGTACAATCAGACTATCACTCTGAATCGAGATGCCTGCCAACCTAGGCTCCCGAACCCATGTTAGAACATCATCGCTAGCCAAACCCTATACAATAAATTCAAGTAAAATATTTATTATGTACACACAAGTGGCATACATATGCATGCATAATTAATCTTAAACAATTAATTACCTTTCCTTTGTCGACACCTAATGAAGGAACCCCCTCGTGCCCCCACTGACATCGGTTGTAGTCGGCAGGAGTACAATAAGATGACAATATATTATTAAATGTATGAATTTTATTGCTCTAATTGATAGAGATTTAAGCATGTACACCAAATGATATAAAAAAAACTAATGGGTACATAATTTATAATATACTGTATAGGCATCAAGGCCAAATGAAATGGCTAAAACTGTGGACTCATCCACCTGTCTCAACTCCTCCTATGTCATCAACTGAACATAAATAGAAAAAATATATATACATAAGTGCAAGCAATCATTAAAACTAATCTAAATAAATAAATTAAATAAGTAATGTGAAAAATTTATTTATAATGTTTACTCTTACTGTATCAATAGGTGTCCATGGCTCTGCATACACCTCCTGAGCACTCTCATGAGATGTAGATGCTCCATGAGGTGTTGCAGCCTCTACAGCTGTGTCTCCTATATCCTCCTCATCAATAACATACTGATGTGTATCAGCATCAGTAAGCAGTCTGAGGCACATATTCTTGCATATAATGCAAATATGGGGCTTGCATACATGTGAACTCCGATGAGATGTCAATGCGCCAGCATCATCCACACTAGGAGGAAACACTGACCTGGTCTGTATGATCAACTGATCACTCAGAAAATGAATGGCCCTAATAGTCTATGAGGCAGCCTCTACCATGATATCGGGATGCTGCACTCGAGGAGGGGGTGCGAGATCAGTGGGGGGGACAAAGGTAGTGGCCTTTTTGCACTGGGAAAATGGCCTAGTCTAAGGAGCTCCTCTGCCTACACCCATGTTGGGCCTCATACTCCAATAATCAACATGGTGACCAAGCACAAACTCGGCATACATTTTTTTTATGAAATAAATGGGACCTCCAAATTGCTATGGGGTGGTTTATCAAAATCCATCCACCAGCAATCCCAAAAGTGTGTGCGCATTGCTTCATTTGTGCACCATTTTATTGATAATTTGGGCTTTTTGGGGTCAACTTGTATTCCAATTTTAGGATTGACAAAAAGGGAAGCTATATCTTCCTTACTTATATTAAGGGCTGCAATCCCATCATGGTCAAGCCTGTCATCAAATTGGGCGTGCATATCATCACACCAATGAAGAGCAACATTATGTTTCTGCGTGAGTGTGTCAATATTTTGAATAATTGTATTTAGTGTGGCAAGCATGGGACCTAATGTAGGTATATTTTGATATGTGTTTTGGAAACATCGTATTACGTTCAAATTATTTTGTGTCAAATCTTCTAAAGATCGAGGGTTTTGACACGGGGGATTGTTTTCGAGATCATTATTTGGTGCGGGAGGGTTATTTTCTTCATTGTTGTCAGCCATGCCTGATTAAATTAAAAAAAAATCTAAATTTCAATCTGATTTCATATATTATTACAAATATAAATACAAAACCCTATTTCAACAAAAAAAAATGACATTTAGCATGAAAATGAAATAAAATAATCAAAATATACAAATAGTTTACTTACCGAATATGTTGGGGAGTCAAATTTGTTGTTGCCAAATCTAGCTACCCAAAAATATATCGTGTATATGATATTTCAAGCTATTTTCCCAAGAAAAAACATGAACAGAAATGAGGAAAAGGGCTCACGGGTTTCAAATTTATGCCACAAGTATCGAGTACCGGATAACATATTGGGTACCTGATATGGTATTGGGTACTCGATTAGGCATGTGCTTTGGTGGCAGGTTTTCCCAGGTGTACTGACACCCAAGCCAACTAAAAAGTCAACAAGCATTTTCATGCGCTTTTGGACAAGTGGAAAGTGAATATTTTTCACATCGCCACTTTTTGGCCCCTCATGATCTTGCACATACCCTCTTCTTCTTCTACAACAGTAGTAGTTTCTTTTATCTCTAAAATCTGATTACTGTCATACATTCTTTCTTGTATCTGAAACTTCTCATCTATTCTCACATTGTTACTTTCAATCATCTTCCTCAATCTCAGATTGAAAAATTTGTAAGACTTTCTTTTAATAGAGTAACCAAGGAAGATCCATTCATCACTTCTAGCATCAAACTTCCCTATCTCATCATCCCTCTTGATATAACATTTACTACCAAATATTCTAAAATATTTTACAGTAGGAGTACGATCAAACCATAGTTTATAGGGAGTCTTACTTGTACCTTCTCTGATTTGAATTTTGTTCAATGTGTATACTATTGTTCCAACAACCTCTCTCCAATGTACATGAGATACATTTCCTTAAATCAACATTGCCCTAGCAGCATCAAGTATAGTCATGTTTCTTCACTCTGCTATCCCATTCTATTGTGGAGTCCTAGGAGAAGATGTTTGTCTCTTTATCCCATGCTCTTCGTAATATGAATTGAAAAATTCTGAAGTAAATTCTCCACCTCTGTCTGACCTTAAACACTTGATCTTTAAACCTGATTCATTTTCTACTTTTTCTTTGA
This sequence comes from Chamaecyparis obtusa, assembly GCA_027943335.1. NCBI lineage: Eukaryota > Viridiplantae > Streptophyta > Pinopsida > Cupressales > Cupressaceae > Chamaecyparis > Chamaecyparis obtusa. The sequence continues at coordinate 1,690,870 of BSBK01007326.1, read as the reverse complement.
ACAACTTGAATTTATCAAATGCTTCTGATTTTCCTCTTAAATAAGTAACCCACATCATTCTAGAAAAGTCATCAACAAAGAGTATAAAATACCTTTCACCATAGTATGACTTTGTTCTTGTAGGTCCACATAGATCTGTATGTACCAGATCCAACTTCCCTTTTGATGTATATGATTTTCTTTTATGACTACTTCTAGTCTGCTTTCCCATAACACATTCTCTCCATATAGTATATGATGGTTTCACAATCTTCAATAGATCTCTTACTGCATTAGCCATACTTGCCTTCACAATGTTATCAAAATTAACATGACAAAATCTCCTATGCCATAACCAATTGTCATCTACCTTCGCAACAAAATAAGAGGCTCCAAATGTGTTTAGTTCAAATACATTACCTCTATATTTTGAACTGGTAGTAATCAGTTTTCCTTCCTTGCTTTTGATAAAACATTTACCATTAACAAAACGTAACTGAAAATATTTATCCATTAACTGTCTGACACTCAACAAATTATGTTTTAGTCCTTCAACAAGTAGTACATTATCTATATTAGTCTTTCCATCCAAAGTAATGGATCCTACTCCTATGATAGATTTAGGGAGATTGTCCCCAAACCTAACAACACCTCCATCATAATTCACTAATTTAACAAACTTTTTCTTATCACCAGTCATATGATGAGAACAACCATTGTCAATTATCCATTCAGTTTTCTTGTAAACATGAGATACTAAGGCTTTTTCTTCATGAACTGGTTCATCTTTAATAGCAAAAAATACAATCTATTCATATTCTAGATCATCATCATCAGAGATTCTTTAACTAGCATAATAACATTCTCTGTCTCTTTTAATCTTTGCATAATCAAGTTTGTACTTAGAAACTCTTGTAGGACATATAGATGCAAAATGACCTACCTTATTGCATGAAAAACATTTCAAGGGTAACTTGCCTTCAAACTTGCCCTTACCTATTTTTTCTCTTCTAGCAATCATTGCAACAAGTTCGTCCATCTTTCTTTCATCTTCCATTATCTTTTCCCATTCCTCAACATACTCACCAAGCTCTTCTTTTAGGTCTTCTTGGCTTGTGCTCAAAAGTGTAGACAATTTCTTGTGTGTGGATGCCTTAAATGTAGATTCAACTTTAGGTACAACTTCTCCTAATTCTACAACTTCAAAAGTAGTTAGCTTAGCAATCAACATCTCTCTGCTAAAGTTCGGAGTTAGAGGTATAGTTTCTTCAATAGACATAGCCTTGAACTTGTAAGCAGGAGTTAGAGATCTAAGGATCTTTGTAATAACTTCATCTTCATCATAAGTACCTACACAATTTCTAATTCCAACTATAGCTTCTATAACCCTTTGAACATAAGCCCTAATGCTTTCATCTTCATTCATTTTCAGCTTCTCCATCTTTGTCTTCCAGTTTTGTAACTTCGCTTGATTGGTATACTTGTCTCCTTCATAAAGTGCCTCTAATCTATTCCAAATTTTAGGTGCCGAATCCAAATCTTTAATTTTAGTAAAAACACCCTTAGCTACTATGTTGATTAATGCTTCTCTTTCGACCATGTTGCATGAGAATAACTTCTTTTCATCATCAGTTCCTGACTCCAAATCATTCTCAGCCTTCAGAGATTCCTTTTTCTTTACAATCATCCAGTAGTCTATGCCCAAACAAAGTAGATGTGTTCGCATCTTGTTTTTCCAACTGTCAAAGTTTTGAAGATAAAATTTAGGACTATCCTTCCTATAGAATGCCATCTCCAAGATTACCTCAAGCTGTTAAGCTTTCTCTCTGAGGACCATAAGCTCTGATACCAATTGTTGGGAATAAAACTCCACAATACAACTGAGAGGGGGGGTGAATCAATTATATAACAGAATATTAAACTTTAACTTTAAGCTCCACAATATCAAATCTAATGAACACAATGAATCCCAACACAATAACACAATATTTTGGTTTCGGGGAAAGCCTATTAAAGGTAAAAACCCCAGTAGGAATTAGACCCCACAAATGATGTACTGAGAGTATAGTTATCCTTGTTAGAAGATATAGCCCTCTTAGGAGCTTATTGAAACATTACAGTACATAGTCCTTGTTAGAGGATAGACCCTATTAGGAGTCAAGAACAAAAGAGAGGGCTCACTGCCCAAGGCTCACTACCCAAAGAAAGTTAAATCCACCTTCAGAACTCACTAGTTCGCAACAGGTGTATATAATGAAATACACAATCTTTTGAACTATTTGCCAGCAGTTGTCTTTGCTTCATCAGTTCCAATGAAGTCCACTAGTAAACCTCTACTCTGCATACAATAGACAGAAGCTCACATATTTTCCAACTTCTTTATCTCACATATATTTTGTCCATATCTTTTCCAAAGAAAAGACTCTACATATATACCTTATTACAATTTACCATGATTAGGTCAGCCCATGACGCTTTCCTAATTACAAAAAATTACATAAACCGTTGCTAAGATACACATGATATCTAAGAAAATTCTACAATGATTACATTACAATAATTAAGGACCGACAACCTTAATTTTTGTTCACCAAACAAAGCACACGCTTCATTTCCTGAGTCAGCTTCATAGTAAGCCATCACTAGAACACACATCATAGATGACATCACCAATCATTCTGTACCTTTAATTGACCAATGAACATTCTTTAGTACCATGTCTATCATCCTTCAAGCTCACATACCTTGAATCCAAATCCTCTGAAAGATATACCAAAAACTCAAAGACTAACTCTGTCAATTCTCACTGTCACAGTCCAATGACCACTCTTCATTAAAACATATGTATCTCTCTCAATATGAAACATCTAATGATGCGATCTTAGATATAAGATCACAACATCCACTTGAACTTTTATCTGACTTTGCGGCATCTGAAACATCCAAACAGTGTCCATATAATATGATTATCAGTCTGGTTCCTTCATGGAAACATATGTTGACATTAGTGACAAAACACAAATGAGAATAGTATGAGTGCCCATTTAGTAACGTAGTGATTAAACATATTAAATGTCCCAATCCCCTTCCATGCATTAGCAATATCCAACATCATTGTATCCTCCTTGGTTGTAATCATGAAATGCAGAATTTTGATCCATTGATTCAAATCTTTCTTCGAATATATTTGGGAGAATATCCCCTTCATCTTGATTGTTGAAAAGACTTTGATACTCAAATTCGGGGACCCCTTTGGCTATACAAGTGTCATCTTCTTTTAAGGATAACTTGAGTTTTTTAGAACGTGTGGAAACCGGCATCCAATAAAGTTTGATTCAAATTGATCCTTTGATTTGGTAATTGTTGATTTTAATTGAAGAGATTAAAAATATAAGATGAGATTTGTAAAGGATATCTCTTTCACTTAATCTATGTATTTTTCAAACACAACAATCATTAGTACACTTATTTTTTTTTACCCTCTACACAAAAGTGTTTGAATTTGTAGGACATTATCACGGGTTTTGCACAAAAAGACACTTCAAGCAATCTACCTAGCTCAAGATTGGTTTGTAAACATGGCTCTATAAGTTAGTCTTTGCTAAGTTAACAAGGTTTTAATCAATATTTTATTCAAAATGGATATTAAAATTTTATCCTCCAAGTATATTAAGAGGCTTCCCACCACTGGAATGTCGGAGTTTTGTGCTATCGCAAAGGACTACTTGAGGAAGTTAAAAAATTTAACACCCTTTTGTCACACACCTGATTAAGGATGCATGCATTTAATTTTATAGTAGGTTGGATGGTCCTGAAAAAGGAAATTGTATCCCACTTTGGGCTATCCCTCTCACCGGCACTTTTATGGAAAATCTCGGGAGGTGAACCCAACTAATGATCTAGCATGTTCATGTAAAAGAAAGAAAATGGAATGAAGAAATAGGTCGTGGGAGTTTGATTCACCAAAAAGGTGAAGAGCATATCCCTATCTACTTCTCAATCCCCAAACACAATTAACAATGTTCAATTTCCAACCCACTAACTAGTGAGAATCAGGTATTGCTACTCTTTTCTACAAACAAGGGGTTTATTTGATGATGTGCTTGATTTCCTTAACCTTTCCTCTTAATCAAAGAGTTTAACACTTTTGGCATTCTGGTTCACTAAAAGAAGTGAAGAGCATAGGCCTAATGTTAAATTTCTTCAAACAAAAATAGGCTATTTTTAATTACTAGATTTTGAAAACAACAAAGCCACAATTTAAGTAAAAAAATGACTATATTTAGGCTTACCTTTTCCTTGTAGCTAGCAAAAGGCTAGGGGTATTTTTGATTGATTTTCATTTTTTAATGCTTACCTTGGTGATCGTTCCTTTTCGATGTGCTTTTCCTCTAACAAGTTAGTCAAAAAAACCAGCCACAATGAAGAAAACAAAATAAAATTGAAGAAAGAAAGATAAAATTGAACTTTAAGCCTTATTTGTCAAATTTAGGAAAAACTTGATTAAGGTCAATAAATCCAATTCAATGAAACAAATTTTTCTTTATATATTTCTACAACTTTGATATAATGGTCATATACCTTTCCTTCTTGTTGAGAATCCTCAAGAACCATCTTAATGGTAAAAGGTAAAAACCCCGGTGGGAATTAGCACCCACAAATGATGTAATAAGAGTATAGTTATCCTTGTTAGAAGATATAGCCCTCTTAGGAGCTTATTGAAACATTACAGTACATAGTCCTTATTAGAGGACAAACCCTATTAGGATTCAAGAACAAAAGAGAGGGCTCACTACCCAAGGCTCACTACCCAAAGAAGGTCACATCCACCTTCAAAACTCACTAGTTTGCAACAGGTGTATATAAAGAAATACACAATCTTTTAAACTATTTGCAAGCAACTTTCTTTGCTTGATCAGTTCCAATGAAGTCCACTAGTAGACCTCTACTCTACTTAAAGCAGACACAAGCTCGTAGCTTTTCAAACTTCTTTATCTCACATATATTTCATCCATATTTTTTCCAAAGAAAAGACTCTACATATATATCTTATTACAATTTACCATGATCAGGTCGGCCCATGAGGCTCTCCTAATTACAAACAATTACATAAACCCTTGCTAAGATACACACAGTATCTAGGACAAGTCTACAATGATTACATTACAATAATTAAGGACTGACAACCTTAATTTTTTTTTGCCAAAAAAAGCACATGTTGCATTTCCTAAGTCGGCTTCATAGTAAGCCATCGCCAGAACACACATCATAGATGATGTCAACAATCATTTTGTACCTTGCACTGACCAATGAACATTCTTCAATACCCTATCTATCATCCTTCAAGCTCGCATACCTTGAATCCAAATCCTCTAAAAGATATACCAAAAACTCAGAGACTAACTCTGTCAATTCTAATTGTCATAGTCCAGTGACTAGTCTTCATTAAAACACCTGTATCTCTCTCAATATGAAACATATAATGATGCAATCTTAGATATAAGATCACAACATCCACCTGAACTCTTATCTGACTTCACAGCATCTCAAACATCCATACAATGTTTGTACACTGTGATTACCAATCTGGTTCCTTCATAGAAATATATGTTGACATCAGTGACAAAACATAAATGACAACAGTATGAGTGCCCATTCAATAACACAGTGATTAAACATATTAAATGTCTCAATCACCTTCCATGCATTAGCAATATCCAACAATCCTCCCCTTTGGCATTGATGTCAACATATGGGAAAATCTTATCCCAAAGTTATATCAATCCAAAGTCCTACAACCAAACAATCTTCCCATATAGTAGGGATTTTCTCATAGAAACACTCCCCCTTTGACAATAGTGGAAAAGGGTGTCATGAGGCTTTGGCTTCCTTCATAGATAAACTTTCTTCCATGATCACTCCCCCTGAGGAGTAGATCCTTGCATCCAATCCAGATAGTGATAAGACTCTGAATACCTCTGGACTGATGCACTTGTGCATCATTTAGTTCTGACGAGGAGGGGCATGAATCCCTAGCATACCTCTGAGATATTTAAAGGTATCTTTTGGTAGTGGATTTGTGATGATGTCTACAATATGCTCTTTTGTAATGATATATTCTAGTTTGATTTCCTTTTCAGCCACCTTGTCTCTCAAGAAGTGATACTTGATAGAAATGTGTTTAGTTTTAGAGTGCATCACCGAATTCTTTGACATATTTACTGTACTGGTGTTATCACAATGGATAACCACAAGCTCATCAAAAGTTGTTTCGATGTCTGTTAGTATTCGTTTCATCCAAACAATCTGAGTGAAGTTTATAGCAGTAGCAACATATTCTGATTTAGCAATAGATTGTGCTATACAATATTGTTTCTTACTTAGCCAAGAAACCAACTTTTTCCCAAGGAAAAATGCACCACCACTGGTACTTTTTATGTCATCAATATTTCCTACCCAATCAACATCAGTATAATCATGAAGTTCAAAGCTATCATTTCCTTCACACCATAAGCCATAATCTATGGTTCCTCTTAGATACCTCAGTATCCTTTTCACAATAGCTAAATGTGTTTCTTTGGGTTCTGCCTAATATCTAGTCACAATTCCAACAACATTAGCAATATCTGGTCTGGTGTGAGTCAGATATTGTATTCCTCTAACCATTGATCTATACAAGGTCTGAAAAACACACTTTGATTCATCATCAATTATTATCTTGTTGCAAGTCACCATAGGTGTTCCTACTGGTTTACAATCTTCCATTCCAAATTTCTTAAGCAGTTCTTTGAGATACTTGGTCTGAGAAATGAAAATACCATTCTCATTCTAAGTTATTTGCAATCCAAGAAAGAATTTCATTTCACCTATCATGGACATCTCAAATTCACATTCAATTTCTTTAGAAAATTTCTTACATATATCATCATTACCTCCAAAGATAATTTCATCCACAAATACTTCTACTATCAGGATTCCATCTTCAGTAGTTATTAAATACAAATTACTATCTGCATTACCTTTTCTGAATCCAAGACCAAGTAGATACTTGTCTAACCTTTCATACCAAGCCCTAGGAGCTTTCTTTATCCCATACAGAGCTTTCTTCAATTTGCACACCATTTCTTTATCTTCGTATAGAGGAAATCCATATGGTTGTTCTATATAGACTTCTTCTTCAAGATCTCCATTCAGAAATGCAGATTTAACATCCATCTGATAAACTTTGAAGTTTTTATGTGCAGCATATGATAGGATCAATCTTACTACCTCTATTCTGGCAACATGAGCAAATGTTTCTTCAAAGTCTATGCCTTCTTTCTTTTAGTATCCCTTACATACTAGTCTTGCTTTGTTCCTTACAACAGTTCCTTCATCATCCATTTTGTTTCTAAAAACCCATTTTGTTCTTATTATATTTTTATTTTTAGGTCTAGGAACCAGTTCCCAAGTATTATTCTTCTTTATCTGATCCAATTCTTCTTTCATAGCATTTATCCAAGATTCATCTTTAAAGGCTTCATCTGTAGTTTTACTCTCAACTTGAGAAATCAAACAAATTTCTTCTCTAACTTTTGATCTAGTTAGTACTCCCTGACTGGTATTACCAATAATTTGATTTTCAGGATGGTTATTTTTTACATAACTTAGAGTTTTAGGAGTCTCATTAGTCTTGCTTGTACCTGCATCACAAGCCTCTTTTACCCTTTCTTCCTCAACAAGTTCTTCTTCTTCTACATCAGTAGTAGTTTGTTTTATCTCTGAAATTTGATTACTTTCATAAATTCTTTCTTGTAGCTGAAACTTCTCATCTATTCTCACATTGTTACTTTCAATCATCTTCCTCAATCTTAGATTGAAACATTTGTAAGACTTTCTTTTAATAGAGTAACCAAGGAAGATCCATTCATCACTTCTAGCATCAAACTTCCCTATCTCATCATCCCTCTTGATATAACATTTACTACCAAATATTCTGAAATATTTTATATTAGGAGTATGATCAAACCATAGTTCATAGGGAGTCTTACTTGTACCTTCTCTGATTTGACTTTTGTTCAATGTGTATACTATTGTTCCAATAGCCTCTCTCCAATGTACATGAGATACATTTCCTTCAATCAACATTGTCCTAGCAGCATCAAGTATAGTCATGTTTCTTCGCTCTGCTATCCCATTTTTTTGTGGAGTCCTAGGAGCAGATGTTTGTCTCTTTATCCCATGCTCTTTGCAATATGAATTAGATAAGTGTTAAGTAAATTCTCACCTCTGTCTAACCTTAAACACTTGATCTTTAAACCTGATTCATTTTCTACTTTTTCTTTGAACAACTTGAATTTATCAAATGCTTCTAATTTTTCTCTTAAATAAGTAACCCACATCATTCTAGAAAAGTCATCAACAAAGAGTATAAAATACCTTTCACCATAGTATGACTTTATTCTTGTAGGTCAACATAGATTTGTATGTACTAGATCCAACTTCCCTTTTGATGTATATGATTTGCTTTTATGACCACTTCTAGTCTGCTTTCCCATAACACATTCTCTGCATACAGTGTTAGATGGTTTCACAATCTTCAATAGATCTCTTACTTCATTACCCATACTTTTCTTCACAATGTTATCAAAATTAACATGACAAAATCTCCTATGCCATAACCAATTTTCATCTAGCTTCACAACAAAACAAGAGGCTCCAGATGTGTTTAGTTCAAATACATTGCCTCTAGATTTTGAACGGGTAGTAATCAATTTTCCTTCCTTGCTTCTGATAAAACATTTACCATTAGAAAAACTTAACTAAAAATATTTATCCATTAATTGTTCGACACTCAACAAATTATGTTTCAGTCCTTCAACAAGTAGTACATTATTTGTATTAGTCTTTCCATCTAGAGTAATGGATCCTAATCCTATGATAGATTTAGGGAGATTGTCCCCAAACCTTACAACACCTCCATCATAATTCACTAATTTAACAAACTTGTTCTTATCACCAGTCATATGATGAGAACAACCACTGTCAATTATCCATTCATTTTTCTTGTCAACATGAGATACTAAGGCTTTTTCTTCATGAACTGGTTCATCTTTAATAGAAAAAATACAATATTTTCATCATCTAAATCATCATCATCAGAGATTCCTTCACTACCATAATAACATTCTTTGTCTCTTTTAATCTTTGCATAATCAGGTTTGTACTTAGAAACTCTTGTAGGACATATAGATGCAAAATGACCTACCTTATTGCATGAAAAACATTTCAAGGGTAACTTGCCTTCAAACTTGCCCTTACCTATTTTTTCTCTTCTAGTAATCAGTGCAACAAGTTCATCCATCTTTCTTTCTTCTGCCATTATCTTTTCCCATTCCTCAGTATACTCACCAAGCTCTTCTTTTAGGTCTTCTTGGCTTGTGCTAAGAAGTGAAGACAATTTCTTGTGTGCGGATGTCTTAAATGTAGATTCAACTTTAGGTACAACTTCTCCTAATTCCACAACTTCAAATGTAGTTAGCTTAGCAATCAACATCTCTATGCTAAAGTTCGGAGTTAGAGGTATAGTTTCTTCAATAGACATAGCCTTGAAATTTTAAGCAGGATTTAGAAATTTGAGGATCTTTGTAATCAATTCATCTTCATCATAAGTGCCTCCACAATTTTTGATTCCAACTATAGCTTCTATAACCCTTTGAACATAGGCCCTAATGCTTTCATCTTCATTCATTTGCAGCTTCTCCATCTTTTTCTTCCAGTTTTGTAACTTCGCTTGTTTGGTATACTTGTCTCCTTCATAAAGTGCCTCTAATCTATTCCAAATTTCATGTGCCGAATCCAAATCTTTAATTTCAGTAAACTCACCCTCAGATAGTGTGTTGATTAATGCTTCTCTTGCTACCATGTTGCATGAGAATAAATTCTTTTCATCATCAGTGGCTGACTCCAAATCATTCTCAACCTTCAGAGATTCTTTTTTCTTTACAATCATCCAGTAGTCCATGCCTAAACAAAGAAGATGTGTTCGCATCTTGTTTTTCCAACTATCAAAGTTTTTAGGATAAAATTTAGGACTATCCTTCCTATAGAATTCCATCTCCAAGATTATCTCAAGCTGTTAAGCTTTCTCTCTGACGAGCAAAAGCTCTGATACCAATTGTTGGGAATAACAGTCCACTATACAACTAAGAGGGGGGGTGAATCTATTGTATAATAGAATATTAAACTTTAAACTTTAAGCTCCACAATATCAAATCTAATGAACACAATGAATCCCAACACAATAACACAATATTTTGGTTTCGGGGAAAGCCTGTTAAAGATAAAAACCTCAGTAGGAATTAGCACCCACAAATGATGTACTGTGAGTATAGTTATCCTTGTTAGAAGATATAGCCCTCTTAGGAGCTTATTGAAACATTACAGTACATAGTCCTTGTTAGAGGATAGACCATGTTAGGAGTCAAGAACAAAACAGAGGGCTCACTGCCCAAAGAAGGTTCAATCCACCTTCAGAACTCACTAGTTCACAACAGGTGTATATAAAGAAATACATAATCTTTTGAACTGTTTGCCATCAATTATCTTTTCTTGATCAGTTCCAATGAAGTCCACTAGTAAACCTCTTCTCTACATATAGTAGACACAAGCTTGCAGCTTTTCCAACTTCTTTATCTCACATATATTTCATCCATATATTTTCCAAAGAAAAGACTCTACATATATACCTTATTACAATTTACCATGATCAGGTCAGCCCATGAGGATTTCCTAATTACAAACAATTACATAAACCCTTGCTAAGATACACACGGTATCTAAGACAAGTCTACAATGATTACATTACAATAATTAAGGACCGACAACCTTAATTTTTGTTCGCCAAACAAAGAACATGCTTCATTTCCTGAGTCAGCTTCACAGTAAGCCATCACCAAAACACATGTCATAGATAACATCACTAATCATTATGTACCTTGTGTTGACCAATGAACATTATTCAGTACCATGTTTATCATCCTTCAAGCTCATATACCTTGAATCCAAATCCTCTAAAAGATATACCAAAAACTCAGAGACAAACTCTGTCAATTCTCACTGTCACAGTCCAGTGACCAATCTTCATTAAAACATATGTATCTCTCTCAATATGAAACATCTAATGATGCAATCTTATAAATAAGATCACAACATCCACCTAAACTCTTATCTGACTTTGCAACATCTAAAACATCTGTACAGTATCCATATACTATGATTACCAGTCTGGTTCCTTCATAGAAACATATGTTGACATTAGTGACAAAACAAAAATGACAATAGTATGAGTTCCCATTCAGTAACATAGTAATTAAACATATTAAATGTCTCAATCACCTTCCATGCATTAGCAATATCCAACATCATTGTTTCCTCCTTGGTTGTAATCATGAAATGCAGAATTTCGATCCATTGATTCAAATCTTTCTTCAAATAAATTTGGGAGAATATACCCTTCATCTTGATTGTTGAAAAGACTTTGATATTCAAATTCGGGAACCTCTTTGGCTATACAAGTGCCATCTTCTTGTAAGGATAACTTGATTTTTTGAGAACATGTGGAAACCGGCATCCAACAAAGTTTGATTCAAATTGATCCTTTGATTTGGTAATTGTTGATTTTAATTGAAGAGATTAAAAATATAAGATGAGATTTGTAATGGATATCTCTTTCACTTGTTATATGTATTTTTCAAACACAATAATCACAAGTACACTTGTTTCTTTTTAGCTTCTACACAAAAGTGTTTGAATTTGTAGGACACTATCACGGGTTTTACATAAAAAGACACTTCAAGCAATCTACCTAGCTCAAGATTGGTTCATAAACATGGCTCTATAAGGTAGTATTTGCTAAATTAACAAGGTTTTAATTAATATTTTGTTCAAAATGGATATTAAACTTTCATCCTCCAAGTATATTAAGAGGCTTCCCACCACCGGTATGTCGGAGTTTTGCGCTATCCCGAAGGACTACTTGAGGAAGTTAAAAAATTTAACACCCTTTTTTCACACACCCCATTAAGGATGCATGCATTTCATTTTATAGTGGGTTGGATGATCATGACAAAGGCAACTATATCCCACTTTGGGTTGTCCCTCTCATAGGACCTTTTAAGGAAAATCTCAAGAGGCAAGCCCAACTAATGATCTAGCATGTTCATGTAAAAGAAAGAAAATGGAATGAAGAAATAGGTTGTGGGAGTTTGATTCACCAAAAAGGTGAAGAGCATATCCCTATCTACTTCTCAATCCCCAAACACAATTAACAATGTTCAATTTCCAACCCACTAACTAGTGAGAATCAAGTATTGCTACTCTTTTCTACAAACAAGGGGTTTATTTGATGATGTGCTTGATTTCCTTAACCTTTCCTCTTAATCAAAGAGTTTAACACTTTTGGCATTCTGATTCACTAAAAGAAGTGAAGAGCATAGGCCTAATGTTAAATTTCCTCAAACAAAAATAGGCTATTTTTAATTACTAGATTTTGAAAACAACAAAGCCACAATTTAAGTAAAAAAATGACTAAGTTTAGGCTTACCTTTTCCTTGTTGCTAGCAAAAGGCTAGGGGCATTTTTTATTGATTTTCATTTTTTAATGCTTGCCTTGGTGATCTTTCCTTTCAAATGTGCTTTTCCTCCAACAAGTTAGTCAAAAAAACTAGCCACAATGAAGAAAACAAAATAAAATTGAAGAAACAAAGATAAAATTGAACTTTAAGCCTTATTTGTCAAATTTAAGAAAAACTTGATTAAGGTGAATAAATCCAATTCAATGAAACAAATTTTCCTTTATATATTTCTAAAACTTTGATATAATGGTCATATACCTTTCCTTCTTGTTGAGAATCCTCAAGAACTAGCTTAATGTGAGCAGTGTTCTCCTTTTTTATCTTCCTTGTCAAAGCTTTTCCTTCTTGATTGAATTTGCTCTCTGGTTTTTTTACTCTTTTATGTCCAGACATCCCACAGAGACAAAGAACATATTTTCTAACAGTAAGATTTTGTTTATTTTCAAATTAAGCAAAAGCGCTATTGAATCTGTTGAAAGTGCTCTTTAAATGCTCAAACACGCTAGAGATCGAATTAAAAGCACTAAAGAAAATAGTTAAAAGCACATAAAAAAAGAGTAAAAGTGTTGAAATCCTGGGTAAAGGCATCATAAAATGATCAAATGCACTAGAGATTGAATTAAACACTCTAGCAAGTCAGGGAATAAGGGTTGATAGAAATTTAGACAGAATCCAGAAAGAATCAAAAGCGTTGTTTCTCTATGCAAAGGCACACAAATTTGTCGTGGAAGCACTATTACAATGCTCAGAAGCGTTGTTTAACTGCTCAAACATGTTTAAAGTCTTAGAAGCATTGTTTCACCTACAAAACAGATAGCTTAACATGCAAAAATTTGAACAAAAATGAGATTTACGAATTTTTAGAAAGTGAAGCCTAATGCCCCACAGTGGGCACCATTTTGTGTACTAGAATTTGTACCTTCATAGGGTTAGTATTGACAATAATTGAATAAAATAACTAAATTAACCACAAAGGAAGAGCTATTTTAACAAATAAAGACAATTAGGCACTCTATGGATCTCTAACTAGGGATGTTAATGGTGAAGCTCTCAGCAAGCCTCCATTAATGACAGTCCTAGAATGAGAATATATGATAAAGCAAGCTAAAATAGTTCAATTCCAAATTGAAATGCTTAATTAACTTCTAAATTTACCTTCCTAACTCAAAATCTCAAGAGGTTAGATGCAATTCTCAGATTTGTGGATTGATTATAAGTGAATTTAGCCTTGACTTTATAGGATTTGGCAAGGGTAGGGGGTGTAGTTGGATTTGATCAAGGTTGAGTTGGGGTTAAGTACTTGCACTAGTACATTTGACCTAGTTTTTCTACCAAAATTTTTGACCATCAAATAAAAAGGTTTAGGTTGGTTGGATTATAGAAGGAAAACTTTTTTTTTTTAATCCATGCCCGTGTTGGTGGAAAGTTCGATGAATACCATGTAGGTCAAAATTTTGACCAACACGAGCATAACTTGAAAAAAAAAGATTTCAAACCTCATTTCATTATTAGTTAAGCTTGCAGTGCACACAAAGGAGGACCGCCTACAAGGGTTTCCTATGACTGATAGAGAGGAATAGCTAGAAGGAACCTTGCAGAGGTTGGTTGTAATAGATTTAAGAAATATTGCAAAATGAAATTGAAGAAAACTATATTTTAACATTTTTTTACTGGTGTTTGAATTTTCTTGTACCCGTCTGGATTGGAGTGAATGATTGAACACCATAGGAAGATTGTTGGTCCTCATATCTTCCTTTTGTAACAAGTCTGAGATTCATTGGTTGAGAAATCTGGAAGAAATCGACTGACAGTCAATTTCTGGTGGGTTTGGGTGTAGAACTAGGGCTTTCGACTTTCGTGGCCCATATCTATCATTTCAACCATGGAGAAATTTTGATTATAGGCCTAAACGAGAGGTATGTGAGTCTAGTTTCAATTGAATGTGGTCTTGGATTGGATGGTTCTATTTTTAGATAGTTCTTGTTGAAAACCTAACTGAGCATCCCTATGTGATCGGTAGAGAGGAATAGCTAGAAGGAACCCAACCCCATAACTTTTGTTTGGCTTTAAATTAGAACCCAAAATCATGGATTTAGACTTGAATTACTTGCCACTAAAATAATCTATTGTTGGTCTAGAAAAGAGCAAAGCCTAAGATGCACCTACTGTACAAAACCGAGTATCAGGCCTCTTGTCTTTTGGAGGAGTTTTATGAATATTGGGAGTTTGAATAGGACCCAAGACCTATTCCTTTGAAGGATACTATGTCCAAGAATTTAAATTAAGTCAAGGTGACTGTCTTAATGAGCCCTTTGGGAATTTTAAACACAAAGGCCCAAACTGTGCTAGAATTGACTGGTGACCAGTCCTGTCACAGGGGATAGTTTTGATTGCATTTTAAGATTTCACTTTACATGTCCCATTAGAAAAAAATATAAGAGATACCGATCCATCTATTCTATCCTCTGTTAGAAAATATCCCGTGGTAATGAATGAAGAATCTGGGTTCCATACAAAAACTCAAACTACTGAAACAAATATCTTGCTAATATTTTATTTAGAACATCTACCTCTTTCAAATTCATGAATAAGAATAGACAAAGAATTTTTCTTTGGATTGTATTATAGAAAGTATGAAAGGAACATGATGAACAATGATTGGTTCCTACTATTAGTTTCAGCTATTACAGAGTTTCTTCTAACTAATAGCCTTGTTGCTACTAGGCTGATTATGAACAAAGTGTTGATGGAGAGGAGATTTGATAGGAGTTCCTCTTTTCTCATGCACTGATTCTTTTGGGTTCCATAGAGAATTCTCCATTCATCAAGTGTGCCATATGACTATTTGTTAGAAGAAGTTGTGTGCCATATGACTGTTTGTTAGAAGATACTTCATAACAGGTGAAAATCAAATTCTTCTTTCCCTAAATAGAGAAAGAGGTATGTTTGTAGGATTGGTGCTTGGTCCACCCCAAAACCTATAGTAGTATCTTATGATACCTTATGGCTCATTTCTCTAAGTAGTGTGAATGTAAGGAAGTTTTTGAAATAGAAAGGAAGCTCTGTAATTCTGGTTTGAAGAAATATTCAAGCATTTTTATGTGACAGTGCCTTTAGATGGATTGAATACTTCTAAATAACATTAGATCTATGTTAGTAGGTTAGATTCAAGACTTTTTCATTATTTGTGCAAGTACCGTAGAGGTATATTAGTGGCATTAATAAATTGTTTAGTAACAGGGGAGTCTACTATCCAATTTAGTGTAGTTTGAATTTCTATGGCTCCCCCATGAAATCTAACTATAGGAACTTCCTAAAGGTGGATGAATGTTTTAGGGGAGCCAATGTATAGTAGGTATGTGAAGGTAGGAGTCCTAAAGAGTCGAGCTTCAAATTGTGTTTCTTTATATTAGAGATTACTTATTGTGATCCTTTGTGCTTGTTTTCATGTATTCATGATGAAAATATAAACCTTGTAACTTTAAAAACATGAAAACATCAAACATGTTCTGTGAGGGCTCAATGTCAAAGATGCCTTTTATGTTATGTTTAATGACAATGCTTGTCATTTGTTGTTTTAGTTTGCCTTATTTTGAAACATTACATTTGTTTACTTCATGATATTGTAAAATACTATTTTTATCACTGTAGCTATGTATTGAAGCACCTTTCTATCCTATACTTTGGAATGCTTTAATACATTGATGACTATTTGGAAACTATTTGGTTGCACTAAAATATAAATGATTTGTGTCACTGTCTCTTTTCTCTATGATTGATTATAAATATCATGGCGTTTTATGGCACTTTCATTAATTGTATCATGGTTGTGCTCTACTATTGTACTTAACCTTTAACATATCTCCAATGATTACAATGACTTTCACATGCTTGTACCTTGTGGTTGTTCCATCTTCTTATTGTGATTGGTGCCGATTTAAGGCATGATATGTCAATGTATTCTTATTGTATTTATTCTCTTAGGACTTTAAACTGAGTGACATTTCCTTTTCACATGAGCATAGAATTCAAAATTGCCTCTATAGAAGAAATTGTTCATTAATAGTAGATAGATGTGTTTTGCCCTATGAAAAAACTACACTTTGTTGTCCTTTTGACATGATAGAATTATATGTCAGAAAATTTGAGGTTCTCTTACCTTTTGTATGTCATGGATCCACCTCTATGTAGCTAAATCTCAATCTGAAAATGACCTTCTTTTAGGAAACAATAAAAATCCTCTATGGGTTCATACTTATTGTGACTTCCCATGGTGCACTATCATTGCTTGTGCACTGTATTTTTCCAATTCTTTTAAATTGAACTGTCTTTGAAAATTAATGCCATATGTTGCTTACATTTGATTCAATTTCCATATTAATTACTCTCTTTAGTTTTATTAGGATCTTTTGTCTTAAGTATGTGTGATGCAAACCTGTAAAATCTCTTTTATCCTCTAGTTTTTTTTGTTCATTTATAGTGCACTTTTGATGGCTTCTCTATATGTAATCATGATGCTCTATTTCTTGGTAGTTGTGACTCTTAATGATTAAACCATCTCTTGATCATGATATTGCACTTGATTAATAAATGCTTTCAAAATCCAAGAACTATTTAACATTAGATATAGAAGTACAAAAAATAAGGCCATAATATACGTACATCATCAGAGAGCTTCATATTATTTGTATGGATGTGAAGCACTTTGAACCTGCCTACTTCATCCGGAACCCCAATATCAATCTCCCTATCGAACCTTCCAAACCTTCTGAGTGTTGGATCAATACTATTTGGTTGGTTAGTTGCTCCCATAACAATAACATTTCTCAAATTTTTGAAAACTTCACCAGCTATCCAATAGTAACCGTACATGTCCTTGGGATGTCAAATCTTCACCATACATGAAACGCACATAGCTAGGTGGTCACGTTAGGAGTTAGTTGAAGCTAGCCGGCTCCCAAATTGCAACGTGAAGAATGAAAAAGGGTGGTGTGAGCCTCCTTTCTTGAAAACACAGCCTTGGTCAAAATGTGACCTCCACAATGAAACACAATCCCTTAAAAAAAATCATTTCTACTCTTTAATAGTTCATAGCCTTCAAATAACACAGTCCGCCATTAAAGGAGATAAGTCAGCCTCCTTATGATGCTCGATTAATGAAGAATTTCAAAATTTCAGCCTTGATAATTTGCAGCTTGATGTAATTTCTTCAACTTCACATTCTTAATTTACTTCAACATCAAGAATAATATCCACAGATTCAGTAGTCTAGTGAGGAGATTTTTGTAACTCCCAAAATAATAATAACTCCCAAAACACTTATCCTTTTGAATATTTCGTGGTCTAGTGAGCATGATTTGTGTGTGTATTTGTAAATCTTGTATAATCTTCTAATATTTTTATTATTATTATATACAAGATACTACTAATGTTTGTATGTTTACATTTTGTATATTTATAGTTTGTGAAGAAAGTCCACACCTGGCAATATGAACCCAGAACAAAATAACAAGACAATTGCTAGATTGTGGTCTCAGTTCCAAAGAAAAGATGTTGATAAATGTAATTGTCCTTGCAAAAAGTGTAAGGGCTTAAAGAATTAAAAAATTCTAATCACAACAGCCCAGAGTCATTGTAGGCAACATGGTCACATTGAGGGGGGGCATGATTTTCTTCAATTAGTGAATGTGGATTTCCAATTGGAGGAACATGGAGGTGTGAATATCCAAGCCGATAATAATGCTCCCATGGAAGAAGATGATCCTGTGGCAGAGAACACAATTGAAGACGATGGTATTGGCATAGCTGATAATGTGCCAGAGGACATGATTGAAGAAGATGATATTGGCATAGCTGATCAAGATGATCATGATGATGGTACTAGTGCTTCTGATAATGATGATGAATATGGTCTTGATATAGCTATACTTGAGAAGGCATACGAGCCCCTATACCAAGGCTCCCAAACAACTCTTCTCTCCGCTATAGTGTTTTTGGTGAACTTGAAGGTTATGAATGGTTTACCAATGTAGAAATGTCATGTATGCTAAGGTATGCCATTTTTGTCATCTTTAATGTTAGCATACCATTACGATTCATTATATTAACAATTCATATTTGTTGTTGTAGGTTGATAGGTGAGTTTTTGTTACCACCATCAAATATTCTACCTCATTCATACCGAGAATTATCTACCATTATGAATCAAATTGGAATGAAGTATCAGACAATACATGCATGTCCCAATTATCACATTCTATATCATAAACAACATGAATTTGCAATTGGTTGGAGAAATCTAGGAAATAGGGCTTCCTAATGAAGCTTGATTTATCCAAAGCCTACGATAGAGTGGACTGGGAGCTGCTATTCAAAATTCTTTAGGCTTTTGGTTTTCATCATGGAGTGGTTAAACTTATTATGCAATTGGTTACCACAGTTTCCTCCTCAGTGATTGTGAATGGTGGCTCCTCTCCCTTCTTCAGACCTTCTAGGGGGTTGATGCAAGGAGACCCTATCTCCCCTATCCTTTTCACCATAATGGTTGAAAGCCTTGGGAGATTCATTAAAAACTAGGTTTCTCAAGGGTAGATCTCTGGTCTGCAACCTTCTTCAGCGGAGATTAAACGTTCTCACTAACAATTTGTTGATGACATGATTCTTATGGGGGAATCTATTGTTAAAGAGGTGAGGAATCTGAAAAAGACCCTCAATTTTTACTCTAACACTACTAGTCAACTTATAAACTAGGAGAAATTTTCCTATATTTTTTTAACACACCTAAAGTCAGAATGAATAAAATCTCTTCCATTCTTGGGTGCAAGATAGGGAGGCTTCATGCCCCTTACTTAGGTTTGCCACTGTGTTTGAAGCTGAAGGCAAATTTCTAGAATGAAATTCTTGATAGATTCCATAACAAGTTGGCGGGTTGGAAAGGGGCAACTCTTAGCCAAGCTGGAAAGTTCAATTGCTAAAGGCTACTCTTCAAAACCTTCCAGTTTATGCTCTAAGTCTGTTCAAAATTCCTCTGAAGTATATTGACCTTATTGAAAAAATTCAAAAAAGGTTCCTTTGGACTAGAGTTGAAGAGAAAAAGAGACTTAGCTTAGTGGCCTGGGAGAAGGTTTGTAAACCTAAGAAGCTTGGGGGGCTGGGCAATAGAAACATAACTAATACAAATAAAGCTCTTCTAGCTAAACAATGCTAGAGGATATTTGAACATGAAAAATAATGGAATGCAATAGTTAAAAGAAAATACCATCTCACTTCTCTTGAAGGTATTCTATAATCTCAAAATGAAATCCAGGACTCGTTTGCTAGGAAATGGAAGGAAGATTCAATTCTGAAATGACAAATGGCTCTTGGATAAGCCTCTTATAGAGAATGAGGAGTGGAATATTGTGATCTAAGAATGTAAAGAGACCATTGGGGAATATGTGAGTGACTACTAGATTAATGAAGATTGGATTGACCTGGGGTTGAGGGATACCAGATTTAAGGAGGTGAATAAATAACTTAACAACTGGTTTATCAAAGAAAATGAGCTTGATGAACTAATTTGGGGCCCTGCTATCTCTAGAAAGTTCTCGGTTGCCTCTGCCTCGGCTCTTATCATCCCTTTTAAGGGTTATCCTTTTCGTGCTCAAGTATGGAATAAAGATCTAATCCCTAAAATTAACATGTTTTTTTGGTTGCTTGTTCAGAATAAAATCCTCACAATGGACAACCTCATGAGAAGAGGGTTCCAAATGCCTAATAGATGCATCCTATGATGTGAAGAAGTTGAGACATGTAATCACTTACTGATCCATTGCTCCTTTGCTAGAGAGGTCTGGGATTCCTTCTTTATTTCTCTGAACTTGAAGTGGGTTAAACCTCAAAACATCCAGGACTTTGTCTAGCAATGGCAGAGCCCTTTTCATGACAAAAATGCTAAGGATCTCTGGAAACTTGTTTTCCCTCACTTTACCTGGAAAATTTGGAAGGAGAGGAACAATAGAATTTTTAGAGATAAAAAAGCTTCCTCTCTTTTGGTTGCTAACTCTATTACTAGAAGCCTTATGGAGAACTACATAAGTATTGGTATGAAGGATACCATCTCTTGGAATCCTAATCCTAAGAAGAAATGTACCATTTCTTGGGAGAACCTAAAGAGCAGAACTAATCTGAATCCTAGAGACAATGTTATGTGGTCTGCTCCTCCCTCGGGATGGTTAAAAGGGAACTTTGATGGTTCTGCTAGAGGAAACCTTGGAAGGGTTGGAGGGGAGGCCTCATAAGAGACTGGGCTGGTAATTGCCTTGGAGCTGTAGCTATTCCATTGGGGATTCAAACAAACCACGTGGCAGAGGCTGAGGTCGTGCTTTATGTGGTGAAGATGGCTAAAGATATGGGTTGTTCAAAATTATGGCTCGAAGGTGACTCCCTCAACATAATAAATTGTATCAAAGGGAATTCTGTGAACTCCTGGACTATATCTCATATAATAAAAAAAATTAAAATAATAATCAACTCATTTGAGGAATGCCACATCACCCATATATACCGTGAAGGTAATAAGCCGGCGGAAAGGTTGGCAAATGAAGGTACCCAGAGTGACGTCATTAAAATGTGGAGAGGGGAAGAAAATCTAAATTTTGAGATCATAAGTCTAATCACTTACAAAATTAATCACAATGAAGGGAAAATCACTTAAAATAATGATGACAAGGATGAAACATTCATTGAGGAGGGTTGCATGTAAGGTGAAGTGTGGGATCATTATTTCAGTGTTAATGAGACACGGATTCTGGGTTATTTTAAGTAATCAGAAAAGAAATAGAAAGCAAAGTTGTGAGATGAAGATTACTGGTAAGAAGCTGAACCAAAATAGAAGCAGAAAGAATAATATGGGAGGAGGTCTAAAGAGAGAGGAGCAATTTGACTATGACAAATGGAGACAAGAGAGGAAATTCTGGAAGAAGCTAAGAAAAGGAGGGGTTACTCAGTACATGGAAAAGCTTCACGGCTATGATAAAAAGGTAATTTCCTTGTTTGTTGATGGCTAGGTTAGAGGTAAAGTCAATTTATGGGGCAAATCTTTCCCCCTTACTCTTTCCCTTATGGCTGAAATCAATGGCTTACCCCTGGAGGGAACTCATTTCCATAGAGGCAACCATCGGCTAGGTACTGAAGCTTTTAATCTCTTCCCAAAAACTGCTGATGAAAAAGCTCTCATGACTAAAGGCAAAGGGGATTATGTGGATATTACTAAAATTAAGGATTTTTGGGCTAAAATGTTGAAGGTAATGATCGAGTACTTTACGCTCGATGTGCACTACTCCAAAATCTACAACCTGCATTTTTTTCTGGCCAATCACTTTAGGCACAATAAGAGGATTTTTATTCCATACTTTCTTTTGAGCTCTCTGAATAGTAGCATAACAGAGCATAGGAAGAAAGTGAGTAATCCTCTATTGCATGAGGGTCTAATCCTCCTCATTGCTAACTATGAAAGGGACATTATCCCGGACCCAATCCCTAAAAGGGTCACTGGCAAAAGAAAGGAGACCAAAGAGGTGGATAGAAAGGCTGAAACTAGCAAAAAGAGGAAGAAAAAAAAGAAAAAAATCTCTGAGAGTAGTGATGAAGATGGTAATAAAAGTGGTAAGGAGAAATAAATGGTTAGCAGAGATGACACTAATGAAAATAGCCCTCTCTCTCAGGGAAAGGGAAGATCTAAGGAAGAAAATGTGGAGGTGGATTCTAGTAATGATGAGGAGAGAGCCCAGGAAAAAGGATAGGAATCTTGAAGAGAAAGAGCAAGAAGAGGAAATGAATGACATTATGGAAGATGATGAGGAAGAAGAAGAAGGTAAAGAAGAGGATAACCAAGAGGAAGAAAAAGAAGAGGAAGGAGTTGAAGAGGAGGAAGAAGATGCCCAGGACTCCCCTACTGAAGATAATAAGGAAGCTGCTCAGGATTTCCCTACTGAAGAAGAAAAAGTTGAAAAACTTATCGATACTGAGGAAGGAAAGGACCTAGCTAGCAAAGAGGAAAAGGAGGACACCTTAGGCCTCCCGGTGGGTCAAGCTGAAGAGGAAAAGGAGGCTGGTAAGAACTCCCCTATTGTTGATAAAAAAGAAGAGGAACAAAATGAGCCTGATGATGGTATGGACTAGGCTACCATTGAGGAGAGTAATAGCCATAAGGAGGATACCTTAGGCCTCCTGATGGGTGCTACTAATCTGGAAGAGGTCAACAAAGCTGATGGTCGGGGCACTAATCTGGATTGGATCAAGTGGGAGATGCAAGAGATGAAGCTCCACCTTTAGGCTATGGAAAAAACTATGAATACCCTGACTACTAAGCTGGAGAAGCTGGAGAATAAGGTTTTGGATAAGGTAAAAAATAAAAATTGGAAGGAGGATATAGTTGTTGAAATCAATAAGATAGTTGGCAACAAGGTTAAAGATATTAAGGCTAAAATAAATAAAAACATGAACTTGATAAATGAGGTCCTCAGTCATAGCAATGAGGGACTTAGTGATGTTGTCATGAACCTGAATATGCTGCACAACTATCTGGAAAAAAGCTAGCTGGAAAAAATGACCATTACAATTGATGGTGATGCTGGGAATACTAGTCCTAGAATGAGAACTAGAGGGCGCACTCAAAGGAAGATCCATGAAAAGCCAAAGGAACTGAAGGACTTGAAAGATGCTATCTAGAAGATGGAGGACCTGTAGATGAAGGCAGAGAAACTGATAAAAAACAAATAATCTAGTTTGGTTGGCAGTTGGGTGTTGCTAGTAGTTTTACTAGTAATTGTTTTTCTTTGTTTTTGTTGTCATTTCTAGGGTTATTTTGGGTCCTTCTTTTGTTCTTCCAGTAGGCGTCTCTTTTTTAAAAACTTTGATGCTATAACTTTATGCTTTAATGTAAATGGTTTCGGGTTCCATTCAAAACCTATTTTTACCTTAATCAAAAACATGAATTTGCAACAGAATGCTCTGATTGTCATATTAGTAGATATCGGTCAGGTCAAATAACAAAAAGGGTGCCTCACAAGGTTCTTCGGTACATTCCCATTATTCCATGTCTTCAATGATTATTTAGGTGCACTAGCTTGGCACAATTTATGGATTACCATGCACACAATAGAAGTCAAGATGACATTATTTGAATGTCTGCGGATGGTTTTGCATTTAAAGACATAGAAACAACATGGCCACACTTTAAATAAGAACCTTGTAATCTCAAGCTTTCAGTGGTAGCGGACATTGTCAATCCATTTGGAGATATGAGATCTATTTACTTAGTGTGACCTATTTTTATTATTAACAATAACATTCCTCCTTGGATGTCCATAAAGAGGGAGCACGTAATGTTGTCAATAATTGTACCAGGTATTTTTTTATTTAATATTTATGTAAATTGATTTATAAACACTGCATCAAGATAGTCATAATAATTATGTAATGTTTTTGTTCATTCAACTAGGTAAGTACCAAGTTAAAGATATGAACGTGTATATTGAGCCCCTTATTGATGAGTTGATTTTATGGAATGGGGTCACTATGTATGACATCTCTAGACCACTAGGACAAAGACAATTTCAATTCCATGCAATGCTTGTATGGACAATACATGATGCCCTTGCGCTAACCCATTTTTGTGGTATGTTATATATTCATGTTAAGGTCACGTATTTTTGGTATGTTATAGTTCTTACACATTATTATTGTATGTTTAAGTTGCACATGATAATTGTACATGATCCAATTATACGGTATCTTTTAGGTCTTCGGACAAAGGGTAAATTTGCATGTCCAGTTTGTGGTCCGAAGATGAAATCTCGTCATTCAAGAAGTTTAGGAAAGCAGGTGTTCAATGAGTTTAGGCACTTTCTCCACAATAATCATAAGTATCAAATTATCGAAAAACATCTTTTTAATGGGAAAGAAGAGACAACATCAAGGCCACAAAGAATGACACCTCGTCTATGGAAGTTGGAATACAATAGACTAAATCATTGAGGTAATGTCATTCCATTTGATGATTTTTGTTTGAAATTTATATTTTGATATTGTCTTTTATTTACTAATGATGTTATTGATGCTCGTGAAGGTCGTCAAGGCATTAATGACCAACTTCCTAGAGGAATAAAAAGTTATCCTAGTCAATTTAGTAGGTTGTCGTACTACAAGGATCTCCCAATCGTGCATTTTTTTGATGCTATGCATATAGGAAAGAATGTAACAAAGACACTGGAAAATATTGGATCGAAAGCGTGAAAAAGAAAAAATTACCAAAATTTGTAATGAAATTCATGAATCCAATCATGCATTGGAAAATTTCATTGAATCAAATAGCAATGGAGACTGCATAAATATGAGTGCCCTTCCTTGGTTATTAACTGAGCAGCAAAGTGATGCATTAAAAGAAGTCATAAAAAAAAAAAAAATTCCAACAAGATTTGCTGCAAATATAAGCAGTCTTGTATCAAAGAAAGGTGATTTTGGGATAGGGTTGAAAATACATGATTGGCATAACTTCGTCAAGGTAATTCATGTTCTCTAATTACAATATATTTGTAAAATTGCATGTACTTTTTATTGTATTATTTTACAATATATTGAAAAGATCATTTGTTAATCATTGCAGTATGTCCTACCTCTATCCCTCCCACACCAGTTTGACAATAGTTTTAAACAAGTTATATACGATCTTGGAGAATACATGAGGTTAGAATTAATATTTCTTAGACTTGTACAGATATTATATTTATGATTTTCTTTACTTTTTATGTAATTTATTGTATATTTTTTCCTAAAATCTTGTTTATATGTTCTTGCGAGTTGAATCTCTTTTAGGTGGTTATCATCTAAAAAAATTGATAAAAAAGATATAAAATATTGGAAGAAAAAAATTCCCCAGCTTATGTGTGAAATGCAAAAGTGTCTACCTCCAACTTTTTTCAATGCTCAAGAACACTACCTCATACATCAAGTTGAGGAGATTGAATTGTGTGGACCTGTACAAACTAGGTCAATGTGGATGGTTGAGAGGTACTTGAAATTTATGAAGGCCTCGGTTCAACAAAGAGCACATCCTAAGGGTTCTCTTATGGAGGGATATATGATATACCAAACCATGGTGTATATTAGTGAATATCTTCCCAAGTTTGCAGCAAATATCCATGTAGATTGCATTTGAGATCCCAACTCTATTAACAAATTCAAAAGAGAGTACTTGATAGGGAAAGGTATATTGAGGAAAGTGAGAGATAATTATATGATGTTATTGTAGTTTATTAATTCTTATAGATCTTCAATATAAGTTGTTTCTAAGCAGTCTATTTATTTTCTTTACAGTTGGTCGTGAGTGGGATGCACTACATTTGTATATTGCAAACAATCTTGATTGGATGATGGTATGGATTCAACAATCTCAAGAAAATGGTCGCTCATTAACATAGGATGGTTTTGCATCATTGGTTAAAGAAGCGCATCATAATGGAGATCCCAATGTTACACCAATGGTACTTGATCTAGCATATGGTTTAAGAGGTAGAAAGGTACATATAAGTTTACTAACCATGACCCATAAGTTTAATATCAACTCATGAATCGATGCAAATAATCTTGACATGTTTGAATAATTGTAGATCAAACACCACAAAGCTATGTACTACCAAGGCCGTAAATTTTGCATAAAAACTTAGACGACACAAAGAAAACTTGTGATTCTGGGAGAAGTGCAGTCTTCGAGGTCACTAATATTTTATCTAGAAATGACATACATCCTCAACAATTTGAAAATTGATACTATGGCATTTTGGATGATATACTTGAGTGCGACTTTAATTCATTCAAATCAGTTCTATTTGTCGTCAAATGGTACAGGCTACGGCTGAATCAAAATGATCTTGATGTGACTATTATTGAACATGATAGTGGATTTACAATGATTAATACAAGGTCATTTGAGCCAGTTGGAGATGAGCCCTATGTTCTTCCAAGCCAATGTGAGCCAGTGTTTTACTTTGTCATTTCACATAAACCAGGTTGGTCATTTGTTGTTAGACATGATCCAAGAGGAAGGTCGATAAAGTATAATGTGATGGAAGAAGAAGATACTGAAGAATCAGAAGATGAAGTAAATGATGATCACGGATGACTGTTACACAATGAAGAAGAAGAAGAAGAAGAAGAAAATGATGATGATTCCGGTGATGCTAACGATGATGGTGATGATGGTGATGATCATGATCATGGTGATGAAGATGGTGTTGATCAAGGCGATGATGGTCATGATGATGATGGTCATGATGATGATAGTCATGATGATGGTGATGATGATAATGATGGTGATGATGATGATGATGATAGTCATGATGATGATGATGACATGGATGAGGAGGATGATCAATAACATGATCAATGAAATGTATGTCAAGGTATGATCAATGTCACGTATGAAGTATTGATTTATTCATAGAAATTTGAATTAAGTTATTATGTGTTGAACTCTATAGTCATGGAGTATATTTTGCATCATGTAAATTTTGTCTTCTATTTAATTTGTAGCTTACATATCATGTAATTTTTGGCTAACTTAAGATAAATAATTTACATATGTAGGAAATTTAACGCCTTTGACATGGATCGACAGGTATAATTTATTATTTGGTTTCCTTCTCTTTAGTCAAAAAAACATATAGATCCTACTATGTCTCTCATTTGATGGATTACAGGTATCACGAAATAGGTATTTGTCTGATCTGTCTTCCTCAAGTAAGGAAAATGCAGGAATAGAAGATAAAAGTGAGACATCTAGTAGGTCTAAAATAGGGAGATCAACTAGAGGTCAAAACATTAGAAGAAAATTTGATAAATGAATGCAATTTTTCCTTATTGAGGGGGGCTCATGTTCTTATGATAATGAGACCAAAGGTGATAGGAAGGTTCCCTTAAGGTACAGACATCTTCAGAAAGAATGGGTACCCAAGGAACTACCTCCAATTAACACTGATTTTTTTGTTAATGAAAGGATATATCGCATAGCTCCATCTTCATTACATGGTTTGGGCTTATTTTCCATGGATGGCATAAAGGTCATTTATAATCAAGTTGTTGAATTGATGGAGTATGTAGGACCTTGTTACAATTACAATAATTGGATGCGGATTGTGCAATATAAAAAAAGTATGCATAGGTATGCATTGTCAGCAAATTATATACAATGCAAAGAAAATGATCAAACTAAAAGTATCGCTATGTATATTGATGGAAGGCCAAAAGAAACAGGGAATATTGTAGGTTTTATAAATAGTTCTCGACCCGTGTCAACTAATAAGTGGCCGAATTGTATATTCGAGGCACACGAGGGAAATCATGTATTTGTATGTGTGATAAAATCAATAAGCGCAGGGGAAGAGCTTCTGATAGATTACAATTTGAATCGTGTAGATACAAAAAAATTCCCTATCATGGGACTGGTAAGTATAACATTTAAACCAATTGCCTCCAATTAATATTGACTCCAATGTACAATCTACTGTTTTATTAATAAATTATTTTGGTAAGTTTATTACTTTCATTTCACTTCTGATTGCTAAGAATTACTAATCTTTGTCACAGGGCGACATGGATCCACCTCAAGTGTTAATATGATTTAGAACAACAGAGAGGGGGGGTGAATCAATTGTTCTCAGGTCCTGATGTATAAAAAAAACTTCAAAACCTTTTCTTTAAATCATATCCAAATTCCGTACACAAATGCTAGTTTACTGACTTTGAAACTTTGCCATCTCCATCTCTGATTTGCTCGAAACTTTTCTTCAAGTAATAACCCCACTTCTCCTTCAGCCTTTTTGTTTATATAGTCAATAACATCTATTGATCTTCCAACATCCTCTTTCACCCATGCATGCACATACCTTATGCTTAGGTTCCCTTAAGACTTCCTCAATTAGGTTAACTCATCTTTTGCCGCTCAATCTCCTTCGTAGATCTTAGGGTTAGGTTAGATTCATTGAATCTACCCACTTTATGTTCTTTGGCTCCTTTTCTAGAAACATCTAAAATCTCTTAAACACTTTCAATAAAATGTTTTTCAGTGCATTTAATGCTTTCAAGCAATCAATAAATAAAGTCAACACGTTTTACATAATCTAAGAATTCAACAATGTCGGCTCCAAATCTGAATTCTCTTCAAATATAAAAATGTTGATGCTTGGTCAATACTGTGATCAACTACTCAATCTTCATGTAGAAAGCTCGGTCATTACTAAAAATGTTTCCTTGGCTTATCCTATCTTCCTTGGCAATTAACTGATGTTCGGTCAATAGTAGAATTTTTCTCGACATAAACTGACTCAGTCGACACTAACATCACTCGGCTTAAACATGATTTCTCCATTTTTGCTCAGTCAAGCCTACCAGTTTAGTCTTCAATCTTACTAAGATAAATAATACATTGTCTCATCATTGTACAACATAGTCAAGTACACTTTGTAGTATCAAGATAACTCAACCTTTCCATAGGTGCTACTGTTACCAACCTTGCCTATCCCCTTAGCAACACTCAAATAGATATAGTACTTTCCTAAGTACCAACAGTCTTATCAATTAAGATTTGACATCAATGACAACATAACAATTGCTTCAATTGTAGTTTCCAACATCAAGATACAGGCGGGAATGTTCCTCACAGTACAAATTCTTCAGCAAAGGTAAACCTTAATTAGTGTAATTCTACAAATTATATAGAAACAAATGTCATATTATTATGTTCTTTTCTTTATGTCTTTGGAGTTATTTTGATAGAATTTTACTGATATTGATGTCACAACTTGATACTTATTGATAGGGAAAAGAAAAAATGGCAGCAAATCAATTGCAATCTGAAGTTGAGGCGGCATTTATAGATGACATCGCATCTAACTCTAACCATGTATTCATGGCTACTGAAATAAAAACTAAATATAGTAAAGAAATTTTTAACCTTATAATGGAAGCAAACAAAACTGAGGAGACAAAGGAACTCAAAGAAGAATTGATACGTAGAGTCAATTGTATTAATGTAAGCAGTAATTAATCTTAAGCAATAATTAAAGGTCAATAGATGTTTATATTTTATACTATCTTATGGATAATGATCTAAAATATGATGTGTTCTTCTTACAGGATTTTTTGACACCTATGAATCATGGTCAATATGGTGAGGGTTGTAGCACCGCACAACCTTCATGTAAATAATCCTTAAACCTTTAACCATTCATTTAACCTTTGTATGCATTATTGACTCAACTTATGTTTGGGATGCTTCTAGTACCCCATTTAATCTTTATCCATTGCAAATGTCTTTTCTAACAATGTATTCTTCAGCTCATGATGAAGTGTAGATGCCTCCTTCAATCAACATTATGCTATCGACGGTTGCATTGTCCGCAACAAGGTGCTTGCAGACATCTTCCTATGTACCAGCTACAACTGGTAAAACCTTATTTTTCTATATTTTGTCTTCCATTTATTGTACTATATTAAAGTTATGATATCTAACAATTTTATTTTTTCAAAAAAGGTGGAATGAACAGGATGCTGACTTAAAAAATCAGCTCATTAAATCTTTAGAGGACCTCTTTGGAAATAAACATTTTGACAGTGTCGTGATTCTTAAAAAATCATCCAAACATATAAAGACTATGAGGGACCAATATAGAAGGGCTCTAAAGGATAACCCAAAGTACGACCATCCTCCTATGATTCCACCAATGGAGTGGATTAAAATAATGGAAGATGCAAAAGAGAAAAGGCTAAAGGGTAGTGGAATTCAACCAGAAGATGGCAAAAGAAGGTATGTCATGATAGTATTAAGTAGAATGTAATCATGCACTAATTAGTGATCTTTGTAAATATATAATCTAACATGTTTCAAACTTTTCATAGACTGCAAGACACATCAAAAGCCACACAAGCGAGATTAACAAAGGTTGTCCAACACAAACTTGGCTCTGGTGGCTATATGAAACTTCACTCTCGACTTGTAAGTAGCAGCATTGGATTTTCATGTCAAATTTATATATATAAGGTTGCAAACAATTCTGTTTAATCAAATCATACATGTAAAAGTGATGATATTAAATAAAAAATATAGGTTACAGAATTCAATGTAGAGGCCACGGATGAAGACAAAGGAATAGCCTTGAAGGAAGGCTATAAATTTGTGGTTGCATGCCTATGCCAAGAATTTGAAAGCCATAATGAAGAATTTGCTGCACCAGATGAGACATAGGTAAATTGGTCGAATGAAAAGTAAATCAAATTGAATAGTTAATTTCGAACATAAATTGACTATTTCATGATAACAATGCGCATGACATTTCACTACAGCCTTCAAATCCTATCACAAAACCTAGGCATGATGAAGGCCATGATGTGCATCACAGTGGTGGAGGTACTAATTTTCTATTAGAAATAAGCTACATAATTATTAATAGAATTTAACATCTTTAATTGCAATTGGCCGTGTAACCTTTTTTTGAATATTTTAGAGCATGTTGAGCATGTTGAGGTGGTGGAAGATCAAAATGTTATTGTACATGATAATGTGGCATTTTTAGGTAAAGAAAAATGCATGTTATGTTCTACTGGTTAATGAAATACATGTAATAGAAAAAAAAAGTATGCGAATTCAACCCATTTACTTGTTATTGCAGCAAACCCCCCTTTTAGTGCAACAACCTTGTGCTCCTCGAAACATGAGGAAGCATCATAATTTGAGATCAAAACCACAAGAGGAGGAAGATAATATTGATGCTCCTCTCAGCCTTTACCTAATTAAGAAATCTAAGAAAAACCCAAAAAGAAATGATTTCTTAAAAATGCTCTTTGATAAAACTTGTTTGATTAACTTTGTTGGATAATGAAAGAATGTTTTTTTAAGTAATTATCTATGAATGTTTTGTATTAATATTGAATTATATGTCATGTTAATGAATATTATTATGTGTTAATGAATTCTTGATTAGTGTTGCATATTAATGAATGTTATATCATATTAATGAATGTTATGTGATTGTATTGATTGAATGTTATAGTTCATAAATGGATGAATGAAGTGTGTAATTAGATGTTAATGGGGAATTTAGATTGATGTTAGGGGGAGGGGGGTGAGGCCAGATGAGCTTCCACCTTTACATGGTTGGCCTTGTTAAGTAGAGAATATTAAAGTATTCTCGAAACCAAGTGAAGCTCAAACTAACATACCTTCATTATTTAATCAATTTCATTCATTCTAGGTCTTTGCTCATAAGTGCATTTTGAATGTGTCATTGTCAAGAAACTATCAAATAAAAAACTAGAAGGGCCAATAGTCAACTTCTCATTGTCATTGCCTGGCATGATTCAACTTCATTTTGTGTAAGTATTCTTATATTGAATGCATCAACCTCTCTTGGCCTAATGTGGATTATTTCATTGGTTTGTGTTTTTGAGTAGTTAAATTAGTTCCTATCTTCTATTCTTAATTCGTTCAAACTATAGGTGGGTCTGACAGATATACTCAACATAGAATTGACTGCTAGTTTGGGCAATTGAACACACCGAGTCTTTGGCTTGAGAGAAAGAGTTGGGTAATGTTGTTTCTGGAGACCTATGTAATTGTCCTCAGTGGCCTCTTTTTTTTTAATAGGTTATTTTTATATATATGTAGTGTCCATGTTTTTTTTTAATACAGATTCTTTTTGTGTATATGCTAGTGCTATGGAACTTAAATAAACAATTATAAATGTAATAGATTTAATGTCTTCGATGAAGGAATTGATGTACCACATGTAAACCAAAATCCATGCCTAATGCCATTTTATGCAGTTCCAGAGTGTCTGACTCAGGTTATAATGCAAAAAAATTGATGCATATAAAGTGTCTTTACTAAAATTTTAATCTAGTGCAATGAATTTTGTTTCATTGTTAATAGACGATATATGTAGTCATGAGATTTCAGATATGTGATTGTTTCTTGTTCTTATTTTCAGAAAAATGATTCTTTCTATTAGCATATCAAATTTTCTATTTTGGTTGGAATTTTTGGTTTTAAGCTCCTAATGTTTATGACAATTCACTTTGGTCTAAAAACTAACAACTTTCTCATGAGAAATACCAAAATGAAACACATTGATTGTTTGTCCACTCCACATGCCCACTTGTCATTTCCCTCTGAAAAATTGACTTAGATTAGCCATATGCTGCCTCACCTATTTGAGGTAAGCCAAACTTAGTTGAACTAGACTTTCTTTGTTGTAGAATTGATTTAGTATAGAATATTTTCCAGCAAGATTTTTTTAAAAAAGAAAGGTTTTTGTAGCATTATCTACCACTTGAGAAAAAGTTTCCATAGCTAAATTTCCTTGCCACAAAGTTAATATTTCTCTAAAGACTTACAAGTTAGTAAGTCCTCGGCTAAAGGGCTGATAAACTAAATAAAGTTTCAAACATATGAACATATAAAACTCATACAAGCAAAAGTCGGAGCCAAATTGAATAGCATTGGCTATTTGTCAGCGGAAGGTCCCTACTAGAACAGACACATTTGTCACTTCATTAAGATGACAATTGTGTACTAAGTTTCTTAATTGTATAAGTCATCGTCATCTTTATTATCTGTTGTAGCAAATACATCTAAAGCACCAGCAAGTCTGTCTGGAAATTGAAATTTAGAGCCAAAGCCTTGAACTTTCTATAGTGTTTGTGCAAAGGCTTGATACTTTCGAATATCAGCATCACTGACACTTCTTTGGGCATATTTCATTGACTCCTCAAAATGAGCAGCCTTTATTTTAGCTACCTCATCACTATCATCTGCATCCATTGCCTCGGGGTTCTCACTTCTTTTTCTTTCACGTTCAATATCCTATAAAAGTGCAAAGGAAAGAGAACATGACAAATTGAAATAATAAGATACAAGTTGAGGAAAATTGAATCAAAAAATGTAAAATTCTAACACACCAGTTCAAAAAAACCATTAAGAAATTCATAACCAAATCTAGTTTGCAAAAGCCGCCACAATTGAAACTTACCTTCTCAATATTTTCTCTAATAGCATACTTGCAAGCCCACTAAAAAATCTCTATAATATCGGCTCCACTGAATCCTTAGGTATAATAGGCCAGTCGGCCAGGCCGTAGCAATGCAAGATCGATGATATCAGATCTATTTGTAGCACCAATAATGAAAACTATTTTCTTGGTTGTCATACCATCCATCTCCATCAACAACTGGTTAAGGACTCCATTTGCAACACCACCAGCACCCTCAACACTGCTTCCACACTATAAACATGCAAACCAATTATGCATCACCAGTCAGAGCCTATCTCTCAAATAGTTCAAACAAAATGAAAAAACCTATAGTTTCACGCAGAGCAGAGCAGATGGATTGCTAGAGCCCAAAGCAGTCTAGAAAATAGAATGAGCAGGGACCCGCTGGCAACAAGCAGCAGAACGAGTGTGGACACCTGAAGATAAATATCTAGACTAATCACCGATCGGGATGTCGTTGGTGATTAGTCTAGATATTTATCTTCATTTTTATTTTTTAAAAATTCCATATTTAGTCAAATTTTGACTCACTGGAGTCGACGTTTCGACTAACCGATGTCAAAACTTTGACCTAGTTTGGTCTAACAATCGACCATTCTGTGTCGAAATGTGGCATCGTGGGTTTGGCATCCTGGTCGAAGCGGCCAAATATTTTGACCAATATTTGTCTAAATTGTGACTCACTTTGGTTGAAACCCACACAAGAATTGGTCTAACATTCAACCAATTTGTGTCAAAATTTTTCGTTGTGGGTTTGGCATCCTGGTCGGGAAGTCTAAATATTTTGACCAAGTAGGGTCGAAAGGTCTGAAGATTTTGACCTATTTTGGTTGACAGTTCGACCTGATGAATTCCCAATACCAATGTAATTTTTGAACAAGAGTCATGTCAAACTTTCGACATGAAAATGTTATGTCATACATTCGACCCAAAAAATAGTGACCAAATGGTTGGTCGAATAGTCAACCAATATTGGTAGAAAATTCGACCAATTGGCCGTCAAAAATAGGTGCAAATTATACTAGTGTTGGTTCCACCCTTAAAGACAATTTAAATGGATTGTCCTCAAAGATTGGGACAAGAAGACAAGATGAGTGGACAAGATGTTCTTTCAAATTGAGTGATTGAGATTGAATTTGGCTTGATCCATGTGAGCTCCTTCTTTAAATCTTATTGGTTGAGGCTTTTGCCTCCCATGTGGGTTTGAGAGAAAGTAAGACTTAATTAATTGAATTTAATTAATTTGTTTAGCCATGTGTACCCCTTGAGTGGGTTGATTTGATTTAATTCAAACTATACAATTAATTGGATTAATTGCACATTGATTTAATTTATCATGATTTGATAGGTTTTAATTGATCTTTATGGCTTTTATTTTTAATTAAATTGAATTGAAGCTTGATTTTAATTTCGATTGGCTAAATGCTTGTTTTGATTCAATTTCTTTGATTGTGCCTTGATTTGCCTTGATTAATCACATGAATGAGTTTGTCCACTTTTTGGTGATAACATGATGTATTGTTCAAGTTACTTGGTTATTTCATAATATGATGAGTATGAATAAATTAATGTATTTTCAATTTTGCTTAGTATATCCACTAATTACTATGTGTGAGTGTCACTCAAGCATGGACTTGAGTAATCAAGAGGGTGGAAACAATATTCAAGTGTTATGGGTTACATATACAAGGCTTTAACCAAGAGACATGGATCCATCATGAAAGGTACAAATTATTATTTATCTATAAATGATATTCATTGTTTATATTATCTTAAGGTGTTTACGAGTTAATATTTTTTTACATAAACCTTAGAGAGTAGTCTCAAAGATTAACATGATGCCATTATAACCTATAACAACTAAGTAGATAATAAATGATCAATAATTCCACATATGCAATATTTTGTACATAAGATGAAATAAATATATTTTATTATAATTTATTTTATGTACAAATAAAAGGTTTGAGCTATGTATGCCTATACACACCCTTTAAGAAAAAAAGATATAGATTGATTTAACGACATATATAATTAGTTCAGTTCTCCATTTAAATAATGAATATATATGATATTTAATTATTTGAAATAAATATGATTGAGTAATATTGAACATATAATTATATAAAATAGACACTTAAATGTGTCTAAAAGATATTTGGATATGTCTATTTAACTCTAAGAATCCTATTAAACTTTAGGTGTTCAATGGATTCACCCTTCCACCGACACAGAATTATCTGAATATACTATTTGAGATTTGATTTTTTTAGCCAATTTCTTACTATTGCATACTTAATCATAACTATGTGACACACAATTGAGCAAGAATTCCTTCAAGTAGTTTTACCCACCGAGAAACTCCCTCATCCCACTTCATATAGAATGGGAGATAATACATTTAATGATGAAGGGTTACCGATCAGAGGTGATCAAAACAAAGCAGTGATGATGCATGGTCATCCTTGAAGGAATTTAAGATATTAGATAGAATTAATGGTCGTTCTGGAGGAGGCATGGTAAATTTAACCATGGTTTTGACTAAAAGATGGGAAGCTATTTAAAAAATATATATGCTAAGTTCTCACGGTACGACCTACCAAGAACCGAAGGTCCTTTCCATGATTGAATCAATGGGAGATGGAGGGAGGTCAGGAATTCACCAGGTGACATTTTCTAAAAAGGCCAAATGTAGAGTACAGGGGATGGATGTACTAG
The DNA here is from genome assembly GCA_027943335.1 of Chamaecyparis obtusa. Lineage (NCBI taxonomy): Eukaryota > Viridiplantae > Streptophyta > Pinopsida > Cupressales > Cupressaceae > Chamaecyparis > Chamaecyparis obtusa. Next base: position 1,654,476 of record BSBK01007326.1, on the reverse strand, counting down.
AGAGAAAGAGATGACATGATAATTAAGAGGAATAGCATTAAAGACTAGTTGACACTCCTGGGTACATATCTTGGAATGATTACACTGTGATAGGAGAGTTTTTCTTTGACAGGGAGAGTTGGGCTTTTGGGGAGCAAAGGAAGGAAATTGCATGTGAGAGGGGGCCAAAAAGACACAATATAGGAACCCTCATAGGAATGTCATGGCCTAGGGGGGGGGGGGGGGGGGTGGGGGGGTGTATCGGAACTGATTCTTGCTAGCAGGAAAGACTTCAATGCTTTCGACAGTCATGGATCTACTCTTCATGTAAATTTCACCATTTCTAGTCACTGCAACAAGCTCAACAATACCTTAAGGGAAAGGACTGAATTTTGTGGGGTAGAAATTGTTGATGGAGCTTTTGCGGTCCATGAACATCCTTTCAAGAAAAGCATCACATTCTTACTTGGAAATGAGGGTACAGGACTTTCAAGCAAGAGATGGGAATTTGTGACTTCCTCGTTTACATATCACAATAAGGTTGTGGCACGACTGCACTAAATGTCACCATAGAAGCATCTATTGTCCTCCAACACTTGCAGACAAAGGATCCTTGAACACTTGGAATGATTTCTCCTTTGTTCATTATTGGTGAAATGGACATGGTCCCTGGTTGTGAGGACATTTTCACATAGCATTCCATCAAACAGCCCAAGGATGATTGCATTCCAAGATTTTTGAATCAAACTCATGCGTGCTAGGATTATTTTTTGGGAGATTCCTAAAGCCTTTCAAACACTACACATTTCTAGAAGGAGAAGGTAATTATCACTATTGACTTGAAATTTCTTAATTATTCTTGTATAATATGTTTGTAAACCCTGCAATCACTAAATTCAAAAGGTCAACATCTCTCTTTCAAGAAAACTAAAAGTATTACTTCAGGTTCAATTCCTATTATGCCCATAATCATGAGCATTTCAATCCATTAAACACCCCTTTAATGCATTTGGTAACCAAGTTAGGCGAGGAGTCTGTAGTTTCCTATTGCCTGTAGTTGTACTTAAGCTTTTCAACTTTAATATTTGACGTAAACTACATACAAGTTCATACCCTTTTTTTTAAATCTTTCATAATGGCATAGACCGGGAGGACACTTGTAGATTATTTGGTCCTTTTATACTTGTACATTTAAAGCCTTCAATCTCCATGCTTTTTGCATGTGTCGCTGGAATCCAGATGAGAACCTTATCAACTATTGCCTTGTTCCTGTTTCCTTTTATTTATTTCTTAGTTGAAGTTTTGAGTAGCTATTAATATTTATCCTTTTTCAGTCTAACACAAGGTTTAGATAATAAATATCAGAATACAAAAAAAAATGATAATTCCATGAATATTGGCTATAAATGCTAAGCTAATATTGCAATGGAAAATATCTTCTTAGATCAGAGTATTATTTTCTTTATGTCTCATACAATGGTTTATACTTCTTGAAATTGTAAATTATATTGAATCTCTTATGTCTTATACACATATTGATATTAGTATCTTCTTCTAAATTGTTTCCTTCTAAAGGATTTATTGTTGGAAGAACAAATTGATCAAGGGTTGATTTTGGATACATACTAGTAATTATCAAATTCTTGTCGCTTCGATTTACTATATTATAGGGATCCTTATCAAGAGAATCATCTACCAATCTAGAATGTTCTTTCATCATCATATTGTTAAATTTTGGTATTATGATTAGTATGTTAGTTTATTGAAAACTATAGGAGTTTATATTGTGTGTGAAGGTTCACATGGCTTATTATATACACAATTAAAATTTGAAATTATTGCAAGCATCCACTTTGATTTCTTTATTAAAAATTATCTTAGTTTAATTACCATTACGAGTTGATGTTTATAATCCTAAATATAGATTTATCAAGTCTAAAATAGAATATAAGTTTTCTAGAATTTGAGGGAGAGGGGTTGAGGACTTGATTGCTTGTTGATCGTATATTCAAGGGAATGAATTATATGGTAGGTTAATTGTGTAGCTCTAGTTTTGAAGTTTATTGGGATATAACTTTGTATGTACAAATTTCAACCCATGTTGGGGACATCATGTAAAATTTGCATAGTCTTTTAGAATCGATGTTATAGGTCATGTTAATGTTTCTCTAAACATGGTTATGTAAGGAAACTCAGGTGCGGAAACAGCTTCCTACACTAATCTCTAAAGGAAAGTATTGTGCAAATTCTTTTAAATCCTTACAATTTCAGATTCATTAACTACTTTAACAATGATATTGCAGCCATATACCATGCATACAGAAAATAGAGAATGACATAATGATTTACCCTGGGGAAACCTTTTGGTAAAAACCCAGCACTCCAAAACCTGCACAGTGTATTAATCAAAACTATTACAGTTTACAATACACTTGCAATGCAAGTTCTTTCAGAAGATTTTCCATTTCTTGAAGACAAAACATGGTAGCATAAAATGTTCCAAAAATACACTAACTTCTCTCTTCGCAACCCTAAAAAATGCTTATATCATGTGCTTCCTTTTTTAGGGCAACTTCCAAAGATAGCCGTATTAGGGTTTTACCATTCTTCGAGAAAATAGGAACCCGAAAAAAAATCTCACCCCATGATTGGGGAAGAGTGTACAGTACTCAATTTTATCAGTTGCCACATGTCTTCACCTATCATTGAATCTTCTAGACATAGCTCTTACGTGTCATAGGAATCTGTCATAACTGTTTCAGCCATGATCTCCTTACACACAATTCAAGATGCTGACATATCAAGTGGAGTGACACATCAACATGCCAACTAGACATGTACACTCACACTTAATTACATTATTTTCAAGAAATACATTTTACAAAACAAATAATAAGAATAGGAATTATCCAAGGTTGAGACACCTTATTCCTAACAAGTTATAGTGTTATAAAGTCTTAATCTCATCATATGATTATTAGATATTAATTTTACATTAAAAAAAGGAAAATGCAAAAAAATGAAGGATCTCTATACCTCAATTTTTATACTATCTTAATGGTTATTTAGATTTTATAGTATCAGGATGCAACATGGTTAAACTAAATCTATTAATCTGAAGAGTTGTAAACATTATAGAAAGTATTAACATAAGGATGACTTGGATTAACTTTGTTAGAGTGTCTAGGCTCCCTTAAGAATAATCTGTCTATCGGCTTTATATTAGTGACATGGAAAGGAAGTTCACCATTGATCATAATGGTGCAAAGAAAAAAAAAGGGGATTCTACTTTCTCGGGGGTTGGCTAGGACCTTAGAGGCCTCATGATGCCATTTCGATGGGAGGAGAGCATGTACTTTGTTATTATTTTCCATTTGGAACTCATCTAATGATAATCATACATCAATTTAGGAAATTTGTTTGAATGAAACTTTAGGGTATTTGGTAAGAAGCTTATTGGGTAACTACTTAGTAAACCTACTTTATTGGGAATGTAACTATTAGGGATCAAATTAATGGATTCCTTGAAAAGACTCAGGTAACTTGTACTTGAAGAATTAAATTAATAATGGCTTACTCTTTCTTCATAGCTCATACATTCCTTTCGTTTGTCATTAGTATGATGTAAATACTTCTTAATTTATCTATTTAACATATTGATGAAAGAATTATCTTCATGATTATGTATCTAACCTTTAACGGATCTTATATTATGCACCTAGTTGGTAGTCTTTTATGCAAGAACAAGTAATTGGGATGAGAGAGAAAATATATGGAGCTTGAAGAGAGTCTCAGGTATGCAATAGCAAGTATTGATCATTCTTTGGATGTTGTTATAAAGTTTATTGTTCTAGCTAGATGTGTTATCACACTAGTGCATTTGACCCACATTTCCGACCAAGCATTAAAATGGTTTTCCTTGGTCGGTTTAGAGAAGGAAATTTTTTATTTTTTTTAATCCATTCTTGTGTTGGTCATAATTATGACAACCATGATAGGTCATAATTCCGACCAACACATCAATATAACTTTAAAAAAAACATAGGGATCATTTTATTTCATTTTGTTATATTATGCGCGTGGGAAAGTAGAGGTCAAGGAGGGTAAAAGGAGGGAATCTATCAACACCACCTATGCATCTAGCCTCAACTCAACCTGTAAGTACCACTCTTCATTAGTAAGTTGACCCCATTTCACCTTTGTGCTACTACTGCACGCGTTTCATCTAATCTTCACTGGTTTAATACATGATTAATATATATTGTATATTTGGTTTTTTATTCGTAGGTTTGAAACCCTAATCTCTGCACTTCTAATGGTGTTCATGCCACCATTAGAAGTGGTGTGAACACCATTATAACTTTTAAAAAAATAGAGGGATCATTTTAGGACATTTTGTTATATTCCACACGTGACAAAGCAAAGGTGAAGGAGGGTATCTGTTAACACCGCCTACGCATCTAGCCTCGAATCCACCTATAAGCACCACTCTTCATCAGTAAGTTGACCCTATTTCACCTTTGTGCTACTACTACATGCATTTCATCTGATCTTCACTGGTTTAATACATGATTAATATATATTGTATATTTGGTTTTTTATTCGTAGGTTTGAAACCCTAATCTCTGCACTTCTAATGGTGTCCATGCCACCATTAGAAGTGGCATGAACACCATTAGAAGTGGCCCATGAATTGGGGAAAATATGTCGAATGATGCAATAAGAGAACCATGGTTGTTGATAGATTTGAAAGTCTTAGTTGGTTGAAAGTCTTAGTTGGATACCCATCTTAATCAAAATCTCTCAACATTATCAACATATTCCGTAAAGGTTTGCATATGCATGTTTTATAATATATTATATGTAATGAGCAAGAAAAATGAAACCGTCAATAGGGCCTTTGGAAAATAACACTGCCAATAGGGCCTACAAAAATAAATGCAGTCAAACAAAATGATGTGCACAAAAAAACAATTAGCAATCATAGAGGATGCCATATAAAATAAGACTTTATAATGGAAATGCTTTAGTAATGCTTCAATTCAATTACAAATATTAAAAATAGCATGGCAATGATGTACATCTATCCAAAATATAGAACATATACAATAAGATATTTATCCACATCATTGCTTTATGTTTACATTTGGTAGCCATTTTTTTTTTAAAAGTGAACCCTTCTTTCACATTTGCACTCCAAGTAACCTACTCAGAGGAGTTTCCATCTGAATAGAAGTGCCTACCACTAGTATTGAAAGGCACATGGCATAAGTTCTTTGCAAACAAATGGTAAGCAATGGCATATATGTCACTTTTCATATAATAGATCCTCAGACTCATTTCAAGCTCAAAGCTCTCATCCTTATGGATGTATCATGTACTAAATGCCCTACTAACGGTACCCATTTCCAAATGATTCGAAACCGATATTGATCAGGCATATATCAGAAGAATAGTTTGTTCTCATATCAAAGACATAAAATTTTCATAGAGGTGGTTCTATTGAACTAATTTAGTTAAATGAGATTAGCAATGTGTAGAACAAGACATATAACAGTGAGAGATATCAAGTTAGGTAAATAGAATACTTCTTTCTTAAAAAAACATGCACAGGATGGCCACAACTCTTGGAAACACAATTCATTCCTACCTTCTCATCAAAAAATGCAAACTAAGTCCAAGAACTTTGTAACTATTTGTGCTGATAATTTTAGTATCTGGGATTACATGGGCACAATAGAAACTTTTAGTGGGTAGGTCGTAAAGTATCTCATGGTTAATAACCTTTGTTCTGATTAAAATAAAATCATAGTCCACAAAGAATACTCAATATTCAAAGGTGGAATCCATAACCCCTTACTTCTAGGACTCCATAACCCACCCATACCAACTTACTTCTAGGACTCCATAACTCCAAACAGTCTTGAAAAATGATTCCAAACAACAAATTTTCAACTTTATTTAATCATACCCACTCAGGAATCTCCAACCTTCATTGAGAATCCCCAACCAACAACTAGTGCTTGTTAAGTGCACCCTTCACTGTGTTCTCCACGAGGACTATCAAAACAACATAGGATACACCTAGGACATCTCCCACCAAAACCAAAGTGATCACAAGGGTGGGAGTGATCAACATATGAGGCCATTTCACTTGGAGCCTTATCATACTAAGCCTTTTTATCATATGATGTCCATACCTCATAAGAATATGAACTTACATTAGTATATGTATATTTATACTTATTATATAATGCACCATTATGTTCACATAAATTCCTATTTTCATATGCATTATAGCTTTTCAAACCAGTCATTGTAGGTGCACGAGGAGACCTAAACATGCATGTGTCATAAATGAGACAAAAAAGAATACACCCATTGTCAAACTTCATGTGAGTCAGGTACAAATATGCATTTTCCATACATATCTATCAAAGCATTTTCCACTGTAATATTCAATGAAAATCCCCCTTCCATTATGCTTCGATGGATGCCCATACCTTAATGTTCTAACACTCCCGTTTCGGCACAGGCTGGTAGGATGCTAGCAAAAGTCATGGAGTTTGGATTTACACCTGCTAATTGCATTTCCTTAAAATTTTCCATGGCCTTCTCAATAGTCATAGCATTCCATGAGACCACATTTCTTTGACCCTTAATTTCTCTGTTGCAAAGTTAGACAATAGATTTTTCCTTTCTAGTTTTAACTGCATCATTTACCTTTAGAATATAGAGAGTTGGCGCTCCTCAAAAGTCCAGATCAACTCAATTCATCATGTTAATATAAATTCTCTTCATGTGTGATGGATGTATTATGATGGTTTATCCATAGCTTCATTAAGCACCATACTTCTTTATTGTTGTCTTGATGATAATTGACACAATATGTCATCTTATGAACATGACTAATTATGGGTTTACTTGATTGGATAGTAGAATCATGATTTACATGTTGATAAGGTGGTTGTCCACAAGATTGTCATTCTTGATAACATGTGAGCTTGGTAGTGATTTATGGAGATACTCGATATCTATCATCCTTGATCATAAAACATTCTCATATTGCATTTCTTTGATGTGCTCCTTGATGCTAAATAGGAAAATTATCTTATTGAAATAATTCATGATTTTCCTTGATACATTTGATGTGTATTGACTATTTTTGGAAAGAATATGCAAACTATCTACTTGAACTCTTACTTGCTATGTACAATTTGCCACTATCTCCTAACTATCTTGAGGTGCTCAAGGTCTGCCACCCCTTGACCACATGTGTTTTATTGCTATTATGTTACTAGGTTAAAGATGGGGACATCACACTATCTATAGAAGACTGTCATGAAACACTCGATCTTGTGACTAAATAGAACTATCCTTTTTGAAACTGTCACATTAAGAAGTATAAAAGGTTATGTCTTTCATGATACACCCTTGAGATGAATGTCACATTCATGTTCCTTTCACCTTGTCTATAGTAGTTTGACCCCACCTACACATCTAGCCTCGACTCCACCTATAAGCACCACTCTTCATCAGTAAGTTGACCCCATTTCACCTTTGTGCTGTTGCTACATGTGTTTCATGTGATCTTCACTAGTTTACTACATGATTAATATATATTGTACATTTTGTTTTTTATTCATAGGTTTGAAACCCTAATCTTTGCACTTCTAATTGTGTTCATGCCACCATTAGAAGTGGAGTGAACACCATTAGAAGTGGCCCATGAATTGGGGAAAATATGTTGAATGATGCAATAAGAGAACCATTCGAAATATGTCATTTTTCTTTGAAAAGTACATGACTTCATCCTTTATTCTTTGTCTTTTCAATTGAGATCATCATATTAACCATTTTATAATCTTTGACTCAACTGTGTCTAAGAACTCTTCCTTTCATTGTCTGTGTGTCTATCATTCTTTCCTTACTGTGATTCAAAATTGAACCTTTCTAGTAATCTCTATCACCACTATCACATTTTCATGACTTACACCCACTATTATTCATCCTCATAGTCATCATTTCAAAAGGACTACTTTATTTCTATATCTCTATCATTAATAAAAAACTATCACCCTCTAATCTCTTCGGTTAGACTTGATTTGTCTTTAGATAAAAGGTCTATATCATATGCACTTGGATTGTCATATTAATTTCTCTTAGCTATCCTTTAACATCATGATTGTCATTTAAATCTAATGATTTAGGGCCTTTGTTGATGAAAACATTGTCCTCTTATTTGCCCTCTATCATTGATGTTGTTGACTCTGGAAGACTATAATGGTTGTTTACTGGCTACCCTTCAATAGGACACTTGACTGTACCTATTTGAACATAGTTCAAATCCCAAAAATCTGCATTTCTAGGACTTACACCAACTATTATTCATCCTCACAGTCATCATTCCAAAAGGACTACTTTATTTCTATATCTCTATCATTAATAAAAAAAACTGTCACCCTCTAATCTCTTCAGTTAGACTTGATTTGTCTTTAGATAAAAGGTCTATATCATATGCACTTGGATTGTCATATTAATTTATCTTAGCTATTCTTTAACATCACAACTGTCATTTAAATATGATGATTTAGGGCCTTTGTTCATGCAAACGCTGTCATCTTATTTTCCCTTTATCATTGATGTTGTTGACTCTGGAAGACTATGATGGTTGTTTACTGGCTTCCCTTCAATATGACACTTGACTATACCTATTTGAACATAGTTCAAATCCCAAAAGTTTGCATTTCTAGGATTGTTCAGCATTGCCCTAGTCAATCCATGTTTGTATGCTTGCTGCCCATACCAACCTATATCACCTGCAATGTTTCCTTGCTTATGAAGAGGAATAGTATCACCAAAACACATTATTATCTTGTATTTATCCCTGCAAGTTAGTGGTATTAACTGGAATTTCTCTTTACCTTTGTGAACAATATATGTATTAGAGTAGCCATCATGAATTGTCCTTCTCATACATTGCCATGGTCTACCTAATATCATATGCCCACAATTCATAGATATGACATCACACCAAACCTGATCATGATATGGCCCAATTGATAAATTGACAAGATTAAGCATATTAATTAAGTGTACCTACCTCGACTGTACCTATGGGACAGTGTACTCCAAAATTGCAAAGAAATTAAGTGTACTCCAAATAGACTGCCCTCTACAAAGAACCGACTAGAATCTATTAACCAACCTTATAACTGTCAAATCATAATGCTTTAAAATCAATTACCTATCGGTGTATCCCTTGCGAGGGAGAGAAGCCAAACACATAAAGAACATGCACATAAACACGACAGCTAAAAAACTTAAATGGAATACACCAAGAAGTACCAAATGATGAATGCTCAATTGTTGTAATGGCAAAGCAATATCAGAACCGTCCATTTCTAGAACTTGATTTTTCTATAGTCCTAATGATTTTTCTTATTTCTTGAACATTGTTGACATACTTAAATGGAATACACAATACCAAATGATGAATGCTCAATTGTTGTAATGGAAAAGCATCAAAACCGTCCATTTCAAAAATTTGATTTTGTATAGTCTTAATTATTTTTCTATAGTCCTAATGATTTTGAAAATTGTTGACAAAGAGTGTTTCTTTTTTTTATTATAGTATAAATGATTTTTCTATAGTCATAATGATTTTTCTTATTTCTTGTCTTTTGTCCCTTTTTTATTTCCTATGTCTGTGCTTCGTGGCAGGATTTTGTCACCTTCTTTTGATGGTATATTTCATTCACTCTATGTGGAATACTATTTTGTTCACTATTTTATTTCAGCTTGATATTTCTTTCATTTTTCATATACACAGAGACTACACATGCTGATAAAAAAATGAGCTATTTGATTTAGGTTTACTTTTTATTATTGTAAATGGTTAATATTTCTGATGGTACTCCTTGGTGTATTCCATATAAAAATAATTATATAAAAATAATAAATGTAGTAACGATGGTGCGGTGCATTATTGATATAGGCTTGATGACTCTTCCCAATGTGCCAAAATGTCAATGTGGTGGTGGGCAATGTGTGTTGAACACTTCACGGACACAGAACAACCCTGGATGACAATTTTGGTGCTGCTGAAATAGAAAAAAGGTTGCTAATGTGTATATATTTAATGTTTCTAATGTAAATACTATTCATTATATTATAAGAACTAATGTATACTGGGCATCACAGGGAAATAATGGCTGCAGATACTTTAGTTGGGTTGATGACAACTCATCTGCATCTATCTGCCCATCTCCACTTATCTGCGATGAAGCATTTGAGTGCAAAACGTGTCAAGCTAGGGAAAATGCCAAAACTATATTTTTACGATGCCTTCTTTGTATTGTAATCACATATCTTTGTTGCGACCATATGCGGAGATGAGCTGAGGAATTAGTCAGTTTAGTATTTTCATATTGTAACTAATATTTTAATATAGATATGGCATAACTTCTCTTTCCCTCAAGTGCGCATATATATGGTTTACATCTTTTTTTACCATAATTCTTCATGTTTATGGCTTAGGTGAGCCCCAATATGCTATCAATCACATGATTTAACGTATAGTGTTTTCTTGGTTATTCCATTTGTTCCTTGATGCATCAATTCAACCACACCCACTCCACTTCACGTGGATGTCTTTGAAATAAACTCCTAACTCTAATAAACTGACTGTAACTACTAACTAACCTTATAAAACAACAGCAGCTATGAACGATCGCTTGCCAACATCTGTTGAATACAAGTTCCTTGAGAGATCAATCAATCGGGATGAGTGGACGAGGATGATGAGATGGGGGAAGTGGAGCTAAATTTTGATGAAAAGGAAGCTCAATCTGGCTGCAATTAGGAAGAAGAAGAAGATGCTTATCGTTGAACACAGATTGAAGAAGAGTACTACAGAGAGCAGGCCTACAGTACCAAGGAAGTTTGACAAGAACAAGGAATATGGCTTAAAAAGAATGGGAAGATATCTTTCTTGCCTGGGCTTGGATCCTTTGACAATTAGCTTGATAATAAATGAAGCAGATGAGAGTTGAGAAATTAGCTTCCCAAGAAAAATCTTGTAAATGAACTATGTGTACCCCAATTCATGTGCCTTCTGCGCATGCCTAAATGACATATTTGAAACAACAAGGGTAAATTTAGCCTTACCCTTGTTGTTTCAAATATATCATTTGGGTACGCACAGAGGGCACATGAATTGGGGTACACATAGTTCATTTATGGGATTTTTCTTGGGAAGCTAATTGCTCATCTGTCACCCACATTATTATGAAGCTAATTGTTGAAGGATCTAGGCCCAGGCTAGAAAGATGTCTTCCCAAACACATAATAAACATGCACATAAACACGATAGTTGAGAAACATAAATGTAGATTTCACAATAGCTGAGAAACATAATTGTAGGCATCATGCTCACAATTTTTTGGAGACAACGTAATTGAGTTGTATACCCAAGTGATGGAGAGCAATTTTTGCACCTCCGATTCCAAGTTGACACTGTGGGATCCAAAGACCATAGATAAGGATTACTAAAGCACAATCATGTGTCACCTTTTAGGATAACTTATCAACACAGCTGAATTTTAGTATTTCTGACTAAAAAATAATTTTGGTCAAACATATGGTCTAGCTAGATTCATTCTAGCTAATTTAGATAAGTGCTTTAACTTTTCCAATTGGAAATATCTATTAAATGCATGTTTTATACCACTTTCGGTCCAATTACCATAAAAAAAAATTACTTCAGAAAAGTGGCATTTTAATAACTCCTAATCTTTTTAATGATATTTTTTTAAAAATAAAAAAATACCCTTTTGTAGAGATCAGAGTCAATAATATCGTCATATAGATTTTATAGTGTTTTAATTAGACATAGTTTATTGTAATTAAAAAATATTGCAAGTAGGTATTTTAACAGTCAAAGAGATGTTGATTCGGAGAAAGAAAAAAATAGTAAATCATATTAAATAAATTTGAAAAACATATGCTGCGCTAGAGGAGAGAGTCTTCTTCAAGAATATATATTTGCTTTTTTTATTGGGATAGATTTGTTATGAAAAATATGTTGCGAGATGAATACTGTTGATTTCAGTGAGTTGGAATTTTTATTGTTATAAAAGATAAAATATAGGTCACAAACCAATTTTTCCTTCTTCATGCACTAGCTATATATGTCATCTATGACATATTTTGAAATTAGGGGAAAAAATCTTTATTTCCATATAATTTTTTGGTGGGAACTAGACCCCTAATTTTTAGCATTTTTCAGCAACTAAAAAATCATCTTTAAAAATTTAAAAAGCATATTAATTCTTATTTAAAAAAATTATTAAAAATATTAATCATAAAATTCATCCATTTTATCACATTTAATTAGTTTACATCATCTTCAATTTCCAAACATAAATGTCATTTTTATACTACTGAAGTTGAATAGCTTTGATTTTGTTAGCCTCTTCCTTTGTAAAAGGGTGACAACTTATTGTGCTTTCACCTAGGAATAAATTTAGAGAGTGGAGGAGGGCCATAACGACAAAAATAATACAGGACGAACCTCAAGTTAAATGAGGCAACTGTAAACATTTTAATAGATTTTGATTATTAAATAATGAAATTTGCATATACTCGTGTTCTAAGCCCCCTCATTACATGATTTATTATTGTAAGCCCCCTCTAACTTACGCATCTAGAAAATGAAACTACAACCTATTGGGATTGAGACAAACCTTATAGAACAACAATAGCTAGGAAGGATCGCTTGCCAACATCTGTTGAATACATCTGTAGATCATGAATACAAGGTCCTCCAACAGATGTATTCAATATGTTGGCAAGCGATCCTTCCTAGCTGTTGTTGTTCTATAAGATTTGTCTCAATCCCAATAGGTTTTAGTTTCATTTTCTAGATGCATGAGTTAGAGGGGGCTTACAATAATAAATCATGTAATGAGGGGGCTTAGAACACTAGTATATGCAAATTTCATTATTTAATAATAAAAATCTATTAAAATGTTTGCAGTTTCCATATCATTTAACTTGAGGTTTGTCCTATATTATTTTTGCCATTATGGCCCTCCTCCGCTCTCTAAATTTATTCCTTATCTATGGTCTTTGGATCCCGCAGTGTCAACTTGGAGTCGGAGGTTTTGAAGTTGCTCTCCGTCGCTTGGGTATACAACTCAATTACATTGTCTCCAAAAAATTGTGACCATGATGCCTACAATTATGTTTCTTAGTTGTTGTGTCCCAGGACCCCTTATGACCCTTTACGACCATTTACAATCCCTAAGAATACATCTTAGAGGTCTTAAAATATCGTAAAGGGTCACAAGAGGCTCCTAGGAGGGGCCAGATGAGCTTCCACCTTCATGTGGTTGGCCCTGTTAAGTAGAGAATGTTATACTCTTCTTGAAACAAAGAGAAGCTCAATAATTTAAGGTCTCAGCCCATGGACAAATTAAATTAGACTTACTATCCAAATTGGTACATTGATGAGAATCAATGATGGGCTGGAGTTTTTAGATTTTGAGCAAACTTATATGCAATGGAGGCCAGAAGGGATTTTTGTGGAGTTTTCCTAGATGTGGAGATTTTCTAGAGTGGCTATATACATACGAGGGTTTCCAGATTGAGTACTAGTGTCGTCTATAAAACCTTCACAAATATCTTTATCTTAGTTTCTATAGTATTGAAAAAAATGAGTGGGTTGGACATTAGTGGTGGATCTATTCTCTCTTATCATTCTTCATAGTAAACAATAAACAACAACGACATCATATTGTTGTGCTAATTTGATTTTATATATATATATATATATATATATATATATATATATATATTTATTTATTTATTTATTTATTTATTTAAATAAATTTTCTGTCGCTTTTTCGACAAACCAAGAATAGACATATCGATGAGAGTGCTATATATTTGACGTTTAGTCTGACGATTTGTCGTCACAATTTTGACCAACATTGGTCGCAGAGATAAACGCTATAGCCGACAATTCTTCCAGGTTGAAGCAATTATTTTGACATAGTTGTCGTCGATAATTCAACCACTGTTGACGTCGCAATTTTGACAGTGATATGATGGGTTGTATTATCGATGAAAAAACTCTGATGACAGTTATGGTCGATTAGCCAGTAAATGGGCATCTAATAATCGACTAAACCTCATTGAAAAACAAGCTAAAATTTACTAGTGTCAGGTTGGATTTTGGCAAAAAAATTTAACAAGAGAAACCTTACTATATTGCTTGATCTATGTAGCATGTTCTTGTATATTTAAAAAAAAATTGTGATGCTATTTCTGATGTTTGAGGAGATTTAATGGGTTGTGTGACGTCCAGTCTAGTGTGTAAACGTTGGGCATTACAGTATACTAGCCAAGGAAAACAAATCCATTATCCACACACGACACCAAGGACCACTACTACATAGAGTGGGGGTTAAAGATAAATTTTGAGACAGATTTTTAATAAATTGTCTTCATCTAAGACAAAAAGAAAGTTGTGTATTGTCTCAAATATGTCTTTAACCGAGCGTCTTACTATATTGTCTTAAAAAATTGTCTCAATGAGACAATATGGAACATAAGTATTTTTGTCTCTTTGAGACAAGAATATTGTCTTATTGAGACAAAAATACTTATGTTCCATATTGTCTTATTCAGACAATTTTTTAAGACAATATATTAAGGCGCTCGGTTAAAGACATATTTGAGACATGCTTTAACTATGGATGTTTCCCACTTGGTGGGCATTTAGCTCTAGGTGGGGGGGGGCCTAAAATTATATGGAGTTAGACAAACATTCATTCTTGCTTGCTTCTCCCCTAACCTTAAGAAGGCCTCTAAATCGATAGATGGCACCACATGGTTCGAATCGTCTTCTGCTTCGGGAAGGGCTTTCTTGAGAGTGCCAACCAAACAAAGTCCCTCTCTCCAATTCGGGGATATCTCATCATTATAGCACTCGGTAGAGAGAAAGCTTCTTATAAATCTCAATCATCCAGCAAGCCCTATAGTTCCCTCCCACCCGGGCCATACACAACTTCTTTTTGTCTTAAATGAAAACAATTTATTAAAAATCTCTCTCAAAATTTATCTTTAACCCCCACTCTTTGAAGTAGTGATAAATGTATTATGTGTGAAATTTGTTGTTTAAATTTTTATTCAAATTACTCTACTTCTAGTGAGAAACAGAGCTTGCTATGCAATACCTTTACGCTTGTTTAAAAAATGGTAGCCATCATTGTTGAACCACAACCAAGATGAAACCCACTATACAAAAAGCATTGATTCTGAAACTTGATTTTGAAACATAATCTTGAATTCCTTCTTATCTTAAAATACAGGAACATGTTAGTTTGAGAGTTCCAAAAGCAATGCAATACCTTATGCATTTTGGCATAACAACTTTAGTGTTGATAATTCATTCGGGGAGATTAAAAATGCAATCCTATAGACATACCCTCAATCTCAACTCATTCTACATTATATGAGAATTTATTTTTCTCTTTTTTTTTAATGAAAAATTTTCCCACCCAATAAAACTTAAAACCATACTTGGATCTACAATCAATGTTTTTAATTTCCTTTTAATATCTTAAGAGAGAAATCTCTTATGGGAACTAATCAAAATGTTATGTTGATTTCCAACTTGATGTGCCCAAAGTGAACTCTAAATCAGGAAAGCTTGAAGCCTTTAGATTTATCAGTTGTGAAGAAACTAATTTGTTATGGAAACACTGAAGAGTGTTGTGTAACTTCATCTAGTGACTCAACTGCATGAAATGAAAGTGGAATCAAAATGTTACACAGTTGAATTCAAAAGCACAATGCAAGACAACTAATATTTCTATTTTTTTAATATGATAATAATCAAAGTGGGTAAGCCAAAAGATCATACCTCATTCTGATCAATGGATGTGTGAAGATGAGATTGAGATAAACTATTATTCTCCAACTGAAGTAGATTTCTTGACCAGCTTCCAATTATTGATGAGAAAGAAAGTAGCCCATTATAAATTAGTCTATTCATTTTTTGTACATTACAATCATAATTGAATAATTTAGAGAAGATTTCTTAATTTCTAAGTGATAGTGGTTTAGGGTTATTAATTTCCCAATAAATTAATTATGTGCACATGGCCTCCTATGCAATCCAATTGAACTCTTTTAAAAGCTTGAAGAAAATGTTGACTTAATTTTTAAGAGAATGAACATTACCTTGAAGAAATGTTCTGTAAATTTTGATAAATTTCTTCTAGATTTCATGAAATAATGTGGGATTTGAGCCTCCTCCGTTAACTTCATTAACATTAGGATCAGTTTCTATCTCCCCTTTACTTTCTTTGTTGATTTTTGAAGAAGAAATGAAACTGGACTGAAAATCTTCAAACTTTTTCATGGAAGAATCTCCTATTGTATCACAGGGCCCTATAATTGCAATTGTAAATTCAAGAAAAAGATAAATAAATAATTTTCAATAATGAAACCTGATTCAAACCATAAATTATTTATGATGCACTTTGATTGATTCAATTCTGAAAATGGGGTAGAGAAACTAATTACAACACTCAAAAGACTTCAAAATAAACAAACAAAAATCAATCATCTGTACTATAAAATAATTTGGCTAACCTTACAGGCTTGTATGGAAAATTGCATGCTAATGAGTTAAAGCTGGGCAAGATCTTAATTACATGCAGGTTTTTTAGTTGTCTTCGGTGTTCGATACATCTGCAGCAACCAAACAAAAAACAAGAGACAGCCAATTCATTTATGTGTTGTGAATGGATAACTCGATTTCCTATGTGAAATTTCAAAATTAGATTTTTATGCCTCTAAAAAAAAATTATGAGAACTTTCCAAGACCCAGAAATAGATTTCAAGTAGAAAATCTTTGAATATTATGTTTTAGATTGCAATAGATGTTAATCACCAAAATGGAAGGTTTAATTTTATTCCAATGATGTTTAGAGTTGGACAAATAGAATGGAATGTAAAAATAGGAACCTTAAGAATAAAGGACGAGTTTGTCTCTAAAAATACTATTGAATCAGTGAATAATATAGTACTACTAGAATTATAATGGGATCTTCATAATCCATGTGAAGTAGTTAGATCCAGTTTATATTGCCTTAAAGCCATTTTTTCCTATTTTGATGCCTAAAGATAAGGGAATAAACATAGACTTTAAGTCCATTAGGAAGGAGTTTGAAGGCAAATTTTAAGATATTATCGAACCCAACTACTTTATAAAAACTAATAAATGTTTCTCTAGGTGCCTCTAAATGTGTTTATTAGAGAAGTCCAGATGATTCTTAGATCCCACTAATTAGTGGATAATATGCATAGTGAATTTTCTGTATAATAGTACACACTAATAAATTTGGCATCAATTTGCGACGGCTATGTGTCGCAATTGGGACAGCCATGTGTTGCAATTGCAACAGTAATAGACGTCATTGTTTTTCAGTCGCAAAATATGACGTCTATCCATTTCCCTCGCAATTATGACTTCAATCCGTCGCTATGAAGCCCCTTCAATCTGACATCAACCCCGTTACAATTCCTTATATTAGCATCGCAATGGTGATGAAAACCCGCACAACTGCGACAGCTTGTCGCATGGTCACATGCGCTTGGGAAGCCACATGCGATCATGTGATAACCGTCGCAAGTGCGATGAATACCCACGCAACTGCGATGGCTTGTCGCATGGTCACATGTGCTTGGGAAGCCACATGCGATCATGCGATAACTGTCGCAAGTGCGATGAACAGCCGAAGAAAATGCGACGGGAGTGGGCGTCGCCTGTACAGCGCCCCCGTCACAATTCATTGTGTGGCGTTGCAATTGAGACGAATACAAAATAAAATGAAAAAAAATTTCTCGGACAAATTACCCTATTTTGGGTACAAATTACCCCCGTCGCAATTCACCTATGATTAAAGAGTCTAGTGGAAAGACCGAGTGTTAGTTCTCTTTGACTATGAAGAAAGTCTATGAAGTTGGAGTTTAGTTGAGAACCTTGTTCTCGAAGAACACTCTATCCGGTATATGAAATATGACAGAGTGATTTTTTTGAAGAGCCTTTGGAACACTTGAATCTCTATGCCAGGTATATACCAAGATTGGTGAGTGACTGGTTTGTCATGGGAATAGATTTGAAATTGGGAAGGACTGGAACAAAGTAGAAAGTTTGACAAGTGATGAAACTATCAAAGAACATACAGAAAATAAACTGGCACAATTGGTGGGAAAGGAGGTACACAAGGTATACAAGAACCTATCGTCACTAACAGAACAACAGACTATGAATAACATTGTGAGGAGTTACGGGTAAATAATGTGTTGAATGTTTACAAAAGACTTGTTCATTCAATAGTGTAGAGCTTTGGTAAGGAGTGCCCTAGCATAAGCAGGGGTAGGAGAGTTTGAATTCTCACACAAAGTTTAGTTGAAAACACTATTTTTCACTGTGGATACCAAGGCTCTACATCACACATATCAGATATAAATGGCACAAGAATTAGGGGCTAACCTGCCATGTAGATGGTGATGACCGGCTATCTTTTGCTGGACTTTCGAGACCAACAGTAGCCTTCAAAGAATTTTCACTCTGAGTGGAGATATAGAATAGAAGTTCACCTAAGGTTGCCATAGAAAATCTTCTCACTTTTTCCTTCTTATCTCAAAGAGCATCAGTTAGCACTGAAACTATACCTGAACTTGCCACTTCATCTTCAATAATAGTTGCATCCCGAATCAACAAACCCATTACTGAAACAAGCTGAACACGCAAAGCAGTTGGTTTAGATATTCTCAGCATCTTAACAAGCATGGACAATACTGAACCATTGGTTAAGATGTTGGCTACTTCCACATTGCTACTTAGGGTTTCCAAGTATTTTAAGGCATTCTATTTTTCCCCAAGAGTTGTGCTGCTACCGATACTAGAAATTATACGACCAAAGAAACCTTCTAGTAAACCTTCTAGTTTATCTTGTGAGAGTTTTAGGAACTCAGAAGTAGGGAGGGCATGAAATGGACATGTGCATGCATCAAGCATAGGCTCAGTAGCCTTATCAGTTTTCCTGTTGACCATAATTGGCTTCACAGATAAATCAGATGGATGCCATAGTGCTTGTGACAGATTAATGGAGACTTTCGAAGGATTCGCATTAGCTGGAGACATGGAGACCCCCCATCCTGACATATCCCCGCACCCGTGTTTCACTGGTTTTATGTTTTATTCATTTCAATTGTAAAACATTATCCTAGCTCTTCTCAGCTAGGTAATTGTTCTTGTCCAAATATTCTTACCAAGTGATAATGTTTAGGGCCTTAGGCACTTCAAGCACTCAACCCAAATGTAAAACTATTGGATGATATAGATTAGCAGTATTCTATTGTTATATCAATAGATTAGCAGTATTCTATTTGTAGTTGAAACTTGTAGCTTTTAAATAGATAATGAATAAACTATGTAACCATATAACAAATATATTTCTATCAAGAAATGAATATTAAATAGATTAAGGATTGATGGCATACCTCTAAATTTCATCATCATCATCATCATCATCATCATCATCATCATCATCATCCTCGTCATCATCATCATCACTCAAAGGCTCACGCTCCTACATAATTCAGGCAAATTGATATAACAAAAAATTAATAACAAACATTTGCCAAGAAAATCTAAAGAGCATTACTATGTTTTTCATCTATATTACATATATTTCAAGTTTAAAGTCATATGCTAGAATCTAGTTGCATCCTCATTGATAGAGGAAATAAAAATTACCTATTGACATCATCCTACTCTCAATATGCAACTTCTAAAAATAAAGAAGAGTGTGCTCTGTTTAAAGACCTTCCAATTAATCAATGGACTTTTACAAAACATGGGGCTTGACATCATCTTTCAAAGGTGATTGATGCAAGAAACAGTACAGGAAGAACGCTCAACATGATAGGTCACATGGAAACCCTATAAGATGGCATAGAATATGTTGTTGGACAGGATCTAGTGTCCTACTCTATACATAATTCTACATAATATTTACAGTAAGGTTATAACAATTGGAAAAGAAGGAAATTATTGAACATATGGAGACTAAATTTTATTGGGCCTTTTAACAATTAGAGCCAATTCTTATTGTGAGGTGATGAAAATTGGAATACTTCAACAGGTGGGCAAACAAAAGAGCTTTTCAAGAAAAATAATAAACATTGAATGCATTCAAATCATTTGATCACGTATTTTGTTTATGAAGTGACTTTATCCTAACCTCAGATAACTCTTTCATATGTTTCAAGTTAGAGATGGTCAGGCATGATAAGAGAGATTATTCAGTAACACAGTCCTTTATGAATTGAACTTTTGTATTCGTAACTCTCTATTCAATTGCAAAATTGCTATAGTTTCTTCCCATAATACAATGTGGAAAGTATAATCTTATTTATTTGCTAACTTATACACTTTCCATTTACAATGTCGAGATTAGATATGATGGGTAGGACTAATCTACAAAATAATTTTCAAGTTTACTAAACATACATGATAAAGACATACCATTTTCCCACACAAGTTTGCCAATGCTCCCAACAATCTGAACCGTTTGTGGATCTTCTGCCTTTTTGGCCATCTTTGCAAGTAGTTTAACACCTCCTTGCATCATAATCAACTCCAGATTTTTTTCTTCCACAATGATAAGATTATCAATATAGATGTAAATACACTACAGAAGTTTTACTTTTCTGTAGTTGGGGACATTTTTTGTGTTTCTGCAGCAACATTCCAATCGTCTAGTGAAACTTACAGTCATCTATGGGATAGGGGGTATCTAGATCAACATACTCATATAGAAAGAAAGATTTGCGACAATCAAGAGGCACCAACAATAACTCAATTCCTCATAGGCTGTCAATACATCAAATAGAACAGTATACTTCGACAGTGAGTAACAATTGGAGTTTATAAACCTTCACCTCTAGTGTATACTTTGCGACAGGGGATTCATAAAGACAATGTCAACACTCAAACAAAAGCCAGCAACCATCCTACGTGGATACAAAAGATAGAGGGAATATATAGAAGCACTGCATATAACTGAGGATTCAAGAAACATCAAAATTCAGGGGAGAGACAAGAATAAAAAGTAGGAATCACCGAAAACATTAGATACACAGCAGTCAAAATATATATATCAGTGTTAATAAGAGATGAATAGGAGGGGAATAATTGGGAAAGAGAGAAACATAATAGCATGGGAATAAAGAATGGGATTTAAAAATTGGAATGTTAAAAAGAAATGGGAGAAGAGCACATCCAGTCAGCAGTAGACAGAAAGGGGATAGAGAACGGTGGTCCCAAATGGTCATATACAAAGGATAATATTGAACTTAAGGAATAGCGATGAAAGAACAGTAATATATTATAAATAGCGATTCTATAATTTGAGAGGGGAATAAAAAACAATACTTCCATAAATGCGAATTCATATTTGAATCTGGGAAAAGGACAAATAGCCATTGACGGGAGATATAGAGTTGATAATGGTGGTCTTACATTTGAGAGTATTGTTACAGTAGCATTATATGGAAAAAAACTATCATTATCAATTATATAAGTTTATAAGTGATATCATATATTGTAATTTATGGTATGAAATGATAATTCAAGGTAATTGTCACAAATTCCCAAGTCAATCAGGAAAGGGTAAATTTCAACCAAGAACCTTAGAGTAGTCACAGGGTATTAGAGTACTATCAGATACAAATCTTCAAAAGACTTCAAAAAGTATAAATTTGACAAAATAGAGAAATATTTAGTATCTTATTGAGCTTCACTTTGTTTCGAGAATAGTTTAATATTCTCTACTAAACAGGGCCAACCACGTGAAGGTGGAAGCTCATTTGGCCCCACCCCCCTCCCCCTAACATCACTCTACATTCCCCGTTAACATCTAACATTCATTCATTATTTCAACCATTAATAAAATGTAACATTCAATCAATATCACATGATAACATTCATTAACACATTAAATTCATTAACACGCAACATTCATCAATATTCTGCATCAACACATAATTCATCAACATTCATTAGCACATAATTAAATTCATTGAGACATAAAATTCAGTCATTATCAATTAAGGTATGTAGATGACAATCATTTCTTTTTTTTTCTTTCTAATTTTTTTTTCTATGTAAGCTCTAAGAGGAGCATCAGTGTTATCATCAATTCCCCCTTCATCAGTTGTTTTGTTCTCTGTTCTTGATGATCTCAAATTCCTATGCTGCTGCAAAGGGGGGTCCTCTGCAATAACAAATCAAAGAGTTAAATTAAAAATATTTTATTATAATTGTTACAAGTATTTAATTATTTTAAAGAACATAACTGTGGCGCTCTTTACCTGACCTGGCCACATCATTTTGTCTGGACTCAACCTCAACATGCTCATGAACACTGACCCCTCGATCCTCTACAACTACTATACAAAATGTTACGTTAATCCAAACACCAATTGCAATTACATATAAAAAATTTAATAGCAAATGTATACCTCCACCACTAGGATGCACATCATGCAAACCTTTATCATGCACAGATTGTGTAGAAGGATTGTCAGGCTGCATTCCAATATCCTACACATTGTTATCATTGCTTGCTTAAAATAGATATACTCACTTTATATTGGAACTTAAC
The DNA here is from genome assembly GCA_027943335.1 of Chamaecyparis obtusa. Lineage (NCBI taxonomy): Eukaryota > Viridiplantae > Streptophyta > Pinopsida > Cupressales > Cupressaceae > Chamaecyparis > Chamaecyparis obtusa. The sequence goes on along the minus strand of BSBK01007326.1, from coordinate 1,631,746 downwards.
ATCAAATAGACTAATTGGTAAAGTATTCAATTTGAAATAAATTTCATTTAGCTTATTTACCTGTGGCTCAGATGCATCATTATTAGAACCTTGCGCACTGATTTCATTATTAGAACCTTGCACAAAAATAGGCCACACCAAGTAAACAGATCTCATCTCTCCAAATGGATTGACACCATCCGCTACCAATGAAAGCCTGAGATTACGAGGTTCTTCTTTGAAGTATTGCCACTTTTCCTCTATGTGCATAAATGTTGAACCATCCGCAGGGATTTGAATAATGTCATCTTGACTTCTGTTGCGTGCATAGTAATCCATAAATTGTGCCAAGCTAGAGAGATCACAATTATATGAGTCAAACATAGTCATGAAAAAGCACATAAATTAGTTATTATATGCAATTAAAAGATGTTTAGGAGAGGTGAGGAATGGACACCACAAGTAAGTATTTTCAGGACTAATTGTTTAATACAAGGTGAAGTTTATAAATTAGTCATAGATTCAGGTACTTGCAGCAATATAATATCATGGGATGTTGTCAATGCTTTGAAACTACCTATTCAACACCATCCTAGGCCTTATTATGCTACATGGGTGGAGGAAAATCAAATTTTCATAGTGCATTATCAGACCATGTTAAATTTCTCAATAGGTGGCTACTCTGATCAGATTCTATGTGATGTTGTAAAAATGAATTGTGCACATGTTATCCTAGGAAGATCTTGGCAAGTTTCTAGGAAAGTGTTACATGATTGCTTCACTAACATCTACCAAGTGTGGAGTAATGGAAAAAGGTTTGAGTTGATACCATTGCCTTGCAAGGGAAATGAATCTCTCCTTATAGGAAGAATTAGAGAATTGGATACAGGTCAGACTGGGAAAAGCATAAAGTTGGAACAGCAAGTAGTGGAGAATAAAGGACAGATAATTCTGAATTCTGTGACAGAGATAAGGATGGGATTTAAAGTTGGTGAAGGAGTGTTAGTGGGAGATTGGTACTGTCCTATCAGAGGACATGAAAAAGATAATGAAAAGATGGTGTAGCAATAGTTGGAAGGATAGCAGGGGTACTGCCCCAAACAGGCAGAAATAAAGACTGTCCAGACAGTCAAGAAAACAACCAAGGCAGCAATGGTGACTACCCCAAGGGCAAGAGTTATGATTTCTAACAAATGTTTGAATGTTTTGCATGCAGGACATCAGCAGAAGAGACACTTTACCTTAGGAGGTTTCATTGCTATGCACCATATGCAGAGATATGGAGGAAAAGAAGCAATTTATGCCAGACACGGTTCTTGGGACAAGAACATCTTTAAAGGTGGTGAAATTGATGCAGGAGCATCATATGCTTGTCAAATGCACATTGGAGATCCAAGGCATTATAGAGGTCATGGAGCATCTCCTGGATTCAATTGGGCAATCCTTCAACCAATCATGGCACATGGAGGCATTGGAAGTCATGAAATTGCATAATGTCCTGATGGATTTCTATGTTGAAAAAAAGTTGTAATTGCATCTTAGGGTTGCCTAGGGTAGAAAAGACATTGGATAGGGTCCTATAGGTTATCATAACCTTACCATGTCATTACATAAATCATAAGATTCAATAAACTCTTTAAGAGCATAGTTTAGTAGTTTAAAATTTGAAATTTGAATGTTAACGGCTATAAAGCCATTTTGGAAGGAAACTCCATAATTCAAATTTTAAGAAGGATTAGCAAATGAAACTAGTTGGAGACGGTTAAGAGGGGTAGTTACCATGCCCAGGTCTATAAATATGTGTTTGTACGGACTGGAAGATATAATGGACGGACTGTCTCAGAAAAGTGAATAGAAAAAGCTTGGTTTGAACAGCAATTTGAAGCATTCTTGGTTTTTCTGCATATCTTTGGATTGGGAATGTATTGTGCTATCTTACAAAACATTTTTTGATGCTAATAATTGAGTCTTGAATCCATTTGGTGAGTTTTTTGTTCAATTTTATTCACTGCCTGGCTGTAGCAGACAGTTTTCAAGCAATTTTGTAGTTTTTTTTTCATTAAATCATGCTCATCCCATGAAATTTCCACTATTTCTTCATGGAATGGCACTCTTCTAACATGTACAAATGCTTCTAACTCTGTAATGAATATCTAACCAGAATATTTGGTGGCCACCAACAATAAAAAGATGAAAACAAGGGTTAAGGATTGAAGGGACAGTCCTATAGAGAGAGATTTGCCTTAAGGAGGGCATTGTTTGAGTTTTTATTCATGGTTATGATGTTGAAACATTGATGTTTGCACTTGGAGTTAGTCAAAGAAGTCGTTACACATGTGAGATTGGTGATACCCTAAGAACAAGGGTTTATAAGGGATGAATTGGGATTTTTGGGGATGGGAAACCCATAGACTAAAATTGATTATGTATTTTTCTAATTGAAGGCATTTGATGAGCCTATAAAAATTTTGAAGTCCATACATTAAGTATTGCTATATGTTGCTTTGTAAATGCACTAGTTGTTCCATTGTTAAAGACAGGGTCATTGTGAAGAAACTTTGATTTTTGCCAAAGGAAGCCCATCCAATCTTGACATATGTTTTATATAAAGATAAAGGGTATTTGAAAAGGTTGTTTTTTTAGAGAGTCACTTGAGAAAAACAAAAGATATCTGCCAATTTACCTTGCTGCTGTTATAGAAATTGAAAATTGTCATTGACAACATTTTGGTTTGCTATGCATTTTTACTTCAGAGGTGTTGAAACTTGAAGGTGATGTTTGGAACATGTTAGATATTCTAAAACAAACCTATTGAAGCCTTGAAACCTCCTAGAGTTGACTATTTGTAGGTTTTGCCCATCAGGACCTAGAAGGGTCACTTGGAACACTTCTACAATTTTGCTCATTTTGGGTTGTTTAAAGGGTTCATCATTCTATCCTCTGCATCACTCCTATTTTAGCACAAGCAGAGAGAATGCTAACAAAGGTTGCGAAATTAGGATTTACACCTACCAAGTGTATTTGATTGAAAGTTTCTACAACCTTTTCAACAAATCCATCTTGTGCATATCTTGCAATTGTTGCAATCCACGAGACCATGTTTCTCTGAGGCATTCTCTCAAAAAATTTATGTGCCTTGTCTATGCTTTTACATTTTGCATATATGTCTATAACAGAATTTCCAACTATAATATCTCATGAAAACCCCCCTTTCATTATGCTTTGATGGATATCCATACCCTGTTCCAAAGATCCTATTTTGGCACAGACAAGGAGTATGTTGGCAAAGGTTATGGAATAGGCATGGAGTAAGAGGAGTTATAGAATGAATAACTTTGTGAATCTTCCACTATACTAGACCAACTTTGTGAATCTTCCACCGTACTAGACTAGCTCAGTTATCTTCAATAAAAATATTTGTTAAATATGGAGAGGTATCAATCTTAAGGCATCTAACTTAATTTCATTGTGTAATACATAAACCCAACATCTGAAATAGGCACCTTGAGGTTGATGAACTGAGCATTTAACAGATCTCTGTTTTAAACTTTCAAAGATATCTGCATTAGTTCTTATTTTCACATGTTCCCTTCTTTCTTCTTCCTCCCTGCAGCCTCCTTTCAAATGAGTTTCTCTTCTCCCTTCTATATCTCATGTTTGAGGGAGTCACAACTTTTCATTTCATGCCTTTTGACTATTCGTTAAAGTTAATTTTATTCTTTTAAATTTTAATTTTAATCTTATTTTTATCCTTTTGTATTTTACTTTATTATTTTTTATAATTAAATCCTATTCAAAGAGGGGACATTACGATGACAATTTGGTAATTTGGGGTGAAATTGCATAGTTCTTTGAATAACTCCATGTAGGCTAGTCTAGTTGAGATGTTTAGGCATGCTCAGGAAGGCATTTTGCATCCACTTAAATTTAATCTTTAAAAGTTATTTATAACTCACTTATGAGATCATAGAATTAGATTTCAGAGGCATTTCTCTCATGGTCTATATCAACATTCAGTACTCTCTTCTTCTTGAATTAACATGTTTATTCCACTATCATAATTTTGTGGGGATACATCAAAACTCCTCGAGATCCTTGTGAAAACATATATAGTAAGCGTTGTAGAAAAATAAAAACACCAAACCAAATAATAAGCCCCCATAATGTAAAGCCAATATAGGAATTCATGAACTAAATTTAGCGGCTGAATTTGACTATGTTAACTGTCAATGCAAACATCATCTTGTAATTGTTCTATCTAATGTCCTTTTTTTGAAAATGAAGCCCAGTTGAAACCCAAAATGCCCATCATATATTTAAATTCTTTAAGTGGATTTTGGGAATTTTGCACTAAGGAAATGGGATTAAAATTATAATAGAGGGCCTCAAGTAAAGTGAAAATATAAAAGGTCTCTTATCATTAAATTTTATTTTAAATAATTCCTCTCCAATATCAATCAAAATTCATGAAGGAAATTTGAAGATTTATATCTTTTAGACGAAATTTCTATTTAAAAAAGGCAAAGTGAGGAGGATGCATATTGATCTCTTCCTCCTCACTTTTATTCAGTGGTGATAGCCATTGAAGAAAGGAATGATCTAACCACATTCAAAGTGGCAGAATAGATAAGTTCTTTACAATCTCATGAGAAGTATATGCAATGTTCTACAGAAAGCTTGGTGCAAGCTTTCCAATCTCCTACAAAAATTGAAGAAACTCTCCCACGATTTATATCTTTTGGACAAAATTTCTATTTAAAAAAGGCAAAGTGAGGAGGACGCATATTGATCTCTTCCTCCTCACTTTTATTCAGTGGTGATAGCCATTGAAGAAAGGAATGATCTAACCACATTCAAAGTGGCAGAATAGATAAGTTCTTTACAATCTCATGAGAAGTATATGCAATGTTCTACAGAAAGCTTGGTGCAAGCTTTCCAATCTCCTACAAAAATTGAAGAAACTCTCCAAAGACTCTTCCTCGCCCAAATAAATTCCAAGGAAATTTTAGCTAATAGAGGACATGGTAGAGAACAAGGAATAGGAAGTGGATCACTGAATCATTCAATGCAGGTGTTCTAAACAATATGGACACGAAGGGAAAAAAGATTGACTTGAATAAGTCGAAAGATAATTAATTAAAGTCTTCCAAAGATGCAAAGTACTCTACATTCTTTGCGTGCATTTTGACAAAAGAACACCAAAAGATTGTGTGGCTCCTAAATAGCAGCTATTCAAATCATATGAAAAGTAAATATACCCTCTTTGTCAAATTAGATGATTCATAAGAAGTCTAACTTAAATTTAGTGATGATAAAGAAAATGATGTAATGGGTAAAAGTACCCTTGCAGTGAAGAATAAGCAAGGAGAAATTATTATATTCATGATACTTGTGCCAAAACTAAAACATAATCTTTTGAATATTGGGCAGCTAGTAGCATAAAATTACAAAAGTGTATTTGAAGATAACCACAGCAAGATATTTAATAAATCAGATAAATATCGCTTGTAGCAAAGTCTTGTATGATAAAGAATATATTATTTCCTCTCCCATTGGTTTCCACTAAGATGCATGCCTTCATGGTAATAACAGATGATTCGTGGTTATGGAACCAACAATACGGTCATTTTAAATTTCAAGGATTAAGTTTGCTTCACAAGAAGAATATGGTTAGAGGACTTCCTACAATTCAATCCAAAGAAGAAATTTGTTCAAGGTGTGCACAAGCACCATCATGATAATTTTTCAGTGAACAAATCATGGAGGGCAATATCTCCAATAGAGCTTGTGTGTTGACATTTGTGGTGATATGCAAGAGGAGAAATTGGGTAAGGATATTTATTTTTTAACTTTTATTGATGATTTCCTTGCCACGCGTTGGTTTATTTTCTTATGCAGATTTCTAAGGCTTTTCAATGCTTCAAGAATTATAAAGCTATGCTTGAAAAGCAAATTGGGTATTATCTCAAAATACTCAAACAGGTAGAGGGGGAGAATTTACTTCCAAAGAGTTTTTTTATTTTGCAACAACTATGTCATAAAGAGAATTTACTGTGGCTTATACTCCCAAAAAAATGGTAATGCAAAAAGAAAGAACGGTACCATTATGAAAATGGCATGAAGTATGTTGCAATCAAAATGTCTTCCAAATAGTTATTAGGGGGTTGTGGCAACAATAGTATATATTTTGAATTGAGATCCCACAAAATCAATCAAGAACATCACTCAAAGGAAACTCAAAGTAGTCATAATACTTTTGTAGCTCATTTTCATGTATTTGGTTGTCTAGCATTTATTCATATTCCAATTCAAAGGTAGACGAAGTTGGATACAAAATCCCAACTTTGTATCCTTGTGGGATATTCCAATGCAACTAAAGGGTATAGGTGCTATAATCCTAGCACAAAAAATGTTTTTGATGAAGGGAGAGTCTGTCAATGGAAAAATGGTGTACAGCAAAATATACTAATAATCATGGGCATTGAAGATGGCAGTGTTCCTCCTCCCCACAAGCTCAAGTGGAAGTTCAAGCTCTAATAGGAGCTCAAGTTCCAGTCCACCAAGTTCTTCTAGTAGCACAAATTCTGATGATAATTCGCATTAAGCATAAACTCCAAGCTCTTCAAGAAATGCACAAAGACTATTTGACATTTATCATAGGACTACAATATAAAACCAATCGTTAATTTTGCTTTGTTTAGTACAATTCAAGTGGAACCCTCTATGTATGAAAAAGTAGTCAAAGGCAAAGTATGGATTAATGCTATGAATGATGAGATGAATGCCATTAATAAAAATAAAACATGGAAATTATTTGCAACTTCCCAAAGATAAACAAGTGATTCATGTCAAATGGATTAATAAGGTGAAATATCATGTTGATGGTTCAATAGAATGACACAAGGCTAGACTAGTCACCAAAGGATTTTCACAAACACCTCAAGCAATTTATAGAAACTTTTGCTACAATTTCTGGACTTGATACAATCAAGATTATATTGGCTATTGCTACACAATGCAAGTGGCTAGTATCTTGGATAAATGTAAAATCTATCTTCCTTAATAGTTATACAGATAAGGATGTCTATGTGGAACATTCAACAACCTATGGGCTATGAAATTCTAGGCAAAGAACAATTAGTTTACAAGTTTTTAGAAAAAACACTTTATGGGTTGAAGCAAGCTCCCAGTGCCTAGTATACAAGGATTAGCAGTTATTTCTTGAAGAAGAGATTTAGTAGAAGAAACTAAGAGCCAACCTCATATGTTCAACATATTGATTATGATATTCTCATTGGTTGCCTTTACGTCGATGATCTTATTTATATAGGTAACAACAAAGCTCTCATGGAGAAAGAAATGAAATAGAAATATGAAATGTCAAATATAGGACCCATGCATTATTTCCTTGGTGTGAAAGTTCAACAAAAATTAGAAGGTATATTTATCAAACCAAATATGTAATTTTAGAATATCCTGTCCAAAAATGCTCAACCCTCGTTCTATTAGCTACTGAACTTCTACAGCTTTAACTGATCATACAAAATGATTTGGTGTATTGATAGTTAAAAGAATTTTTAATTAAAAAATCATAACATAATTTTTAAACACTACTATTTTTTAGTGCACTTTTATACAGTGGATATCGTGACATGCCCTAGTTGGTTAACTTTAGAATATCTAGAAATTCTCAACAACCATTCTATAACTGTTGTACTTCTATGGCTTAAACACTTCATACAAAGTGATGCAGAACCATCAAATTATCGTCGTAACTAAAATGGTAATAGTTACACCCCAGTGACAAACATGTAGATTTATCAAAAGACTCAGTACAGTCTTGAGAGCCTTCTACAAGGCATTTTCAGATTTGTGCACTGTGTTGAGTGCTTTGTTGAAATGAAGGACATCGTCAGAGGAATGTTTAGATTTTTAAATGATATTTGTAAACCCTAGCTGGGCTCGTGACTATATCATTTGAAAGCACAGTCCAAGGCATTTTTAGAATCTCCATGAAGCACAATGTTAATGATCGGTCTTATGACCTATAAATATAAAGAATAATGTATGACAATAATACAACAAAGCTTTCACCTATCGGTGCTATCAAGATTTTAAGGGGCAGTGTTCCATTTAATGGAGGCACTAATACGAATTAGTGTACAATACAGAAGCGACGCCTGAAGTACCTGAGCGCATGATAAAGGGAAGAGAGGGCGACATAAAAGGAGGAGGAAGTGAAGTTTAAAATCATACCTTTCTCAACCTTTTGGATTCTGAATGTACAATGCCTTTCACCGCAGAGATGCCTGGCCACAGAGATCTCCTTGTCCAACATACAAATTATCCAACGGATGCAAAAATCCCTCTTGGTGCTATTGAACATAGAAATGACCAATGTTTTCTTTTTCTTTTTTTCTTATATCTCGTTAACGTCGCAATTGCGACGTTGTCGGGTTATAATTGAAAAAAAACCGCCAAAAACATATAACATTTGCCTGCCGTCGCAAATTGTCGTCGCAATTTCACCCCAAATGTATTAGTGACAAGATCCCATAGAAGGGAGTGGAAGGAAAGGATTGAACAGTGAGAATGAATAATGAATGCATTGCAAACCCAACAAGAATTGGTCTATGGGTATTTTTGCATTTTTAAAAAAACTTTTTCTATATGGTTTTGGCTAATCCGCTAATGCTTTCTATTGTAGATCCTGAAGCTTAAAATCTAAGACAAGACTCTTATTTTCTCATCTCTAGTTCTCTATTCCAATGATGAATAATAAGATGTAATTCCCAAACATTGATAGAAAAACATACACTAATTAATCTAGAAGCTCTAAATTGATCAATATAAAGTCCAGATTGTGACAATCTAATGTCTTTTATCTGATAATATATTCAAATCTAAAATTAATTGATATTGAAATCATGGAGTAAGAGAATGTCTACATTTTAGATTTTAGATTGTATAAACATAAATTCAAAGAATAAAGAGACAATTCAGACCAATATCATGAGCTGCAAGGATTTTATAACTATATTCTTCAATGTATAAATATAAATTTAAAAACATATAAGACCAATCGACACCAATATTATAAACTAAAATATTATATGTCTAATTGTAGAATTTATAAAAATAAATCCAAGTAAACGTTATGACAGTTCCTTGTGCACTTATTTGTAACCTATCACAGATTTTGTTCCAAGTTGAAGTAATCTTTAGTACTTGAAAATAGTTATGATATTCACTAAAATATTTCTCTAGATCTACTGCTCTATACATATTTGGCAAACCCTTATCAATTTATTGATGGGAGAAAACCTAATTACCTCCTTATAAATTCAATATATTCTTTCTTTGGCATGTTCTTCATCTCTTCCAACACTTTCTTATAGTTTTCAATCTGCATTTGATACAAAAGGGCCAAAATATTAAACAAAGGATTTGAAACTCTTATACAAAGCATAAAGAGTTAAGACTGACTACACACTATGGTTGAATCATAGCACAACTTTATACATTTTATGTCGTAAAGCCAAATGATTTACAATTTTAGCATGTTGGACATTTGATAATGGAAAGTAGAATAAAATGAATTTTCTCAGAAAAAGTAGAATAACAACAAACGTAATAAATTTTAAATTTCTAGAAAAATTATACCAAAAATTTTGTTAAAATTGATGGACCCTAATACTTCAGAGCTGCCAGATCATAAGCTCTGGCTTCTTTTTCCTCATCAAATCTGTCTTTATTACATCATCAGATGGTTAAATTATAGAGCTGAAAATTCAAAGAGACTATGAGATCACATCATTTAATGAATTTATAATAAACCAATTAAAATGTAAACACGCCTAGTTAAAATTGCAGCTACAATCAATCACACTCCATGTTTAAAATTTAGTTATCTCTAATATAATCAGCTAACTACATTGTTTAAATGCAATTTGTAGAATGGTGGATAATCATTTCCTACATAGGCAGCCACCGACTACCTAAATTAGTGGATGTACACAGTTTTCATTTTGGGGTCATAGTATTTTAGTGAACTAGACTTACCCTCTGCCACTCAAGAAGCAAACATGAAGAGCTTTATGGCCTCCTATCTACTACAATCCACATCAACACTAGAAAATATCACTGGCATCTAGCGAACATTTTTCATTACTCTATGAAAGCTTACACTCAATTGTAAACATACCACAATTAAATGAAAACTTAGTTTCTTCATTTTCTTGGTTGAATAGATGCTCAATTGGAGTTGGAAAATAATTCAAGAATTCTAACTCAGGCAAATTTGCACCAAAGCTTTGAGGTTTTGCACCCCAATAAATGAACACCCATATATTTCCTCTCACAATTTTTGACTGTAAGTTGTTACTGGGCTTCAGCTTCTCCACCTAGTTGCCTAGAGAATACACATGTCTCCTCATTGAGAAAGGAAATCATTCACACAACAAATAGATTTCTTTGTAGAAGAGTGTATGAAAAATTCCATACACTAACATCCTAAGTGTTGTGCTCACAACCAGAACTACAACTGTTAGGGTTAGTAAGACAAGTATCGACCAATGTATGAGCTTCTAACTATCCAAGAACCACCCACTAATTATTAAAAAACTTGAACAATTTATCCTTGGAGACAGACAATGATAAATTAATAGGCTAAAAGTAGTCCTAGTCAAGACAAGTAATTCTATGGCCATCAAGAATGACATAATCAAGCACCTCTTCTAGACTGGAATAAAAAACACACAAAAAATATCACTTATACAACTAGAGGGTACACCTAAGAAAACAAAACACCCTACAATAGGGGTGCCTTGGAATAGAATGTATTAATAAGTAGAGTACTAGAAACAAATATTTTTTTTGGTCAAAGGGCAGCCCTACAGGTTACAAATTACAATCTTGTTGAGCATCAGAATCCATCAAGAAGGGCACTATACACACAAAAAAAATTCACAACCCTTACAATCAAGACAAACTATGCAAATCTCTCTTCATCCACCGCTCTAATTTCTTCACCTTAATGACAAAAGATCTGCAAATATCAAGGGTTTTTATCACAGTCAACCATAAATAAATAAAACTAAGATAAACCATTGAATCAAAATGAAGAAAAAAAATGTAACCCATAGATCGTAGTAGTACAAGTTGTTCATCTATTTGTGTTTCACACTTACACACAGTAATAATGTTTTTCATCTTCATTTGTCCATTTATAAACTACACAGTTCACATATTCACATAGTATTCACACCATGGCACAAGAGTTTTTTGAATTAGATAGCAGAACATACTATGGGACTCCTTGTCCCCTTTGTGTTGAGATCCTAAGAGGTGATGCTTTATTTGTTGTTGAATGTAGACATGTTTGTCATTATGACTACATAGCTAGTTGGGTAAGGTTGTATGGTGTAGGATGACCCTTGGATGGACAAAGATGGAGGATTTATCCACTTCTTCCAAAATGTAAGCAATACAATTCAGATGAGGATTGTCAGGAAGATGATAAAGTCGTGGAGGAAGAGGAGCTAGATGAAGATCAACTATGAAGTGGTAGGGGAATAATGACCAAAGTGAAAATAAAAATAGGAAATTATTCAAGAAATGAGGAGTTATTAGTACTTCTCTGAAGACCTGGTCTATTAAGAGGTTTTGTTTGCAAGCAATGGTAACAGAAACATTAGCAGATATTATATTTTCAATACAAAGTACTATTAGTTTCAATGAATATAACAATGATATGATTCAAACCTTTTATCAACCAAAGGAAAAGAAAAGATAAAAATTAATGAGGGCTATAAGCCCAATGTATGCCTCATGCCATGAGCCATGGTTTTTCTCCTCCTATTGTAGCTATCAGAATGGCACCTGCCAACTGCACATTCTAATGGCAACGAACATCCTAATCTAGCCTAAAATTTGCTCCCAATTTAAACTATGTGGAAACTTCTTTCTTCACCTTTCACGGTCCAAACTACCTTCTAGGTGCCTTCCACAGCTCACCCTTGACTCATCTGAGTCTAATGGTAGAGAATTGTCAATCTTCTGAAACTCACAAATTTCCTGAAGAATTTCCTAGTCTTAAATGAATGTCCTAAAATGCCATCTTGTGTAGTAGTGATGGTACTTGTAAAACACTATACTACCAAGTGTAAATCAGTCAATTTTGAGAGATCTCATAAACACGTGGGAATGGTGCTTGATAAGTTGTTTACAACAAGATAAAGAACTTGCAAACAATTAAGCATGCCTAGATCAGATGGAATGGTACATGTACGATGGTATCCTTCCAAGTCTAAATCTCTCAATTTTGAGAGATTTCCTAAAAAGGTGAGAATGGTGCTTGATAAATTATTTACCTCAAGGAAAAGAATTTGCAGGTGAGTGAGCAGTAGCACACCTAATTGAGATGGAAAGGTACCTGTAAGATTGTTGTCTCCCAAATATAAATATGATATCAAATAATGTGGTGTCGATATTTATTAGAATGTGCCATAGTAGGCAACTAGAAAATGCTTTACAATAATTCTAAATTCTATTGTTCCTAGGAAATTTCTTGTTTTAGAAATATATATGATGCTTATACTTGCATCTCCAAACACATGATTTATAGAATCCATTATAAACAGCCAGTTACATCCTTTCAATTTTATTGAACAACAAAATATCCCACACATTGAACATATTTTTATAAATTAACATTTTGAGAAATCAGCTCTGCTCTACTAAATTGGTAAAGCTTCCACTAATTTGTACCTTGATCAATAAATAGGATCCACAAATATTGAAAACATCACAAAGTCTAATAATTGAGAGAGGCTACCAAAATATGACCATAGAGGATAAAAACCAAACAGTCTACAAACTGCATAATTTAAACTCAATATCTTTAAAAGTTATGCAAAGACAAAATTTAGCATTTTTAAACTTCAAAAAATTGTAATAGCGTAATAATATTTTTGTCTCAAAAATATGGACATAATGGCCATAAAATGCATTTGAAATACTTAAATTCTATAACTAAATTGAAGAATCTTTTTTTTGCTAAACTTGAAAAGAAATTATGATCTTTGCTCAATATTGTAGAATGTTACATAATTGTAAGCATTTTTGTTTAAATGTAAACCAAATGGTTTTTACATCTAGATGAATGAGAACACTCATGATGGATACTATCACAATTTGACCATAATAGTGATTTGGTGATAATAAAGCACTCCATGAATGGAGAAAGGGGAGGTAAAATAGAGCAAGGTGGTTTTGGTGTGCGGTAGGAGGTGCTAGTGCATTTGACAATAGTAGCAATTTCATAGAGAAGAGGATTCAAGGATAGGATAAAGCTCATAAAAGACTTTGGGGTTGCATCTCTGTATTTAAGATTAGATTCCTGTGAAGGAAGAGCATCATTTCTTTATTATTCACCTACATTATAGATAGTCATATTGCTTTACGTTTTAGTACAAACGCTCAAATACTTGGGATGTGTGCACTTTAGGATGTTAGGTAGGCGACATGGTTTGACTTAGAAATAGTCTAAGATGATTAGGAATTCCTCTTTGAAGTCACTATAACAGGTTAAGGTCCAAACTTGTTATATAGAGATATAATTTTTTCACTATGACTATAAATGTGCACATAAAAAAATGGGTAGAGTTTGCAGAAAAAATATTACTGAACCCTACCAAAGTAGAAATTTGTTTAAACTGAGAGGAACCAGAACTAATCTGTCTACAATAGTTGTTTTAAATTAATCCTTAAGAAGGTTTCATATCTTATCATCTGCAGAATGCGCATTCAGCAAAATTTGGGTGTCCCCTAGAATCATCTCCTTTTATTTTGTATCCCCTTAAAACCTTGTTTCTATCAATCAAAATTTAATGGATCTACAGAGCTCTATCTTGTAAGTCTATGTTGTAGAATCACAGAGGAAATGAGTTGTAGAATAGAAAAAATTAATGACGATATTGGGCATACTTACCTAGATTCAACCTAGGTTTGTATCAATGCCAATGTTGATGCCACTCCTGCAATTTCAAAAAAGTGTCTGTCAAAATTACACTCATCTAAAAAGTGGAAAGAGTTTGCAGAAAAAATATTAGTGAACCCTACAAAAGCAAAATTTGTTTAAGCTAAAATGAATCAATACAAATTTGACTACAAATGTTTATTCAATAAAATTGATTGATAGCTGGAGATTTAATTTGATTTGAGTATAGTTATCACAAATGTACTATAATTTTGTCAGTGCTTTTTCCCAACCCCTCAACAGAAAAATCTATAGACATGAGTACAAATGAATGTCCAGCCCCAGAGAGAGCTAACAAAGGAGTGACCACTCGACCTTATGTTTCTATGGGCTCACCTCTGCTATCATGGACAATAATGGCTGTGGGTTTCAGATTTCATCAATATAAGACAATTTTGGATCAAGAAACTCCACTACTCGACCAGTCTGGCAGCAGCGGAGGCATTCAACACTAGTTCTTTGATCTGTTCGCATCTTATCTAGAGAACATAAATACTAGGGACATAAAACACACAGAAATATGGACATAAAACCTGATTATGCGGATTCATGCTAAAGGGGCAGAGCATAGCAGCGTACCAGATCCGTGCATTCATGAAGAATGGTGAGCGCTAACCCACACTGGCGGAAGGATGAATGTTGAACATTGTTATCGGTCAACCAAAAATACAATTGACTTGCGATTTCAGATTGAAAGAGATATCCCTTTTATCCTCCACCATGGCCAAGTGCTTGGCTTACAACACGCCATTCCTGGGCATACTTGTCTCGACTGGCCGTAAGAGGGACACTTCAGTATTTTTTTCAGACTCCCTTTATATAATTAAAGTTTTAGTCGGTATTTTTTTTCAAACTCCGTTTATATAATTTAAGTTTTAGATGGTAATTTTTTCCAAACTTCCTTTATATAATTTAAGTTTTATTTGGCTGTTTCGCCAATACCTCTCTCGCCCGGTGGTACGCTGCTTTTATCCTACTTCCACCAGATATTTGAAAGATCTCATGGAGTAGACCAATACGCTGAACGTGGTAGTCTTGATAAGCAGAGATCATTGACTGTCCATCTACTAATAGACTGCTCCTTAAAAAGATTGGAGGCTATAATTGACTGTCCATCTAATAATAGACTGCTCCTCAAAAAGATTGAAGGCTATAATTGACTGTCCATCTAATAATAGACTGCTCCTCAAAAAGATTGGAGGCTATAATTGCTACTATCCAAAAATGGAGAGAAGCATGGTCTAAAACCAACGCAGTCAAAGAAACAGGTTGGTGCGGCCAACTTACCAAATTAATACGTGGTGCATACCAACTGGAGTGCAGTGCAAAGAAGTTTAAAGAATGGCCACTGGAAAAAAAAAGTTAATAGGCTGACTATATGTGCTACATCACAAAATTCACAATCTCATAAAAATCAAGAAAACAATTGGAGTTATTTCCTTACCAACTACTAAATTAATACGTCGTACATGTCAACTTGAGTCTCATTATCCACTATGAATGAAACTGACCACAGTGAATGAAGTGCAAAGAAAGGCTACTGACAGAAAAAAAAAAAATTAATTTATGCTGACCATATGTGCCACATCACAAAATTCACAATCTCATAAAAACCAAGAAAACAATTGGAGTTATTTCCCTACCAACTACCAAATTAATATGTCATGCATATCAACTGGAGTCTCACTATCCACTATGAATGAAACCAACCACACTGAATGAAGGGCAAAGAAAGGTGAGTGACAAAAATAAATAAAAATTAATTTATGCTGACCATATGTGCCACATCACAAAATTCACAATCTCATAAAAACCAAGAAAACAATTGGAGTTATTTCCCTGCCAACTACCAAATTAATACGTCATGTGCATGTCAACTCGAGTCTCACTATCCATAATGAATGAAACTGACCACAGTGAATGAAGTGCAAAGAAAGGCTACTGACAAAAAAAAAATTATGCTGACCATGTGTGCCACATCACAAAATTCACAATCTCATAAAAACCAAGAAAACAATTGGAGTTATTTCCCTACCAACTGCCAAATTAATATGTCATGCATATCAACTAGTGTCTCACTATCCACTATGAATGAAACCAACCACACTGAATGAAGTGCAAAGAAAGGTGACTAGCAAAAATAAATAAAAAATAATTTACGCTAACCATATGTGCCACATCACAAAATTCACAATCTCACAAAAACCAAGAAAACAATTGGAGTTATTTCCCTACCAACTACCAAATTAATACGTCATGTGCATATCAACTGGAATCTCACTATCCACTATGAATGAAACTGGCCATAGTGAATGAAGTGCAAAGAAAGGCAACTGGGAAAAAGAAAATATATGTTGACCATATGTGCCACATCACAAAATTCACAATCTCACAAAAACCAAGAAAACAATTAAAGTTATTTCTCTACCAACTACCAAATTAATACGTCTTGCATATCAACTGGAGTCTCACTATCCACTATCAATGAAACTGGTCATAGTGAATGAAGTGCAAAGAAAGGCAACTGGGAAAATAAAATACGTTGACCATATGTTTACTCCTTGCGAGTAAAGCGAAAGCTCTCTCTGGAGCCATGTTAATCATGTAATAAGAGTTAAAAAAAACTAACAAAGTAAAGTGCGAAATTTCAGAAAAGTCATTGGTTTTGTATAATGTGTGAAATTTCTCATAAATAGTAAATGAAACACAAAAAAGGATTTTCAAGAGCTTTAATAAATTGATAGTAGTTTTGAGTGACATTTGAAATCAAGCTTCCTAATACCCCATTAAAGTGACCAATTCAGGTGACCCCGGTAAAAGTAAAATTGTAATAATGTTAAGAATGATAAGATAGATTTACTATGAAATAATTTTTATTGTAATAATGTTAAGAATGATAAGATAGATTTACTATGAAATAATTTTTTTTCTAAAAATGAGAAGTGACCTTGATGAGACTCGTATTCTAGTTTCCAAATGATTCTCTTAAAAAAAGGAAGTTGATTTAAGTGAGGTTTTTTCTTCCCTTGTTCAAAATTTGAATATAGATGTCATATGCTATAGTGTAGTGAAAGGACAATCTCCTTCTTCACCTTTTTCTTGCAATTTTCTCTAAAATTTCCTTGCCAGCAATCCCTATGAAAATCACACAGGTCCATCTTTTGTGACACACTCACGTGGGTCCACACCAGAAATGCACAAGAAACGATGCTAAAGTGCAATAAAAAATCTTTATTAAACTTTCAATTTTTTAATGAAATTATATTTTTTAATTAAAATATCTTTATTAAACTCAAGCCCCATGCTGATATCAGTTTCGGCGCATTAATTTTGAGGTCATCCAGCCTTCCCAGTTAACCTTATAAAGACATCTATTCCTCCTGCCTGTTTAAACAAATGTGATCTCTATCTATTCAAAATGGCTCAGATAATGTTTTCTCCATCCATTTCAGTTTCCAAGTCTCGAGGATGGATCTCAACGAGAGCCCATGGATTCTCACCTATTTTAAATGACTCGCGCGCAAAGATTTTGGGTACTTTTTAAAATCTTATTCTGTTCAAACTGCATTGCAATCCTATAAAACTGAAAACTTGATTTATTTTAGTTTTTTTTCTCAATTGTTTGCAGGTTGCCACAACATGCCATCTGCTTTTGTTGGCGGAGGGGAAGCGAAGAGTATTCGGGATAATGGTGATCAGAAAATACACACCCTCTTCTTTGTTTTATCGACTTATGAGTTTAAACTTGCGAGATATTGTGAGTGTTAAATAGTTAAGGTTGTCGTTATTGCAGACTTAACGATAGCGCGTTCGGAGCGTAAAACCATTAATCCTAGTTACGGGAAACCAGATTATGTTCATTCTGTTTTAACATTTAAGGAGGTATTAAGTATGAATTCATTTGAGTTTGCTTACTGGATCGGCATTTATTATAAGCACATTTTTTAGGACCTGTGGATTGAGTGTGGCATTTATCAGCAGTCTTCGATCTGAGATTTAATTTGTCGCAGAAAAATGTAAAAGACGAGGAAATAAAAGATGTGCAGTCAGAGGAAATCTGAAAATCTAATTTAATGTTATTGTTTCAGACACCCTTAGATGAGATGGATAGGAGAATAGAGGAATTGGTTGGGGAGATAAAAGGGCTCTTTAATTCGATGGAAGATGGGGAAATAAGTCCCTCTGCTTACGATACTGCGTGGGTAGCGAGAGTTCCTGCCATTGATGGCTTTGCTGAACCCCAGTTTCCTCAAATGCTGGACTGGATTCTTCAAAATCAGTTACCCGACGGTTCGTGGGGAGAGAAGCGTCGCTTTTTAGCGAGTGATAGACTACTCAGTACTCTTTCCTGCGTTGTTACTCTGGCCTTCTGGGGCGTTGGAAATAACCAACTGAGCAGAGGTAATCTTATTTCATTGATTTATTTTAGTAGTCAGTGTGTCTAGCCCGGATAGTTTGATTCAAATATTTGAAATTAGCATACTGCAAGAGGCACAATTTAAAAATGAGATTAACTTCAACTAGATGAATGGGACTGATTTCTACGCCATCGCAGGTCTTAATTTCTTGAGGAGAAATACAGAAGGAATGATTAAAGAAGCACTCCGTCATTATCAGCCCAAGGGATTCGAGATGGTCTTTCCTTTTCTGCTGAATGAAGCCAAACTTTTGGGTTTGGATCTTCCTTATCAGCTATCTGTTATGAAACAAATAAGCGAAAAGCGGGACTTGCAATTGAGAAAGTGAAATCCTAACTCACCTTTTACTATTATCTGTTTTGTGTTATGCCCTGTTTTGTTCCCCTGTTTTGCTATTATATATTTGTGATATGTCCTGTTTTAAGGAATGCATAAACAGAAGATGGAAATGATTGAATGTGATTATTGCGTATTAGAGTATCTGTTGAAGAGCTGCACAGCCATCCCTCAAATATGTTGCAGTGTCTGGAAGGCATACAAGAAGTAGTCGATTGGAAAAATATCCTGAAACTGCAATCCAAGGATGGATCTTTCTCAGGCTCCCCAGCATCTACAGCCTGCGTATTTTTGCACACAGGAGACGAGAAATGTCTGCGATTTTTGACGAGCCTTGTTAAAAAGTTTGGAGACCATGGTAATTGTTGTATTTAATAGTGACAATACTCGCAAGCATTATTATTATAAGATTATCGAACTCCAAAACTAAAATATGTTGATGGCAGTGCCGGGCATTTATCCGGTTGATATAGCGGAGCGTTTGAGAGGCGTGGATAATGTTGAACGTCTTGGCCTCGAGCGCCATTTCCAAACAGAGATTAAACAAGCCATGGACTATGTGTTCCAGTGAGCAATAATATCTCCTCTGTTCTGATTTTTTCAATAAAGTCCAGATTATTGACATTATTTTGACACCTCGCTTTGGAAACGTATGTTAGGTACTGGAGTGAAAGAGGCATTGGATTTGGAAGGGAAAGCCTGGTTCCTGGTATTGATATCACAGCCACTGCTTTCAGGCTTCTCAGAACATTCGGCTACTCTGTATCTTCTGGTATATAAATAATTTAGAGGAGTAGTCATTGAAAACTTAATCGAGTCTTTAATTTCTAGAATTATTAGATCGGTCGTAATCTTTTATAATTTTAAATGACAGAGGTTTTGCAGAACATTAAAGGCGACGCTGAAGAACTTCTTAAGCTGTCTGGTAATGAAAACAGTGCAGGAGTAATCGCAATATTGAGCCTGTATAGATCTTCACAGCTTAACTTTCCCGGCGAAAATATAATGAAGGAAATTGATGCGTTTGCAAAAGATTACTTGGCTGAATTCCTGCAAAGCGAGAACTTTTCTCAAGCGAAGGCTGTCAAGGAGAACCTGCCCGAAGAGGTACTTCGAAATATTTTTATGTGCGATTTACTACTGAGCATAATAAAATAAATTCTGATTTGTAATATTTTGTGTCTTTTATCCAGGTTGAATATGCTTTGTCTTTCCGATGGAATAGAAATATGCCAATGCTGATATCAAGAAATCATATAGAATTGTTTGATCCCGATGACTTATGGCTGGGGAAGACATTATATCAGTAAGATACATACAGTTTGTTCTATAAGAGTATATTCTGATTGCATTGGATTATATTTAAATTGTCTCTGGTGAAGTTTGAACACACTGCTAATCCAGGCTGACTGTGATCACGCCGTACAGACTGCCTAAAGCAAGCAACGACAAGTATTTAGAATTGGCGAAACTCGACTTCAATCGCATACAGGCTACACACAGATCAGAAATACCACATATTAAGAGGTAAAATGAGGAGCAGTTTGAAAGGACTCTGATCGCAAGAAAATTAGTTTAATATTTGTTTTTGTTTTTGCCAAGATCTTTGATTAGGGCTACTAAAATGAGATTATTGTGGTGTAAAAGATGGTACAAGGATTGCGATTTCCCGCGGTTGGATTTTAATCGGCACAGAGAAGTTGCAGTCTACTGGAGCTCTTCAGCGGTTATGTTTGAACCACAATACACCGATTGTAGACTTGATTATACAAAAGCAATAATCCTGAGTGTTATCATAGACGACCTCTATGACACCTATGCAAGTATGCACCAGCTCAATATTTTCAATGAAGCTTTCGAAAGGTCAGCACATTCAATCCTCATCCCATCTCAACATATTGGGCATACTTAACTGTGGTCTTTTCGGCTGCAGATGGGATCCATTAATAATCGACCAACTCCCCGAGGACATGAAAATAGTTTTCATGGGCATCTATAATACTCTGACCGATATATCCGAACGAGTAAGGGAGGTTCAAGGTCGTGATGTGCTTCCTTACCTGCGCCAACAGGTATATACTTCACAATTTTCATGGATTTCGCCTCTGCCCAAAGTAAATTTTGACCTCAACTCTGTGTTCATTTAGAGCCCTCTTTTCATTGGCTCTTTATTGCTCTTGATTTGAGTTGAGTTGAGTTGAGTTGAGGAAGAGGCGAATTGTAGCCTAACAATATTTGTTTGTCTGTTGTGGGATTCAGTGGTTAAATCTGTTGCTCAGTTTCACAAAAGAAAGAGAGTGGATGGAAACAAGTTATTCGCCATCATTAGAAGAATATTGGGAGAATGCCCGAGTGTCGATAGGAATGGAAACAACTATCCTGACGCCAATATTTTCTACAGGAGACCGTCTTCCTGATCAAATTCTTCAGAAGCTTGACTTTTTCGATCTCGTCAGTCAGGCAGGGCGTATTATGAACGACGCTAGAACTTTCCAGGTGATCCCCGCTTCGGCTCCTTTCATTTTAAGCCTTTTTAAACATGTTTGAATATGTTAGAAACTTCAAGTGTATTTTATACTGTGGTAATTTAGAGAGAAAGAGATCGCGGGGAATCGGCTTCATTCGTAGACTGCTACATAAATGAGCACCCTGGATGCGGTGAAGAAGAGGCCCTGAATTACATGGAGAGAATGAACGAAGACGCCCTCACTCAATTAAATTACCATTTTCTAATGCGGGCAGACATACCCAGGCGTTACAGAACACTTCTTTTCAACGGGGCCAGGATAGTAGAAACGGTTTACAGGAAGGAAGACAGCTTTCTAAATGCGGCGGAGGACCTTGAAGGTTGCATTAAAAAGTCTCTGTACGAACCACTACTGTAACCGATTTCCCTCTCTTATGGGCGTAGTTCCATCTAATAAAATTATGTACGAAACTCCAAGTTCAGTAAAATAAAATTCTTGTTTCAAGAGATGGCAGCAATACTTACTTATACATAGCTTGCATTTTTTTCTATTAATTTAGTTTTAGTCAATCGTTCGTCCTACTGAATTTGAAAAAATGAACAGAAAGTATATTGTCTATATTTATTTTTTATTTTAAATAATTCTAAAATATATTATTTTCTTAGGACGTAAATGCTAATTCAATTTGGCATCTCGTAGATGCAATGAGTGCTAAGTGTTCTATTAATTATCACATCAGATGGGTTCTTATAAAATAGGACTCAATGAGTTTGACTTTAAAACTACACAATTAAATCCCTATAGCAATATCACAACTTGACTTGCTATGGAAAATATCTCCTATTTATCAATTGATGACCTAATAGTGGGCTTAACCTTGGAGGAAACTCCATGGTTAAGCATGCTTGAGCCGAAGCAATAGTTGGATGGGTGACCCCCCGAAAAGGCCCCACACAGTTTCACACATGTGAACATTGCCTAGACTCAATGAATGCTAAACAATGTAAAATTCATTATTAAAAAAATCATTTTCCTTTCTTTTTATTAGTTTTGCAAACAATGTAAAATTCATTATTTTTCTTTTGTTTAACTAATATATATTTCAATGTAGAAAATCCATTACATCAATTGTCAAATGCTATTAAATTTTTGAATGACATGTTTACCATTCTACATGTCATGGAATTGACTTTATTAAAATATCTAATCTAATCGAAGATTTTGAATCTTATAAAAAGATATTGTCCAGCGTTATTTTATCCATGTAATAAATTAATAACCATCATTCAAATTTTGTCACAAGTTCAACCCATCATCATACATAATAAAAAATTTGAACAAAAATTATGTTGTTTACATTTATTTTCTATTTTAAATAATTATTAAAAAAATCATTTTCCTTTCATTTTATTAAAATTGTCAAATGATGTAAACAACATAATTTTGACTTTGTCAAATGTTTTATCCAAATTTACTATTCTAACATCGTCCAAATTTTGACTTTGCCAAATATTTTATTAAAAATATCTAATGTGAGAACTTATAAAAAGATATTGTGCAACCTTATTCTTATTATGTAATAAACTAATGATGCAAGAAAGAACCACCATTCATTTTTTGTCACTAGTTTAATCAATCATCATACATAATTAAAATTTTCCAACAAAAATTCTATTGTCTATATTTGAGCAAGAGTCCCATGGGAAGGGGGACTTAACCTCTATATTTGAAGTACAAGAGGTACCATGAGAATTTATTTTTTTGTTAGGATTGTTTTGAATTTTTTGATGGAAAATAGGAGTTCCTACTTCAAACAATGTAAAATTGATTTTTCCTTTCTTTAACTAATATATAATATGTTTACTATTCTACATGCCATTGATTTTGACTTTATTAAATATTTTATTAAAAACAAATTTGATCTAATATTTTGAATCATATAAGAAGATATTTTCTAAATAAGTGGGAGAGCAAGTCTAATTGTGATATTATTATTAGGATTCAACTATGTAGTTTTTAGTCAAATTCATTGATGCATGTTTCTATCCACGTAATAAATTAATAATGACATGAAAGAACTATTATTAGTTCATGCCTATAAAAGGAATACTTATTCATTCATGCAAAAAAAAAATTTGCTATTAATTGGACCAATCATATGACTGAATTAAAACACTTGAACAAAAAGTCTAAAGTTTACATTTATTTCTTATTTTAAATAATTATGCAAATATCCTTTTTCTATATTGTTATTGGTCCATATAGTGAACACTCAATGCAAAAAATAAATTTTATTTTCTTTATTATTATTAATATATTCACATCATATGTGACATGAAAATAAATTTTTGACAATTATTTTTTACTTTATGATCTAATGTTTTAAAGGCAAAAAAATATCCTATCTACCAGAATTTATGTCGTATTTATCTTTATATTGTATATGGACATTATTTGTCAACTTTATGAATCCAGACAATTATTTGTGAAGATTTTTATTATATGCAGAAGTGACTTGTAGATGATGCATTCAATGCATATTAAATACCGATAGAGTTTCGCTTCTTTCTGAAGCCAATTCGATATGATCCTGCTCGGTCTTCTCCATATTAATTAGATCTTTAATTGTTAATTTCCCTGTCAATGGTTGTGTTAGGCATCTTTTTTGAAATTGTGAACATAGTTATTTGGGACTATAATGTTGTTTTGGGAATTCTCAAATCTTACCCAGCCCTGCCTGTGCTACTACACTATAACTTGGGTTTAAATTATTGGTTGGATTCCTGTATAAGGTTTATGTTGATGGCTGTATGATTTTGATAAGCGTCCCATTCAGATTGCCAAATCTTATCAGTTTTTTTGTTAAATGTTGTAATGTGTTCTATGACAAGAATGTCATTATTTCCAGCTGTAGCACAACTTTGGCAGATACAAAAATTTGATTGCAGAGATCTATAATGTAATTGCCTGAACTTCTTTTTTATGTACACAGATGGGATCACTCCCCTGTGCCAAGCATCTCCACTTCAGCCCGGAGGCTCTATAGGTGCTTCAATTCCTCTTCATACTCGTGCACCGAGATGGATCACAATTTGGTAATTGCTCTTTTGATGGTCATCTAGTTATTTTTATTCATTTGCTAAAACACTCTTTGCATAATTTGTACTAATATTTATTGGTTCTCCAGGTTTCTTTTGATAAATTCGATTTACGAATTATTATTTTTATTAAGTTACATGTTTTTTGTGGGCAGGAAAATTGCTTGATGCTGCTTGTTCTTTACCGTGCCCATACAAGGTATCCCAAGGGCCTCTTCTAGCATGTAATCTTTAGTGTAGCATTGAGATCCTTTGGTAAAAAGTTGCAGCTTTTGATATCTGCTATGAGGTTTCTGATTTTTGTCAAGCAGGCAAAATTTCCAATGATCTACTTTTATGTTTTCTGATTTTGTCCATCGGTTTGTGCTACTCAGCATTGGTGTGATTGATGGATCTATGAGGAAAAGTGTGAGTATGATAAATATGTTTAATTAAGCCGATAGGCTTACTCCCGGGGAGATGCCCGCCGGTTTTTTCAAACTTTCCGGCAGTCTTACGCCGGGAAAAAAAGAACGGCATCGGAAAATTGCAAAACCGTCCTGGCAGTCTTCGAAATGCGGTTCATTCCATCTACAATAACCAGCATCACACGTCATTAAATGCTTTTGCTTTCTGTAATCATTTTGTACGTCCCCAATATTTGTTCTATCCCACACGTACCATCATTCACGTGGCAACTTGCCTGTTTAACCTAGCATGCATGTGAACACGATATAGCTCTCCTCAAGTAAGCAGGCATTGCAGTGCTCGTTCCTCGCAGCTTCCCAACTTCGTATAATCACTCTCTGTATATACAGAGGATGTATTATTTCTTCATTTAACTTACCAAGAGTGTATAGGGCATCTGTGATTGTCTCCTTGCGCCTGGCCTCCTGCTCTCCCAACACACCCGACTGCAACTATTTGCCTCCTGCACTTGACAAGGTAACCTACTGCACTCTAAAGCGTTTGTACATTGTGTATGTGTTCGTTAAATTCCAAACACAGAGCATACTTTTATCACAGTGGTATTGTTTTTCTTGAGCTTTAATGTTGAGGCTCTCTTTCGCGCTTAGAGACTCTTTTTGGTTGCTAACTATTGAGATTATTGATGTACGCAATAATTTTATTTACAAATAGTTGTGTGTTGAAGGAAATGGGTATAGTACTTAAGACGCACCAATGCATTGGTAATAAATCACTACAACCAAACCAAAAATGGGTAGGTTCTAAAGGAGTACTTGTAGTTCAGTGAACAACACTCTAGCGACAAACAAACAAGCGTGCATTAATAATTTCTTTTTACTATGAAAAATACAAATATTGCATATTTTGCTTGCAATCAATATGACTAAGCGTGCATTCTATTTACAAAATTTATACTTCCATTTTCTGGGCTGCAATTCTGAATGAATTCAATAGAATATTTATGAACCGGTTGTTGTCTATTAAAATGGAACCTGTAATGCTCGCATTCATTCCCTCTCACTGATGAGTATTGTCACTCTCTGTATTCTGATATTCTTGATATTCTAGACGTCATTTAATGGAGTTAAAGTGAGAATTATTTTGGAGGAATCCATGTTTAGCTTTATTTTCATTTACCCTCATAATTTGAATTAGTAGTGGCGAAGAATGGCATATCAACATTGTCCTTAGAAATGAATGGGTCGGAGGAGCTATTGTAGTAACTGCAAAAGTTAATAGAGGAATCCTGTATGTGTGCATATGCAAATCATTGACTTTCAGAAGGTTTGAATTTTAATGATTCATGGCACTTTAAGTGAAGCAGTGTTCATGCTCCACTATTGCGACCTCTATTAACCGTATGCTCTTATAAATATATTTCTTCCTCGGCGAAATGCTTTTTAACATCATTTTTGGTACTCAAATCTTGGTCCAAACTTCTATTTTCGAATAGGAAAAGTTGCCAGCATATAATAGCGTATACTATTATTGGCTTACGCTCATTCCTTAGGAAATTGACCATAGAATTATGTCTTGTTTTAGTAAGATTATGTACTAAGTTTTGCGTAGAACTAGAATCATAGTTTAATTTGCTTGGGGGAATCTATTATGTATCATACGAATTCCTTAAGAGGACCGTAGATGTAATGGCCTTTCATGTAAGAAAAACTTTATTACCAAATCTACGGTTATGTTCAGATGTTGTGTCTTATGATGAATGAACCAATAAAATTCTTTGAAGCTTAAATTAGAAGAAAAAATACAACGGCGTGTCATTAAAAAAGAAGAAGATCTAAACCAATTTACAATATTGATATCATACCCTGTCAAAAACATTATTAAATGAAGAGAGTATAATGAAGTATTTGCAGCAAAATGCAAGGTAAGATATATTTTCATACATTAGAGATATAGCATGACAAAAGATGTGGATTAAATTCAGATTCTGGGAGTAGTCTTATAGCAGATTTAAAGGAATATAATCAGCTTTTCAGATATATATATATAAAAGAAAATGATGCAGATTTATAAGCAAATATATGCAGATTTTATGATACGATGGTGGGGATCGTTTGACTGTAATTAGTATGTGTTAGCTGTGATAAGCATATTGTGGGTTCATTAACCAAATTGCCTCTATATTGTTACATCATTAATTAAGTTTGTTTAGTTAATTTGAGTGCTAGAAAATATAACATTTTGGGGAGCTGAGAAACTGGAACTCGACCCTGTTACCAGGTGAGGCTTATCAAATTTAATG
The DNA here is from genome assembly GCA_027943335.1 of Chamaecyparis obtusa. Taxonomy (NCBI): domain Eukaryota; kingdom Viridiplantae; phylum Streptophyta; class Pinopsida; order Cupressales; family Cupressaceae; genus Chamaecyparis; species Chamaecyparis obtusa. Next base: position 1,604,702 of record BSBK01007326.1, on the reverse strand, counting down.
GAAATGTTGAAATGATTGAGTTCAATATCTGTTTTATTTACACAACTACTATTCTTGTACTGAGCTATGTTTTATCAAATGAACAACATATTTTGTTGTCCCGCTTTTGTTAGCTCTTTGACCTTTGATTAATTTAAATAGCGAATAGTTTATGTGTTTTTATTTATTTTTAAACAGTAAACCGTAACTCATAATGAACTATTGTTAAATATAATAGAAATATTATTTTATATTGTTTGAGATTAATTTAATTAATATATTATCTAAAATATACAAATATTCTATATTAATTATAATATTATTTGATATTATAATATTAAATTAATATAAAGATTTATTAGTGAAAAAGCAGGAGCGAATATGCGAAAATCTCATTAGAAAAGAAAGGTTGCCTTTCAACGAAGTGAAATTAATTTAGGTTTTATGCATTCAAACCTAAATGTGTCGAAAACAGCAGGCAAGCGTAGCACTGTTAATTCTTTGATAGTAAATCCCAACCCGACCGCAAAGGATGCAAAAGATGTAAGCAACAACGAAATTTTTTCCGGCTATTGCTTCAATTGTTGGCTTTATGGCCACAAAAAGAAGGAATGTCGGAAACCAGTACAGCCACATCTGTCATATGATCATTTAGCTGAATTCATTGCCAAGCAGAAGGAAAAAGCGGACAAAAATATCGATTTGGATTTGCTTGTGACGACAGAACACTTTAAGGAAACTTCTAACAAATCTCCACTATCGATCAGGAAGAAGGAAGGATCCAGGGCAGAATTGAAAAGGGTCACGGCTAGGGCTCTGAATCTTTGTTTAGAACCACGACCAAGAATTTTTTCAGTCCAAACTCTGGACAGGCAATTTAATGTTTTCTCAAAAACCAAATATGCAAAGCAGATTTTTGACTATGGGATCGCTAAGGTGGGAAAGCCTGAGCATATTTCAAAATGCAGCACCAATGATCCCCTATCTTCCAAGGGGAGAGGCAGGATCTTTCCTACCCAAGCGCCTCTCGTTAGCCCTTCCAAGCAAGATCTCTCCTGGCATACGACTCAGAGCAAAAAAAAGGAGCCTTTCGTTAGCATGCCAAAACAAGACACTGCATGGAAGACGGTAATTAGCAAGAAAAAGGTAATAAGATCTTCTTCACCTCAAGTAGCTCTTTCAACATCTCTCTAAATAATTCCTTTGAAATGCTTAAGGAAAATGATAAAAGTGACAAATCTTACACCTGCCCCCCATAAAAGGGCTAGGGTTTTGGGGGATCAGGGCTATAGGTATCTGCACATCAAGAAGGATGGCTCCCACCCATATAACAAAGACACCTACCCTTATCCCTCCAAAATCCTACCCTTTTATGAAGGAAAAAATAAGCATAGTGATAATTCTAGCTCTGCTGTTGATTTTAACACTATCATTAAATATAGCCCTCCTCACCGGAGAAGTATGGAGAGGCCTTTATCTTTTAAAACAACAAAACCTAAGATTATTCATGACACAAAAATAGACAATTCTTATAATGGCACTAATAATGCAGCATATACGCCTCCTCATAGGTGTTTTAATCATCTGAAAAAAGGTAAGTTGCCCTGTGAATTGCAATATGATACTATTGTATTAGAAAATGATACTATTATACAAAGACAAAAGCATATGGCAGAGACAGGTCTGATTTGTTGTTGGAATGGAGCCGGAGTACCAATTAAAGATGTAAAAAGAGGACTATTGGAACAACTCCCTGGGGAGGTAAGTATATCACCTCTCAGTGATAACTTTATTTACATAAATTGTCATAACAAAACCTTTAAGGAAAACATAATGAACAAGAATGTTTTGAAATTTCAGAATATTCCTTTTTCTATTTTTAATTGGCTGCCTTTATTTAATCCTATGCATTTAAAGGATTTCATTATAGAAAAAGCTGTCACTCTCAAAAACTTGCCTTTAGAATTGTACAGCAAAGAAATACTCTGTTTAATAGGAAATAAAATAGACAATTTTAAAAGAATTGCGGAGTCAGCATTGGAATAGGCTGATAAAACAATTATTGTAGAGATGAATTACCATCAAAAACATATCCCCCCATACAATTATGTTTTAATAATAATTTTGTCATAATTAATCTAACAATTGCAGAAAACTTTATTGAGGCAATCAAAGAAACATCAAAGCCACTCAAAAATTTTAATTTTTTACCTCAAACAAATAAAGATATAGAGATTCATCTTTGTAATAATAGAGGAGGTTTTATTTGCGAACCTCTAAGTGCTCAAGGTTTAGCTAAACCCTTACCTTCTACTATGCTAGCAAATAATGAAATTAACAATCAAGAAGATAATATAATAAAGGAAAATTTGGCTAATATACCTAATGATTCAGCAAATCCCCAAACAACTGAAGTATTATCTCCACTAAGTAATAATTCATTAAATATTATCAGGCAAGAACCCTACGGAGATTTAAATAGGAAGGGTAAATCAAAACAAACAAAGCGAGGTAAAAATAATAATAAAACCTGTCTACAAGATGAGGGGAAGAAGACTGAATTACCTACAAATATGGTTTTGAAACCTGTATGTGCTGCTGCAATAGAACTAGTTGATCAGGTAAACAAAATAGAAGAGGAGGTAAATCAAATCATCAACTATTTTGGAGAATCATTGACAGATGAACTTAAGGACATGTTTTTGGATGAGGTTTGCGATTTTCAAGAATTAAAACTCCAAAAGGAAATCCTAATTAAGCAAATTCAGGAATGCATTTTAGAAGAAAATAAGGAGCAAGAAAATAGTCCTAACCAGCCTATCATTCCTTCTCCCCCTAAAAAGGAAGCTTCAATAAATGCAGTGGCCATTAATCCAGATAAATATTCAGACCAATTAGACAAACAATTCATAAAAGAAACTAAAGATAGGCTTAGCGCTAAAGAAGATAACATAAACAATAAAGAAAATATAAATGAACCAACCTTCGTTAAAGGAAGGGAACAAGCTGTTTCAATACCTTTAGAGTTAGAAGCATTAAATCTGGATCTATCTGGAAAAACTGAAGATCTAATAGAAACTTATGGCAGGGAGATTATAGATAGAGTTGAACCCTTAAATCATACCATTAATGAGCAAAATAACCAGGATAGCCGGGGCAATTCTATAATAGGGTATGATGGAGAAGCAACTCTGGTTAAAGATGCAATTGAAGGCCTTTTTGGGATCACTAATGAAAATAGAGAGCTAGGCATAGCCTTAAACAGAGGCAGTCTAAGCACACCTAATATTAATAAACTCAAAAAGAAAAGAGGTAGGAAGTTAGCTGTTGAGCTGAGAACCTTGGATGGTAATGTAGGTGATCAGAAAAAGATAGCGGATATTTTGAACACAGGGAAGGGGAAGTTCCTTCCCAAAGAACAATGAAAGTCACTACTTGGAATGTTAGGGGTCTAAATGCCCCTAACAAGCAGCGTCTAATCAAAAGATACTTAAGAAATTTTGATTCCGAAATCATTATGCTACAGGAAACTAAGCTTAATAGAGAGGAAAACACTAAGTTTAGCAATAGACTAGGTTTATGGAAATCAGAATATGTTTCATCAGCAGGCCTCTCAGGCAGACTGGCAGTCCTATGGGACCCCCGTAAAGTAATGGCCCAACTTGCACTCACTAACGGAAATTGGATGACATTAACAATTAAAAGCCTAAAATCTGATTTAAAATTTAACTTGATCAATGTTTATGGGCCAATCTCAAATGAGGAAAAAAGAAAAGTATGGATGGAAATACAAACCCTTCTTATTGACAAACGGGAACACCCTTTTATCATCGGAGGAGATTTCAATGCTATCTTAAATCTAGAGGAAAAATATGGAGGTTCTCAATACATATCGCAAGCCCATAAAGACTTTAGCAAGTGGGCGACGAATAATCATTTAATAAACATTAACACTATCAATGGTGTTTATACATGGAATAATAGAAGAGCTGGTTTCAGCTACATTGCTGAAAAACTAGATAGATTCTTTACTAGAACAAATCTCAAAAATTTTAATCAAATAGTCAGCGCGGAATTACTTCTAGAAGTAGGATCGAATCACTTCCCTATTAGACTTACCATAACAGAAAATTCCAAACCCTCAAGGAACCCGTTTAAATTTGAATTTATGTGGTTCCAAAATCCGGATTTCATAAACCTTCTTGAGGAATGGTGGAAACAAATCTCGATCAAAGGATCAAAAATGTTCTGCTTAACAGCAAAATTAAAAATTATCAAAAATAAAGCATTAGAATGGAATAAGAACCACTTCAATAACATTTTCAAAGAGAAAGCCCAGGTAGAACAAGAAATAACCGATCTTAACAATATAGTAATAGAACAAGGTATGAATGATCTTAGTTACCATAAGGAAAAAGAGTTGATGGCTAAATACAATGAGATCCTCCTCAAAGAAGAAATTTTCTGGAAGCAAAAATCCAGGGAATCATGGCTTAAGGAGGGTGACAATAACACTAAATTCTTTCATAACACAACTAATTTTAAAAGGAACATTAACAGAATAGCCAAAATTAAGACAACCGAGGGACTTATAATTGAGGATCCCTTACAGATTTCAAACGTTCTAACAAATTTTTATAACTCCCTTCTCAACTCTACAGAAGCAACTGACCTTTACGCACAAAATGAAATACTTAAAGCCATTCCTAAGTTGATTACGGATTCTGACAACAAAATTATGAATAACAAGCTCTCATTAGAAGAAGTCAAAGCAGCAGTGTTTCAACTCCATCCAGATAAAGCTCTAGGCCCAAATGGTTTCCAAGCTGGCTTTTTCCAAAAATGTTGGCATTTTGTTGGAGAAGAGGTGTGGCAAGCTATGGAAGCTACTAGGAACTCGAGAGCTATATTAAATGAAATCAACAACACCTTTTTTACTCTAATTTCGAAGAAAAATGAGAGTACGGAGCCAAGGGATTTTAGACCAATCTCCCTATGTAATACCATATATAAGATCCTCTCAAAATGCTTAGCAAATAGACTCAAAACCATCCTTCCAGTTATAATCTTGAAAGAGCAGATGGGTTTTGTAGCAAACAGATCGATTTTGGATGGAATTATTATAGCACAAGAGTTAGTCCATACCGCTCAAATAACAAAGGAACCTAGTATGCTAAAGAAAATTGACATCCAAAAAGCATATGATAAAGTAGACTAGAGATTCCTGTGTAAATGTATGGAGGCATTCGACTTCTCTAAACAATGGATTAACCTGATCTTTAACTACATCTCAACTCCCAAAATTTCTATTCTTGTCAATGGTACCTCAGAAGGCTTTTTCAGTATATCCAGGGGCATTAGACAAGGAGATCCGTTATCCCCTTTTCTCTATGTCATTATGGCAGAAGCGCTAGGAAGATCGATTACAAAGCAACACTTGGAAGGGAAAATAGTGGGATTAAAGGCCTCGAAAAATGTTTCGAATATAACCCATCAACAGTTTGTGGATGATACAATTTTACCTAGAGTTGCTAATAGACAGGAAGTGAGAGCTTTCAAAAACATTCTAAACCTTTACGTGAAAGCCTCAGGTCAACATGTTAACCCTACTAAGTCAGAAATTTACTTTATTAATACTCGCCCGTTAATCGAAAAAGAAATTTGTGATATTATGGGATATAAAATTGGCAAATTTTCGTGTAAATACTTAGGTATTGATCTGGATACAAGTATCTTATCTTCCAAACTATGGCAACAAGTCATAACCAAAGTACAAAACAAGAAGAGCTCATGGAAAGGAAAATGGTTAACTAAAGCAGGCAGGACAACAATGATCAAATATGTCCTTTAAGCCATCCCCATGTATCATTTGTCTGTCCTACCCCTCCCGATTTGCGTTAAAAAGGAACTAGATAAAATGTTCCGAGATTTCTATTGGCAAGGTCCCTCCGAAGACAAAAAACTTGCCCTTATTAAATGGGATACTCTATGTAAACCGATATCTAAAGGGGGTCTAGGTATCAAAATTTTACTATGGAAAAACCAAGCCCTTGGGGCTAAACTCATATGGAGAATGTACAAAGAATCAAGCAGCAAGTGGGCATCAATTTTATTACATAAGTATATCCCTAATGCGAACCCCATCAACATTTTCAGGTCACAATCACATGAAAGGGTCTCGGATATGGAATTTTATGAAGGAATGCAGAAGGATTATTAGCAAATATCTATCTTGGGATGTAGGAGCAGGAGATCAAGCTTTATTTTGGGATGATTCGTGGGTAGGCCTTACCCCCCTTAACAAATTGGGCTTCTCCAAGGAATTTATAGAAGTGTGCAAAAGAGACATAGTTTTATATCTTAAGGATTACTTATGCATGATGGAAGGCTCTAACTGGAATGCTCTAAATGTAATTGAGGATGTATGGCATGAGAAGCACAACCTCTTGGCAATCTTAAAAGATAGAGAGGTAACACTCAAAAATAGACTGGATACTTTAATATGGGCAGGATCTAACAACGGAAAATACTCAGTCAAGGAGGGTTATAACTCAATTATTAGGGACCAAAATATGGATAACATAGACATGCCTTTGAACCTTTGCTAGAACAAATCATGCCTCCCTAAAGCTGGTATGTTTCTATGGGTGGCATTGCAAAATAGAATTCTTATAGCAGACATGCTTAATAAATTAGGATTCGAAGGACCATCTAGATGCCCACTGTGTGAAAACCATTCCGAGGATGTCAATCACATCCTCCTTAATTGTCCTTTCTCTCAGAATTGTTGGAATTGGCTTCATCAGAGTTTGGGATGGAAATCCACTTCACATTGTGATTTAATAAGCAACCTCAAAGTGTGGCCTTCACTCTATAAAGACAACCTTTACAAGGATATTTGGACAATAGCACCTTCAATAGTAGCATGGGAATTATGGAAAGAAAGAAACAGAAGGATTTTTACAGACCAAAAATTAACATGGAACTCAATTACTAACAAGATAGAAGCATCCATCGTAGAAATTATTAACAGTAAACTCAGAGACAAACAGAGCTATGAAGACTCCTTCAAGAGCTGGGATAACAGAATCAGGAACAAATGGCCAAAATTAGCTATCCCCCCCCTCTATGGTAAAGGGGGTTCCAAAACTAAAGCAAACAGAGCATCTTGTAAATGGATACCCCCGGAAGCTGGATGGTATAAACTCAACTTTGACGGAGCTTCTCGAGGCAATCCTGGGGTAGCAAGTATAGGAGGGATCATTCGTAACTGGAAGTCAGAAGTGGTAGCAAAATTCTCGAGACCCATTAGCCCTATGACTAACAATATGGCTGAATGTGTAGTGGCATTAGAAGGGCTTAAATTGTGCAAGAATCTTAACATTTCAAAAGTAGTTATAGAAGGAGACTCCCAAATTATTATCAATGCCATTCGCACTAAAAAAACTCCTAATTGGGTTTTGAATTCAAAAGTAGAAGAGATTAATCTATTAATGGATAGTATTTCAAATTATGAAATCAGACATACCTATAGAGAAGGCAACACAGAGGCTGACAAGTTAGCTAATCTAGGTGCCAACGGAGTAGTAACAATGGAACATTATATACAATAGTTTTTAAGAGGCACTTTAATGTGAAGGTTAGGGCAGAGTCCTTACCCTGTGCTAATCTAAGTAGTAAGATTGGGAAACTGATTTTCCTATTAGGATTCAGGAATCCCACAAAGAGACTTTTTATCCATAGGATCCTCTTCGTACTTTTTAAGGATCTAGGAGTTCTATGGGTAGCTATGCTAATATAGTAATCTCTAGGACCCTTAACTAATATTCAATTAAATTTATCAAAGGTAAAAAGTAGGATCGTAAATACTAGTCATCCCCTTTTTCGACCTTTAAGTTTCCCCTCCCCTTTTATCGCAGAACCTTTTAATATACAATAATGAGATTCAATGATAGTTCTAGCAAGATAATAGCGCAATTTATTTCAAGATCTGATCCCAACAGCAATATAATTAAAAGATCTAGTTTGAGTATAGAAGAGGACCATTAGCTATCAAATTTGGAAGTTTTATTTCACCTACTGCTGATTGGTGCAGATTTTAGTGCAAATTTTAGGACACACTTTTAATACTCAAATATTAATGATGATGAGTTACAGACATAATAAAGAATATAGGACTACTAAACCTTTTGGCATCTGTCAATATCATCATTGGTCGATACCCCTGAACTAGTTCATTAGAAGTAGGTTGGTAACCTTAAGCCCATTTATATGAATGGATTGATTAAGCAGAGAACTCTTTCCTGTATGTATACGGTGGTTTAGAAAGACAGAATGAAGGCCAGGGATGTCATTTCCTCCTCATCTTACTTAAGTAGTACTCATTTCCACAACAGCTCTCAACATGCCCAGAGTTGGATTTCATCATTAAACTTTAGACCCGTAGAAATCTCTCGGATACTCTAGAAAGTTCGATCTAATATATATATTTAGGACCTCAAGCAAAGGAAGTTTCATTAGCCACCATGGAATCTAGACTATGCACTTTCTATACAAAGGATGATCGAGCCATGGCTTTCCGAGGTTATACTTACCCAGAAAGATGGAACCAAATCCTCAATCCATTGCCTGACTCAACCAGAAGGGCTATTGAAAAATCAATTGGTGATCGACACTTCAACAATCTCTTCACATACAGAACCAATGGAGGGGTGATAGGCCAGTTTATCGCCCTATCCATATTTGCAGGCAAGAGTAAGGGGGACATAATCAGGGTCTGTAGAGAGATTTTTGATGAGGAACATCTAGGTGGTTTGGATAAGATGGTACATAGTGTTGACAATGAGCTTACAATCTCGTATCCGAAAGAAACAATGAAGACAGACATGGAAGAGCTGGATAAGATTCCTCAATCTCAGAGGATAGCAATGTTATCTTTCAAGGATGAAGATACTTTTGATTGCCATTGGCCTGAAATGGCAAGGAACATTGACTTTCTTTATAAGGAAATTCTTGAGGAAGAGGCTGACAATAGCCGGTTGCTTAAATATTGGAGACTGGAAGGTTATGATATACCTCCAGAGATGGACAGCATTGCTCCACCTAACATGCACATTATGGCTCCGATAATCCCTAGATGTACTAGGAAAAATAAGAAGAATCAGGTAGAGATTGAGTACATCGTTGTCACGATCAAAAGGGGCAACGCCTAGAAAAGTATGGCCATTCAGCAAAACCAGGACCAGTAGTGCAGATATTCAGAGTTTTTAATATTTTTGAAAAAATTAGCCTAGCCTTCTGTTAATAGATATATATAGTTATGCAGGGGTAGCTTCTCTAATTCTAGTTATAGTTTCCTCAATGTGAATAGAACTAAGACTTATATGTTGATGTTAATTTGATATTTGCCTATTAGTTAAGTAGGACATGGTAAATGGCTCCAAGGGCTCCTTTTGTATATAAATGGTGCCAAATGCATTCTAGTTAAGCAATGACTTCAAGGGCCCCTTCTGCATATTAATGATGGACATATATATGGATATCAAAAATAGGTACAGTAAGTTTACTATCTTAATTAGTCTACTCATTTCATTTAATGCTCTAGCGATAAAGAATGGAATGTAGATAGATTATACTGTAAGCAGAGGATGCTAATGCAGTTCTATGAATTTTGAGTAAGGTAAATTAACCTAAGAAATGGCTACAATTCAATAGGGATAGTAGAATATCCTAGCTGGATCACGGCAATGCTGGTTTTATAACCTTTACCTTATGTGCTCACCCCCTGTGGAACCTCTTTGAATGGAAGCGTCTCATAAATAGCTTGGGGCAATCACCTTAGTGATTTTTGAAAGCATTTACCTATTATCAGTAATTAACATGATTAATGGCAATATACACATAACTAGGTGATTAACAATGTTTAGCAGTTTAAGCACTCGAATATGTATTTCTCTCAACCCTTCAACACTCTCCGCATATTGTATCTTTTCCCCTTGCACCTGTAAGTCTTTAATGAAATAGACCTGCAAACTGTGTTCTTCTTGTCAAGGGTATAAGTAATGGATAATCATAGTCATCAACAGGTTCTATGAAGAATTTAGATTAAGGTCTTTTTAAGTTTATGGATCTTGAGGACAGAGACCGTAAAACATATATAGATACATATATACTAATAAGTAGTATATATTCATCTATATATTGATGCCTAGTGCTAAGATACTTTTATTTGAATTGATAGATCCAGGCTATTCTTAGAAGCTTGGAATATTTAAGTATAGGCATACGGAAATAGTACCCCTCTACTCACACATAGCTAAGATTCCTTAAATTTGGACATGTACAGAATCGGTTAATATATGATAAAGTAACAGTTATAAAGAATAAGGCATGCTGGAATAATGGATTGAATTCCTTAATCCGGTCACCTATACTATGGAGATAGATGATGTCAATATAACTACATTTATAATTATACCTTTTCTCGAGCACAATATGTGAACTGTAATGAAGGGATGTACTTTTAATATGAACAGAGCTTCCTATAATTGTCACAGATCTGCTAAAGGTGCGTACACATACATTCAAGTAGACAGATCCAATAGAGATCCTGTTATAGTTTGGATATAGATTAAGGTAAGGGCTTGCATTGATACTTAGATTGATTCTTTTGTTCACCTTTATACAGCAAGAACGCAGAGACATGTTCTGAAACATATTAATAAAGTAGGTGCATTATAGGAGAATAGCATGCTATGAAGTTTATGATCAAGGACATAGACACATTATCATTAATAGCTCTTTTCAGTCTGAATCAATCTTAAGCATCAGGGGCCCCTGTTCAATATAAACTTTGGTTTATGGGTAATATAGCTTTCAACACATATTACTATGACATCCTAATTGAGGACTATTTTTTACCAAATAGATTAGGAGTAATTGGTATTGATAGTGTTTCCTCCCCTGTTATCCTTCCCAAATCTTTAAGGTTAAGAAATAGGCGGATTGATAAAAGGAGCAGAAGATTAATAATGTTAGCAAGATTAGCACTAACCATTTCAGAGCATAAGGTATATATCATATACAAAACTGAAAGTAGGTAATATTAAAATTCTTTTTCACGCACAATCTCAACTAAGTAGCAAGAAAACAGGGACGGGTGTTTTATTTCTTTACTATTTAATGATTGCATATCTTTAGACTTTAATGATGGTATATATAAATATATATATATGGGTGATTGTATATATATAAATTTATATATAAATGCTAGCTTCATCCTATGTGTACTTCAAATCGGCTTATATATAATTAGTAACAGAGTTACGAAGTATGTTTGGTTTGAAGTACTGAACATTCTTTTACGGGACCTCTACAGTTGAGTTGTTATAAATATAGGTATACTAATGAAAGTATACATATATTAATATAGAGAGCTTTGCAAGCAAAATAAGGAATGTTGAATAGTGGATTAGTTTAGGCAGATATCACAGTTATGGCAGGGGTATGATTACACAATTATATATATATAATCTATATATATACAACCATATGTTTCAAACTAATAAGGTTTTGCCTTACAATTATGTGAAATTTGGAAACCATTGCAGTATTTACTGATTGGTGCCAATTCCAGAGGACCATAATGAACTCTGCTTAAACCACCATACAGATAATCAGAACAATATTTTAGTTTAAAGGAGTATATGAAGTTTTATTGCGAATTTTCCTAAAATGTTAGGACTTTCAAATGATAATTTGAAGTAGAGAATGATGATCTTAAGCGGTAAGAGTCTTTAATTTCAAGATTATTTGGTTATTATATTGTCAATATTAAAAGTGTTTAATTAGAGGCTTTATAGTCATATTCAATTTTTTAGATAGGTTATGTAGCCGAGATGTAGAATTTTTTTTCTTGATACAGGTTAACCTTTGGTTGTGGAAGAATCTTGTCTTTTTTTAGGAAGAATTATCTTTCAGAGGATCAACACATATTATCGATAAAGCAAGAAGATTAAAACTCTATCTCAACTGTACAGATGAAGTTATCCTTGCCAAAATGCCTTTCTTTGTATAATTAATGTTTGTAAAATGAAATAATCTCGAGTATTTTTCGAACGTGGGTATGCCTACGTAAATATGTACAAATCTCGACAATTGTCGAGTCATGGGTATGCCCACGTAAATGTTGTATAAGGACAGGACCTATGGTCCCGGGCAAGGCTGGAGATTTTCTCAGCCCCGCTCTTTCCTACCAGTGCCTGCAGTGAGCGGGGTCACAATGTAAAATAAATATTTATATTAATAATAAAAAATCTCTAGGGCTTCGGCCTTTTACCGATCAAAAAATATATATATATATTATTTGATATTGTTTAAGATTAATTTAATTAATATATTATCTAAAATATACAAATATTCCATATTAATTATAATATATTAGAAATATTATTTGATATTGTTTAAGATTAATTAAATTAATATATTATCTAAAATATACAAATATTCTATATTAATTATATCTTTTGTTTTATCTATATTTATTTGATATAATTAAAGAACAAATATATTTAAGTGTATAATTGTATAATAATTAATATAATTCTAACATAAATTTAATATAAAAATATAAAAAAAATGATATGAAATTATTTTGAAAAATAACATACCTCGGTATAAATACATGTAAATAGATGTGATTAAGTATAAAGAAAAAGTCAGTATTGAAAGGACATACTCGAAGTGATCTTTTGAAGAGAGTCTCAACTCAATCTGATCTACAACTACATATATTCTCTAATCCCTTTGAAATATGATAGATTTATTTCAAATCATTTCATAATATATTATAAGTATTTGTTTTATTGTGACTCATTCTGATTAAGAATGTTGAGAAGATTGACTCAAGTGTTAAGTTAGTTACAATTTTATGGTTAGATATAACACATGCAACCTAGCAAAAATAAATTATCTAAATTATGTTCTAAGGGAAATATCGTTTCAGCCACCATCAAAGTATTTAAATTGGAGTAAATTATTTATATATTAACTGAATTGAAAATCATTCAAAATTTTGATTAATTAACAATTATGTTTAATTTGTTAGGAGCAACATTCAAAATTTTGGTTATTAATAATTATGTTTAATTTGTTAGGAGCAACAAGTCATATTTCATCTTATTGGATAGATATTTGTTTCAAGAGATTAGTTGAAAAACATGTTAGAAAAATTTAGATTAATATTTAATATGAATTAATGAGTAGATCGTTTGGAATCAAATAATAGATTCTAATGGAGGTTTCAAATTTTATGAAATTCTTTTTTATGAATATTTACTAAATATTACTTAGATTAATAGAATTAAAAAATATTTAGAATTTTAGGTTTTTGATTGATTAGCAATTATGTTAGATTTGTTACAAGTAACAATTGTTTTAGTTGGAAATCATATTTCATCTTATGAAATTCTTTTTTTATGAATATTACTAAATATTACTTAGATTAATAGAATTGAAAAACATTTAGAATTTTAGGTTTTTAATTGATTGGCAATTATGTTTGATTTGTTACAAGTAACATTTAGTTTAGATGTAAATCATATTTCATCTAATTGGGTAGATATATATTTGTTTCACAATAGTCTCATTCATTGTTTAAAAATAATGTATCTAATTGGATAGATATATATTTGTTTCACAATAGTCTCATTCATAGTTTAAAAATAATGTTAAATTATTATAATAATGTATCTAATTTGATTTACATCTAATTGGATAGATATATATTTGTTTCACAATAGTTTCAATTGATTAGCAATTATGTTAGATTTGTTACAAGTAACAATTGTTTTAGTTGTAAATCATATTTCATCTTATGAAATTCTTTTTTTTATGAATATTACTAAATATTACTTAGATTAATAGAATTGAATAACATTTAGAATTTTAGGTTTTTGATTGATTGGCAATTATGTTTAATTTGTTACAAGTAACATTTATTTTAGATGTAAATTATATTTCATCTAATTGGATAGATATATATTTGTTTCACAATAGTCTCATTCATTGTTTAAAAATAATGTATCTAATTCATTGTTTAAAAATAATGTATCTAATTGGATAGATATATATTTGTTTCACAATAGTCTCATTCATAGTTTAAAAATAATGTTAAATTATTATAGTTCAGTAATATTAGTAGTTCAGTTAATGTATCTATTATTCAGATCTTGTGTACGATTAATATTAAGTAAGAGTGAATTAATTGTTCTACGACTACAATTAATTGATAATTTGAAATTTTGGTTTTTGTGTAATCATACATAAGGTATATAAAAATGGAGGACATAATTGGCATGAAGGTTGAAGTATGCAGTAATGAGGAGGGTTTGAAGGTAGCTTGGTTTGAAGGTACAATGATTGATATTGTCAAAAATAGTGAAAAACCAAAATATTATATATAATATGATCACTTCATCATAGATGAATGGAGTCGGAAACCCCTATAGGAAATATATTTAGAAAACATTAGACCCATTCCACCACTTGTTAGGTTTCCTTGCTATATAACACTTGGATTTTTCGTTGACACACTGGACAATGACTGTTAGTGGAGGGGTGTTACAGTTGATAGATTTATTTCCCCTCTTATTCGTGAAGAATTTTCAAAATATACTTCTCTGATAGTCATACTTTGAAACCCTATTCACGGTCCAAGCTATGTTTAGGGAAAGAATGGGTAGGAGGTGAATGGAGAATAGAACGAAGGAATTGAGTGTTTGTGTATTGTTTTGTTTTTTTTTTAGATCCACTACCTCTTAGAGGGGATCACATGTTTTGGGGTATTATGAAAGTTTCACAATCAGATTTTAGTGTTAAGAGCAATGTATTGCTTGAAAAAATCAAGGGGATTTTTAGTGCTTAACCCCCTAAACAACGTACTGAATAGGGAATAGCATAAAATGCAAAATGCAAAAGAAAGGAAATGTGTAGAGGAATGTATGAATTTGGGTTTGGGTTTTGTTTTAATAGCTGTGTAAATAATATTGTAAAATGCAAAAGAAAGGAAATGCATTAGTGTACATTGATGCGTATACCTAAATTACTAGATCAGATGTTGCTAGGGATGTGTTGAATAATGTACAAATTTTGGCTTCTTTTAATATACCTATTGTATACTATCTGATGTCAATAAAATATAATACTATTAGACATACATATTTATGACGACCTACTATACATATAATATTTGCATACATGTGAATTCATGGTAGCTTAATAATTGAAAATCGTAGTAAGGCCTTCTCTAATAAACCACTACACCTAATCATTCAGGAAACTATGAGTACAAGAAAATCTTACATAATTTCTTGTATTAGAGAAATACTGAACCTATAATTTCTTCTATTAGAGAAGTACTGAACAATAGGTTCACCTGAACAAAAAAGTTAGTTATTGATGTTGGCCCCAATATGGGTTGCTCCATTCAACAAGCATGCAATAACAATCCATTCAACTTGATCATAATCCCTAATAAAGACATGCAATAATTACAAAGACATGCATTAACAACATTCCAAGAAGAATAGATGAGATGAACTTTGTCGGATGAAATATGCTTCTCAAAATTGATACTCGGCTTCGAGAGGCCTCTCCCATTGACAAATTGCGTCTTTTGGTGGAATATCGATGATACTATTCAAAAACTTAGCACAACTTCCATCTGTTATGGATAAACTGATCTATACATCACACTCTAATGCACAATTGTTGTGGAACCAATTTACAATGATTTACCAGTAATAATAGTAATGACATTGGCTGAGATAACAACTTAGCTTTACAAAATAAGTTCAAGTGGTATGTTTCAAAAATTATTAGACTTGTTACTTATCAAAGTATGAGCTATACCTATAATTATAATGTATAACCTAAATGTCTCAATAATTTGACCTTGCATTGAGTATATTTTACTCTCGGCGTAACCCTTGCACCCCTCAAAGGTGCAAGTGCTAGTTAAGCCGATAGGCTTTCTCCTGGGGAGATGCCCACCAGGATTTTCAGACAATCTGGCAGTCTTACACCGTGAAGCTGGAACGCAATGCCGAGAAGCTGGAACACGGTGCCGGGAATATCTGTCGGTTAAACAAAACGTGAATGGGCAAGTGGCATTTTTAGAACAATTCACGTAGCTGGTGTGTGCTTCCACGGTATGCATGCAGTGGCAAGTAGCGTTTTCCCTTGATTACTACATCTGGACTTTGATTACAACCTTCGATCTTAGCTTTATTATTTTAGGTTGTCGCAGAGCACAAGAATAAGGAGATTTCTGTTGTTGCAACAGGTGATGATTGTCTCCATGTGCCTCGGCTCCAGCTCTCCCAACACACTCAGCTACAACTATTTGCCTGATAAAAGGTACCCTGAATGTTCTGAAAGAAGCCCACAAAGCTAAAGTAAAGCGGTTGGTTCTAACCTCCTCTGTATTTTCTTTCATTCCCAACCCCAAGTGGCCTGTTGATACCCACTTGGACGAGACAGCCTGGATTGACATTGACTACTACAAACAAAATGGGGTATCTTCCGTCTAACTCACCTCCTATTTTTACAATTCTATTTCTTCTGCCATTGCCAACTTTGTGATGGATGATGGATGCATGCAACAGTTTTGGTACCCTCTAGCAAAAACACTGGCTGAAAAGGTAGCTTGGGAATTTAGCAAAGAGAAGGGCTTGGATGTGGTTGCCATCAACCCAAGGACTGCTTTGGGTCCCATTCTGCCTCCTAATTTCAATGCCAGCTTGGCCATGATTGTCTGTTTACTCAATGGTATGTGCATATTTTCTGCTTTTTTGTGTGGCTAAAACTAGAAACTGGAAGCTAAGTACCTGCTAAATGCTAAATGTGAGTTCTTCCCAAAACACCAACATGGGGGAATTAGGAATAAACTTTCAAAGGATTTGTTTTAGTTGTTTCTTGCACTCTTAATACTTTTCAGACAGCCAAAACAGTTTTTTTTTTTACTTTTTTGGGGGGCCACTTTAATAATTGTGTTTTGGTGGTTCACTCTATGCTTTTCAGGGAAACATATTTTGTTTTTTGGGGGGGCACTTATATAATCAGGTGTTGATACTTTTCAAGTTTTCAAGATGATATGTTTTGTGTTTTTTGGGGCCACTTTTATAATCAGTCTTTTGTGGGCCACTTTAATAAGTCACTCTTTATTGCAAGTACAGAGTTCAAAAGTTTTGATACTTTCAATACACTTTTTTGTTTTTTTTCTCCTGGGCTTTATTCTGTAGGCTTTTTGATACTTCCTTTTTAAAAAATTAATAAAAATGTGGATGCATCATGCACCAATGGGATTTTCTCTTTGCTTGAAACATTCAATGAGAAAGGGCTAACCTTGGTACACAAAGATGAGAAGCAAAGAAGCTATTTAATTTAGCTTTTCAATCTATTAGAAAAAAACTACTAGACCAAATACTACAGAAATGTCGATGGTGTTTAGTGTTTATAGACTGCAGACGCCATTCAGTTGTTATTCATTAGTCTCCCAGGTCAATCCTCTCATAAATGTGTGATATTTTCTCCTGCTCAGTGCTTTGAATTTAGCTTAATCCTCAGGTAGATTCTTGCCTTTTTGCCAAGATTCCATGAAATTAGGTTTCTAATTTAGCCCAATCTTATGGTGGATTAGGTCCTTTTGCCCAGGCCTCCATGCATTTAGGACTTAGGACTGTTGCCTTGTAGAACCTTGGGAGAAAATTGGTCCAAGTAATTTTAACCCTCTTTCTTCAATCTTCATTTTCATAACTTGCTATTTTCTTATGATTAAGTGTGCCAATAGCTAGGCCTCTTGGGTATACATAAACGCAAAATGACTTATTACTGTAATTAGTAATTATAGTATAACTTCCAAGCTAATATACTCAAGAAACAACCAAGAAACAATTTGCAGCCTTTCATTGATTACTAAGTTACAGGGGAGTTATATCCATCTTCTATTGAAGAAGAGATCACATTAGCCAAAAATAATTGCAGCTTTTCACTGTTTACTAGATTACAAACGAGTTATTCCCATATTCTATTTAACTTTCTCAATTATAATTGATGATTGCATTTTAACCTAGCTTTTCATTGATTACTAGGTTACAGGGGATTATACCCATATTCTATTCTAACTTCCTTAAATATATAATTGATGTGTAATGATTTCTCATTTTGTATCATCCTCATTTCGCAAGTGATAGAGAGGAGTATCACAATTTTTATATGGATTGTATTCATGTAAGGGACATTGGAAAAGCCCAAATACTACTATATGAAACACCCTCTGCATTAGGGCGGCACTTGTGTGATGAATCTATAACACATTGGAGTGATTTTATAGAGTTGACAGCAAAACTTTATCCAAAGTACAATCTCAACTCATTAGAGATGATCATTAGTTTATGCTTAAAAGAAATTTAAAAAAAAGGAAAATTTCTATATTCATAAATTGATGAAAAGTTTTCCATTTATGTATGCTTTGATGCCTATCATTTGGTTTAGCTGCATGAAAAACCAATATTATGAATGAAATGAAAATGTATGGAATCTGGTTTTTATGATCCTTGGCTACTGGATTTAAAGAGGATTTAGTAAATATATGATTGTAGGTCTTGAGTTGCACTTCCCATCACACAACTTTTATGCTAAATGCTCTGATTGCAGGTTCACAAATATTACTCAGCCAGGGTTGGTACGTGTGAAGAATGCTCCCAAGAAGTTGATTGATCTTGGGGTCGAGTTTGTGCCCATGGAGGAGATTTTTAAAGATTCAGTTTTATCCTAAAAGAGAAGGGTTTTCTCAAGTAAATGAAAATAATTTGCAACTGTATTTCATGCCTGTTATTTTAGTGGTATTTTTTTATAATAGGTAGTTTCAGATATTTTTGGATGAAGATTTAACCTGCATAGGGCAAATGTAAAAAGCAATATTTGATGGTTTAAGGTTTTTATATGATTTGGATTTCATTAATACTATCTTAGAACTATTTGACATGATTAAGTCTGATGTCCATGGGTGAAGGAAAGAAATAGGCCATGAAGCACTCCTGCTCTTACCCTAAAATCTGAAAGGAAGAAGAGAACAAAATTTAATGTACCATTTTCCACGACAAGTAACATTAATAGAATGACTAAATACTTAACTTATACTTTAACAAAAGTATTTAATTTAATTTAAATTGAAATCTACTTGGTGTTAGCATATAATGCTTTGTTTTATGTGTCGCCCTGTCTTTTGTTTGGCACTAATTTTAGCATTGTCTTAAGCATTGGTTAACTATCAGCTTAAAAAAATTTTAACTTCCCTTTCACCCACGTTTGGAGATGCTATTTTAACACTCGTAACGATTCTTATAAATAAATTTTTCTATATTAGTGGGACGTTGTTTTGTTGTAGATGTTGTTCTCTTTCTCCATGGTTGAGATGTCCACAGGCATCCCTCCTATTTCATTTTGGTTGGAATGGTCTTGATTATACACTGTTATTTTCTCTTATTCTTCAGGCTTCTCCTCGGTTATGTTGCTCTTAGACCAAATCTCTTGCTTTGTGTTCGAAAAGCAATTTTCATGCACTGAAATCCTTCATTCATTCATGCACTGAAATTCTGCTTGCATGGCATCTTTTCCATGTGGAATTGTTCTAATTATTTATCTAAGGTTTGATAATTTCCATCAATCCTACAAAATTTTAAGACGTTGTTTGATAATATATGGTAGCAAGAATGTAGTATTTCATAACTTTGTTTTATTAAGGATTTCAATGTAAAATTTATATTTATATAAACCTTCAATATTTGGGTATCAGAGCTCTTATTACCTTAATGCAAAATGGTTCATTGTTGATATCTCAATTCAATTTCTCTAATCATCTTAAAAATAGGAAACTATCAACCTCAGAGTGATGGGATCCTATAAAATGTTTCCTTGGTTTATAAAAATGAAGCATAAATAACATGCAAAACCTAATCTACTCTTATAACTAACATGATGAAGATTATTTAAATCGATGATTAATGGTTTTTCATTGCTATGCATTGATGTATATTCCATTAGGCAAAGGAGTTATGAACAATATAGAGGAAATAAATTTAGTCAAGCTTAACATCGACATAAACATATTTCTATTAAAATGAAACATAGATATTATATCTTAACATGATATACATATTTAATAATCTATCTCAGAACTACAACAACCCACATCTACAAAAGAAAAATAATTACACAAAATTCACAATATATTGAAATATGTCACACTTCATCTAAAATTATTTTTGCATCAATTCAAATAAATAAAATTACGATTATCCTTGTAGACTGTGAATTTATAAACTAGCTTAACCTATTTTGTTTTAATGATAATAAGTTCATTGTATTAATAATGGCCAAAAATAAGAGCTTAACCTATTTTGTTTTAATGATAATAAGTTCATCGTATTAATAATGGCCAAAAATAAGAGCATAAATATCATAGTTCAACTATGGATAGTCTCATCCTTCTTAGGAAGTTGTTGAACTGCATGGTATCATTGGAATGCATGGAGAAGAGTTTTTGCGCATCCACACACATGTTTGGTTAGACTGGAATATTGCCATGTGAATTACCCTTATGGAAAGCTTTAATGTGTGTGTCAAAATAATACACCAAAATTCTCAAATTCAAGAAGATGAACCAGTCATGAGAACAACTTTCAAAAATTGCTTTGAATAATTTGGAATCTTGATTTGTTTTGAGTTATTCTCAAACATATGGACTGAAGCCCTGGTAGCGAGGGAATACAACCAACTGGTCTTACATCTATGATCATTTGGTGTACAGTATTGTGCTTTAATATGGTTTCATTTCTTAAATTCTCTCAACTCTAAGTTGGTTTATTTAGGAAAAATCAACAAGATATAAAGGTAGGGAAATGGAGGTAGATAGAAATATAGAAATTGAGAGGTATAGAGATTCATAAATATACTGAAATATTTATTATTTGACATATATTTTACTATCAGCGTAACCCTTGAACCCCTCAAAGGTGCAAGTGCTAGTTTATTACAATAAGGGTACTCTGATCGTTCCACTGTTACTGTTAGAAGCATTGGTGGTGGAAATGTGTTTTATAACCTCTTTTATTCTTATCAAGATGTGCAGGAGAGGAAGAGGGGTAAGGACAAGATTTTTCTGGTTTCTAGTGAAAACCTTATTTTTATACCATACATAATTTTTTTTTTAAATTATGTTCTCCATAGGCCTGTGCTTTCCATTTTGGCTGCAGAGGTACCATTGAAGATAGCCATTATAATTTTTATGGACAACATTTTGCTAAAAGAGTCTGCGATGTATTATATATATTTTAAGTTGTAAAGCATTCAGTGAAAGAACATTATTGTTTGTAAAGATGATAATTTATTTTCTTTTTTATTATAGTTCAAATTGAACTTTATTTTTAAAAACTTTGATTAAGACAAATGCAATTTTAAATGAATTCCATAGATTAATTTATTCTTCTTATGAGAATTTAATAGTGGAGATCTTCCTTTTATTATTTTACCAGAGAATTTAAAGCAATTGTCTGCCATAAATTTGACTGGCAAAGACAAATCGCTTACTGCTTCACTATTATTATTTTTTATTTTTATTTAAATTTGACTGGCAAAGAAAAATATAGATAATGTATTTATATTGTGTCCCTAGAAGGAAGAGAAATTCATAGAACTTCTACACAAAACAAAAAATGAATGATGGACAAAGAGGTGGGAGAGCATTCCAAGTGTTAAAATATAGTAGCTTTCTATGTCCTATGCTTGTGCTAAGCTTTTACGTTCAATCATGGTGGTCTCTCAAGTGTAGGCCGAAGTCCTTTATTTCCTCTATGCTTTATTTTTAATTATGTTTTAACCTATTATTATTCATGATTTATAACTCGTCAATTTTCTGAATAATGTGGCTATTCTTATCTTAAAAATCTGGTTGTGACTATGGCCGGTACATGTCTTATTCACAATGAATGATTTAGATGGTTGTTACTCTCCTCTTGAGAATATTGAATATGTTTTACATTATTGGGTTTTCTTTATGGATTCATGTGGTGGCAGTTTGAATAACATGGAAATCATAGAAAAGTGGAGGGCATATGCGTTGGAGTATATGTGGGCTTACTTGAATATCTTAGTACTCTTTTGGGGTTGTTTGCAAACAAGTCTAATCTGTGTGACCTTATCACCACGATCAAATTGGCTCATGCACCATGTCATGCAATCTTTGGTAAGGTGTGTAATACTCAATTCCAATGTTAATGAGCATACAAACTTATGTGACCTATTTCTTTTAGCCCAATAATATGTCTGTAATTTTACAAATCTTCTTTTCATTTATAAGTTCTTGTTCAATACTTTCTCTAACACATTTCATGTTCACTCACATCCATGATACAACACCAAAAACATTATTCATGGATATCTATCATTCAAAAAAATATCACTTACTACATCAAGTTAAAATTATGTTTGTTGTAAGAGAAATAAGTGTCATCCGAACAACATATGAATATTCACATTTCATATCCATCATATCAATTCCAAAGTCACTCACATTGTCAATAACACTATATACTACATGCTAGTCTATATTGATTTTCTCATGTTATAATTCACCTTGAGTGAATATTATGATTGTACATGTAATAAATTGTTCTACATGCTTTATTAGCATATAATCTTATTAAAATACTACAGTTTATTAACATCATGTTGCAACATTTTCTACTATAATTCATATTTCCTTCCCAAAAGTTACACTTCAATTGCTATAGTTTCCTACGAATTAGCTTTCAACAAATTACATTTACTTCGGCAGGAACTTTGACGCTTTGCATCCTTGTTTTATTTTTATCACTAGTTAAACCAATCATCATAAATATTTTAAACTAAAATTCTATTGTCTACATTTATTTTCTATTTCAAATAATTATTTAAAGATATCATTTTCCTCTCTTTCTTTCTTTCTTTCATTTTCTTTTCTTTAACTAACATATATTTTAATATATTAAATTCATTATATCAATTGTTAAATAGTATTAAATTAAATTCTCCAATGACATGTTTAATATTCTAAATGTCATGGATTTTCACTTTATTGAATATTTTATTAAAAATAAGTATGAGATTAAATGAATCTTATAAAAAGATATTGTGCATGTGGTGGCTACCATGTCTGCATCCTGTTATGTGTTTACTCTTTTGATTTGAGCTAGAGTCTTAGATGTTATTGTGTGATGCATTCTATTACTAACTCATAATAAGGTGTTATTTCCTAACATTATTTTCCAAACCATACTAATTTTCCCACTACTTTTCAGATAACTTTCATAATTTTGCCACCATTTTCCACCATTCCTTGGCATTTCTTTCATACATCATAATTCAGTATGAGTCGCTATTAGCCCAAATTAAAAGGTTGACCATAAATGATAAGCCGATCCACCTTTTTATCTCAGAAAATTTGACCATCTCTCCATTTTGTGTAACATTTGATCTTTTAACCATGGTCACATAACTTTCTGTCTAATATGATCCATGGAAATACTATAAAACACTAAAGATGCCATATAAAATATTCCACAAACATAAAAAACCAAAATGTGGAATTTGATAAAATATCAGTGAGACTTCATGGGCGTCTCTCTGACAAAATATATTTTACATACAAAAGAAACTTCATCAAACAGATATGATAAATCGGGAGGAGAAGCCATAGGTTGGTTCAATATTAGTGAAGGATACTCATCACGAAGACCAATTATTGTTCAATCCGATAGCTTGACTCTACAACACAGAATAAGTTCCATTAGAGAGACCTTATGGGTCAGAGACACTATCCATAGGTGTTGTTGATGGAACATTGGAAATGAATGGAAACTTGTCAGAGAAAGATCTACGAGGTCTTCTTGAAGTAAACAAGTTGATGATAGGGATAATGAGCTTCATGCAGTGAACCACTATCATTGGGGTAACTTCTCTCAAGTATCACGGATTGCCTAAAGTCATGCCAATAAAAATGACATTTCTATACTTGAAAAGAATCGTAAGCAGCCATCACAAAATCAAAATAGATTAATATTAGTAGTTGTGCGCGTTTGTGAATGCAACGATGAGCCGATGGAAGTTTTGATTTTTAGAAATGTCATTGGTTTTGTATAATGCAAGAAATTTCTCATAAATGGTAAATGAAACACAAAAAAGAATTTTCAAGAGCTTTAATAAGTTGATAGTAGTTTTGAGTGACATTTGAAACCAAGCTTCCTAATACCCAATTCAGGTGACCCTGGTAAAACTAAAAATGTAATAATGTTAAAGAATGATAAGATAAATTTA
Source organism: Chamaecyparis obtusa (assembly GCA_027943335.1). Taxonomy (NCBI): domain Eukaryota; kingdom Viridiplantae; phylum Streptophyta; class Pinopsida; order Cupressales; family Cupressaceae; genus Chamaecyparis; species Chamaecyparis obtusa. The sequence goes on along the minus strand of BSBK01007326.1, from coordinate 1,580,312 downwards.
CTACCAAAGAATTTTTTTTGAAAAGGGGAATTGACCTTGATGAGACTCTTATTCTAGTAACAGGACCTTGAAGATTCCATTAAAATGTCTCTGTACGAACCACTACGATAACAGATTTCCCTTTGTTATGGGGTCTTGAAATTTAACAGCCAATGAACGCAGTTCCATCCAATAAAATTATGTACGAACCACTCTAACAAATTTCTATTATGTAGTGTCATAAATTCAAAGTTCAGTAAAATAAAATTCTTATTTCAATAGATGATAATATTTTTTTAATTATTAGTTTATATATGGCAGCAATACTTATTTATACATAGCTTGCATTTTTTTTCTATTTATTTAGTTTTAGTCAATTGTTCGTCATACTAAATTTGAAAACATGAACAGAATGTATATTGTCTATATTTATGTTTTATTTTAAATGAATATAAAACATATAATTTTCTTAGGATACAAATGTTAATTTAACTTGGCATCATCTTGATGTAATGAGTGCTAAGTGCTCCACTAATTATCATGATAGATGGGTTCTTATAAAATAGGAGTCAATAAATTTGCCTCAAAAAATACACAATTAAATTCAGATTTAATTTATTTAACAAATACAAATAAATAGTCTAATGCATTTTAGCCGGGGTATAACCATTTCAAATTCCCGGTGATCTCTTTCCCTCTAAATTGCCACAGTATAAAATACACTTCAGGTTTCTAACATATTCAAACGTGTTTAAAAAGGGTTAAAATGAAAGGAGTCGAAGCAAGGATCTTTTCACTGCCTGAAAATCATCTTCCCTCAAAGTAATCTCAGGTTCATATTGGAAAAAGGAATTGTATTCTATTCCAACAAATATTCATGTCGTGTAGATGTTACATCTGGGACTGGCTGTGGAATTTATTTGTTCTTACCACATAAGGATAGAGCTTGCAGTCCATGTGGGTTGAGTTTAAGACGTGGGCTTCAATTTTTACTTTCAATTTTAACAGATCTGAGTGCCCACTGTTTTCATATTGACATTATTTTGGTGTTTCTTGACCTTTACCTTCTTGTGTGGGATAATCTGGATGGTGTAAGCCGCTGTGGTCAAATTTGCTTGTATTTGTGATATAGTAGGAAGTTGGGGTGGCATGAGATTTATGTACTGTTGATGACCTGCCATTTCTACCTGTACAAAGTATGTGTTTTCTGAATTTCTTTTGGTGGCATTGTACTACAATTGATCGGTGTCTAGTTGTACAACTGTTTTTCTTGTATGTTGGCAGGCGAGTGTTTCTTACTTTGTATGGGTTCAATCAATGACTAGGAATTTTGATATGGGTGTAAACGATTCTCTTTCTACCAGTGTTCATAGATGATAGTTTCATGACTGATTGACCAATTAAATTAGAATTAAATGATGACAATGACATTTCCTATACATGGGAAGATGTTGTGCACCCAATTAAGCTGCATTTAATGTATGCTCATTTGTGGGTGGATGATTTGTATCCATAGAAACTGCACTTAAATTATAATTTAAAGACACAGAGCATGTGTTTTCCCCTTAGGCTGTAGTTAAAATTGAATGGATGACTTATGTTGTTTAACATGGAAGATGAGGGTTGTTTTTGGATTATAACTTTATTATGCGAAGACATGTATTTATAAGCTTCTTATGCATTTTGATAAATAAATGGAAATATGGTGATCAGTTCCTTATGTAACAAGGGCTGCGCTGCTGCACCTGGAATCCCTGCCTAGTGAGTTGCTAATAAATATGCGAAAAATATAAGCATCACTATAGCTACTCTTGTCATTGTTTCTAGAGTGAAAAGAATTTGCACAAATGAAGGCTTTGTGCCTCCAAAAATTTTAGCATTAATGGTTTTGTTATAGGCTTCTTCATTGGCATCAGCTATGCGAACAAAATCACACCCAAGATGAACCCCTGCATGTCAAAGTACTCCAATAAATATTCCACCTGCAATTAGCGTCAAATAGTCATAAAGAAAGTGTTATCAAAATCTCAAATCCACCAGGTCACCTATACAAGCAAGTGCAACCATGAATGTTATGGTAATATACAATGAAAAATATATTTGATTATCTATAACCTTTTTTAAATTCCTTGTGTAGACTCAAGACACCAGCCTAGTCAAAATACTATTGTAAAAAAAACTTTTCCATGAATTACTAGGAAATCTATATATTTCTTATTGTAGAATCAAAACATCCACCAACTATTGATTCTAGTATAAATATTTAAGTTTAGTGGTTTCATTGTATATAATGCATAAACATGAAAAACAACTCAGCTACAAGCTGAAGTTTTTCTGTTCTAGACAAATTTTCTTGAAGCTCTCCATTAGAGAAACATAAAATGGACTCAAACTTGTCATTTTTATTGGTTAATATTAATGACAATGGTGTTTTATTTTCCACCATTGTCCTCACCAAGTCTGGTTCTCAACATTCAGTACCTAAGGGAACAATTGATGCCATCAAGACCACCTATGACAAAATAACAGAATTCAGCTTCTGTAGGAAATAATAACTATAAATGAAAGAAACAATGATTACCCTACATCAAGGAGAGGCCCGTTTCATTTTATTTATGACTATATCTACTCTCAAAGAGGTTGTAGATTAAGTTTTCTGAGTGTTTTAAGTATTTATGGGTGGAGCTAGTTAAAAAAGGAAAAACCTTATCCACACCATGATAGAGACAGACTTATCATCCATTGAAAAATAGATGAATGTAAAAAGTTAAAAACACTATTCAATTCTAATGCACAAATACATAAATAATAAATAATGAATTTAATTTGTACAATTCACATTCATAAATGTGAGACATTGCCTGGCTGGAAATCCAAACAGGGAAAAATTAAAAGGAATATTAGAAGACATCAGAAAAGACGTATGATATTTTTATGTATGAATTTTAAATTCACATTGCAATTCATTTTCCTTGTAATTTATACATGATCATTCAAGGATCTACAAAACAACCACACGAGTGGACCCATGATCATCACTAACTAAATGCATAACTACATAGAAAGAAAAAGAATCATGTTGAAAGAGAGCTCGAGGGAGACATTTACATAAAGACAGATAAATTCAATATAAGTAGGAGCTTTTGAGGCTTAAAAATAATGCATGACTACAGCTACAAGTCGGGCGCAAAGCTGGATATGGATGAAAGGAGGGATATGCATCTGCAAGACTACTCTCCAGTCCCTTCTTTGAATTCACCATCAAAATGCCGCCCCTAGATCAGATGCCTCCCAAGCCTGCTGAAACCGAAAGCTAAATCTAAATGAAGAATTCGCAGAGTAAACATCCTCATTGTTGTTTTTTGCATCAAGAGCCCTATTTGGGTAAAAATAATTATCTACCTTCTACACACTTTATCCAGTAGACCCTTTCCATATGACAATCTTCATAAAAAATATTTTCGCCTTCGAATTACAAACATTGATATGGTTGTCTGTAATTTTCTCTCGTTGAAAAATCTCCCTAACAAGTCATTTGTTAACATAATTTCACACTTCTAAGTGAATACATCTAATTGAGAGAAAACGCATAATTCCCCTTTTGAAAATGACTTTATAACTAAAAAACCTTCTTGAATGCTCATGTGAATATATTCATTTCTCGGGAAAATCTTGGTTGAGATCAAATTAAATTTTGTTTCATTTTTACCTCTGCTGGTAAATAGTACCTCCTCATATGGAACACATGTTTTTATGTATAATATTGAACATATTTCACTCCTTAACAGATTTTAACCTCCCATATGCTTTCTTACTAAAATAGCGCATTTGCTGAAAACCAATCCATCTCGACCTTTATTTTTACCTTTACTTTTGATGTGAAAATATCTCATCTTTAGGTGAAAATCCTTTACCATAATGCTTCAAGTACATGAAATGGATTTATCAGAATTAATGCTTCAAAACAAGAAATAATCGAACCCAGGAGAAAACATGGTGCTACAAACAATGATCAGCACTGCCCATAGAGGGTAGCCAAATGCAAAGTTCTCCCACTATGCACTATCAATTAGATTAGCCCAGACTGCAATTAGAATAAATAATTTGCATGTAATATAATGAACACACATTTCCCCATTGACACGTCTATAGAATATGCAACATGTGGAAGCATAGTCGGGGCATGTGGACTATTAAGAAAAGATGCCATGTTTTTAAAAAAATTCATCCTTACATAGCAGGGTCCTTATTTTTTTCTTAATATTTCAATCGAAAAAAGAAAAGACTACCAGGAAAATAGAGTACAACAAATAGGAAAAAAGAAATAAAAAACAAGAATTTCAGTTTAATAGATAATTACATAGACCATAGGATAAGTGGAAGTTGTGCAGTTCCCAAGAACTCAATTAATATGAAAATCCAGCCCGAAAACTTTAGTCTCCTGCCTTAACGGCAGGGACTAACAATATATGCAATTGGTTGTCTTGTTTTATTCATATTGAGCATTGCATTAACTGTATGTTTGTAAGAGTACGAAAAGTGGTCATGTACATGGTGAAATTGAGATGTGGTAAGTTGAGAGTAATAAGCTTATTAAGAATATGTTTGATCTTTTCTTAATCTTATGATATATTTGTAGATAGATATAAATCTTTTTATGGAGCACATTATGTATTTTTTAAGAATTCTTGACTTTATTTAGAAAAGTATGATTGCTCGTGTTTCAGCTATTATCTTTCACTTGGTTTAACCATAGGAATAGGAACAATCTTATTTAGGTTAAACTTGATAGATTTATTATTTCTACCAACATAAATATTGGTTATAATGCCATGCTCAAGGCCCTCCTAACACTGGTGTCTGACCATAATCTTATGCTTCTTCAATGGATTGCCAGACCTCTAAATGGACCTCTTCTCACTATGAGATTATGTGGGTCTCACACACAGATTTCAAGAATTATATACAAAGTAGGTGGAGTACTCCCATACAAGGTTCAACCATGTATTAGGTAGCTCAAAAATTGGACATGATCGTAGAATGTGTGAAAAGATGGAATAAATTTACTTTTTGGGAAATCTTTGTTAAGAATAGAGAAATCAATTCTAAACTAATAGCTATCTAAGATATGATGCCTAAGGGTGATTGTTCCCAAGTAATGTATAGAGAAGAGATTTTGAGAGAAAAGTGGAAGGAGAACTTAAAGAGGGAAGAGATTCATTGGAAGTAGATCTAAGGTACAATAGGCTAAAAGATGAGGACATGAACTCTCTCTTTTTTCACATAGCTGCAAGTAAATATAGGAGAAAAATAATATTTAGATTTTTAAAAATGATATGAACCAATAGATTATACAAGAATCATAGTTGGGAGGGATGGCTATTGACTACTTTAGCAATGCCTATAGAGAAGATGGTGGAGGAGAGAATCATGCATCGAAGGAATAATTTTTGTTGTGTATGTCTGTGGCTTTTAATTATGTTGATAATGCCCATATCCTTACTATGATTATGGAAGATGAAGTGAAAACCATTGTCTTCTCAATGGTATATATTATAATGCCCCTAGCCTTGACGGTTTCCTACCAATGTTCTTCCAAGAATCTTGGGACATTGTGGGATACAATATTACTATGAAAACAAATGACTTCTTTAGAAGTAGTAAATTGTTGAAACGGGTCAACAACATTTTCATTGCCTTAATTCCAAAAATACAAGGGCCTAGAAGATTAGTGGACTTCAAACCTATCAACCTATGTAACATAATTTACAAGATTTTATCTTAAGTCTTGGTGAATAGAATAAAACATTTTATGGATGGTGCGGTCACTAATAATGAGACTATCCACTGTATGGGTAGATGTCGCCTCCTAGGGATGGCTCTTAAGATGGACATCTCTAAGACCTATGATAGGGTAAGGTGGGACTTTCTTTTTAAAGTCTTAAGAAATTTGGGGTTCCATGAAAGATTGATCAACCTTGTGATGCATTGAGTTGCTACCCACACAAACCAACCACAACTAGCACCACCAAACACACATACAAATCTAAAATATATAACAAGAAGATAGATAAAAATGAATAGAAAATTGATGCACAACTTCATAAATTCTAATTAAAACACAAAACAAAGATTCATTACAAAATAGAGAGCCTCTTGGCTTCACTTTACAACTTTTCTCAAACCTACAACATGGTGCATTTGCAACCAGAGATGGCTTCCCAAACCTCTACCCGAATTCTCCTAAAGAATCCAAAACTTCGCTCTCCCCCTAAACCAAAAACTCTCCCTAAACTTATACTCCACACACTTATCCCCAATAATAAATTCTATGCACACACGCTTCTAAAAACAAAGACAAAAAAAATTGCAGCCCCCACTATCCAAATGGTGTACACAACCTCTAGAAGGAACCTATAATAGACTATTAAAAGTTCCCTCCTATTACTAAACAACACTTATTTGTTTGCTAAAATTATACTCTTCTTCATCTAGATCTAACACAAAGGAAGAGAATTTGAATCTTCAATTTTAGTTGTCTTGCTACGTGGATGCCCCACATTAGACACATCTAGTAGAAAGATTGTGAGAATAGGCTCACAAAAGTAAAGTTGAGTGATAAAATCACCTTTTGAGATTGATAATAATCTATAGAAAACTCCATCGCAGTGACAATTTTGTATAAAAATTTATTATTTCTCTTCTTCCAGCATCTACTTGGAGCACTCTCCATTCTCCTCCATGAAATCTACATTTGAAACTTCTTTACCACCATAGACTTTAATCCACTTTCAACCATCCTCATATAACATTCTTCTTCAGTACCCTTCAAAACACATGCATACAAATTTTTACTAGAAAACTCATAAAAACAAAAGACTTTATTTTTCACATATTCTTCACACAAATCAATTTTATTCACATCAAATTCAAGAAAATAAGGCATTGCCTCCTCTACCAATTATACAACTTCTCTTTCACCTTCTACCATAACATCCTCACTTATCACATCCTCTACTTCATCATACAAATCTTTCCCTTCTTGTAAATCGGTACTAGCAAAATCCATGTGTACCATCTCTTTTGTATTCACTACCTCATTCATCTCAACATGCAAATCATCTTTCAAAAATTCAAGAAACTATAGCTTTATCTCTTTCACCCATTCTTCTTATACTATTGCAACATTTGTATTCATATTATCTTCTTCAGTATTTTCATCTACATATGATCCTCTATCATTTTCATCATGAAAACTAAAAATATTATGCATCACCTCTTTCATTGCAACTTTTTCATCACCATTGTTTGTTACCAATATTTTTCACCTTCACTAAGTTCTTCAAATTTAACAATAAAGTCGATCATCTCAACTCCCACATCTTGAGTGTCTTCTTGGCTTGTCATAAAAACTTCGATATTCTTTCTTCAAGAATTTCTTCAACCACGTCTTCCTATTCAAGCTTATGACCAAATATAATGTCATTAGCACTCTCTACTACATTCTCAAATCAACAACAGTCAATGTTCTTTCTTCTTCCTATGACATACTCAAGGCCTTCATATTTTTGCCTCATTGTTTTCTCAATCAAATTCCTCATTTCTTGTTCATGATTTCCTAGTCCTTTACCTTTGTATCTCATTATTTTCATAATTGTCAAACCAACATTATTTTCATTGGCATTACATCTAGAACAACATTATCATTTTTATCTTACCAATTAATATCACAAACAAATTCAGAAAAATCACACTTATCAAGTGATAAATTCAAATCATTTGTACTACATGAAGCATCATGAACTAATTTTAACCTTAAACATTTATTCTCTTCTTTTAATTTTATGATTTCCTTTATTTGCAAATTATTTTCTTCTTCTAACCTCTTTAGTTTCTCTTATAAATCTTTAACCAATTTCACTTTTTTTTCTAATTATTCATTCATTTTCTTAATCTCATCAAACAACTTTAACTTATCCTTTAGTTCTTCAATTGTATCTTCATAATCACTAATTTTATTTAAAAGTTTACATTTTTCTTCTCCCATTTCTCTTTTAGTTGTAAACATTTTTGTATTCACATCCAATATTTTCTTCTAAATGATCTATCTCAGAAATTAGATTTGCATTTTCCTTTAACACTTTTTACCTAATTTTTCCATTGAAATAGATCATTTCAACTTACCTTATTCTCTTAATTTTGATACACCAATTTACTTTTCTTTGTTGAATCTTGAACAACTCTATGGAGTGCTATATTTCTCTTTTTACTTCTTCAAATAGATACTTTCTTTGACTGATATTAATGCTTCCGAGAAACAAAAACTTCAACTTACCATTTCAAACTTTGCAATATCCTTGTGGCATTTATAATCTCTTATATATAACATCTTTGGATTCTTTCTTTCTACTTTGATACTTTGTGAGCCTTCTGCAAACTCTTCTCTCTATGGCTCTATTCACCACCTTCAAACAACAATCTTTCTTAAAGATGGAAAGTAAGGTTCTTGATAAGGTTAAAAATAAAAATACAAATGAGGATGGCACTATTGAGATGAGTAAGAAGGTTAAAGACAAGATGAAAGAATTAGAAGCCAAAATTAGCAACTATGATAGTATGATAAAAGGTGTTCTGAACCATAGCAACGAGGTTCTAAAGGTGACCATTATGAATCTGAATATGTTGTATAATTATCTGGAAAGGAACCTGCTGGAAAGAACCACTATCACCATCAATGAGGATGCTGGCAATACTAGGCCGGGGACGAGAACTAGAGGGCGCATCCAGAGGAAGGTCCCTGAAAAACCTAAAGAGCTAAAGGAGATGCAAGAAACTATCCAGAAGATGAAAGACCTCCAGAAGAAGGCTGAGGAGATGATAATAGATAATTAGCTAGTTCTTGCTGGTAGTTGTTTTGTAGTTTGTTTTGTCTTTAGTTGCTACTTTTTAACTGGTCGGTTGTAGGTCCCTGCTGTTGTTTTCCAGCAGGTGTTTCATTTTGGTTACTTTAATGCTCTATCTTTATGCTGTTTTGTACTCTGGTTTCGGGTCCATGTAAAACCTGCTTTTACCTTAATCAAAAACAATCTTTCTTACTATTTGATTCCTCTTTTCTAAGTGGCTTCAACACACACAACAATTTTGTTTGTTATGAATGGATGCAATCTTCTAAGCCTTCCCTTTTCTTTAGAATTTATGACCTTCCTTGGGAAACTTCTTGAATTCATCTTAACTGATTTCCTACAAGTCTCCTACAATGAGTGACATAATTTTCTTGCACTAGCTACTTGATTTGGGCAGTGATTGATAAAAAATATATACACATATTTATAATACAATCAAATTCCTTTCACAACTTCAATTGCAATCTATAATTTAGAAATCTTTTGACTGAAAATAACGAACCAAACCTTCAAACCTTCAATCTACAATCTTCTTTCATGATTTCAACACTTTAACAACTGATTTAGAAATAGAATGAAGAATCTATAATTTAAGATTACTGAGGAGTTGATGATTAGATATGCAAGATGATTAAATCAATATTATGTTGTCATTGATGTCAACTAGCTTGACAATACTTACCTTGTAAGTTACTATACCAACACATCTGAAGGAAGGTGAAAGAGATGAAGAACAGAAATATCTACATGAGGAAGATGTATATGTCAGATGAGGATAAGGAATACACTGAGTAACTTGTTGATGAGTCTATGACTTGATGAAATTGACTTTATTATGTTGCATTCATCTATGATGAAGAATAGAGTTGAAAGACACAAAGCAATGTTGTCAGTAAATAAAGCATTTTAGTGTACACCGACGGAGTGTAGTGTATACCAAGCGCAGTGTTAACCAAGCTTGTGTTCACCAACGCATTTTTTTGTTAATCGAGCATAACAGAAAAGGAATTAAATGATCAGTTTAGGCGATAAAGTGATGAGCTGTAAAGTGTATGAAATCGAGGTAACAGATAAGGTTTGCTATGAAGATAAACGGCTAACATAAATCAAAAGGATCTAATGGAGCAGATTGAAACATGTTACTAACACATCAGCCGAGGAAGCTTGAAGTGGCAAAATCTATGAATATGATTAAGCGGCAAAATCTGATGGAGGAAAAGAAAATGATTTACTCGTCTATATAAGAGACATTGGTTTCATTATGAAACATATGCCGAAAGAAGAAGATACTACAGAATTATCGCGTGGAGAAGTTTTCATACATTCTGATCATACTGGTTAATAAGAACCAAGCTGCAGAATAGTTACCGAGCTACAGAGAGTTATTACCGATGGATAGTAAGTTGATATAGTATTGAATTTGAAGTGGAATATTGATCAGAAAGATTTGAATGAGCTGAACATTGATTTGTAAATTGCAATTGAAGTTGTTTCAAGGCAGATCATCTACTGTTACATATTTAACCATTGTACACAGTCAAATCTCTTAACCGAGTGGACTATGAAAGTCTTTTGATGTTTCATTCATAGAGTGAACATTGTTATCCTGTCAACCCCAGAGTGATTGCTGGTTGGACAATAACTTCTGGTCTAAAATCCTAGATAACAAGGTCACACCTAACAGTGTGTTTGTAACCTTTAACAAGGTTGGGTCTTCACTGACCTCACTTCAGAAGAGTGAATAATTTTGGGTTTCCGGTCCCAGGTGGGTTTTCCCTTCACAGGGTTTCCACGTTAAATCTCTTGTGTTATGTGTTGATTGTGATATTTGTTTGTTATCATATTTTTCATATTACATGTTAGATTTGATCGGTATCTATTATAAAGTTTAGACTAACAATCGGTAAAAACACAAACAGTGAAAGTATTTTATGTTTACCGAGTAGCAGAAGTTGAAGAATTTGTTTTGGATTATACATTTTGAATTGGGACACTGGATAACTGATTCACCCCCCTCTCAATTATTCTAACAAACAACGACAATAATTTCACTTCCTATTAGCAATGATCTTAATTTATTGTGGTTTCTAACACTTGCAAACCTCAATATAATGATGCAACAACTGCAAATTTGGTGTTTTTTTATTAAAACTATGATTATACCTTTGTGGTACGCAACTTCTATTATGGATGATGAATGATTCTTAGCAATGTCCACTTTCCTTATCTCCTGCAAACCCTTTTATCTTGATTGGTGTCTTTGTTTCTTTCAAATCCTACAATCTCTTTAGAGATTGGCTTTGGCTCCAAAAATCAATAGTTTTCAATGAACCTTATATCATAGACGGTGGCTAACAACAATGGTAGTCTCCTTGGTAGTTTCTACTAAACACGTTGATTTACTATTTACCCATGTTCTCATCATAAACCAACATTCCCAACCTTTTTAAACCTGCTATGATATTGACTTTTCTCCTGTGTTATGATACCAATCTGATCAGGTGGATGGAGACTAAAAAATACATAATTTGCAGAAATTATAAAAGATATTAAACATAAAATTAACTCATCAAATTTCTTAAGTGCTACAACACTTTTTATTAATCAAATAAATCCATTACATATGCTTGGAATGCTACACCATTCACCTTCATACATGATCAGCTCCACACCACTCGATCAATCCATTACATGTGCCTCTTTAAATAAAGGTCTTAGGAATTACATTGATAACTCTAGAATGTCATGCCATCTAGATACCCCCCATTTGCCATTTGTCTTTTTCATTTAATTACATTTCATTCAAGGGAGAAATTAAATATCCAAATAGTAACCACTACGCATCAAAGACTTCAACATGGTCCTCTATAATTATGTGTTACTCTGTGAGTATTCACTATCGATTGAAGACAAACATGTCCCTCTGTAATTCTAAAATCCTTGTTATTTGTAATTGACTAATGATTATAGTAGATTGTGATGATCAGAATATAATCAATTTCACATTATTAATTGAAGATAGTTGTTTTGTGATCTCTGCAATAAAAAAATCTACGATTTGAATTCTTCGGAATAACATTATTTTGGGTAGTTCATTAAATTTGTTGTAGAAACAACTTTATTTCCCAAATGGCCTACCAATTGATGTTGCGTGTTGTATAAATTAATACAAAAAAATAGACCATTTTTTTTATAATAAACTTTTCACACCTTTTCAACCTACACATTGCACACCAAAATCTGATTACTAATTTAGATACAATTTAGAATATTTTTCTATTTTAATGAAACTATTCTATAATTATTGATGTTATGTGTTGTATAAAGTAATACCAAAAAAAATAGACTAATTTGTTTATAATAAACTTTTCACACCTCTTGAACCTACCCATTTCACACCAAGACATGATTACTAATTTAGATACAATTTAGAATCTTTTCCTATTTTAATGAAACTATTCTATTATTAATAAATAAGTTATAGAAAAAAATCTTAAAATGCTTACTAATATGATAAAAAAATTCCCATGATTCCACTTATTGTCCATAACAATTAATTTAAAAACAGTATTAATTTCCAGGTAAAATTTGTTAACCTAATACTACAGTTGTACCGTTACAAAAAGAACCGAGCATCATTTAGTCTAAGCTACCTGCATGTTATTGTCAACGGTAACATTTTAATCTCGTCCGTTGTTTGGAGCGTTGAATGCACTTACCGGCCTCATCAACGACTTAAAAATGGTATCTCGACAGGGCCCATGCGGAATCTCGGAAAATATGACGCAATACTACATCAGGATATACCTCTGATGCGCAAAGCATCCATTTGCCTATATACCCTGTATAACAGAATCCAGAGATCTAATTGAACCTGAACTAGGTTTTTTTATTGTGGGCATTCACCAAGCTGGTTTCAATGGCTGCCACTTTATTTGGAGTTTCAGAGTACGGAAGCCTCTCCCACAAAAGGATCGTCTGCAGCGGAGGAAACCCTTTTGCGCAAAAGGGTGCTGGAAATGGATCTGCAAAGGTTTTGGTATGTATTTGCTCAAATTCAAAGGATCAGAAGATTGGGGCAAAGAAAATAGTCAAGATAAAATTTGATTTTATTAACAAGGGGCTGAAATCAAGATTACGGATTCCTCTTTTTGGGTTGTTTGCTGAGGAAAAATGGGCAGAGGAGGGCAAAATCAGCGAATCTGTTGAATCCCCTGTTCTACAGAACACAAGAAAAGCCAGAGAAAATGGGATCAAGAGTGATGATGAGGAGATTTCAGCGAGGAGTCAATCCAAGTTTGTGGAGGTGAGTTTCACTCCAGAGAAGGCCAAATTACTGAGAAAAACCCTTCGATCTACTTCTACCTTTCATGATCTGATGTATCATTCTGCCATTGCTTCTCGCTTGGCTTCTGCTGAATCCTCTGCAAAGGAGGGAAACCCCTCTTAATCTTTCGACATGGCTAAGTTTAGATCATAGGACTTTTTTTGGTATATAGTTTTCTTGCTCTGTAATTGATTTTCCGGTACATTCTCTGTTTGCCTGGCTGTTAATCTGTGGTAGGAAATCAGAAAAACTCTGACATGGGGTTCCTTTGGTTTGTTAATTCAGGCTTGAATATTTTGATTAATTCCCATGTTCAATTTATGACTATTGTTGGATTTTTTATTTACTGTGCTGGAAATCCATAGTAGTGTCCAGAGGCACTACGTTTATGTCATTTGATGCAGATAATCCTGTTATCTTACTTGCTCTTGAGAATCTCTAATAAATAAATTCAGATTCAAGAAAGGTGTGGGGCTTTTTTCTTCATTATGGATAATGAAACCTTCTATCTCTGATGTTAAAGGTCAATCAATGAATCTTAAGTTTCCTGTGTATGGATGATGAATATTTGTATATACTGAGGGAATATTTTTTATAGGTTTAGTTTTATAAAAGGTTTCTGTATTTTAAATAATATGGAATTTATATATTGTTGATCTTTGTCTTTGTGAAAGGAACCAATCAAATTATATAGATGTCTGTATTTTGTTTGTAAATGATGGATTACAGTAATGTATGGTGGTGTATATTAAATCAGAAGTCATCTTACAAGGGAATCATGAGCTTTTAGGAGTTTGAATATTAGTGGATGTTTTTCAATCACATTACATTATCTTCATCAATTTTGTTCAATCATTTGATCTATAATTATTTGGCTTATAGATATTATTGTTTGCTAAGTGTTTCATCCATTCTTATAGAGATGGGTTCTTGTGAACCACTACTCATGAAACATGGGTCAATGATTTGACTCAAACAACTATAGAATTGAATTATGCTAGCAATATCACAAATTAAAACTTGCCACAAATTTCATATTGCCTTATACAACTAAATACAAAATGCTCTTCTAATTGTGTTTCATTGTTACAGCCTACAAATATGGTTTATCTCTCATAATATAAAGTGCCATGACTCCATACTCTATGTTAATGAGATCATACTTGCAATTCACCCAAAGAAAATCAAAACCCAAATGTAACTTCAATGTACTAGGAAATGATGTGTCAATATTATACCTCAAATATAATGTGTGCATATTATATCTAAATGTAACATGTCCATATTATTTCCTACTAGTTTTTTTCCAAGTTGATTTTGTGTAGTCTTTGTAGATCTCAACTCTAGTGCATCTATGAACATATCTTCAAAAAATTCACATTTGTGTGCTTCGTTTGTAGTGCTTTGTCCTTTGTCTGTTGTACCTTTACTTGATAATCAAGCATACACTAATGTTTAGAATTTTTTAAAAATCACATTTGTGTGAATTTTTTGTTTGTGATGCTTTGTCCTTTGTACAATTAATCACAAAAGCACCCTATAAATCTCTTTCTCCAAATCTCTTTTTCCTAGCCCTATTTACGCTCGATATCAACTTTTCTAATGGATTAACTTGTGCTTTCACCAATAGTCAGGGTTTTGATCTAGTATTCTCCTTCATATGCTTTTAATTATGTGTTTATGGCAGCTTGAAGGGTTTTCTAATCTTTTCCCAATGTAATTGTAATTATGTGTTTATGGTCATCTTTATGACTTTTAATTTTTTTATTACCATTAATGTGTCCAAAAGATTATCTTGCAGGTTTTGCAGTTGCAAGTAAAGTGATACTTGACTCGGCAATTTCAGTTGTGGTGGTGCTAATGTATACAATATATACATTTTAGGCTAAAAGGAAATGTCACAATTTTAACTTTTTGGGACCCATTATCTTTGCCAAATTCATGTTCTGTAATTTTTTGGTGATTCCTATTGTAAAGCTTAAGCATCAAGGCAAACAACTTAGCTACTTAAAAAATTTGGCTAGAACACTATTGTTATACCCTAAGCTTAAAATTGTAGTCATTAAGTTTAATGTCAAAGGAAATTTAAATATTATTTCAAAAGATAAAGAAAAATCCCCCCATTTATAAGGAAAACCTTACTGATATTTATATTAGGATTCAACAATGTAGTTTTTGAGTCAAACTCATTGACCCATATTTCATGAGTAGTGTTTCACAAGAACCCATCCCTTATGAGAATGAATGGAACACTTGGCACTCATTGCATCTAAGTGATACTCACAGGGGTGAAGCATTGAGTCTTCTTGAGAGGTCCCTGATCCCAGTATTGCTCCAACTCAAGCACGCTTAACCATGGCGTTTCCTCCATGGTTAATGCCACTAAGCTTGCTACCCCATTTGAAAAACCTTCAGAAAGTATTGTGCCTTATGAATCATGCATTATAGAGCCCCTTTAGTTCATCAATTGATAAGTAGGAGATATTTTCCAAAGTAATTCAAATTGTAATATTTATATCAGGATTCAACTATGTAGATTTTCAGTCAAACTCATTGACCATATTTCATGAGTAGTGGTTCACAAGAACTCATCTCTCATGAGAATGAATGAAACAAGTCCCAAGTGTTCCATTCATTTTCATAAGAGATGGGCTCTTGTGAACCACTACTCTTGAAACATGGGTCAATGAGTTTGACTAAAAAATGAGATAGTTTAATCCTGACCTAGAAGCAATGAGTGTCAAGTGTTCCATTCATTCTCATGGGAGATGGGTTCTTGTGAACCACTACTCATGAAACATGGGTCAATGAGTTTGACTCAAAAATCACACAATTGAATCCTAATGGAAATATCACAAGTTGACTTGTTGTGGAGAATGTATCCTACTTATCAAGGAAGATTTTTGTTTGTATTGTGACAAATATAATGCCATGATAATAATATACAAAAATTCTCACTTGGTCATAATTTTTAGATCAAGATAGATGTAAAAATTGTTAGAGATGGAATTTAGAAGTCTTGTTGTATTATTATCATGAATTTTTTAAAAAATTATGTAGAAATCATTTTAAAAACTATTAAATAATTGTGGCTTTATTAAATGATTTTTAATGTTGATCTTTATATGAGTTTTATTGCAGAACATTGTTGTATGAAGAAAATTGTTCTTATTTCAATTATTTAAAAAGTTGGAGTCCTTTAACCTATTTTACATTTTATTGTACGATTTTTATCATTAATTTTTATATAGGTTTTATTGTAGAATATCATTCCATTAGGAAAAATATCAACAATAATATATGGTGCACTTGCTTCAATATTATTTAGTGGCTATATCATCTATGACATATAATTTGATCAAGCACTATTCTTATGATGAATATGTTTGGGTTGCAGTATCTTTGTACCTTGACATTATTGACCTTTTTATGTCGTTGCTCAAACTCATTCGATTGGAACAAAACTAATAAAAAAGGTTTAGGGGTCCAATGAATATAATTGAAGTAGTATGGGGTAATATATGTAGTATTTTATCATGCAAATTTGTGAAGTATATGTTTGAGAACATGGGAAGAATGTTTCAAATATTTTTTATTTTTTAATGCAATAAAGTGGAATTCAAGATAAGTTTTATCGTTTAAATTAGAGAAAATTATTTGAAAGAAATTTATATGTATAAATTATATTATTTTATTCTATATATAAATGATATTCAAAGATTTTAGAAGTTGCCACTAAGCTTTGATGCAGTAAGAAAGACTTCAAACAAATCTTAGTTATCATTAAGGAGACCCTCACTAACCTCGTACATTGTACTTGGAGAATTATTTTGAGTTGTTATAAAATTTTCCAACAATTCTTGTAGCTCAATCGATTCACTCTGGACTATAATATTTTAAAACTATTATTTTTATGGATACAAGAATTCAAATATTTATCTGAGTTCAAACGTAGTTTCTCAACTCTAATTTTTTCTTAGTAATAAAACTAGCCACACATGTATGTTCCAACTATATGAGAAGTCAAAACTATAACCAAACAAATATCTATAAATACAATGTTAAATGTGAAACAATTCCATAGACAATATCCATGGTAACAATATTAACAAGAAGCCTTAGTTACAACCAACCACAAACAACTCTCTTCAAGCTTCTAAATTGCATATGGATAAGGTATTTTGAATCTACACATTGACGGAAATCATCTTACATTGAAGGCAATCATCTTATCCCCATCCATTACATTCTATTGGAACAATCAAATGGATAGTACAATAATAATAAAGTATACATTACAACTGTGATGATGATCTTTTCAAGTTATTTTTATGTTTAATGCATTGTTGTACATCAATATAGATAAGGCATACACATTAACCATTATGTACTAATTTCACACATCAACTCTATAAAGAGATAATCTAATACACCATAATCAAGTAGCATATATATATATATTTCAACACTTAAAAATAGATTTCAGGTGTCAATATTAGTTAATTAGAATGCCTATAAGAAACTTCAAGATATAAGTAACAAACTTCATCTTGAAGTGTTCATTTTCTATCTCAGAATAGTTTAATTTCAATTGGATGGATTTTTTCAAACTAGCTAAGTCATTGTAAGAGTTTAATTAAGCTTATGTAACTTTTGGTTCTATCTTGCAACTTTGTGGCTAATGTTTGATTAGATAGATATTTCCAAAAAGTACATGTACATGATCATTTATATGCATGGTAATGATAAAAAAAACTATGATGAAATTAATATATTAATGTCATTTCTCTTTTCCATGTCATTTGGTTTCCACTTTGAGAAAATTATTCAAAAAATGTCACAACCTTTCTTTTACCATGAGTGTATTTAATTATTGTTGGAAATTTATAACTATCTTTTAGTTATCATGAAATTTGTTAAATTCAACTATGACAACTTGTAAGATGTTTTTTAGTTGTCAAAATAGAAAGAGCATCAAACAAATGGAAGTTAAATGAAAGCTTGGATAAGATAAGGAAGATCTTTCAATAGGGAGATAAAATCACAAGGTAGAAGATGAAGTTTTTTATTTTGTGTGATTTATCCCTAAATAGTTTTAGAAACCATTTTTGGTTTGTGGTTTCTCTCATGGCTTTATATTGAGTGCTTGAGTAGAAGGAAAAACAAGTTAATTCACATATTGTTGAAGCAATGAAGTGTTGTAATGATTTCGAAAGAGAATTTGTATTAATGTAAGTCATTTGAAGGATTAATACAAGTCTTGGATATCTTTGGGTGTGGAGTTTTTTGTAAAAATGGTTTCTCCACATAAAATATGTGTTGTGAGGTGTTCTTATTATATTGCTAATTTATGATTCTTTATTGCTTCTATCTTATGGTGAAATAATGTTCATGTATATGATATTTTATGCTCATCTAAGATAGGTTAGTAAAGCATGTTAAAATGGTATTTTCTAGCATAAAAAAGAAGATGAATATCTTCATGGTTTTCCATATGAAGACAACCACAAATTTTCATACAACCACGTATTTCCATCAGGTGTAGTCTAAAGATTGAATCTCATTAATACCTTTATTGAATTAGAGATTGGATAAATTTCCAGTAATTTCCCAACATTTGGTATCAGAGATTCAAGGGTTCCATAGTTTGCATGTGTTTGAATGTGCATGTATGTGAACTACATGAACTTACATGTTTCTTTTTTGTTCTTACATGTGAAGGATAAATGGTGTCTAATTATGAGTATTTCTATATCTTAATTGCTTAGTCTAACAAGCTTATGAAAATCAATTTCAAGGAATTATAAATTCTTGATGGCTTGTGGATTGTAGTGGATGTTTTGTGTGCTAACACTATTTTGCAAATTTATGAGGTTGAAGTCATGACACCTAAAATAAATATTGTCGATAGGATATATGTTGGGCTCTTGAAGCTCATGGAGGATCTTGTGTTTTATGGAGTTGATCAAGTCTTTTCTTATTGCATAGTAATGATATGGAGCTTTAGCTAGGCAATATATTTTATTTTGCATCTAGTGGTTATGTTCCTTTTCCATGTGGTCATCTATAGTGAAAGGTGTGCATGTTAGTTGTGTGTTTTTAGCCTTATAGTCACATGTGAGAACACCTACTATTTAGACTATATTGTGGAGTTTTTATGTTGGGTTCATGGTATCACCCTTTGATTACATGAAAGCATTCCAGACAATTAAGTACCAGTTTCCTATTAATTATGGAGTTGGTTATTTTATGATGTGAATGCTCTTGGACAACTTGATAGGGTTTTGCAATTTTCCTATTTCTAAAATTTATGGATTTATAGATCTATATTTATTCTATTGTTTAGATGACATATTTGGTGTGAATATCTAGATTTTGAAGTAGATTTTAGATTTATAGAGATGATTTTGTAGGTGTTACATGGTAACTAAAATTTGGGGTAAGATTATATTAAGGATGTTCTGGATGAAGGAAGTTACAGGTTTGTATGCTTTCTTGGAAGGTTCTTACTAATATATGGTTACTCCTATGTGGGTTTGTTTGGACTATCAAATCTACCATTGATTATAGTGTTTGAGTCTTGGAAATCCACATGATATACCTAATTATCTCTATTCTACTTGATATTAATGTGTGGTTGAATCTTTTAGTTATTTGAAGATTGGAGCATTGACTATGTGTTTCCCCTTGAGAGCATATGTTCTAATCTTGTAAATTATTGTCCATGAGATTTAGTTTGGTAGGCCTTGTTGTGGACATCTTATTGCATTGGTATGTTGATTGTAGTGAAAAGGATTTTTTAGAGTACCTGATATAGTTATTCATTTGAATCTTAGTGATAGATTATGGTGCATGAGAAGCTTTGTTCACATTTAGTGGAGTTTTAGTAATGATATTGGTCATGATGCCATGAATAACTCAGTATCACTTTTAGTGGGAGCTTTATGTAGTTAAATTATATGTTCTATCTTCTTTTTATAAATATTTTGGTTTGAAGTTGTTGATAATGCAGTGTGCGGTGAGTCATGAATAATCTTTGAATAGAAGATGGATAATCTTTTGTAATCGTTATTGGTGTCATGTTAAGATTTTGGATTTTTTCTTTATAACACAGTAAGAGTTTGACATCTTTGGTTCTATTGACAAAGGATGTACAGTACATTATATCTTCTTGTTTTGGAGACTATAGTTTGACTCTTTCCTTTATGATCCCATGGTGTTGAGTTCTTTGATTATATTGGAGTCGTGAGGATCTTGAGCTAGGAGATGGTCATCATGATGCCTAGAGAACTTGGTTACATAGTTCAGTGGGAGCTTTAGTAGTGATGTGGGTTCATTATTTGATAATGGATACTTATCTTCATATGCTTGGTGATTTTTGGTTTAGAGTATTGTTTTTATTTTTTTATATCAATTCTAGATTGAAGTGTTGGCAGGATGTAGGTTCTCTTAAGACCATGATATATTCTTTTGAGCATATGATCTTCCTTTAAGGAGATGATAGATCATGATGTCATGATATGATTCATAGTTATACACTTGGAACTTTGATAGTGGTCTTGTTCCTTCGCTTTGGTTTTCAGAAATTTTTGGCTTGGACATGTGTGTGATAAAATCTTCAACCCGTGTGGAACAAGATTAAACATGTAAACATTAGCGGGTTAGCACATTAGAGATAAAAACAAGTATAAAACTTGAAAAACACGAGACTCCTCGCAACATCCGATAGAGCTTAAACAAGTGCTCCCGTAAAGGCTTGTTTGGTTTTCTCTCTTTTGGAGATGTGGGTGTGCTATCTCTAAAAAAACAAATAGATTAATCCCCAAGTGATTGTTTACTTTATGGTGGATGAAACTAAAAATGCAAGATAATGAGTGACGGAAGTACTCAAGAACTAGTATGAGTAACTAGTCTCTAGCTTCCAACAAAGGAGATGATGAAGATTCAATCTAAGAACTACAAATGATGCAAATAAGAAGCTACTAGTGATTCATTTTTTTACCAATATGATAATGTGATCTAAGATTCAAACTAAAAGCAAGATTGCTTATGGTAACTCTAAAATTCTCAAAACTCTAGAATGAAAACATCATGATAACAATGCACAAATGATGGATGGATTTTCTCTTGGAAAGGGCTCTATTTATATATTTATGGGAGAAGGTTGAGGGCTTGGATGAGGTGGCATATATGTGGCATCCGCATAGGATCCACATCGGAGACACATAGGCTAAAGGGGACGGTCGTGCAAAAGGTCAACTTGAGACAAGATGGACATTTAAGGTTTAAAGGGCCCAAGGTTGCTCACACATGTGTGAGCAACATTGGAGAAAGGAGTGGGGGAAAAAGTTGTAAGAAGGGAGTTGGAGAATTTAGGAAAGTTTGATGGCTTCCTTTGGATGAGTTTCTCCCTCATGTTTGAGAAACTCATTAGCACTAATGAGGTTAGGAATCACTTTTTAAGTGTGGTTAGGGAGTGATTAGCAATAGGGGTAGATTTATCAAGTGAGGTGATGGGTGTAGACTAGGTGCTAGGCTAGGTTTTTAGGATTAAACTAAATTATATTTAATTTAATCGAAGTTTAAAAGAATATTAGAATATGTAAGAATTAAATAAATATAAATTTATTTAAAGGGGGATTTATGGGGGGACATGTATTAAATTAAATTTAATACATTAGAGAGGGGGTATTTAAATAGAACTTAAATACCTTAGAAAATAAACTTTATTTAATTAAATAAATCTAATTAAATAAGTAGATGAATATAACATGAATAACTGATTAGTCAAAATTAACTATAATGCTATGGGAATTATTAATTAAAATAAATTCAATAAATAAGGACAATTTTGGATGTCTATATTTTTCCCCTCTTTGATGTGGCATTGCATCAAAGAAAAGAAAATAAGTTACCCCAGACAAAATTAAGTGCATAGGAGTTGTGTTGAAGCAACAACGTTGAGAGGTTGTGCCACCTCAAGAAAATAATGCAAACACATTTTTTGCGGAATTTTCTCAAAAAAAAGGAAAACAGGAAAGAAATGAGGAGAAATGGGGATAAATTGCATGACCGTCGAGGTAACAAGAGAAAAAATTATGGAGAACATGAAATAGGGGGGAAAATGGGCCCATAAGGACCTATAAATAGGCCAAGAGTGGCCCAGGAAGGGTCACTTTCCATCACACCCAATAGAGAAATCAGAGTGAGTGAGAGTGACATGGCAAATGAGAAAGAGAGGAGCTAGCTTAGAGAATGAGTGAGGATGTACCAAAGGATGGCATATATGGGAGCACCAGTGAGTCACAAAGTCCACTCTTTGTATTTTCATTTTTATTTTAAATTTATACATTTATTGTTGTCTATACGGGGGTTTAGGAGGGGAAAACTTGTCGGGGAGGAGACATCGATTGGTTGATCGATGTCTACACAAATGTCAATCGACCAATCAACGTCTATGGGGATGGGGATTGGAGATCATAGATGGCAGTCGACTAATCATCATGTTCGAGATGGGGGTTGGGGTTAACGAGGTTATCAGAGAATAGATTTGTAGATATACATCTCTATGAATTGATGTTAAAGTTGATCCTCGTCTGCGAGGCAGAATCGGTGTAATCGGTTTCTATGCGGCTTGGGCTAAAATAAAAGGGTTAGTGTTATAAAATATAGCTAGGGGGGTTCAAGATTGACCAAGGAGCAACTGGGGGCATGATGCCCCAATCCAAACTAGGATATGGGAAGAAATTGGTTAGAATAGGATGACTGACATGATTGAACTAGATGCAAGAGTGAGTACCTCCCTTCATGTTGAGGGAGCGTTGGTCAGACACAATGGAGTTGTTTGAGTAGTGGACTATTACGGAGTGGGGGCAGGTTTCTTTGTGCGGGCTAGAGCACATGCATGATTGGATGAGGATCAAAGAACATAATGTACTCATGACAGCCTTGGTTGAGAGATGGCACTCTGATACACTAAGTTTTCACCTACCTACGAGAGAGGCCACTATCACACTCCAGTACATGTGTGGCAGATTTACAAAGTGTCGATCGGGGGTGTTATCCATGAGTACATATTAGAGTATATAGAGCCTTTTATGGAGACATGCTTCAAATGACGCTTTGACATATTTCCTCGATCACGACACTAGATACCCTCGAAGGGGGTGATGCAAGTCAAAGATTACCATGACTGACCCTTTATGTTGCAAGATTGATAGGTGGCAGGATGTGTCTTGATCTTTCCAGATGCAAATTCCCTCATGGTTGGGCCAGAGTTCTTAGTTGCATGTTAGAGGAGGAGGGTGTGGTGTACTACTCGGGGTATACCATATTAGGTTAGTTATACTATGACCTGCATATGTATGCCTATCATACAATGAGGAGCTTGGAAGTGTGGGTTACACTACTACTAGTCTGGGCATGGGAGCACATAGTTGTCATGCGGCCTATCTGTCTACAGAAGACACAACAAAAATATGAGCCATATGCATGCTGCTATAGGCCTCCTATCAAACACGAGTCTACTAGATCAATGGGGTAGTGGAGGAGAGTGTTGGATGAGATGTAGAGATTTCAATAGATTCCCTATATAGGTTGTGAATCCTAGGGATACTAGAGTGAGAAACATCAGATGGATGATGGGAGACTGGACCGATTTTATCTTGGTTAAGTCCAGATAGACTATTGACTGATAGGGACATCACTATACCACACCATTGGGTACATGCCTTCATGACTCTGATGCCATTTTGGGATCATACAAGATGCAATAATAGATGGCTTTCCTCACCCATTAGTGACTCAAGAGATGGGATCTCTATGGGGGATTGGGGTAGACTTGCAAGGAGCACAACAGTCCTAGAGGGGTATGGATCCTATAGCATGGGTGCATGGACATGATATAATTTCTAACATTAGAATGACCTTAGCTTACATACAATAGTAGGTAGTACACATACCAGTGCACCTCATAGATCCAGGGTAGGTATTGGCCAAGGAGTAGGCAAGATCAAACCATGATGGGGAGGGAGGAGATGATTATTATGGAAGAGTGGGAGATGATGGTGATAGGGGAGATGGTGGAGGGTGAAAATTATTCCCTAGTGTTCCCATCACGAGGAGGAGAGGGGTGGTTCAAAAACTGGTAGGAGTAGCCCCACCCCAAGGACCAACAATAGGATCAGTGCAAGCACCATCTATGCCACAGGTAAAAGAAAATGTACTAGTATAGGAAGCTTCATATAATAGTTATAGGTAGTAACATAGGGAGATTCACAGGTACAGGGATAAGTAATAGAATAGGGGACCACCAGTGGGGTATGTCACATAGGAAGACTATGATACACTATAGATAGAGGTTCATAGATTGAGGGTAGAGATGGATACTAAGAGAGAGGATCACACCACTAACCATGAAAAGAGGGATAGCCTACAGACCAAGGTAGATCAAATATAGCTATTATACGATGCTGAGAGAGAATGAAATGATAATGCATAGGGGCCACTAGACACACTAAGAGCCAGGGTGGATGCAAGGGAGTTCACCATGGTAAAGCAACACAGGTGTAGTGGATGGACAAGGGTTGTAGGATCTAAGAAAAGAGGTGGACTCCTTGAGACAACAGGTAAAGGATCTGATGGAAGATAGTGATTTGTGGTAGCTAAGGACAGGGGAGTACATGGTAGATCGAGAGATCACTCGACAGACTACCACAACTAGTGGGGATGGGGAAGGTTCTCACATATACCTTTTCCACACACGTGAGAAAGGATTAGACCGTGAGGTAGTCTGAGTAACCGCAGGTTATACTATGGTGTCATACTAGAGGGGCAATAGGATCCAACCTACTTAGAGAGGACACAAACTTAGGACACAGAAGACACATCTCAAGGATTCATAAGTATGATATTACCCAGAGACAAAGGTGGAGATGTAGGTGGATCATCTCAGCTAGCCTCATGATCACCCCCCAGATATATTGATACATTTTTTGATAGTTTTGACTATGATATGAGACTAGATGTAAAATGACACCTAGGTACATGTAATTTATGCATATTTGAGATGTATATTTATGGTGTACCCTTTAATGGATAGTCAATGTACCTTTATTGATTTCATGATGACATTTTATGGACTATGGACTATGGACTCTTATTATTTTATGATCTATATGATAACATCAATTGAGTCCTATGTGATGTGTGTGTATATTGATTATGGATGCATTTATCACTCTACATGATTATGCGACTGACTCTTGTGATGCACGATTGTGTGTGATTTGTGGGTTTATACTATAAATTATTGTTCTAACGATTTGTGGTGTAGATGGATGCGGATTTTGTACATGTGATGTATCTATGATGTTTATATGATGGATATGTGATGTATCAGGATTTATTTATGATGTATATGTGTGGATATGGATACATGATGGATTCATAGTGATACATGGATGTGACTATATGGGATTAATGTGAAATACATATGGATTTTTATATGGTTTATATGTACTTATGTTTATGTAGATACATGGATAAAAATAGATATTAAATAATTAATGAAGATGTTTTAACAAATAAGTTGGTTTAATGGTTTAATGAATAATGAATGAATGTGATATATAATAAAATGGATTTAGCTTGGTCAATGAAAATGAACCTAGTGAACTTGATAATAACTAATGATATAAACTACTTATGTGGATAGATCATAATAAATACAAATAGAATGGATACAATATAATGCATAATGGTAAAATGAACCTAAACAATATGAGATAATGAAATGGATTAATGGAACAAATTGAAATGATTGCAAATGAACTAATGCAAATTAATAAATGAACCGAATGGATATGCAACTATTTGAAGACTTTGAAATGAGACATGTTTTTGAGTGTATCAACATAACTAGGAGGGACAATTAGCTAGCTAGGATGGGGAGGATATTGAATAAAGAAAAACCTTTCCAAGAGAAAAAATGCACAACGCAAAAATGAATCTAACTAATGCATCCTAACTAACAAATTTGGGGATTATATTATGTTAATGTTGGAGAGAACACCCTAGTTTGATTTTTTAAGAGAATGTATGCACCATGTGTTACAAAATACAGATGACATGGTTCCTTTGCGTGGACTAGACTATCATACAAAAGAGGTATATTTAGGAACATATATGTAGATCAATAGTCATGATCGAACTAATATCATGACACTCATAGGGAGGCCTAGTACACCTGAGCCTTTTGAGGGACTCAGTGAAAGTGCACGAAATCCTACCCCTTGTGAGGCAAACATAACCATAACTATACCCAACACAAATGCACTAAAGTACCAGAAAGTATATCATACCACAAATGACATGTATTTTAATGAAACCATTCAAAATATACCAACATCTTTAAGATGGAGTCAATCATGAGTAGGTTCCACAAAAACGCAAAGATAAAATCAACAAAAGGCCTCCTAACCAAGAAGTCATTCAAGCCACGGTTCTTTCCAAGAACAAGATTGTGTGATGGAGGATTTGATAAGCCAACTTAGGAAGGATACATCCTAGGAAAAGATTGATTTAGTGTCAAATGGTTAATCATTGGAAATAGATGTGAAAGGAACAACTCGATCTCGATATTGATTTGTTAAAACTCTCATGGTCATTGTGTTTGTGACAAGTTGAGTTTATTAGGGTAAAGCTTAATGTGATGGGATTAAGCTCAGAGTAGTAGGACGATGGTGCACTATGATGGGGTGATGTAAAATTGACTAAGGTTATGCAAAACTTGATGTTAGATCATAGAAACTGATGATGAATGGTGGAATTTCGTTAGTGGATCCTAATTATGATCATGGGCAAAGCCTTGCTGTTAACGTGGAGTCAAAAGGAATGGTGTTGGGTTTTCGCATAGATGTGGGACTATGAGATCAATGTGAGTGCTTAACTGACACTATCATACAAAAGGGGGATCTATATATAAAATTAAAGGACCACTATGTACAAGCTAAAAAGGTCAATTTATACAAGCTAAGGGACCAATGTATACAACTGAGAGGAGAATATATACAACTCAGGACATACCAAACTCAAGAAGTGGGATAGTAGTACGAATGTACATGTGTGATAATGGAACACCCAGGGAATATGGGTCTATGATGGGGAGTTTTGGTCAAAATATGGGTCAGAGGAACCGATGTGAGAGGGTGGATGCAATATTTTGATAGATAATAGCATGCTTCATTATGTGTGACGCATGTTTCCAGGTTTTCACCATGCATACTTATCCAAGGCACTTGATTACCAAGTTTTCACTATCAGACTTTTTTTTCTAATTTTTTTTTGGTATTATCAAGGCGCCTTTTTGCCAGGTTTTCACCAAAAATAATGATTTTTTTAGGACTTTTTAATATTTTTATGGATTTTTTCAAATAATTGGGGTACACTGTGTGACTCGGGCATAGAACCTTTTGAGATAAATGATGTTGATGGGATCATTCAGGGGTTCCCCTTTTGGTGTGGATAGCTTATATGTTCCTAAGCCAAAACATGTTATGAAAACAAAGGGGCCTAGCCAAGTAACCTCAAATTTGCCTTTCTTTTCTCTGTTGCTTGTACCTTTTGGTTCTCTTTAAAGACTAAATTCCCCACTTGGAACTATTGTGGGTAGATTTTCTTTGTATAGCTTCTCTTAAGCTTATTTTGGTATACAACCAAGTGATCATATGCTTTTTGTCTCTTTTCATCTATCATTTCCATCTGTGTGAGGCATGCTACATAGTAATGTTCATCAGTGACTAGGTTCTTGAGTGAAATGTGCAGCAATGACAACTCAATCTTAATTGGTAAGATGGATTCTACACCATATACAAGGTAGTATGGGGTGGGGCTTGTGGGAGTACGATATGATGTGTGATAGGCCTAGAAGGAGATATTTATTTGGAGGTTCCAGTCACAACCAAAATCATCGAAAACCATTTTTAGGATCTTCATAATGGTTTTGTTGGTTGCCTCAACTTGGTCATTTCCTTGTGGGAAGTACAGACTGGAAAAGTGGTGGTAGATATAGAATTAATCACACAAATATTTCATGTGTTATTTTTTATATGGTGTGCTATGATCTATGAAGATAGTGGAAGGGATGCCAAAATGATAGATGATGTGGTAGAGGATGAACTTGGATATTTGGACACCTTTTGTGAGGATGAGTGGCATTTCTTCTACCCACTTTGTGAATTACTTAGTAGTAGTGATGATGTACTTATGTATGTTTGAGGATAGGGGAGTTATCTTACCAATTAGATCGAAGCCCCAATATGAGAATGACTATGGAGGTGTGATGGGATACAGATCCTCTCTTGGAGCATGAATGTGGTTCGCATGTTGTTGTCATGATAGATATTTCTTTACAAATTCACATGCATCGTGCTCCATTATAGGCCAGTAGTATCCTTCTCTCAGGATTTTCTTGGCTAGGACCATGCCACTCAAGGTGGGGGGATATGATACCATTTTTTAGATAAACATGGATGTCATGGTACCATAGGGACTGGGGACCAACCTAGACACAAACCATTTCAGAATCGACATTCTCATAAGCAGGTGTATGGAGATATTCAACCAAGAATTCATATTGTGTTGTGTCATGTGGTATCTTGAGAAGTGATTTGATGGTAGACATTACATCTACTTCCTTGTTCTATAGCCTAGGTACTTGTGTGAACTATATAACTTAGAAATATTGCTTCATTTTATCGACTAGTTCCTTGAACGATAATAGCTTGTCATCCTTTGTATGGAATTCATATAGGACCTGCTTGATGATGAGTTGTGAGTCACCAATTCATATAGGACCTACTTGATGATGAGTTGTGAGTCACCAAATATTGTTATCTTGGTTGTGTTCCATTGAAAAAAAAATTCGGTCCTGAGATTAATGCTTCATATTCTGCAATGCTATTTGTGTAGGGGGAACGGAACTTGAATAATCTAGGAATAGAAGAATGTCCAAGAATCACCTACATTGTAGCATCATTGACAGAAGCTAAAGAAACAAATTTCAACACTTCTCTAGGAAGTCACTAGAAAATTGGCATGGTCTTACTCTCACATGTCTAGATTGAACCCCAACATTGTAGTTCACCACCTTGTAGTGGACCCAAACGTCAAACCGGTTAAGAAAAGGCTTTGAAAGATGCATCAAAAAGTTGCCTTATTATTCAAAGAAGAATTGGAAAAGATCCTACAAGCCTAGATCATCTGCGTCATTGAATACTCATAATGGATTTCCAACATGGTTTCAATTTCCAAAACATTGGGAGAAATCAAAATATGTATAGACTTTTGAGATCTCAACAAGGCATGTCCTAAGTATGATTTACCCTTTCCTTAGAGAGGAAGAGGAGAGTCTTCATCCTCTAGTGCCTTATATAGGATTTCACTGGGGGATACATCCTTTTTTTTTTTACATTTTAGTGTCAAAAAGTGCCCCATAAAGGTTTTCACTAAGAGACCCATGTATTTTTAGTTTTTTTTGTGTGTTTAAATACCTCCTCTTCCCCAAAATATGCCTTTGGGTCCAATTTGTAGACATATTTTGAATCATGCCCCTGCTCTTTTTGTTGTGTTGTCACTCCCATGAAGCTTAGTAGAACATCCTTTATTTTAAACTCATCGATATGTGCGACTCTTGGTTGATCCAAGTCTATGAGCTCGGGGTGGATGAGTGGAAGATTGATAATATTTATGGAAAGTTGGTGAAGGATAGATTTTTCAAGAAAGTTTTCATTGTCAAAGATATCATCATAGGATCTCTTAACTTCCTCTTTAGGGATGTCTTAGATTTCACTGATTTTTCCCAAGGTATTACAATAGGTGTGGTCAATTTCATTGGTGCCTCAAGTCATGTCTAGGAGAAATCTAAGACCTTGATTCCTTGGTCGCAATGAGGCTTCAAGTGGAGCCTTCATGCCACTCTCTTCATGGCTTAAACTACCACTTTGATAATTTCATTTCTCTGTAGCTAGTGTGTGATATTTAGGATACTTCTTAAAATAATCAAGGATCTTGTCATCATGGGTTTGATCATCACGGTAAAACTATCTATTCACATCAGGCTCTATTTCTTGATTGCTCAAAATTCCATTGGATAGGAAGGTGGAGGAGATGATTTTCCTTCATTGTGGTTCATTTTTCTCTAAAGGGCCTTGATGGGATGGATTCCCTTGGGTGTGTACATCAAGATGTAAGGCCCCAACAAAAAATGCATTTAATAGGCTATATTTTCCATAGCCCTTATTATTGATCTTGACGGTAGAGTGTGTGGAGGCAAGAATAATTTTTGGATCATTGTGGGTTCTAGAGGAACTGGTGATATAGGTACTAATGTCAATTCTTGGGCAATGATGTAAATATAGAAATGAGTCTTCCAACACACAACAATATGTGAAGGATTGGGGATCAACATGAATAGTGACTTCAGTGGCATTGTGAATAAATTTGATACACTGATGGAAGGTGGAGGGAATGGCCTTCATGGAATGGATCCAAGGGTGACCAAGGATGATTTTGTATGGGAGGTAAAGATCAATAACATGAAATATTGTGTCCTATATTACTGGTCCCAGTTGTATGATAAATGAGATAGTACCCTCATAGGTGCATTCTAGATTGTCATAGACCTTTATAGTTATGACATCATATGTTATAGCTTCCTTAGTGTACCCTACTTGGTTTATGAATTTCAAAGTGCATAGATTTAGGGTCAAACCATTATCTATCATGACCCTTTTGATGAAAAATTCATTAACCATGATAGCGATAAGTGATGGGAGTTTATGACCTAGTCAACAGATGACATGTTGGAGGATTTAAATGAGAGATCACGAGATGTTGATAGGTGGCCTACAAGTGTCTGGAATTAAGTTGGTTCAATGTCATTGGGTACACATGACTCTTGTAAGGATTTATTGAGGATCTCCTAATGGGTGGGGGATGCATGGAGAAGATCTAGGATGGTTAATTGTGCGGGTATATTCCCAAGGTGTTCCAAGAGGTTGTATTGTGCACCAGAGGATGAAGCAGTAGTAGCACCTACAACAAATATTCTTCCTTGACATGTGGTAACTCCAAACTAACTATTTGTGCCTTTGACATGGATTATGTAAACAAAGGGTTCAACCTGGGTGATGCAACCAAAAAAAATCCATATTTGATATACGTTGTGGCATAATATTTTCCATCATCATGGTCACCTTGTTTTCCTTTCCCTTGGTTCTGGGATTGTGGATTGGTGTTTGCAGGGCCTTTGTCAGTATTATGTTGAGGAAACACATTTTGATATATCTAGAGGTTTGTGTTTGGTGAAGCCTATGTTGGAGGGTCAACTACAATTTCTTTGTGATATATGAGATCCTAGATGTAATGTTTCAACTTCATGCATTTCATAGTGGTGTGTCCCTTAACATAGTGATAATCATAGTATTCATTATATTTATACCATGCAATTTTGGGAGTAGATTCATCAAATGGTTGAGTTTGTGGGTATACAATAAAGTTGGCCTTAGCCATTCTATGGAAGATAATGTCTAGGGGTTCATCTAGAGGTGTGAATGTATGATTTTAGGTATTTTAGACTCATGGTTTAGGTTTTCCCTAGGGGACTAAGATGAAATTCATTTGATTTTCTATTGGCTAATAGAAAGGGAGTGGTGGCATAGGTCCAACAATGACAACCTATACATTTCTCGTATATGTGGCCTCGTCTATTATCATGCTCTTGTTCTTATTCCAATAACAAGGGTGATCATTACTAGGTTTTTCATGGTGGATTTTATTGTAATGTTTGATGGTACTATCGTCCAAGAGTCTTTTCTCAATGTCAAATCATTTTCCTTCAAATGTCTTGGTAGGTCTAGATAGGTTCATGTGCATTCAATAGGGTAACTTGGGATGCAAGTTTTCAATGAAGATCTTTGTCAAATACTTTTTGGGAGGTTGATATGATAGTCTCATGGTAAGGCTTTTTAATTCCCTGCCAAGGAACCGGGGAGGACAAGCCATCTAACCTCTAAAGATGTGAGTCATTTTTTTTTAAGTATGATATGCACCAACTCTAATACTTAGATAAGCACTTGATTACAAAACTTTAAGGTAAGATTACAAACAAACGTAAGTCCCTACAAGTTCCCTAACATTGGTACTCAAGCATTATTATTTAATCTATTCACCTCTAAGAGTTAAAAATTGAATTATAAGCTTAGCATACTTTATAATGCACTGAGGTATGTGTTAACATAATTCAATCACTTATCATCAATATTTGATTTACGTACTCAAGTCGTTACTTCATAATTAATCATTGAAATCATAACATCTACTAAATATCCTTTATATCAGTTGCATTTAAACATTAGGGAAAAGATAGACATCCATTATAGCATACACTATCACATGAACTTTCATCACCCTATATTCATTTCAAGGCACCAAATGAATGTTACTAGTTCATTCTTTTTCATAATCATAAGTTAACCATCTATTGTAACTAATCATTTCACACGAAACCAAAGATATCATTTTCTTCTTTCTTATCATAAGAAATCATTCCTTAACAAATCATTTCTTATTCCATTGATACATAGTTATCCATTATTTGTAAATTCCATTACTACTCTACCATTTCCTAACTATTCCTTCTTATAAAAAAATCATTTATCTAACATTACTAGCCAAGTTACCATTTTACTTTATTGAAAACCTAACCATTCATTTTCTCACAAATTCATATATTGATCAACCATTTCATAATACTCTTCCTTGAACTTTTACCAACAAACCTTTCTTCTTCAACACATTATTATAATCTAGGTTTACATCCATAAAACATGACCATGTAATAGAAATACTCTCTATACCTAATCGCATTTCCTTTATAGAAGGATATCATGAATAACATAAATCACTTTGTTTAATGCTTGTAACATATACAAATTAGAGCATAAAATTTCCCTTTCATTTAACCTAAATCTACCCATCCTCCATTACATTTATTTGAATCACTTTACACCATTACATTATATAAAAATGTCTTCTTTCAAAAGCTTACATAAATACTTCAAATACACCTTAGCAAAATACATGTTACAATATAAAGTCTTCAAGAAAAATGATAAAGGATCATCCAAGAGACCATGAATAGTACCTCGATATAATAAGATTAACCACCCAAGCACGTGGGACCAATAGGCCCACTCCCCTGATCTAGGAGATAGAAACCAAGGCACACACAAGAGGAGGCAACTAGGTCATTCCTAAGGTGGTAAAACCCTTCCTAGAAACCAATCATAAAATATAAAAGATAAAAAATCAAAATAGTACTACCAGAGGCATAAGAAAAAAAGAATGTAAAGACTCTAGGCTACAAGCTAGGTGATTTTCATCATATATCCCTCACTTATAGGGATCATCCTAGCAGTCCCACTCTAGACCCGAACACCCAAACAGGCATATGCGGAACTGAACACCTGTTCATGGAGATAAGGTTGTTCAATTGTGCCACCACAAGGAACCTTCTCCCACTCCCATCCCTAGCCTGTACAGGCACTAGAAGCATGGGTGAAGCATCAATTAATCTTGATTAATGTGTTTTTCTCCTCTTTCCCAGTAAATTTTATTAATGTTATTACTTGATTAAGAAACTCAGCAATGGGATCATCCTAGTAGCCACTTTGGGCCCTGACACCCATTGTGAGCCACTCACTTAGTGTACCTAGGTTATTTACCCACAAATAACAACATCATAAGGAAACAATAACCACACCAAAACATAAATGATGTGAAAATAACCCCATAGAAATATGTGATTAGGTTTAGGTGATCACTGGTTTCCCCTAGTCCTCTGGATAACCCTAAACCCTAATGTGACATTCAAAATGTTCCAAAACACATAATAAACCATCAAAATGAACCATATATGATGTAAAATTCATTAGAGAGAAATCATAGATCAAATGAGTCAAAATTCATACCCTAATAGCCTATAGTTACCAAAAGGACCCTAAAACATCAAAGCAATCCTAAAAACTTGCAATCTAGAAGACATGCGCACTTGGTCTCCTAATCTCTGAACTTGGGGCCAAAATTTGCACACTTGGTCATGATAAATGTACACTTGGTCATGGGATTTGTGCAATTGCTTCCTAGAGTTGCAGAGTTGGCTCAAACAATGATTTTTTAAAGAAAATGCAAGGTATATTGAGTTTACAAACAAAACTAGGCAAAATCTAGACATTAGGGGTGGAATCTATAGAAGATCCATTTGATATCTCCTTTATTCCCTTCTAAAAACATCATTAATAAAACCCAAAACATCATATCAATGCATACATTTATCTATGAACAAAAATAGGTCTATAAAAAGGAAGGAATAAATATCATCACATAATCATTCAAAACTCACAAAAACTAATTTCAGAAGGTGTGTAATGTTTCAAAGACATATTATGACCATATAACGTAAATATAAACATAGTAAGAATCCATTTAATAGTCATATTAATCTAAATCTCATAGCAATGCAATAGATAAAGCACATAGACACAACAAGCATATCATTTGATTCAAGATTTATTTTTAGGGATGGATTCCTACCTAGAAACTGTGTAGAGATCCACATTTGAGGAAGACAAGAAGGATATCCAATCTAGAAGCAATCCAAACCAATAGAAGATTCAACCAATTACTATACACTCCAATGCAACCCAGACTAGAAGACTTCACGGGAACATCACCTCTCCATCTCTTCTTCCAAATCTCAGATTCTCTCTCACATTAATTTTTTATTTTAAAATTATCCCCCTAAATATATCAAAGAAACCCACACCTAAAATCTCAGCCTATGTCTCCCTCTCTATAATTTTCTACCCAAAGATCTTTTTGTGTGTTCATCTCCTCGGGACCATCTATCTACCCACCAATAATTTATCCTTCTAAATATATATACCCCTTGAAAGGAGTTATATGGGAATAAACCAATTCCCAACCTTACATAATAACCATTGATTTATTAATCCAATGTTATAATATAGCCTTCTCATAATTATACCTATTTCCCTCCATAAATAACATATGATTAACTAATAATATGAATTAATAAATAAATAAACTTTATCCCTCACAAACCATACTACATAACATATTTAATACTCTGACTATATAATTAACTCTCCTCATATACACCCAAACAATACTTATCATAAATATATATTACCATTATTTTATTTATTACTTAAATCTATTTAATAAATGAATACAATAGCTATTACTTACACATAAAAAGTACAACATATTTAATACTCCACCTTAAATACTAATTTACATAGTAATTCTAATATCATAATACTCATTGAGTAACTCTAATATGTCCCACTCATATGAATACTAATAACAACAATATATGTCTCATATATATAGGTATACATATATGTGTGCATCCATATATGTATATATACACACACACACACACACACACACACACAATATATATATATATATATATATATATATATATATATATATATATATATATATATATATATATATATATATATATATATATATATATATATATATATATATATATATATATATATATAAACAAAAAAAATACTAACAAATAATCTATTTAGATCAAGACATAACCATAATATAATATTACACACATAGATAGCATGATAAATATAGTCCATAAGATATATCGTCAAACCTTAATCCACAAGAAGGCATAAAATTCACTAAGTGTTGGCATTGTAATGGATTTTGGTGAGTGGTCACGTGTGATTGTGATTTTGGTTGTCATTGATGAAAACATAGTCATATCAAATGATTGGGACAATCGATAAGGTCATTGTTCAATTGGTAAGAAGGAATCAACTAAGTACAGTGAGTGGTGTACATGAAGAACTACTAATGGATATCTTGGTAGCGGTCATGTTTGAGAAGGAATTAAATGGAGTCATCTTAAACATAGCATGGATATACTCATAAAAATTTATGGTTACAGCCACAACGCATTTCGACGATCAGTGTGCAAGCATCACAGTGGCAGAAGAGGCTATAGGTTGATGAGTCTAAGTTATTGAGCTACCAGTGGTAGATCTTAGATCGGTGACCGGTATGGATATTGTGGTGAATGTAGTTGTTATGGTGACATGTCTTATATGATAAGGATTTGATGAGATCTCATTTATACACTTAAGGAAAACATGAAGGGAAGATTCCAAAAGATGTTTGTGATAGTCAAAAGGTTTTGACTATTTTTGGAAATATCACATGTAAATCTCATGATGGATTGAGCTGGTGCTAGAAAACATTTTATAACATCAAGATACGTGTTTAGGCAAGATGTATTTGAGTGGGAAGATTAAAAGTTGAATTTTTGTGAAGGTTAAGGAGGTGTTAGTTAAGTATTTATTGGGTACTTCTCTTATTGAAAATGATGATGAAGTTATTATTGATTGTATGAAGTGAAATTCATGATTTCTAGGGTGGCGATCAGGATTCTGAGAATAGGCATATCAGAGTGTAGTAACGGTGGGTAGAGAGAAGATCGGATATGAAAATCAAGGTGTTCTACATCCAGATCATTAAATGGTGTTCCCTAATGGTTGAAAAAAGAAAAATCCCTTAATTGGGTGGACTTTAACAAGTCTTCTATTGTATATCCCTTAACCGGGAGGACTCACAGAAAGAGTCTTAAATCCTCTAGAGAGGCATATCTTGATAGATCTCATTGCACTCCTAATAGTGTACCAATCACTCCTAATAGGGTGAACCCTCAGAAAGGGTATTTGTAGCTCCTAATAGGGAAAACCTTTTTACTGCAGTAAAGGGCTTGTGGGTGTCATCCCCGACGTGGTTTTCTCCCTCTAGCCAAGGGTCTCCATGTGAAAAAATAGTGTTTTATGTTTGATACATGTGTCGATGTTTGATGTTATTTACTTTTATTTTATTACACCCGTTATATGTTTTTTTATTTGGAAGTTGTTCATAAATTTAATCAAACCTATGGTTGAATTAGTAGGTTACCTATTTGTAATTCGCCCCCCTCTTAATACCATCAAATACTAAACATTGGTACTAGAGAATTGGTCCTCTTGGTGATAATCCTAAAAGCTTGAGGGAAACATCCACAATCATGAAGAATTACAGGTAAGATATGCAGCTTGAGAATGTACACAAGATAATCAATGAGTTGCAGGAAAAGAAGAAGAAGTCACTTTCCATAAGAAGGAAACTTAATGAGAAATTGAGTGAAATCCAAGATTACACTGATCAACTATTTGAAGTTAGTATGTCTAAAGAATCTTAGGAATCAATTGTAGATCTGATGGATAAGAAAAAGAGTCTTAAAGAAGAAGTGGAAAATCTAAAAAGAGATCTTGAAAGTCAGTCTGTCAGGATGTGTGAAGATCTTGAAGGAAGAAGATCTGCTAAAGATTCCAAGAAAGTTTTTGAGGATGCTCTAAAGGAAAACGATGAAGAGCTTGAAAAACTAATATAGGAATATGCTTTGTATCAAAGTCAAATTTAGGATACAGTTGAAGAAAATTTTTAAGTTGTAAGAATAGTAAACAGAAAGACACAACAAAAGATGAAGAAGCCAAAATTGAATCAAACAATAAAGTGAAGAAGTTGAAGGTCAGTGGTAAGTAGAAAGGCCCTACCATTGATTTCATTGTCAAGGACATAATGAGGAATGGTAGTTTGGGTGGTGTTGCAAGAATATATGAACTCTACAGTGATGAAGACAAAAGAAAGTTAGAGGAGTCAATCATATGGAGCCTACATAAATTATATAGAACTCCAAGTGAACTATACCATGTCCTACCTAAAGAACTATTTAAATCAATTGATGGAAGATGGAGAAAAACATTAAAATTGGATAGAGAGATCATGGAGAGAGAGCTTAAGTAACTTATGAGTCGAATCTTGAAGAAGCAAAGATAATGGTTGAAGCTTACAAACTTGATTTCAAGATTAGAAACAGAGATGCAAGAATACTTGTCAGTGACACACACAATGTACATGATGAAACTATGGACATATGGAAGAAAAATTTGCAAATGCAGAAGGAAGAAGAAAAAGTAAAAGGTACTAGTGAACAAAATAATGTTGATGAGCTAGTTATTCAAAACATTAATGACACGTCTACTCTTGAAGAGATAATAGGTGAAGTCATGACAAATATCCCTAAGCAATAACATGACATTGAAGCACACGATGTTGGTAAAACCATTGGAGATGAAGTACTAAATGCAGATAATCCTATGGAGGTGGATACACCTAAGGTACATGTACAAACTGAAGAACTAGTGACATGACAA
This sequence comes from Chamaecyparis obtusa, assembly GCA_027943335.1. Taxonomy (NCBI): domain Eukaryota; kingdom Viridiplantae; phylum Streptophyta; class Pinopsida; order Cupressales; family Cupressaceae; genus Chamaecyparis; species Chamaecyparis obtusa. The sequence continues at coordinate 1,541,718 of BSBK01007326.1, read as the reverse complement.
ATAAAAGACAGTCACAGAGAAGTTGAATATATAGTCTCAGTGCAAAGGAAGTTGAGTTTAGGAGAAACAAGTGAAAAGAAGAAACTTGAACCAGTGACTGAAGAACAAGAGGGAGAAGGAGAAGATGATGATCATGATGAAGATATTCAGACCCCTGTTGATATTACAAAATTATTCCCTAAGGAACTACTTAAATTTTCTGAGAAGTTGATGTTGAAGGTACAAAGAGACAAGGTCAAAGAGAAGAAGAGGAAGGATAGAGTACCAAAGGTAGCTTGAGGTATTATAGTAGGTCTAATTCTAGATGTGGAATTTGACATAGATGCAATAGCGATTGATCATATGCAAACATTGATTATAGCCATAGCTGATCAAACTCCTGACTTTGATCAAGACTGTTGCAATGAAGTTGGAAAAGTATCATTACGAGAAGAAGAGGACACTGAAGTTGGTGGAGAATATTGATAAAGACAAGGAGACACTTTCAGGACTACTGGATGAAACTAATGTCACACTAAAGGAGGTCATTTAGTTATTGAGTCCAAACTTTTAGATTTTACCAAGGATTTGGAGAAGAGAAGAGAAGAAGCACAAAAATATCTTGACAACTTAGTTGACAAGTTTGATCCCATCTCAAGATGTGTAGTAGAATAAAATTCTCAAGTGAAAATGATAGCACACAAGGTTAAGAAGATTCAGGCTAAACAAGACAAGAGGGTCATGACACTACTTGAATTAAAATCCTACTTAGCTCCCACAATAGAGGTGATGCAACAAAATGTGACGAATTATGAAGCTATAATTGGATTACTAGACATGAGTACTTTGGATTCCATGGAGGAGTTGGCATCTAAGATACATGGAAAAATCATTTCTATGAATCATTCGAAGAAGTCATGGGAGATTTCATTGAAGACAACAAAGAAAAACTTCAAAGATGTATTTGACAAAATGTGAGCCTGGTATGCTATTCATTTGAATATGTTTTAACTTGTAAACCTTTATCATTGTTGACAAAAGGGGGAGTGTAAGGATAGATGAAAATATGAATATGATTTTAAGATGTATAGTGTTAGGGGGAGTCATTCAATATATATGTTTTTTGATCTAATCAGTGTTAAGATGAATTTGGAAAGATAGACATATTTTTACCCAATGTTTTCCATCAATGCCAAAGGGGGGGATTGTTGGCATTATAATGGATTTTGGTGAGTGGTCACACATGACTGTGATTTTGGTTTTCATTGATGCAAACATAGTCATATTATATGATTGGGACAATCGGTAAGGTCATTTTTCAATCAGTAAGAAGAAATTAGCTAAGTATAGTGAGAAGTGTATAGGAAGAACAATTGCTAATGGATATCTTGGTAGAAGTCATGTTTGAGAAGGAATTAAGTGGAGAAATCTTAAACATAGCATGGATATACTCATAACACTTTATGGTTGCAATTGTAACTCATTTGGACGAATGGTGTGCAAGCATCACAGTGGAAGAAGAGGCTAAAGATTGAAGCGTCTAAGTTCTTGAGCTACCGGTCGTAGATATTAGATCACTGACCAGTATGGATATTGTGGTGAATATAGTTATTATGGTGACATGTCTTAGACAATAAGGATTTGATGAGCTATCATTTATATGCTCGAGGCAAGCATGAAGGGAAGATTCTAGATGATATTTTGGATAGTCAAAAGGTTTTGACTGTTCTTGGGAATATCACATGTAAATCTCATGATGGATTGAGGTAGTACTAGAAAACATTTTAAAACATCGAGATATGTGTTTAGGAAAGATGTATTTGAGTGAGAAGATTGAAAGTTGAGCTTTGGTGAAGGTTAAGCTAGTACTAGTTAATTATTTATTTGGTACTTCTCTTATTGAAAATGATGATGAAGTTATTATTGATTGTATGAATTGAAATTCATGATTGCTAGGATTACGATCAAAATTGTAAGTAGAGGTAGATCAAAGAGCAATAACAGTGAGTAGAGAGAAGATTAGATGTGACAAGAAAGGTGTGCTACATCCAGATCATTACGTGTTGTTCCCTAATAGTTGAAGCAAGAAAAATCCCTTAACCGAGTGGAGTTTAACAAGTCTTCTATTGTAAATCCCTTAACCGGGTGGACTCACAAAAAGAGTCTTAAATCCTCTAGCAAGGTATATCTTAACAGATCTCATTATACTCTTAATAGTGTGCTAGTCACTTCTAATAGGGTGAACCCTCAAAAAGGGTATTTGTAGCTCCTAACAAGGCAAATATTTTAACTGCATTGAAGGGCTTGTGGGTGCCATCCCCTCCATGGTTTTCTCCCTCTAGCTATGGATTTCCATGTGAAAAGCCAATTTGTTATGTGTGAAGGATGTATGGATGTTTCGAGTTATTTACTTTAATTTCATTGCATCAATTATATGTTTTTTTATTTGGAAGTTGTTGGTAAAGCTAATTAGACCTATGGTTGAATTAGTAGGTTACCTATTTGTACTGAGTCATCCCCCCCCCCCCCCCTTAGTACCATCAAATACTAACACTAAGAACATCTCAAGATAACCACAAGGTTAAGAAAGGTCAACCATAGTAAAAAAAGAAGAAGCAATTCAAGCCAAACTTTTGACCAAGCAAGAACATCCTTAAATTCATCAAGCAACAAGAACTCCAATAACCAAGATCATCACAAAGACCACAATTATGCCCAACCAGAAAAGGTAAATCAGGGTTTACCACCTTAATAGCTGATAGACAAGGAAGGAATCCCAAAGTTCCTAAATTAGATAATGGAAAGGAAGGACTCAAGCAGGGGCCTTGGTACTATCTCCACAACAAAAACAATCAAGGATTTGAGGGCACAGTCAAACCTGTGGAGCCAGGTGAAGTCGATTCCCGGTACTTGGAAGCCTACTGTATCATCTTAAAATGAAAGCACTTCCATGATAAGAGTGTTTAGCCCTCCGAGTGAGTGGTCTAGGGTCATGTTAAGTTCCTTGATCAAGTCTTTTCATGTATTTGGCTTTCTCCCCACATTATGCTTCTCTCTTTACCTGTTTTCACTTTATTTCTGCATTTCCTAGCATTCTAGATTGAGGTATTGAGGTTTTTGACCTCAAGGTCAAAGATGACCTTGAGAGTCAATGATGACCTTGACCCTGACCTAGGCCAGGGACAACCTTGATCCTGACCTAGGGTGGGGTCTACCTCGTCCTTGACCCAGGGTTCAAATTTCAAGGTCCCATGATTTTTGGGTGTCGAGTTTCAGAAATATTTCTTTTCCCGCTTATGGGTCGGCCATTTCAGGTTTCAAAATGGTAAATCCTTAAATTACATTTAATATGGGTCCATTTCTAGGGGTTAAGGTTAATTGGGATTTAATTCTCCAATGTAGGCCTTCTCTAGAGGTTTGTGTCCTAGATCACTATAAAAGGAAGCCTTCCTCTCTCACTTCAATCCATCTTTCCATCCATCTCTCAATCAAGTTTTCAAGCGATCTCATCTCATAATCTCTCAAGTGAAATCAAGCAAGAAAGAAGGAGAAAGAAAGAAAGCAAGCATTCATTCATCCTCAAGCCTAGCATTCAAGAATCCATTCTAGCATTCAAGCATTCCTCAAGGAGATCCATTGTTAGCCATTGAAGGATTCAATCTCTTTGGAGCCCCCTTGAAGATTTCTCCATCCACATTCAACCAAGCCTCTTCATATGCAAAGGTCCATTCAAGATTGGTGTTGAAGATCAAATGCTATTGATTTGAGACATCCTACATACTTCTATATTTGGAGCATCCCTACTTGTGGATTCAAGGATTCGAATCCTCCACAAGGACTTCAACATAAGCAAGGTGAATTGTTTCATTTACTTTGTTTATACATGTTGCAACTTCAATTCAATTTCAAGGTTAATTTCTAAATTGGGGTTTGACCAAGGAAAACCCCCCATCCAAACAACAAAAAACCTCTTTTTCTTGTAGGTACAGGTGCAAAACTACGGATCAGAGCTTGGATCTGGATACCCTTTTTGGTGAACTTCCAAGATCCGTGAACAAAGTCAAAGTCGACCTTCAAAATTCCAAAGTATTCTTTGACCTTTTATCGGGGTCAAAGACTACATGTTGCCGAAAAGATGAAAGTTTTCTGGGTTTTCTTTGTCTTGGCATTTCCAATCCAAAACAAGTTGCAGAATTGCTCAAAATTGTGCACAGACATCAAAAATCAACATTTTCCAGATTTGCCCTATTTTGAGGTTAGTATTTTCCTTTCAATTATTTCAGATTTCAAGCATATACTATTCATAGCAAAACATAAGGTTTTCTTCTTCATTCATATTTTCCATAGATTGATTCTTTTGTGTATTGAACTTTTGGTTGATCAATTTGGATCTCTCTTTTGAGAATTTGGATTTAGAAGTAGATCTCATATTTACTCTATTCATTTTGACATGTATACCATTTTACCCTATTCATTTTGGTGAACTTGACTAGCTTACTCTCTTTCTTTTTGGTGTTAGATATCCCTTTATATTATCTTTTTGGTATTAGATTTCTCCTTTGTGTTAAATCTTTCATGCTAATTAGATTTCAAAAATACAAAAAAAATTCAAAATTTCTTTCAAAATACAAAAATATTCATGCTTTATGTTTTCTTAGTTTAGTTCATTTGCATTGCATTGGTTTATGAACTTTACTACTACTAGTCCTACTTATAACATTCCGGTTAGAAGAAGTCGTAGACTCAAGGGTGCCTTTGATCCTGAATCTTCCTCTCCTTTCCTTAGGATCCCAAATGATCATTTGATTCTTCATGATTCCAATCCTATTATGGAGCAAAACTCTTCTCACTCATCTCATGATGAAGATGATGCTTTAAGAGTTCCTCCCGAACAAGTCCAAAAACTTTCAACTAAACTTGATAAAATGGGTAATTGGCTTATTCAAGAAAACCATAATCAAGATTCTATTCAAGCTATAGAGGCTCTTAAGAAAGTTCTTTGTGATAGTGATCAAGGTGTTAACCTCTTGCATGGTATTACTCACCTCATGCATTCAAATGTTAAACCTCTAGCTCAAGAAGCTCAAGACTTAGGGTTGATTCCTCCTATCACTAGTGTAGAACCCTCTTCTAATCCTTTACCTAGTATTCCTACCTATACTACTTCTTTGGTGACTGTGACGGTTCCCTCTGTTCCTATGAGTTTTCCTCATGTGTCTCTTCCTACATCACAACGTTCATATTGTGTGTGTGAATTTTGTACCTAGCTGTAGACACAACACTTCAATAAAACAATAGAGGTTAGCAAAAATCAAAATATGCAAATAAGAACAATATAGCTAACTAGGCGATTTACTATCTTCTAGTAGGTGCGAGTATGGTATTCTCAGATTAGACCGAGATCAGTGACAATGCAACACCTAAACAAAGGATTTCAATGATGAAAGCAATAAAATATGAATGCAAATTAATCTATTTTTAAAAATTTTTGATGCAATAAGATGAGAAAAATTGATAATAAATTAATCTAAATGGATTGAAATGATATGAAAATTAAGCTAACAATGATATGAAATATGAAACTAGAAATAATAAATTAATCTAAATGGATTGAAATGATATGCAAATTAAGCTAACAATGATATGAAATATGAAACTAGAATGAATTGAAAACAAGATTGATCTCACAAAATGTTGATTCGCAAGAAGCTTGATGATTCCTCTAACGTCAATTCACCAGAGTAAGTATGCAAATTCTGTGGATGATTTGTAAAGAGCTGAGCCTTGATTTTATAGAAATCCAAGGCTTGAGGGTGCATGGAAAAAGTCATAAATCACTCTTGATGAGCTCAGATTGATTTTTTGAGTTAACAAGAAATTAGAAATAGATAACTCATAAAATCATGCAAAATCATGCAAGAACAACTTTTTAACTCAAATCAGAAGTTTAGATCAACTTTGAACTCAAAATAGATGTTGAGTTTCGAAAAGATAACAACTTGAATTGATTTTCTGATTTAAAGTTTAACTGCTCTTTGAATGTGCACAAATAATCATGAATTAATTAAATAAATAAAGTGATTTACCTTCAACTTAACTGATTTTAAATTTAAAAATAACTAATTTGTGGGTTAATCAATTATTTTAATCAAACTTTTATTCAAAACTATATTATTAAATATTGACAACTTGGATTTAATCAATTAAATAAATATTTAATCAATTATTTGTAGGAGATTTGATTTATTGTCAAAATTAAATAATATAATTAGGAATAAATAGAATTAAATCTAATTAAATAATTAAGTGGCAGTATTAATCTAATTAATTAAATATTTAGAATATTCAATTAATCAAACTTTAGGATAAATAGGATTCATCGCCAAATAATAATTAAATTAAAGATAATTAGAATAAATAGGAATATTGCTAGGAATATTCCCCGATGCAGAATTTATGATAAAATCAATTAGGATTTCGATAATGTGCAGATGTGCCTTAGGTTAGGACTTTAATGTCAATTTCATTCGAATTGAAGATGTAGAAGGTTAATGAACCTGTAGCCCATTTTTGGGGTATTACATTTTGCCCCTCTTTGAATTACTGTGCAAAGCGTAGTGGTTCAAAGAATAGTCTATGTTTTGATATATGTATGAAACTGATTTGAAAGATTAAAGATTGAAAGATATCGACCCAGGCCCAGAATGACCAGGAATCAAGATGATGCTAGCTATATCAACAATGAACTGGTGATTATGAAAAAGTGTCAAAATGCCTAATTCTGAACCTTATGATTGTGAAAAAGTGAGTGATCGATTCCAGACCTCAATGTCCTTATATGAATCATATTGGTATCACATCCTGAACCCATCAGTTACGAAGAACCAAGGAAATAACACTAATGAACTGATAGTTACGAAAAGCTGATACAATTTACAAAATAGATTTGGATACTAGATGAATCTGATATGCCCCAAGAGATGATAGATTTTCCCCAAGCGATGAGGACTTTAGATGAATCAGCAACTAGACGTGGTTGTTGTCTTGATTACTGAGGAAAGATTGATTGACAGAATTGAGTTACAGACTTTGAATGATGTGCAATGCCATGCCCCCTTCGGGATGAAAATGGAAATCTGACAAGAAAAGTCAGTGTTTATAGTTTAGAAGCATGTTAATTGATTTGAGAAGTGGTTATACACATCCGAAAATGTGTTTTGCATCATTTAGAGGTCCTAGAGACCAAGTTTGACTATGTTTGACCATGAGTTGACCATGGTTAACCAAGTTAAAATTTTGATAGTTTGATGTAAGATAATCAGTTAAGTTGAATTTTGGATTTCTTTGATGATTGAAGGTTGATTATGCAAGTAGTGAATAATATAAATGATCTTAAATTTTGATTTTGATCCCGAAAAAGGATTCTACTTGATGTTTCATTGGAGGAACCTTCATGTGAGATTCATCTCTTATGATATGTTTTTAGCATTTTTGAAGAATCGTTTAAGCATTTAAGTTTAATTCAATAATTTGTGAGATCATGCAATCATGCAAAGTGCAAAATGAAATGCAAACCTAGGACCTAGTCATTGATCATGTGTCGATTTGTTATAATCATTGAACTTTTTAGGTAACCGGATAAATCAATACAATGCCCACTAGTTATGAAACCATAGACATATGAATATCGATTTGTATGCGCATGAATCAATACAACACCCACTGGTTAGGCAACCATGGACATATGAATATTGATTTTATTTTTGGAATGTCGGATTAGATATAAGCACCAAGGCACAAACACCAGGGTAACTTGAATATCATGTCCATTTTGATATAGCAATTTTTATAAGCATCAAAACATAGACGTTGTGATGAACAGAATACGCCTTGCGTACAAACACATCAAACAGTCAAGAGATCATTCTAAATCCAATGTGAATTACCCGTAGTGACCCTTTATTGTTCACATCCTTAGGTAAGATCATGTTTCATAGTAGGAGAAAGAACGTACTCAAAAAGACAATAGTTAGATCAAACTTCCTTGAATTTTTTGGGTATCAATGGTCGAGGTACTCATGGCCATCCAATTCGAGATAGAGACTCTTACAGACGGACACCATTTCAATCCAAAATTTCCAAAGTTGTTAGATTTTCACATACAAGCAGAAGACAAAGAAAAGATTATGCCACCAGTCATCACTCTCTAAATCCTATAAAGGACATCATTGAAGAGCTCGAGGGAACATAATATGCAAAAATGTCAATGTGAATCAGTAAGCATACAAGGAGATAAAACCATGTGAAGCATAGATTGTTTTTAGTTTGTGTTTGATGTTTGATTGCGTTGTTGTAGATGCAAAATCATTTCTGGAGATGAGACTAACTGACTGACTCGGATGAAGCTTCAAAGGACTCTGACTAGATATGATACGTCTAAGATACATTGGAGGCCATAGGATATGACTTTGATTGCCCCGAAGTTTGAACATTGATATGATACAGACGCTTTAGCTAATTGGTGTACAGATTGACTTATTGAAAATAGGAATGCGGGAACAAACCAAGAGATATGTACAAACTAAAGCAAGACAAAAAGCTAGGAAAGACCAAGATTGTGCTGATAGATGGAGTGTTTTGAAACAAGTGGTGCCCGTTTGCCAGGTTTTCACCATCTTGGTAGAGATTCTATTTTTGCTACCAAGGCGCCTGTTTCCAGGTTTTCACCAAGGCACTTTTTCTTTTTCTCATTTTTTTGTATTTTTCATTTTTTCAATTTTTTTGTACTTTTGATATTTTTTACTTTTTTTGTGAATCATCAAGGTGCCTATTGCTAGGTTTTCACCAAGATATTCATTTTTTCATGACTTTTTCCAATTTTTAAGATTTTTTCAGGACATTTTACCATAGACTGAATGCCTTAGGCGTAGAATTTCTTCAAATGGAGAACGTTGATTGGTTCTCAGAGCTGTTCTCCTTTAGTCGTTGAGAGTTGATAGGCACCAGAGCCAAAAGTAGTAGTGATAACAAAGGGACCCAGCCAGTTGGGTTCAAACTTCCCCTTGCGATCTCTATGTGATTGACTTTTAGGATTCTCTCTCAAGACTAGATCGCCAACCTGAAATTCTCTGTGTCTGACTTTCTTGTTGTAACCTCTAGACATTCTCTTTAGATATACTCTGAGATGATCATACGCTGCTTGTCTACGCTCATCTAGTAGTTCAAGTTCTTGCAACCTAGACACTTTGTAGTCATCATCAGTTACTAGACCATGCATTCTGATTCTTAGTGATGGTATTTCAACATCAATAGGAAGTACTAATCAGTATGTACAAAGGATGCCCCCAGAAAGAATGGGCATCAAACTCCCAAGCAAGATCACATCATGTAGTCCCAATGTCTAGCAAGGTGGAGAACAAGAGGGATTAGCAAGCTAGTGGAAGAGATGGAAGACAAGAGAATGAAGGAGAATGAAGGGAAGAAATCCTCAAGGGAAAACTCCTCAAGGGTACCCAAGCTAGGAAAAAATTGTCATGTAAAGAACATTTGGACAAGCAATGAAAGGTAAGCATAGGATAAGTCACAAAAGCGTAATGCCAAAGAAGGAAAGGATGTAGCCCAAAGGAGTAGACATGTCAAGAGGTTTCAAAGCATCGTGTTCTACTCTTTTTTTATTAGATCAAGACCAAAGGGGAAAAGGATAGTGAAAGGCTAGAATGAATGGAAGAAAATAAATATGAAGGCTAAATAGGAAGGGAATGAAAGAAAAATCATCGTAAGATTGCTCACAAGATAGCCAAATGTTCATGTATAGATAAACATTGTCAAGATCAAAGAGAGAAGATGGAATGGATGAAGTATGTAGAAGAACTACGTATGATGCCTAATTGCCAGGTTTTCATCACAGTACTTATCTAAGGTGCCGCAAGGGAGTGGTTTTCACCATAGGATGAATTTATTTCTCTTTACTTTTTCTACCAAGGTGCCTATTTTCAGGTTTTCACCAAGGCACATTTTCAAAAAAAAAATCATTTCTTTTTTTTCTTTTTTTCTTTTTTTATTTGAAAGAAGGCAATCTTTTTAGATAATGCTCCTTGAAAGGATAAAATCATGATATGCCAAGGATTGAAGATTTTTTGCTCAAAGATGCTGATAGGGAAAGGAGGATGGAAGAGAAAAATGGAGGATAAGGCTTTATGTAAAGCGAGTGAGGTTGGAAGATAGGAGGAATAGGCAAATGAGGAAAAAGGATAGAAGGTAGAAGGATAGTGAATGGAAGGATTGTGAAAGGGTAGATGGAAAGGAAGGCAAGATCAACATCAACACACACCTTGAAGGGTGGTGAGAGGATGGAGGAAACGTGAATGAAGAAATACGTGAAGGAATATGGTGAATGGATAGTAGAGGTTGTGGTTTAGGCACATAGAATGGAAGAATGTTTTTGGAAGAAGATGAAGTGGAAGTCTTTGGAAACTTGAATGTCAACTTCACTTGTTTCTCAACATTAGACTCTTTCAAGAGAGACTTTTGAATCCATATAGCCATAGGCTTTTTTTTTTTTTTATGATTTAGAGAGAATATCTTCAATGATGGATTTTGCATACTTGTCTTGTAATTTTTTTTTAGATATCTCTTTTGACTTTATGCCTCCATGTTGATTACAGGAGACATGGTGATCTTCTTTTTTTGATGGATTCTTGTATTGCTTATTTTTCTTGTATTGAACATTCAAGTTACTTCCAAAAGACTTGGGACTTGTGGAAGAAGAAGGAGGATATGACTGGTTTAGATGGGTGGGTGGATGAAAAGGATTCAAGGGTATGCATCTATGTTGATCTTGAGGAAAGATAGGAGATGGAGGGACATAGGGACCCAATATGGATGGCGAATTAGGAGAGTTAGGAGGGGAAATTAAAGGGACATAAGGACCCAAGATGGAAGGCAGACGTGAAGCCCTTAGTAGTGGTGGAAGAGGTCCAAGGATGGAAGTGGAAGGCGCAAAAGGATAATCAACAAGTTCATCAACATTTATATGACAACCAAGGACATCAACATCTTTAGAGAAAGCATTAGGATTTTCAATAGAATCGTGGACATCTGGAATATGAGCACCTTTTTTGATAGGATTGTTCAAAGCTTGCAAAGACTTAGGAAGATTAGAAAGTGGAAATGAACATGGAGTGGTAGAATAAGAAGATGGAAGACTTTGATCTTGACAAGGATCTTTGGATAGCATAAGTGCATAATTTTTCTCTTGATTTTCAATAGGCTTAACATTGGAAGTAACAACACCATTTTTACCAACCTTAATGGAAGTATCATCTTTGAAAATTGGAAGTGGGGTAAGGTTATTTTGATTGTCAATAAGCTCAATAGTGTAAGTAGTAGCATGATCTTGCTTAGGAGAAGACTTAAGACATGGTGGAATGCATGAGAAAGGGTGTGCAGGATCAAAAGAACCCTGAAGTGAATAAGAGACATCGTGAAAAGGAGTGGATGACATGGAGGGTTCTTGATCTTGATCCTTATTTATGTTCTTTTCTTTATCATTTTTAGAGTCCTCTTGACATGGAGCCACTTCTAAGGACAAGGAAGCATGTTGGAATTGTATGGAAGACTTTGGAAGAGATGGTGAAGGACTAGCTAAAGTAGGCATTATAGCGTATAAAGGCTTAGGCTCTTTGGGTTTAGCATTGTTGAAAGTATTTACAGCCAAGTGAAGGTTAGCTTGAGTTTCTTTAAGAGGTAGCCCTTGAGGATAACTATAGGAAACCACATGAAAAGTATTAGGACCTTTGGTGGATGAAGGACTTGTGAAAGATTTGATAGGCTTGGAAACTTTAGGAAATGTATGGGTATTGGAGGAAGTAGGGGATGGAAGAGAACCACTACCAGACAAAGGTTCAACATTAACATGATCTTTCTTGAGAGTATAATCTTTATTTTCAGCATGAGAGTTCTTAGAGGAGAGATCCTTGTAGTATGCAAATTTATAATCAGTGCGGTAAGCTTTCTCTTCCTCAATAGAAGTAGATGTATCATCTAGGTATTGTGCACAGAAATCATCAAAGTCTCTTTCAAAATCAGAATCATATGGATCACCATCATGATCTTTCCAATGTGACGTCCCATTTCCAGTAAGCACGAGCACATGACAAGGAGGACTTTTAGGAACAAAGGTGTCATAGGTATCATTATATTGTCTGTCATCATAGTCATCAAAGTCTTCAGAGATGGGTGTGTCACTCTCCATGGAAGATGTATCATAAGGATTATCACATTGCTCAACATGGTATGTCTTGAGACGAGGAGTAAGACTCTTGGGAGAATTAGGAGAGGAACGAGATCGTGGAGAAGAGGAAGGTGAAGACCTAGCAGAGGAAGAAGATGTGGATGATGAGGAATGATGAGAAGACTTAGAATATGAAAGATGTTTGGAAGAAGAAGGTCATGACATGACCATGCATATGATCCTAGAAAAGGCATCTTATTCAATCAATTTTTCTTTATTTTCATCATAAATTTATCACTCATGGGATTTTTGGAATAATACTCTTCGAATTGAGCAATGAGTTCGAGATCATCCATTTTCAAGAGAAGTTCCATAACAACATAGTTGAAATTTATGGTTCTGGAAGAGGGAGAATCAAGCATGGAAGTGACAGAAGAGATGAATAGAAGAAAGAAGACTAGATAATAAGAGGAAAAGAATCAAGAAGATGTGAAGAGTTTAGGAAGAAGAGAAAGGATGGAAATGGGAGACTAGGAAGACATGGGATTTGTGGAAGAAAGAAGACCAAGAGTCATTTTGTGCAACTTGATACCATTTAAGTTCATTTGGATGTTGAGCAACATGTCATAGCACCTGAGATTTGACCCAAACCAACCAAGGATGACTAGAAATGACAAGAATCAATTCGCTATTTTGACAGAATTTGGGATTTGTTGCAAATTGGATTTTTGACAAATTTGACCAATCTCTAACAACTTTGACTTTGGCTTTGATATGAGTTTTGAAATTTTAGGATGACTTTTGACACCAGAAAGGATTTTTGCTTCAGATTTGCAATTTTTTAGTTTTTCAGTATCAGTTTGTTTGCAAATTTTTCTATCCATTTTTTGAAGATCTGTGTAAAAGTTTGTCTCAAGTAACCAAGAAGATATCAAGCACGCAAAATAGCAAGCAAGGGAAGCAAGCAATCGTCTAAAAACAATGAACAAGGGAAAAAGAAACCTTGCGCATGAACAAGCAATAGTGACTTATTGTGCTAATCCCTAGAAGTGCTAATTGTGTATGTTCCAAAAGGTTTTTCAATAACGCACATATTCCTAGAAAAATTTAAAAAAATTGGCCTCACTAGGGTTTGTAGTAATGGTCTGACTCTGCAACTTTTGTGATCTCAAGAGGGTGAATTCCAATCCAAGTGCACCAGGGTTTTGACACAGTCTGAGAAATTAATCAATCAAGAGCTGCTAGGGAGATCTGATAGCCCAACAAGAGACCACACCTATGAAGATTTCCTCCACAAGGACATTTATATAGCGGTTGTTGCTACCATGGTGAAAATGGCTATTACTGCTTGAGGTTTCGTCCACATGGTTGACCCAATTAAGGGAATGTCCACTACGGTTAACCCTCTCTAAAGGAGACTCACAAAAGATACCACAGGGGGACTAGATCAGATTCAAGGATCTGGGTTTCTGGTACTATCCAAAAAGGAAGTAGAGCATAATCCCCTAACCTCTTCACTTCACCAAGATAAAGTAGATAGATTAATCCAACACGCTAAGACCAAGATTATCTCACAAAGATTTATGATGTCAACCACTTATGATATATCAACCTCTCTGGAGAGAGAATGTATCAATCAAAAGTTGAAGACACACGAATCTAGTAGAACGTGAGACTTTCTCAGTACCTTCCCTACCTACAAGGGGATCCTTCGTCAAGAGGAGCTTCGCATGAATAAACAAGTGAAAGAAGCTCAATCTCTCAAGATCATCCACAAATAGTGTTCATAGGGCCTATTTACTATGTGTAACATATATGCAAAAAGCAAATCTATGTTCATTTTATAGCCCAAAAATTAAAGTTTGATTTATGAAAGCAGGAAAGGCACTCAAGCTAGACACGTGAGATATTTATTTTATTTCCAAATTGAAATATTTTTAGATGTAGTAGAATACCTGAATTACCTCACAATGTGCTTGGTAAATTTTACCTAATTTTTAGCTTTGTTAAGCAATCCCACACAAGCAAGCCACAAACTCTCCAACAAGAAAACAAGCAAACAAGATATGCAACGTATATTCAACTTATGAAAACCCTAGGGTTAGATCTGAAAATGGATTATTAGGAGAAATAATAACCAGCAACTAATCCAAATGACAACTCATATCATTCATTGAACCATGTGAAAAATAAGTGCATACCCATCACAAAATTTTATTTTTTTTGTTGCATTTGACGTAGTCAACAAGATCTAATTTTTTTTATATGATTTCGGCCACAAAAATAGAAATACAAAATAGAGACCCCTGCTAAAAAATAGAGAGATTTCTAAAAATGTAAAAATTTTAGAAAAATCTCTTCATTTGTGCCCTAGAGACCCATTTTACCAAAACAAACTAGTTTTTGTAAATTGACTATTTGAGCTATTATATTGCATCCAAATTTAAAACACAAAGAATGGACCCCCTGTAGAATTTAAAGAGCTTTCCGAAAATGTAAAAATTTCTTTAAAATATCCTGATTTGTGTCCAAAATTAATTTTTTCCAGAAAATCAAGAAAAAATTATTAAAAATTCAAAAAATCTCAGAAAATTCTGAATATTTTATTGAAGCTTCCATGATATGTCTCCAACTTGAAAAAACAATTTCAAACCAAAACTTCAAGCCATTTGGGAGATAAAATTAAATCTTTGAAACTTTAGGGTTTTAAGATTTCGATAATGTGCAGATGTGCCTTAGGTTAGGACTTTAATGTCAATTTTGTTTGAATTGAAGATGTAGAAGGTTAATGAACTTATAGCCCATTTTTGGGGTATTACACATATCATAATGTTCCTTTTACTTATTCCAATCCGCTTCCAATTGTAGTTCCAAGTGTTCCTCCAATTGTATCTTCAATTCCTGTAGCTTCTTACACTGTACCTAGTGTTTCTAATGTTGGTGTTCCTCCTATTTCCTCTAATGATTCAACAATCATCAGTTTGGCCCAAACTATGTCATCCTTACAACAACAACTTGCTTCCTTAACTCAAAACAAGTTTAGTGTTCCTACATGTGACATGGGAAGTCCTTTGTCTCGTGACATTATTCGTACTCTTGTTCCTCAGCAAGTCGATATGCCTCGTCTTGAGAATTACAATGGAAAAGGAGATCCCGTTCATCACGTTAAAACTTTTAAAATCCTTTGTAGTGATTATGCTCATGACCATAGGATTTTAGCCAAACTTTTTGCTAGAACTTTTCGTGACAAGGCCTTATAATGGTATTGTTCCTTGCCTCCTTATTCTATTGATTCCTTTCCACAACTTCCTAATAATTTTATTCAACAATTTCAAAATAACATTAGCCTGCAAGTGTCTTTGACTGATTTGATGCATTGTAAACAAAGTGCTACAGAAAAATTAACTAAATTTATTGGTAGATTTAAGCAAATTTGCATGCTCATATTTCCTATCCTGTTCCTAATTTTGATATTCAACGTATGTTTATTTTAAATTTACAAAAGGATATTAGAGATAAGATTCTGCTTACTGAATTTACCTCTTTTCAACAACTTTGTGCAACGCTTCATCATTATCAATTACAAGTGAGTCAATTTGAGAGCAACACTTCAATGGCTCCTATTCCAGTTGATAAAAGTGATGCTGCTCCTAATCCGAACAAATTTCAAAAATTCAACAACTATGTCAAGATAAACAAACAAGCGAATGTAGTTTCTGATCAAGTTGCTATTGCATCTCACAATGCCACTTCTGCATCCACTGCTTTTCAATTAGATCGTACGTTTACTCCTCTTTCTGAATCTTTACATTCTATTATGAATAAGTTGTTAACTACTAATATGATTACTTTACCTCCTATTCAACCTCTTTTACCTATACGGTTGCATCTAAATCTTTTGATCCTAAAGCTTTTTGTCAATATCATCATCAATTTGGTCATGATACTGAGAAGTGTTATTCTTTAAAACATAAGGTTCAAGACTTAATTGATTCTAATGCCTTATATGTTGATAATCTTGATGGTAGTGGGAAAAAAATTGTCTCTCCTCCTAATCAAAACCTTCAAATTTATATGAATCCTTTACCCACACATGATACTAATACCATTGCTCAACCATCTTCTATGGAAATTGTGTATGATTCAAAGATGGATGATCTCAATCATGTTGTTAATCAAGTGGAGCATATTGGTCAAACTGTATCTCCACCTCAATCTCAACCTCAGCTTCAACCTCAAGTTCAATCTCAACCTCAACCAAAACCTAAGCCTAAATTGAAAACTCAACCTAAACCTTGACAACAACTTAAGAATAAAAGACCTCGGGAACTTTTGATTACCTTTAATGATTCTGAGACTATTAAAGCTCTTGATGGTCCCCTTTACATTTATGCTAGGATTTCTCAGAAACCTACTCGTGGTTGTCTTGTTGATCCTACATCCTTAGTCAATGTTATTACTGAAGAAAATATTTTTATGAAAAGCTTGCAATGCAATTCTTATGATACATCGGATGTGTGGATTCAAACTTGTAATGTTTTTCTTTATCCATCATTTGGTTCTATTAACTTTCCGGTTGAACTTTGTGGAAAAATTGTGAACACTACCTTTGTTGTTGTTCCTACTTTTGATCAATTTCAAGTTAAGCTTGGTTTGTCATGGTTAAATGCCATACATGTTGCTTCACCTATCCATAAATTTCTTAAATTTGTTCATGATGAAGAAGTGAAGACGGTTAATCATAGTTTATATCAACCTTCTAGGCCTAGAGATTGTGCTACTCTTGATTTCTTTTGGCCTTCATTACCTAATTCATGTACTCCTTGACCTGATAATCTTTTCTGTTCATATCAAGCCTATAAGTATCATAAGATTCTCGAATTAAGTGTACCTCCTATGGATCTTAATCATGGTCTTTTGCCTACACCTTCTATACCTCCTTTAACTATGGCTTCTAGTTCTGTTAATCAAGTTCCTACTATTGTTGATAATCTGATTGATCTTCCTAAAGAACCTGTGAAGGATCTTGTGGTTGTTCCTCCTAGTTCTCAACCTATTTCAAGTAAAGAAAAGCATAATCGATTTGCTAATGAACGTCATAAGAAGCATCGTGCTCATGCTAAAGCTTGTAATTCTATTCTTCAAAGATCTCTACCTTCTTCAGATAAACCTATGCATGATGTGTTAGAAGTTGTTACTAATAATGATGTTAAGATGCATAATTATGATGATTCTATTCGTATCTTAGATCCTATTTTGATTAATTTGGATGAAGAAGATACTCTTGATGATATTGATGATGTTAATGATGAATATGAGACTATTGACATTGACATTGATTTACCTAATATGATTTCATCACAATTAATTCTTACACCTAGTATCGAACATGATGATTCTCAAGAGGATCCTTGTTTGGAACTAGCTATCATTCCTACTATGTTGGATGTAGTCCCTCTTGTGAGTTACCCACCTTCCCTAAATGATATATAATGAGATGGGGAGAGTAGGTGGCACACTTGATTGGCTTGTCCTTTATGGTAGCTTTTGTTGTGTGTTTGTCTGTTGTACTATGCTTCTCCCATGATGTGTTTGCTAAATGTTGTTAGATTCTTTTATACGACCCATGTTACTCAGTTGGTGCAAGGTGATAAAGGAATCAAACCTATTGTACAATTCCTCTATATGTATCTCTAATCTTCTATATGTGGTTTCATGTTATGTTGTAATTGTGCTATTGTTCATAAATGTTTCCTTGTGTAATTTGCTTGGATTCGAGATGTGGTAGCACTGATTCTTTTTGGTCTCCATGTCATGGTCTGAAAAGATTCTTCTTCATATATCTTATGTGATCTTTCCTCCTTTGTGATTGTAGTTCTACTTTCTTTGGAGAATGATGTTAATTCATTTGCATATATATATATATATATATATATATATATATATATATATATATATATATATATATATATATATATATATATATATATATATATATATATATATATATATATATATTATCTTATGATCATACTGACCCCACGGCAGGTAGATCCCTTATGTGTTCTCTGTATGTTTATGTGGTATTTCCCTTGATTTGTCTTCATTTGAGGGCATTTTGTAGTGGAAACGTAATCAGTGGAGTTGTTTATGTTTCTGTTAAAGCCATTGCTCCTATTAAAGTGTTAGCAATGACTTTAACGTGGGGGCATACACTCTTCTCGCCTATTGCACACACACACTTTTCAATACACATATTATTTTTCAAGATACCTTTTCTCCCTTTTTTGGATTAGTGACTAATCCCTAAAGCATGGATTTATATTTAAGAATCTCTTGATCCCGCCAGTTTCAAATTTTTGATCCCTTAAGGTCGAAGCTGTCCTTAAGACTAGATCTCTTTTGCTTTTGGTTTTATTCTTATGGAATAGAATATTCCTAAGGGTGAATCCTTGATGGGTTGACTAGTGAGTAGCCACATTCACTAGGCCGTTCAATTCCATCTTTCCAGTTGCATCATTTTCTTGTGTGGTTCACAATGGGACATAAGTTCTCATTGGGCGAGATAATCACACCCTCTCTTTCTCTCTCTCTCTAGAGATGTCTCTCTTATTGTGATCTTGGAGTTGATGAAGACTTGAGTCCCTGGGGGCTTGAGGTTTCTCTTTGTCCCTTTGATTACAATAAGATTATCTTTTCATTTTGATCTCCTTTACCAAGAGTTTGCATCGATTCCATACTCTTGCTAAAGTGGTAGCTTAATGTATCGTCGTAAAATGGAAGCAATTCTATGATAAGAGCATTTAGCCCTCATAGTGAGTGTTCTGGGGTCATCTTAAGCACCTTGATTGGGTCTTTGCATGTATCTAGCTTTCTCCCCCTGTTATTCTTCTCTCTCCACCTATTTTCACTTTATTTCTGCATTTCCTAGCATTCTGGATTGAGGTCCTGAGGTTTTTGACCTCAAGGTCAAAGATGACCTTGACGGTCAATGATGACCTTGATCCTGACCTAGGTCAGGGATGACCTCAACCCTAACCTAGGGTGGGGTCTACCTCATTCTTGACCCAGGGTTCAAATTTCAAGGTCCCATGATTTTTGGGTGTCAGGTTTCAGAAATATTTCTTTTCCCGCTTCTGGGTCGGCCATTTCGGGTTTCGAAATGGTAAATCCTTAAATTGCATTTAATATGGGTCCATTTCTAGGGGTTAAGGTTAATTGGGATTTAATTCTCCAATTTCGGCCTTCTTTAGAGGTTTGTGCCCTAGATCACTATAAAAGGAAGCCTTCCTCTCTCATTTCAATCCATCTTTCCATCCATCTCTCAATCAAGTTTTCAAGCGATCTCATCTCATAATCTCTCAAGTGCAATCAAGAAAGTAAGAAGGAGAAGGAAATCAAGCAAGCATTCATTCATCCTCAAGTCTAGCATTCAAGCATCCATTCTAGCATTCAAGCATTCCTCAAGGAGATCCATTGTTAGCCATTGAACGATTCAATCTCTTTGGAGCCCCCTTGAAGATTTCTCCATCCACATTCATCCAAGCCTCTTCATATGCGAAGGTCCATTCAAGATTGGTGTTGAAGATCAAATGCTATTGATTTGAGACATCCTACATACTTCTACATTTGGAGCATCCCTACTTGTGGATTCAAGGATTCGAATCCTCCACAAGGACTTCAACATAAGCAAGGTGAATTGTTTCATTTACTTTGTTTATACATGTTGTAACTTCAATTCAATTTCAAGGTTAATTCCTAAATTGGGGTTTGACCAAGGCAAATCCCCCATCCAAAAAACAAAAAACCTCTTTTTCTTGCAAGTACAGGTGCAGAACTGCAGATCAGAGCTTGGATTTGGATACCCTTTTCAGCAAACTTTCGAGATCTGTGAACAAAGTCAAAGTTGACCTTCAAAATTTTGAAGTAGTCTTTGACCTTTTATCGGGGTCAAAGACTACCTACTGCCAGAAAGAAAAAAAATTTATGGGTTTTCTTCGTCTCCATATTTCCAGTCCAAAATAGGTTGCAGAATTGCTCGAAACTATGCACAGACATCAAAAATCAGCATTTTCCAGATTTTCCCTATTTTGAGGTTAGTATTTGCCTTTCAATTATTTCAAATTTCAAGCATATACTATTCATAGAAAAATATAAGGTTTTCTTCTTCATTCATATTCTCCATAGATTGATTCTTTTGTGTATTGACCTTTTGGTTGATCAATTTAGATCTCTCTTTTGGTAATTTGGATTTAGAAGTAGATCTCATATTTACTCTATTCATTTTGACATGTATACAGTTTTACCCTATTCACCTACATTACAAAGAGAGTATACATGTGCATATATATGGGACATGGTGAAAACAATGGCAGGGGTCGATATATCATGTGGACCACACTAGGTGAGTAACTACGACTTCGCCCCTAGCCATACAAATAGATCATAGATAAAACACATATGTAAGAACCCATAAAACATTATTAATCAAATATAGAAAAAGGGTTAGCTCAAATCAATAATATAATCCATCAGGTGATTTGGGTTAGTCCCTTAACCAAAATCAATAATTAAAGAGAAAATCATAGTTATACATATAATCATAAAGGAATAATAATCATGATAATGTAAATTAGAATCATAGCATATAAAGAACCTAATCGTTAAGGAGGTCTTGAATAAAATTTATACATCAATTAGGACATAACCATAAAAGTATCATAATCAACTAATTTATACATGGGTGATCATAATCATTGATAAGGAGTTCCTCACATAGTAAACATATAGATCTAACAGGTGGCCACATAACATCAAGGTCCTAAAATATCATGGACACATAAGAAGAGGTCAATGTTCAAAAAGGAATATACCTAAAAATGCTTTTCATTATCAAAACTAGGATGTGAAGTTATTATAGTTGAAATAGGATGGATTAGGCCAATACCTTAGGCAGAGGCACACTTTTATATACCACAAAAAGAGCATAAAAGTCCCTACAAAATTCCCAAACTTCCAACAAGCATATCAAAACATGTTAGGGTTGGATCGATATTACACGCCTTTCCATCTTTGAAGGTAGTCAGCTAGGCTTTCACCTCCCTTCTGTTTGGAGTTGCAAAGATCTAGGAGAGATAGTTCACTCTCAATGTTATGTGCATATTGTGACACAAATTCTTTGGATAACTCTACAAATTTTGAGATTGTGTTGTAGGGGATTTTGTAAAACCATTCAAGGGTTGTTCCCCCTAAACTCTTTGGAAACAAGCACATGAGATAGTTGTCACTGTATGAAACCTCTTGGCAAGCCATGTAGAACTCCTTAACATGACTGAATTGATCTCCGTTCCTCCTATATTTTGTCAAATTTTGGTGTTTCAAAGTGCTTAGGGAAGGGGAATGTTGTGATGGAATTGTCGAATGGGTATGGACAAACCTCATCAAACTTAAAGGTCTTGGTCTCAGTGCTTTCATGTAGCTCCTTTTGAGCACTCTTTATTTCTTCCCATTCTAAGTTGGCAAGTGGTGGAGTGGGTGCCCCTATCATGTTGGATCCTAGTGCTTGATAGGGATTTGAGGAATATGGGGGGTTTTAAGGAGGATACTATGGGGTTTGATAAGAGGATTTCCCTACTGCATATATGGACTGTAATGGATGTTGAGGTGGTAGTTGAGCATGATACTAAAGTAGAGGTAGTGGTGGGTTTTGCAGAGTGGGGTAGCTATGTTGGGGCTACAATAGTTGCTAATAGAAAGGGTGTTTCTCCTGCAAAGGTTTCTAGGTAGGTTGGCTATAGGCTTGGCATATGTAAGTTGGATGCATGCCAGTGCCACCATAAGATGGGTACATTCTTTTCTTGATCGCATTGATAGGAGGTGGAGCAAGGTAGTTTGTGAAAGTGGATGTACTAGGATGGCATGGTGGGGGTTAGGTTTGATCAACAGTGAATGATGGCATGACCAAGTAGATGGTGAATGTGAGAGCAACTGTGGCTGGCTATTGAGGTTGAGTAGGTTGCAATATGAATTGTGTTATGGTGAAAGGGTTAACATGATATGATTTTGCTTCATCATTCTTGGCTTGTGATGTAGCTTCTGCTTAGTGTCATGCAGTTGATGAGGCTAGTTTAGAGGGATGAGGCCCTTTCTACACTTGGGTATTTTTTTTGTGGTTGATATGTGGGAGCTAGTGGTGGAGGGATGATTGGGGTGGCATGAAAAGTGGGCCCTTGAGGGAATATCGATTGATTGGGAGGCCCTATGGATGGCATGCCTTTGGTGAATTGTAGTTGTTTCTATTGTGGTAGAGATGGAGGAATGAATAGGGGTAATGATGTTGGTATGGAGGTAGGTGGAGTGGCTATTGGTTGTGTAATTGTGATGGTTGGTTGGGTGGAAACCTTTTGGGTGATGATTGGTTGTGTGGTTGTTGGCTGAGTGACTTGGGTGACGATTGGGTAAAGTGGTTGGGATGTGGATGTTTGTGATGGGTTGATAGGTGGAGCCCCAACAATTGAGAAGGGGGTTGACTATGCTATGGTGTGCACTATGGATTGAGTGCTAGTTGTCTAGATCAAGTGGGGTTATGGATGAGCCAACTTGGGTGGATCTCGGATGTGGGTCAACAATCACCTCTACCATAGGGTGGAATATACTATCTGGAATGATTAGCGGGCATGCAGGACCAAATCTTGGAGTCCTTGGAGGAAAGGAAACTCCTTGTCATGCAAAATTAGCAAGGATAATATCATAATATTGGCCTATGATACCACTAACCATGTTTGCATGTCCTGGGTGATTCATGAATGCTTCAATGGAGCTTATGGTAGGGAATTATTCTTGGTCTTCCCATACTTCTTCATTGTCTACTTGGTTTTGGGGTTCAAAAGTAACCATGGTCTTTTTAATATTAGGCATCGTGCTAGAAGAACTCGCATAAAGGTTAGGACCCATATCCTTTCTCTTCTTTGAATGTGTTTGTGGTGGCATGTATGATCTAGGATGTATGAGGGGAAATGGATACAAAAGAGCCTAGGAACACCTAAAGGAGGGGGGTGATGATGTAATTTGAATCTCAAAATGATCATAAGAATGACTAAGGATGAGTGATGCACTAGTGCATTTGACCACAAATTTTGACCAAAATTTTTGACGAAAGTGCAAACTAGTTTTACTTGGTCGCATTATAAAGGATAAATTTTGTTTTTTTTTACTTTTATGCCCGTGTTGGTCAAAATTTTGACCAACTATGGGTTGGTCAAAATTTTGACCAACACAGGCATAAAAGTTTAAAAAAAAAAGAAAATGCATCTCCATTTCATTTTATGTTGTGCGCGCGCGAAGATCATATACGAACGGAGTGAAGCTGGGAGGGAAGATTGCAATTTACTACCTTTCTACCACTGCTCTTCACTATCAACAATTCTGAGTATGTTCTCTGCTTTTTGTTTTCCTGTGAATTGTAATGACAGTGATCTCCACATTGTGAAACATTAGCAGTTCATGTTGCCACTGGTGTTTCATTTTGCTTTGTCAACTAGATAACGGTAACCTTTGGTGTTTCATTTTTCTTTGTGAAAAATTAGCAGTTCGTGTTGCCACTGGTGATGGCCCTTCTAACCTTATGGCCCTTCTAACCTTTTCTTTAGCCATCCCTAGGCTTCACTAGGAGATTATCGATGATGCTAGCCAAAGGTTCTATAAATCATGCTAGAACTATATAGTTCTAGCGTGATTTATAGAACCTTCGGCTAGCATTGAATGAACCAAATGGGTGGATGAATTAGTAATTTATAGAACACGGTTCAAACCATTGAATGAATCAAATGGTTTATGCAGATTATGGGAAAACATTGTGATCACAGTGAAGAGCAGTGGTAGAAAGGTAGTGTTAATGGTGGCTCGGTATAACAGTGGGTGAACCGACCACATAAGTCATATATTTTATGCTGGGAAACATTCTAATATGTTGAGTCGATGGTTTTCCAATGACCAATTTGACACAGAAGTGTCGACGAGGACACAAAGATTGATAAAGCCCTAAGTTTCAAGGGTTTGGGGTCCCAATTTGGGGGTTTGGTATCTACAGAGCACTGGAGTCTAATTGCTTCAGGATTTGGGCAATTTAGGACATAAATAGGCACTATCTAGGAGTTGAGGTGTATAAGAGGTCATTAGTTTGCACTTCCTTTGTTATTTGAGCATTTTCATGTGTTAAAAATAGGGTATCAGTCATACTTACCAGTGTTTGTCCAAAATAACAATATAGAAGCTTTTGGCATGTTGTAGAGTCTTGTAAAAGGTAACTATAAATGTGGTTATCTAATTAAGTGCTTTGAGAAAAGAAAGAGTTATTTTCATTACAAATTTGCAGCATGGCCAATAGGTAGGATATTGGGCTTTAGGGTCCAATTTGTGAAAACTTTGTGAAGTGGGATCATAGGTTGTGTTGGGATATTGTAACCAAGCAAAGTGAAGACAATAAACTCAATTCCATCTTTTAGGGACCCTTTGAGATTGCCTTGAGAAGTCAGGCTCTTGAGCATTATAGGTTTGTGTAGGCTACAGTGCCTATACCTCTGAAATTTCTAAAACTTATTGTGAATTGCAGTCATAGACTCCCTAGATCATCATGGAATTCTGTAATTCAGACAGTTCATTGCCTTGTCTATGTTATTTCTTTCTATCATTTGTAATTATGATTGCCTCATCTTTTATTGGTGAAAACTTATCAAATAGTTATATTCCTTGTATATTCTATTGCTTTCTATTAATGCTTCAATATATATTTTCCTAGAAACCTTATCTTTTTCAAAAGAACCCATTTTAGGCTTTTGTAGACATGCATGAAAAATGTGGTAATATAGACGGGCAGTGAACTGTTTGAAAAATTACCTCAATGAAATGTGGTCTCATGTTTCTTAATTTGTCCCGAGAGCAGTTCAAAAAGATACTACTCATAGTTCATAGAATTAACTTATCTCGAAGAGAAATATCAATACTAGAAGTATACCTATTTTTTTTTAATCAATATAATTTCATGAATTAATGACTATGAATGAAATTCATGAAATTTATAAAGTACTTATCTCTTTATGTTAATTCTAATGGAGACACTTTATATTTCCTGGAAATCTCTCCAAAGATGCACTCGAGTCTAAACTGTTAGTTGCTCCAAAGAATGATGTCAAATTGTACCATAAAAGCCAAGAACATTCATGAACATCTCTCCAGTCCACTAGAAGAAATTACCTCCACATTGAAGAACCAAATCACAATCTACATAGACTCTTTCTCTTTGAGAGATGTCTCAGTTTTTCTCTATAAATCCTAGATGCTACAATCACTTTCACAAATTCCTTGAAAAATTTTCTAATGCATTGTTCAGTTAAGAAGAATGAGCCTTGAGAATATCGGTAGCCTTTGCATGAACTAATGCTTTATTTCCACCAAAGAACACTAAGGGGATTTTTAACAAACGTTATAGTTGTATGTGCCTTTCTCAATATGTACAAAAATGAAGAGAAAAACCAAGCACGTGAGCTGCTTCACACATAGTTATGGGTTTTTCTATGATTGACATCTTCTTCAAATGGAACCTTCTCCCCTTTATAACATCCAATATGAAGGAGAAGTTACTCCTCTTCCTCATGTCTATTAAGAGTCACAACCCTTCACAATTACCACTTTTTGAAACAACACAACCCTTCATAATTTTCATTTTTTGAGAAGGTCACAAGCTTTCTTCTTTTTATTTCTTTCTTCTTTCATTAATCCTCTCTTGATTTATATCCTCAATTCCCTCTTCTCCATAAATATGGATCCCTCTCTGAATTAAGTACTGTGTCATATTCTTATTGCCTGATAATTCAAACTAAATCTCCTTTTTCCGCTATTACCCTATTTCCACATCTGATTTCATCTCAAATATTATAATTCTTATTTTATCTGCTTTTATTTCTGCCATAATTGTGTTGTGGACCCGCTCTAACTTGAGAATGCATTTTCCCTTGTATTCCTCTTCCATTCAACACCTATTTGTGCTTGCATATTTTGAGGAGACACATCTCTTTGGAAAGATGCACCCATTTAAAGGGGTCATATCTCGTCATTGCTGTCTTGTTGATTAGATCTACACTTCTCATTCTTGATAAAAAAAATTGCCCCCTTTCAAATGAAGCTGCCTTCTCCCTTTTATACCTCATAGTTTGAGGGAGTCACAACTTTTCCTCTCATGCCTTTTGACCATTCATTAACTTAATTTTAATTAAATTTATGTTAAATTTTATTTTTATTTTTTGTATTTTAATTTTGTTATTATTATTATTTAATATTAAATCCTATTTCAAAAAGGGGACATTACAATTAGTGAGACCATGTATCAAACATTTCATTATCCTTAAATTATGTAGATAGTCTGAGTATTCTTACCAAACGAAAACAAGTCTTCCCCAATCCAACTTGAAACAATTTTTGGAAGCTACATCATATTTTGTGAAATGTTCAGTGCAGTCAATATGTTATAATGCTTCTTTCCTCCATGAATATGAACATAGGTGTTCCAGAAGTGATTTGTGAACCTCTGACACAAAAATTTTGAATTTAAAGGCCCCATAGGATTCTGGATCACCTAACTGAAATTTTTCCGTGTTTAGCAATTGTGGAGAGCATAGGATTTATCAATGTAATAGAGAATAATTATAATCTAACTTTATATTTACATATTTATCAATGTATATAGTAATATCAATTATTAATATTGATATGTATGTATATATATAATAAATTATTTCTCATAATAATCATATAGTCAATATTATTTATCTAATCGATGTTACAAACATCAACACTCCAATATTATTTACTTGCAAATATGGACCTCAAAAATATCAAAATATAATATGAGAATGGGAAAATTTGATTTGCTTGAATTTCGAAATCTTCACGTAGTTTGATCTGAAAATAGATTTAATTTACTAAACTATTCAAAACTTTCATCAAATTCAAAATTTTCTGTGTTGTGAAATGTGCTAACTTTTTAGTTTGAGTTTTTTCCCTTCATTTTAATTAATCAATTTAACTTAATTATTCTTTAAGCAATGATAGAGGTAAAAATGGTGTGATTTCTAATAAAAGTTAGTCATAATTTAGATAATGTGTGGTTCTATTTATACAAATTTATACATTGGGTTTGTAAGTTTTTGAATAAACTATAAACCCTTGTTTGCATAGTCATGGCCAATATAGAAAATTTTGTTTTGACCAAAACCCAAAAACTGATAGGATCTTCCTTCTCAAATGAGGAAAGCCTCAATTCATTGATTCCCTCAACTAATATAATTGTCTCTTTATCCACTCCCTATAGTCCTAAAGAAATGAAAGCTATGAATTAATGGTTTTATGGTTTTGGAGTTTTTATGATAGTTTTACTGATATTCCTGTCACAATTTGATGTTCAGGATAAGGGAAAAGCACCCTCAATAGTAGAGGCAATAGCTACCCCCGAGGATGATGATCTTTTTGTAGATTCACCTAATGTTATAATCATGTTGAAGAAAAAAATGAAACAAATCAATAAAGATATAATTAATATTTTGTATGAAACAAATCCAACTGAGGAGATGCTCATGAGGCTAACTGAATTGAAAGCACTCGCACGTCGGTATCAAGTAAGCAGTAATGAATCTTTAGTTATAACAAAATTTCAATAAAGGTTAATATTTTATACTCTTTTATGTTGTGAAGTAAAATATATGTAATATGTGTTCTTGTTGCAGGATTTTATGGAATCTCTAGTACCTGGTGAAGGACAATGTGTGGATGAGGCCGGTACTAGTAGACCTCCGGCCGCCTCAGGTAAAATAATCCTTTAGTTGACAAGTTACAAGGAATTTTTTTTTTGAAACATTCAAAAACTTCTCAAGTTAACTCTTACTTTTATTATTTCAAAATGTCTTTGCTAACAATGTATTGTTCAGGTCATCAATTGCAGGAGACTCCTCCTAGCCAGGTTGTCCATAGAAGATTGTCGAGTGCAATGTCAGCCACAAGGGCCATGCAAACATCAACGCCTTCAAGGGCTATGGCAACTGGTAAATCATTGTTTTACTATATTTGGTTTTGTGCTAATTATGATTTCATAATTTGTACTTTAATCTTGGGTGCATCACATAGTGGATTATTTTTTTGGAGCAGGAGATACCCCGGTGGCACTGCTTGGTACACCAAATACTGATCGATCTACATGTATTGGTGATAATTCACCACCATTTCCTGGATCTACCCGTGTTACTAGCACAGGAGCTACGCAGACGTCATTATTGATTGACAATAATGAATCAATGCCTATAAAATGTCCTCAAATTCCAGGTACTTTAAATAATTATTTTTTATATTGTAATATGCATTTACCTATTCATAACAAGTTTTGGATTGATTATCCCATGACATTTTTTGCAGGAAATGATACATTTTATAAGAAGCTTTATGACCTCACATTGCATATATTCGGGTCCACCATACGTACAAGGTGGAACATCATAAGCGAACTAAGTTTATCCCACTATTTTTTTTTCATATCATTAATTGGTACAGTATTTTTCCTTTCATTCTGTTCTTTTCTTTTAGTGGCTATATCTAACAATTTTGTGTTTTTCCTTAAAAGGTGGAATTTGCAAGAAAAAAGTTTAAAAGATCAACTCGTCAAAGATTTACAGCATGAGTTTGGTAATAATATTTTTGATGAGAAGAAAATTTTAGAAAGAGCTTGCAAACATCTTAAGACCGTGAGGGACGCATATAGAAAGAGTCTCGTCCAGAACCTAAAGTATGAGCGTCCTCCCTTTATTTCAGTGAGGGATTGGAATGAATTTATTTTAGATGCAAAGGAGAAAGCGGATGCTCAAAAAGGAGTTTCACCAACAAATGCGAGAAGGTATGCAATAGTATTAACTACTAGTGATAAGGTGTTTGGCATGGACTTTTGAGATGATAATTAAATTTTGAATGCAATCATCATTTTTCAATATAATATCTTGGTATGATGTTTTAGACATTTTCACCATTGAATGCAATGTGTTCAGCATTTCAAAGTTTCATTTGTTATTCCATATACATGTTTTTATAACCATTTTTTCAAACTTTTCATAGGTTGCAGGACACTTCAAAGGCAACAAAGGCCAGGTTGCAAAAGATTGGGCAACACAAACTTGGCGCTGGAGGATATTCAAAAATTAAAGCTCTCATTGTAAGTAGCAGTAAATGAATTGCAGAGAAAAATTATTTATAAAATGCAAATAATTTTGTTTAAACAAAAAATGCAGGGCTCTGATTTTAATGTAGAGGCCACAGAAGAACATAGAAAAATTGCCTTCAAGGAAGGCTATCAAGCAGTGGCTAAACGCCTACGGCAAGCTTCCACTGGCCCAACCGAAGAGTCTCCTGCATCATGTGCACAGGTAAATATGCCAAAAAATATATTAGAAATTGAATACTTGAGCAACAATCAATTTGATAATAATGTCCATTACATTGCAATACAGCCTCTTAATTGTGACACAGATCATACGCCGCATCATGAAGCCCCTGATGTGCATCATACTGTCCAAGGAGGTGCTCATTTGCTATTTAAAACTAATTATGTAATTATTAATACAATTTAACATCTTAAATTGAACTTGGTGTAACATTTTTGTGTATATTTTAGAGGATACAGAATCAGGTCATGTTGAACGAGTGTCGGAGGATGTTCAGACTAATCACCATGTAGATCATGTGGCACATTCAGGTAAAGAAAATCTATGTTTTGTTCTTTTAAATTAATTTTTTGATTTATAGTTCTTTTACTTACATAAATACTTGTAATTCAATAATATAAAATAGTGTGAATTTAACTCATGAAGTAGTTATTGCAGCAGACCCCCCTTCAGTGCAGCGGCCTCTTGTTCCTAAACAGATGAGGAGGAGACACACGTTGGGATTAGAATCAATAGAGGAGGGGAATGATGAAGACATTGATCTTCCTCTTAGAAATTATATGATTAAAAAAAATAGCAAGAAACCCAAAAAGAAATGATTGTAATTAACATTTATTGCTAATGAAAGAACATTGTCTTAATGGATGTAATTTTGTACTAGTAATGTTGATGAATGATGTGTGTTAATACGTGTTAATGAATTATTCGTGAATGTTGCGTGTTAATGAATTATGTGTTCATGAATTATTTATGAATGTTGTGTGTTAATGCATTTTATGTGTTAATGAATGTTATCATGTGATTATAATGATTGAATGTTATATTTCAAAAATGAATGAATGAATGAATGAATGTTATTAAATGTTAATGGGGAATTTAGAGTGATGTTAGGGGGGGGGGAGGGGCCAAATGAGCTTCCACCTTCACATGGTTGGCCTTGTTTAGTAGAGAATATTAAACTATTCTTGAAACCAAGTGAAGCTCAAACTTTAAAGACAAGCTTAGAGTTTTTGATGCAGAGCCTTCTAATATCCCCTTAAGGAACCCTATTCAACTCGAGGATTCAACAACATCTTGGAATCCACTCAAGGAACTAGAGTTCAACTTGAGGATCAATAAGAAGTCCCTGACTTTAGGATATCAACCAAACACTCCTCTGCAATAGGTTCACTGCCTTGATTCATTTTAGACAACTTATCAATTCACTTTGTCCATGTTCCAATTTCCCTCTCCTTGGGAACACTCCTAATTCACCTTTCATGCAATCACCTCTTGATTTCTGTCTTCAAGGATTCCCTTGATCCTTCTAAGGCTTCAAAAATCCTCAAATAGCCTAACTAAGGAGTTCCAACCCCTACCAAGCATTAACTCTATCCCAATCTTCAAAACTGCCTTTTCTAGGACTGTCCAATTAGCCCTGTCCTGCCAGTAAATTGCACTTTTCTCTAAAATTCCTCAAACACCATGGTGACTTCTTCACCTTTCTAGATACCCTTTATGGAGTTCTTCAAATCTTGCTAATATCAATCCTTCAACTTGTGACTGTTGCACACTTCTATGACTGTCCCTATCAGCAATTAGGCTTAATTAGCCCTCCTCTTCCAAAGCAACTCCTATTTACACTTACTCTCAACCTTCCAACCTTTATACAGTCTCAAGGCATCTAATAAACATCAGAATTCCTCAATTATTTTGACCCTCCAAGCTTTCCTAGATACTTTTTCATCAAACCCTCCCTTTAAGGGTTTCTATCCTAGGGCTTCCTAGAAAAGACCCTAAATCAACTCACAAAACCTTTCTAATGGCTCAAACACCTTCAAAAAAACTCTCTTGATCATTTCCAACACTCATTTACCAATTCCACCCTCAACTTGTTCATATTCACCACGTGGTGCTTCCCAAATGCACCCTTCACTGCCTGTTCAACAGTCACCTACTGTTCCTTTCTCCTTTCACTGACACCTGCATCCAGATCATGATAAAAACATAATATTTACAGGCCTTAGTACCTCTCCCATAGGTGATTATTAGAACACAAACAATTACGGGTACTTTCCCCTTTTTAATCACAACAAAAGTTGACAGTTCCGATTTACATGGAGATCCAATTAGAATCAACTCTAACATACTTCACAGATTAAAAGCCCGCTATTTAAGCTTTACACAGCTTGTTGCCTATAGATTTTAATTTTCAGTATGTACTTCATTCTATATATGAATAAGCCAGCTAGTTTGTTAATTAATGGCCCAATTTCTTTGAGAATTTGCCAGCCTTTTCAGAAGTATTTTTGTTTAGGATGTCAAAGAGATATGAAGAAGAAGAAGATAACTTCTATGAATTGAAGTGTCAAGAGGGTGGTATTTATCTTTTGACATTTGGAGGGCGTGACAAGCATGTGTAAGCTGCCTCACTTGCATTTTGAATTTTATAATTCTATCAAATTTATCTTGCTCATTTGGTTTCGCTTGTGCAGGTTTGGGCCTGGGGCAATCCAAAATATCAATGAAGCTTTGAATAAGGTATGAAAAGATATTCATAAATTCACAAGGTATGTGATATTTGTTGGGTCATTGTATTTCATTATATCAATGGTTCTAAGGATAATTTGGCAGGTCAAGGGGGACAAAGATGCAACAGTTCTTGTCACAACGAATGATGTAATTTCCACCATTTTTATAGGTTGGGTTGGATCATGAGAATAGTTATATAATTTGATAAGTAGGAAATATTTTTTTACAGTAAGTTAAATTATGATATTATTATCAGAATTTAACTATGTAGTTTTATAATTAGTTTATTGACAAATGTTTCATGAATAGTAGTTCATAATAACCTTTCTTTTATGAGAATGAATGGAACACTTAGTACTCATTGCATCTAGATGATGCTCATAGAGGTGAAACGCTACTTCCCAGCAGGTCACTCATCCCAATATTATTCTAGTTCAAGTGCTCTTTACTACGAAGGTTCCTCCAACGTTAAGCCCACTTTGCTTGCAACCCCATTTGCAAAACATTCAGCAAGTTTTGTGCCTTGTGAACCATTCATTAAAAAGCCTCTTAAGTTCATCAATTGATAATTAAGAGATATTTTCCACAAGTTGTCAAATTGTGATATTGCAATCAGCATTCAACTGTGTAGCTTTATGGTTAGCTTATTGACAAATATTTCATGAGTAGTGATTCACATGAATCCATCTCTCATGAGAATGAATGGAACACTTAGTGCTCATTTCATCTAGGTGATGCTCACAGAGGTGAAGTGATGCAGGGGAATCCATCATGCAACCAAGGAATTCCATGGTACCAGGTGAAGACAAGAAGGACAAGGCATCTAGCCATGTCAACTGGAATATTCTAAAGCCAATCATGGCATATTTTCATGGCCAAAGTACTTTAATGGTCAAAGGTCCTGATAAAGCCTACGGGAAAAATGATGTAACAAATGGCATATGAGCCATGAAAGGGTAGTAGGATGTAGTTTCATGTTTTAAGATATTGAATAAGGTCATTGGACCAATTATGAGTCATTAGCATAGGTCTAGATATTAGAAAAAGCATAAAAAGCATATCTTATAATTTGAATTCAAACTCAAACGGTCACTAAGTAGTTCTGGAGGGAAACTTAAGATTTAGTATTTGTCTTGTTTAAATAAACATTCCAACTACCTTGGTTGGTTGGGCAGTTAGTTAGAGGTCTATTTAAGATGTCACAGCCTTAGGCAAGGAGGAGGCATGGTTTTGTACGAAGTACACAAAAAAACTGTACGGACAGGCAATGAATCAATGAGATTTTGAAGTTTTCTTGCTAATTTGAAGCCCTCTTTGATGTAGAAATCTTCCATAAATGTTGGTAAGGCATACTTAAGTTGTTTTGAGTTGAATTTGGTGAATTTAATAACACATTTCAAAACTTATTACTGTTGTCACGCCAAACATACAGTTTTGCATTATTTTTTTCAAATGAATAAGTGAGGGTTCCATCCTATGAATGTATATCTGACCATGGGATGGACCCTGATGGTTCTAACATGTTTAACTAACCATGAAAATGCAAGGAAAGTGAAGATTTTCAGGATAGGGTGAAGCATATGCAAATTTGAGTGGTGTAGGGATTGAGTTGGGTACCCAAATGATGCTAACAGTCACACAACCGTACATCTAGCTTAAGGAGGTGTATTTTTTGTTGGAGAATATTTTAACACATGTTGAATACATGGTGAAACCTGAATTTTGGGTCTTGGAAGTGCCAGATTGACCTAGTTCAATGATGCCCTAGGAAATGAGAGTTTTAATGCATGTAATTGGGGTTTTTGTACCAAAACACTTCATAGTCTGAAATTGATCAATGATTTCTTTAATTGGGCATAAATAATAATGGTCCTATGAATTTCATGGAGTTTGGATGCATTCGGAGCATGGTTTCTTTGTAAACCCACCTAATTAGCCCTCTAAAAATAGTCTCAATCATGTTTTTTGGTAATATTTTCCATAGTAACAATATTTAAGTTTTGGATATGTTTTAGTACAATAAAAAGGGTATTCATAAATATAATTACCTTATCAAGTTTTTTGGAAAAAATTTGAGTTATTTGGGTTTTAGTGTTGTTGGAGGGCTACTAGCCTGTCAACTAGACCTAATAGTCAGTTTTGGGGATTTGATGATTGGAGTTGCATAAAAGGTTGAAACTAATTGTTTCTTGTCTAAAACATCTAGTTTATACCATTTGTGTCCACCCTAGGCATTTGGAGGCAAGATTGAGTGTTTTGTGGGTATTTGACCTTTGGAGTATCTTAAAGGCTTGTGGGATCCTTGTAGAATTGAACAAGTTTTGTGTGAAACCACCACTTCTGCTAACCACTCTACATCATGAAGCACTAGGACTATTTTTTTAATTTTTGATGATTTTGGAATGCTAATGAAAACTATGAATGAATGTTGTCTAAGGTGCATGTAGTATACCCTAATATAGATAAATGTAAACCTTCTAAGGAAATACCTAAATGATGTTGGGAACTACCTTGAATTCAATTTTGAGGAAAACAAAATTATAATTATGACAAGGTGTTTATGAATAAGACAAATTTAGACAAGAATGACAAGCATCCAAGAAAAGGTGGACATGAAAAGAAGATAACTATATTTAAAGGAAGTCAAGATAATGTGCAAAGCCACTATAGGAATGTCCTCAAAAGATGTACTCTCTAATTTGGAAAATGACTCTAGAAAGTGTAATTCTTGACCCTAGGATGTGCAAGCTATGTTTTTAGATTTTTAGATTTTTTGAATCTAAGATGAGGACTATTCACTATGAAAATGACTAAGAAAGGTTATAAACTCTCAATATGAGAATGCCACTAAAATGCAAGGTATGAACTTATAATTTGCAAGGGTTTCCAATCAAAATATTCTAGATAAAGGAAAAATGATATATTTATGACCCATGCTATTTTGTTTCTCTATGTGGGACATTTTTTAGGACAAGTTTTGATGATTCATAAACACAAAAATCACACAATCACTTATGGTTGTAGGTATGACTAAAATGAAATGTTTTGTCTTTATTCTGTCTACTATATGAAAAAAGGCAAAGTGTGAAATCTATGAAAATCACTTTCTTGCATGAGTTTAAAATGAAATAAGGAAATTCTATGATGTAGGAAAAAGAAACGAATCTGATAAATACCCCTCGGTATTCAGCATTTCCCCCAAGTTATGAGCTACCAACAAATATTGCAATAATTACACTTCAGGTAAATTTCGCATTCTTTTCGAGAGGATGATGAATATTTTAAGGTTTATTTCAAGTAG
This sequence comes from Chamaecyparis obtusa, assembly GCA_027943335.1. Classification (NCBI taxonomy): domain Eukaryota; kingdom Viridiplantae; phylum Streptophyta; class Pinopsida; order Cupressales; family Cupressaceae; genus Chamaecyparis; species Chamaecyparis obtusa. The sequence continues at coordinate 1,506,221 of BSBK01007326.1, read as the reverse complement.
ATTGTTTGGGAGAGTCATTTATATTTATTTTTTCCTCTTTTAGTTTTTATTTTACATTGAACATGCAATTTGGAGAATAGGAACTGGAGGATAAGCTTACTTTATTGCGTTTAGCACATCTTTATGAGGTAAATTTGAACTTTATATAAACTGAACCATTTTGTTTGTACAAAACTATGGTCTGAAATTGTAAAATTATAAAAACATTTGGCAAAATGTCTATTGTCTTGTATTCTTGTGCAGATTGGAGAAGATGACAAGTTTTCAACCCCCGCAAGAGTTGATCTTCAAAAACTATTTCCAAGACAGAAGGTATACTCTTTTGCAAATGGACCTTACTAGCTTCTGATGCCCTATTTTTTCATGTGGATATCCAATTACTCCTTTGTAAGATTGATGGCATGTGTTTGTCCTTAGTTGTATAAAGCTTGCCTCAAACATTTATTCCAATGCGCTGCCTTCGTACAACCAAAAAATCATATTTATGCATGTCATAAATGCAATTTTTCATATTTAAGGATAAATCTACTTTGGCAACAAATGCAATAAATGAGAATGATAAATAAAGGCTTTCTATTTGTCCTATTTAGCAAAACCTCAATTGTTGAGTATATATTGTTCTAAAGTTTAGTCCTTGATGGCTGTTGACATTTATTGGTGATTTCTGAAGAGGAATATTGAAGTCAGTCATATACATCTTGGTGGCAAACCAGAAATAAATGTTCTTGAAATAGATATATGAAACAGCAAGTGAACACTCTGGGTACTTGCAGTTGATTTCTCAATATTATTTTGTTATTTTCTTTTTGATGTTATTAATTAATGCCTTTTAAAAAATTTGAAGTTCAAATATGTAAACTTATATTATTGAGGCATGTGAACTGAGGGGACTTGCACCCTGCTTTATCTGTTGGAACATGTCACGTCAACAAGATGGATGTCATATTATTTAACCTAGTTTCATTGTGTTATTGTATCTCTTAAATAGTTTGACCCGACTTGTCCATACGAATTCCTTTATGCTTTTTCACATGAGCTCACTACATTAAACAATTTACTGCTATGATTTTGCATGTACAAAAACCATCCCAATTTAACGTTTCTAGGTTATACCATCCCAATATCATGTGTTTGATTAAATATGTTATCATGTATTTGATATAACCATATTATCTCCAATCTTCATCGCTGTGCTATTTTGGTCAATTTTTACTTTTCATTTCCTATGATAACCATTGAGAAAATAAACACACTTTCCTTGAAGGATGGAATAAGGTCTTGAAAATATAATCATAACTATTTAAAATGTTGTAGAAAACAAGCCATGCATAACATACGATTACCCTTTATTGCTGGTATTTTTCTTCCAGAGAAATCTTTAATGGGCAGTTATTATAAAAAATACAATTGAACATATCATTATGGCTTTATTTAATTTAATATTTGCCTTTTAGGTCCTTGCATGATCTTTACTCTCCCATCGCTCATTCCCTTCTCATGGGTGATTGACCCTATGTATTGAATCATTTATATATACATCAGGGGATTAAAAAAATTGCATGTACACATTCACATTTTCTTTGAGTCGGAATATGAAGAATAGTAGGAAGTTGTGGTCCCTTTAATGAGTTTAGATGGTAGAGTCAAAGATTAAATGGTATATTTGCTCTAATTGTTGAAATATTTGTTTTGCATGATTTTGTAGATTGAAGAAGTTGTCGAGCTCAATCTTTCTACGGTTCAGGAAAAGTCAGAAATGACATCATTGGACTGGCGAATTGAAGGTGAAGAGAATGATATGCATGAGCCATCTAAGAGAAACAAAATAATGAATGAAGAATTTATTATGGAATTAGCACCTATGGAAATCAGAACCATTCAACTTGAGTTTGATGACTGAGGACTGTGTGAGTCCTATATGAAATTTTTTACAATAGTTAAAAGAACCCATGATTGTCAAATTTTTATGACTCGGGAACCCCAGTAGCCCTTCAGGCTCACCAAAGGCTACATACCCACAATTGAATCAACTATGCCTCCAAACACCTAAGATGGACCAAAATGGTGTAAACAAGGTGGTTTCAACAAGAATCAATCATTTTTTATAGCCTTTACAACACCTATTGACCACAACCTTCAAATTTGCCTTCTAGCCCTATGAGCCCCAATTAGCCCTGCTGGACCAGTTTTCTCCCTTTTTCTCTGACTTTTTCCAAACAACTTGAGAAAAAAATTACAGTTTCAGACACCCTTTTCAGGGTTATTTAACATATGTAAACTTCAATGGTGACTCCTTTAGACCAGTCTTAACTTCCTTCACAAGGTACCCTCCTAATGGCATCAAAATCAAGCAAATAACAAAGAAACTATATCATTCTCTTATCCTCATCACTCCAGACTTTCATCATAGTTATAATATGGAAAAATATGACTAAATCCAAGAGATTTTAGTCCTATTCCACAAGGAACACCCAAAACACTCATTCAATGCCTTCAAACCCTTGTTGCATAGGGTTTCACCAAACACCTATCTCCACTAACCTTGGAGACCAAATAATGGTTCATACACCTTCTCTTTGATGCCCTAGGACATCTCAAATCATTAGATAACCTTCTTGTACAGCTCAATATGCTGCTGTCATACTATTCCCACCAATCCACCATGGGTCATTTCCATTATTTTCTCCAAACTTGTTGTCTTCGCACTAGTGCTACATCAAAACTTGTTAGATTTCTATTGTACATGTTAGTAACATGCCTCCCATGAAGTCTGGGCCATTGGATTCATGGGAGGTTCATCTATTTAAAGAAAACTTTTGTCTGTCACAGGAAAAACTCAAGAAAACAGCCTGAAATGAACCAATAGTCGTATATGCTGCTTCAAAACAAAGTGTTATTCATTCAATAATGAGTGAAATGTGTTTAAATACCCTTCTAATTCATGTATTTGATAGTCCCAAACAAAAAGAAGTTCAATACATTGAATGGAACATCACCAAAATGAAATTTTATTGCTTGCTTTCACAACAGTCCGTACAACAGGCTTTTTTTTTCTCCCTGTCCCCCTCCATACAATGGATCCTTTAGACATTTAATGACCCCTATCTACCTGCCTCAACCAAATTTAGAAAGTTGGGAGGTTTAATTAATCCTAAAACCTGTTAAAACTAATTTCCCTCCAAAAAGGTAATATGACCGTTTACATTCAAATTTAAATTAATAAACTTTATTTTATGCATTTTATGACTATTCTGACTTCCCAACTTACTCCATTGACCTACACATGGTCCAATGTATTTATTGAATGCTTCTAAACATGAAAACTACTCAAATCTAATCCTATTGGACTCTTTCACCTATTACATTGCTTTGATCACTTATTACATTGTATTGGTCCTTAGACCTCTATCATGAATTTTACATAGTTTATTGAATCCAACACTATCATAAGCCATTATAGGCTTCAAAACTTGCCAATCAACTTGTCTTGATACCATCTTCTCCTTCTTAGTTACTGGAGTCCTCCTTTGCTCAGATGCTCTTCTAGATGCCCCTGCATCAAATATGCTTTAAAAAAGTCTTTCTTCTTGGTTGGGATGAGTCTATTATTGGCCTATCCATGGAAGCCTCATTTTTAACCTATTCAGGGCATTTTGTCCCTGCAACATATCTGGTTTATACTTCCCGAGTCACCACTAGAGTCTTCAAATCTAGATATTTTGCACAAGGTTAGGGCACCATTGCCAGTCATTTAAAACATGGTTTTTTCTTTAACAGATGATTTTTATCATTAATATTTGTGTGCTTACAGACCCTAATGTTGTTGCTCCAAGAACCCTAAATTGGAAATCTGTAGATGGGGTTTGGTGTTAAGAAATAATACAAGATTCATGTGATAAGTAAGAGATATTTTCCATAGCAAGCCAAATTGTGATATTGCTATCAGGATTCAACAATGTAGTTTTTTGAGTCAAACTCATTGACCTGTGATTCATGAGTAGTGGTTTACATGAACCCGTCTCTCATGAGAATGAATGGAACACTTAGCACTCATTGGCTCTAGGTGATGCTTATGGAGGTGAAGCACCAGGACTTCCCGGGAGGTCATCCATCCCAGTACCACTCCAGCTCGAGCACGCTTAACTACGGAGTTTCCTCCCTGGTTAAACCCACTCTACTTGCATCCTCATTTACAAAACCTTCACCAAGTGTTGTGCCTTATGAACCATTCATTAGAAAGCCCCTTAAGCTCGTCAATTAATAAGTAGGAGATATTTTCCACAGCAAGTCAAATTGTGATATTGCTATCAAGATTCAACTGTGTAGTTTTTTGAGTCAAACTCATTGACCCGTGATTCATGAGTAGTGGTTCACACGAACCCATCTCTCATGAGAATGAATGGAACACTTAGCACTCATTGGCTCTAGGTGATGCTCACAGAGGTGAAGCACCGGGACTTCCTGAGAGGTCACCCATCCCAGTACTACTCCAACTCGAGCACACTTAACTACGGAGTTTCCTCCATGGTTAAACCCACTCTGCTTGCATCCTCATTAAATGCACTCTGCTTGCATCCAGAGTGGGTTTAACCATGGAGGAAACTCCATAGTTAAGTGCGCTCGAGTTGGAGTAGTACTAAGATGGGTGACCTCTCGGGAAGTCCTGGTGCTTCACCTCTGTGAGCATCACCTAGAGCCAATGAGTGCTAAGTGTTCCATTCATTCTCATGAGAGATGGGTTCGTGTGAACCACTACTCATGAATCACAGGTCAATGAGTTTGACTCAAAAAACTACACAGTTGAATCTTGATAGAAATATCACAATTTGACTTGCTGTGGAAAATATCTCCTACTTATTAATTGACGAGCTTAAGGGGCTTTCTAATGAATGGTTCATAAGGCACAACACTTGGTGAAGGTTTTGCAAATGAGGATGCAAGCAGAGTGGGTTTAACCATGGAGGAAACTCCATAGTTAAGCATGCTCGAGCTGGAGTGGTACTGGGATGGATGACCTCCCGGGAAGTCTCGGTGGTTCACCTCCGTAAGCATCACCTAGAGCTAATGAGTGCTAAGTGTTCCATTCATTCTCATGAGAGATGGGTTCATGTAAACCACTACTCATGAATCACAGGTCAATGAAAAGAACTCGGTCTATAACATTTTTAAAATAAAAAAAAATTCGCATTGGTCAAAATTTCGACCAACGCTAGAACCAATTTTGACCAATGATTGGTCGAAAGTTTGACCAATGGACCAAAAAATTGATGATGAATCCGTACTTTCGACCAATCCAATGGTTGAAATTTCGACCATTTGATTGGTGGAAAGTATGGATTCATCGTCTATGGTTTGGTCCATTGGTCGTAATTTCGACCAATCGTTGGGGCAATCAGTGGTCAAAATTTTGACTATTAGAAAAAACAACGACGATTTTTGAGCCTGGGATATCGTCAAAATTTCGACCAAAACACTGGTCAAAATTTTGACAAATAGTAGACGCGTCAAAAATTCTAGGAAAAAAGAACGACGACAGTTTTGGTCGTACATTCGACCAATTACTGTCGAAATTTCGACCAATTTTCGTCGAAATTTGAAGTCAAATTTACTAGTGATGAGATTAATGCAAGATGATAGTGTCCTAAGGATCTAAAGGATGACTTGGTGTCGAAAAGATGAGAGTTTATATGTAGTGCAAGTTCTGATGGGTTTGATTGTCAACCTAGGACAAACTGATGGTCTTTGGAAGATGGGGTTTTCAATGTAACCAACCTTTGGATTCAAGTGATGAGGCCACAAAAGACAAGGATGAGCTACCCTAGATAATGCTTAGTCAAAGAGTGAAGCTACAAGATGGGTTTGATTAAGATGTAGGTATAAGACCACTCAAAGATGTAACACCAACTTGGGGATGTTTGGATTGGGTTTGATTTTCTTGGATTTGGATTGGATGACTAGAAATGACTAAGGGTGATCCTAAGATGCAAATGGAGGAAAGATGAAAATGCAAGTTTTTGGTAGAAGAGTGTGAAGCAAAAATCCTATAATGCTCTAGTTCGACAGGTTCTTATTGGTATCAAAGCTAACAAAGGCTCGGTTCATCTGGTATTTTCTCAAGTAGTCTGTGACTTTGTTGTTGTAAAGCATTGCCTCATATTGTTCAAGTTTTCATGTGCGTTTATGGATTTGATCGTGTATGTTTTTAAGCATCAATGTTTCGGATCACACTCTGTGATCCATCATCAGGAAGAGAAAGTGCAAGAATGTAAAAATAAAGAGCAGACCAAGCCTATCTCAACATTTGAAATGGATTATGGAAATCTGATTCTATTAATTGTTCAAGTTGTTTTGCACACTTTTGGATTTCTCTCATAACACATTGTTATTATCTGATGGATCGATCATATGCTTTATTCTCTCTATAGGAAAGTGGGAATTTGACTTTCTTATGTTTCCTAGGATCTGACAGAACCTAGAGAGTTGGATTTTTTTACATTCAAATTAACTGATTTCACAAAGAAGTTTTAGGGACTTCAAGATGACTGAAGATGTGAAATTTTGATGGCACTTGGAAACTCACTATTTTTAGGCAAAGATGGTGATCCCCAAATGCAAACATTGATCTACGAAGATGGGGATTGTAGGTTGGAGATGACGATTGGGGAAACAGATTGAATTTTCAAGTTTTGACTGATTTGGATTGATCTTTGACTGGTTTGGTTTGACTTGATCACTGGAAAGAACTCATTTTCAATTACATGCTAAATGCATTGATTATGCTAAGTATACCTTGACTCAAATTGGATCATTCAATTTTTTTAAACACACGCCTGAAAACACTCCTATAAGGGGCAAAGCAACCTTGCAGAAAACACATATTGTGATCTTAGGGAATTGGTACAACTTGAGAACTTCATTTGTGTATGTTCAAGTGATCTTTTCATACCACTTATGTTTTTACTTGGTCAATACAATGAAAATAGTTCAAGCACACACTACCCTAGGAAATAGCTTCGCACAAAATATTATAGGCCAAATGCTTGATAGTCCATCAGCTCACATAGTCGTGTCACCCCCTAGAGGGTACCTGTATTTTTTTCCTTTTTCCAGGTATTGTCATTACGTTACAAAGATATCTTTCACAACACAATACCCTCATTATGTTACAAATATATCATTCACAACACAATACCTGGGACCCTTACGATGGGAATCTTGGGGGGATATTCTTCCCTCTCCTTGTACCTATAATAAAACATCACTTGCAGGTGAATTGGATAGTTTACTAATTTATCAGTTTCTAGTCAAATTCATGGCATCCCCCAATCGGTTTGTATGTGTGTGACTCACTTAAGAGCCTAGTGGACCACATTGGCTCCATAGGAAAGTTTACCCGATCCGCAATATCATCCACAAACCACATCCAAGCTTGGTTGGATATAATTATTTATATACCGGTCGAAGGGATTCACTGATTTGAGGTTGTTCTTTGAAGAGGAGCACTCTCTCCAAATGGGCCTCTCTAGGGACAAAGACAAAACCAACTTTCTCTTACACATAAGATCCATAAAGGTAAGGGGAGAGGATACGACGAGTCTTATCTTTGCATCACCTATATTAATGGGATTTAATCTAAACACATAACTCGAAAGAAGTGTTGAAAAACACTTCTTCAAACACACCAAAAAATGTTCATTCCAAATTGAAACCTAGTTAGAGAACAACTAGATTTTCTAACTAGTGATTTAAGGCAATCAAGTTTGATTATTTTCCCAAACACTCAACAAAAATAAAGATGATTGGTAATTCCTTAGATCATTCAAGATTGATTGATTTGATCTTTTCAATTTTCACCATTAGTTCCAAGATAAGTGATTGTTCATTCCTCCCCGTTTGTTTGCTGGAAGATGGGCGGGATTAGAAGATGATAACCCGTTTTGAGCAATATCCATTGTTTGGAACCCTTATTGTCAAAATCAGGTTATCATCTCAAAACCTGAATATGGGCCTAAAATGGGGATATGCATCTTCCCACCAAAGAGGTGGAATATGAAATGAAAAATCGATTTTGAGCAATTATATACCCAATTTTATAACCGGTCAGGTCCGACATTTCCACTACACGCAGGTCGTTGCCAAAAGCAGCGATTTTTCATTTCCCACGGTAAAAAAATTTCAGTCCTCACATAAATAAGCATACAGTGATTTCTTATTTTAAGAAGGAATTGTCCATTTCCCGTTACCTATGACGGACAGATTCTGCCCCAAATTTGAAATGATCTGGCGTTAATATTTTATCGTTTGCAGTATTGTCCAGATGATAAAGATTTTACTGTATAATATCAAGGCATATGAAATTAATGATGGCTGACAGGGAAACAAAAATGAGAATTTGAGTACTGACGGAGGATTTCATGTAAATTTTACAATCTAGATCAATGGCTTCTAACTTCTATTGGCATTAATATTTAAATATACACTCTGCGGGACTTTAATAGCATTTGTAGCTAGTTAAAGCTTGTATCAGTCAATGTAATTTCCTGGAGCAAAATGACCAAACCCTAGGTAAAAAATTTGAGAATACGGAATGCCGTTTTGGAACTGTATGCTGCTGCTGATGCTTAGCTCTGGACCGGCCAAAACGTGAGAAAAAATGTATGCAGAAAAAATTGCAAACCAAACACACAAATAAGAAATTCCTATTCCAATTTTGAAAATGGCAACCAAACGCAGAAGATGGATTGTCTCATCCATCTTCCGGGTCAACCAAACGGTCCAAAACATCTTCCGAATATACAAAATCAGAATATCAAAACCTGATTTTGAGATAATCAGGTTTTGACTCAAATTCCAATTCCGCAAACAAACAGGGCCTTAGTGAATTCAAGATTGAGTGATTGTTCTTTCACCTTAAATGCAACATAAATTCCAAGACAAGTGGTTAATCATGCAATTTTTATTCCCAAAAGTCACAAAATAAAATCAAGGACCCTGCACAAACGTTAGTATTTTTAAGCCTCCAGTCTTTAACAGTCACGAAAAGCTACAAAAATTTGATTAGTTTTTGAAAAATCAAGCAGAATCTGCAAAACAACAAAGCCGTCAGTTCTCAAACAGAGACGACAATCTACGAAGATGGCAGTTAGAAAATTGTGCCAAAAAAGAACAGAAAGTAAGTTTAAACACATGTCGTTATACCTGTTTGTACTGGGCGAAGACAAAAATTGGTTAGTGCATACGTTGATATGTGTATACGTCGATTCACCTGTGGAGATGAAAATTTAGATCTGATTTAAAAAATGAAAATTTTAGCAGCATTTAGTTTTGTAAAAACCAGTAGTTGTCATAAAATTGAATGCACGCTTTACTAAAAACCATAGAAAAATGCTTTAAACCCCCTAAAACCATATAAGAAATGTATCAAGGCGGAGACACCAGTTTCAGGCACAAACTACATTCTGTGTATACAACAATTTGTAGGTATAGACGACGATCCGCAAGCGGAGACGCCGCTGTGTAAAAAGAGACGACGATGTGGAAAATATGTATAAAACTTGAAAAACACAAGAGACTCCTCACAACATCTAATAGAGCTTATACTATTGCACCCGTAAAGGCTTGTTTGATTTTCTCTGTTTTGGAGGTGTGGGTGTGCTTTCTCTAAAAACACAAATAGATTAATCGCTAAGTGATTCTTTGCTTTATGGTGGATGAAACTACAAATGCAAGCTAATGAGTGATTGAAGGACTCAAGAACTAGTATGAGTAACTAGTCTTAAACTTCCAACAAAGGAGATGATGAAGATTCAAGCTAGGAATTACAAATGAGATGGAAAAAACAAGCTAACAACGATTCATTTTTTTTACCAACATGATAATGTGATCTAAGATTCAAACTAAAAACAAGATTGCTTATGATAACTCTAAAATGCTCAAAACTTTCGAATAAAAATAGCATAATAACAATGCACAAATGATGGATGAATTTGCTCTTTGGCAAGGGCTTTATTTATAAATTTTTGGGAGAAAGTTGGGGGCTTGGATGAGTTGGCATTCACATAGGAGCCACATAGGAGACACATAGGCTAATGGGGATGGTCATGCAAAAGGTCAAGTTGAGACAAGATGGGCATTTAAAGTTTGAAGGGCCCAAGAACATTGGAGAAAGGAGTGGGGGACAAAGTTGTAAGAAGGGAGTTGGAGAATTTAAGAAAGTTCGGTGGCTTCCTTGGGATGAGTTAGCACTAATGAGGTTAAAAATCATTTTTTAAGTGTGATTAGGGAGCGATTAGCAATAGGGGAGGTTTAGCAAGTGAGATTATGGGTGTAGACTAGGTGCTAGGCCAAGTTTTTAAGATCAATTTAATCAAAGTTTAGAAGAATGTTAGAATATGTAGGAATTAAAATAAATATAAATTTATTTAAAGGGAGATTTATAGGGGGACATGTATTAAATTTAATTTAATACATTAGAGAGGGGGTATTTAAATATAATTTAAATACCTTACAAAATGAACTTAATTTAATTAAATAAATTTAATTAAATAAGTAGATGAATATAACATGAATAATTAATTAGTCAAAATTAACTATAATGCTATGGAAATTACTAATTAAAATAAATTCAATAATAAGGACAGTTTTAGCCGTCTACACAACCTTTAAGCTTTTTGCAAGGTGTTTGACAAGTGGGAGAATGTTGAGAAAATGTCTCAACCTTGCTTTTATCATAAATGTATTTAATTATTATTGGCAATTTATAATTATATTTTAGTTGTCATGAAAGTTGTTAAATACAACTATGACAACTTGTAAGATGTTTTTTAGTTGTCGAAATAGAAAGAGCATCAAAAAAAGGGGAAGATAAGTGAAAGCTTGGATAAGATAAGGATGATCTTTTTAAAAGTCGGATAAAATCATAAGGTGAAAGATGAAGTTTCTTATTTTTTTAATTTATCCCTAAATGGTTTTAGAAACCATTGGTGGTTTGTGGTTTATGTTGTGACTATATATTGAATGCTTGATTAGAAGGAAAAATAAGTTAATTTAGAAATTGTTGAATCAATGAATTGTTGGAGTGATTCTAAGAGACATGTTGTATTGATGTAACTCATTTGAAGGATTAATACAAGTCTTGCATCTCTTTAGTTGTGGAAGTTTTTCCCAAAAGGGTTTCTCCACATAAATTATGTGTCGTGAGATGTTCTTCTTGTATTGCTAATTTATGCTTCTTTATTGTTGCTATCTTATGGTGAAATAATGTTCATGTATGTGATAGTTTATGTTAATCTAAGATAGGTTAGTAAAGCATGTTAAAGTGGTACTTTCTAGCATAACAAAGAAGATGAATATCTTCATGGTTTTCCATACTAAGACAAGTTAGTTTTTAAATTCGCATACAATCACACATTTTCATTGGGTATAGTCTAAAGATTGAATATCATCAATACCTTCGTTGAATTGGAGATTGAATAAATTTCCAAGAATTACCCAACAAAAATGTCTAGATTCATGTACATGTTGACAAATGACAACCGTATACAAGTTGGCCTCATTATCCTAGCCTCTTCTCATCCATATACTCACATGCTTGTGCACTTAACCCCTAACTAATCTCTAGTTGCCCACATTCTCATTCACTCTTCTTTTATCATTCTTCCCAAAGTAACTGTTACTGGACATTTTATTCTCAATTTGATCCTACCACTATTTTTCCATGGTGGATTAAGGATAAATATTCATCATATTTTCATCATAACATTTGAACAAGTTAGAATTCCAACTTCTTGGATGCTTTGAAAAAGACTGATGAAATATGAAATAAGTTGTTCTCATAGTTTGACTAATTTATTTTGTACTCATCAAATCACCCAACACCTACAAAGTTTACCTCCAACATTTTTTTAAATTAAAATTCAGACTCTTGTTAATCTCTTCCAACATAGAGATAACTAAATAGCTATTTGTATAATTTATTACTACGTACTTGTATTTAAATGCATCTATTTTTACACATTCTCCTATTCTAAATAACTAAATAGACCTATTTGTATAATTTATTACTACGTACTTGTATTTAAATGTATCTATTTTTACACATTCTCCCATTTAAAATAATCTTTATATACCATTATAAAACCTTTCGTATTGTAATCAAATTTTTTGACACATTTTTTAAAATTGACTAAAAGAATGTGTTTCCTTATAATACAATAATAGTCTCTCTCATATTCTACATCTTAAAATAATTTATGTGATAAGAAAGTGTAGTGACATTGGTGCTCTCTCTCTCTTATAATAATTTATGTGATAAGAACGCCTACTGACATTGGTGTGCAATCACATTAATCTCCTTAATTAATTAGGAAAGCATGAAAATATTGCACATGTGGAGGTTGGTCTTTCACTATCGTTTGAGCATCATCATAAGTTAGCTGCATCTTTTAGTGGAATATTAGGACCCACCTAATTAAGAGATGAATGTCTCGTTCCCTAAATTATAAAACCCTCCCTCTCACCGTGTAGAGTTAAATTAAAAGCTCGCCAAGGAGCAAGAAAAGTCTTTATCTATCCATAAGGCAAACACAAATATCTACATAGCTAAAATTAAAGATATTTGTGGGGGAGCACGCGGAAAGTGCGCGGAAAAAGGGAATGCAGATATCGTCCTTGTCACGAGCCACGATTAAGGGCAACGTTTGCGGGAATTATTCTTAGTCTCCGTATTTGAATGGAAGATGTTACGTCGCTTGTCCCCTTATTTAACATGCATTAGTCATTGATTATAATGTCCTCATTGAGAATTTGATACAATCTTTGAAAATGCTTTTATAAAACTAAATGTGAAGAAAATAGGTGCTCAGGTTTGAACTAATGAAGGGATATAGATGTTGGGGACATGCAAATTTAATTAATTATAAGGTCGAAAATTAATGTCTTTAATGTTTTCATAAACTTGTAAAAATTTAGAGAGAATTATTTGGTTTAGTTTGAGTTCGATGTTGCACAATACAGATATAATCTCTAAGGTGTAGAGATCTTACATTGTTTATTATAGACTTTTGTGATTTGGTTTAGTGCAATTCTTACTATCTATTAACATGTAAGTATTTGAAATATTAAAAATCACCTTAGAGAAACTATGGAATCCTAAGGGTCAAGTGTTTCCCAATCAACTCCTTGAGAGACTAGCTTGACAATCTGGACAAGAATTGACTAATAAAAAGCAAGCATACAGTGGCCTAGACATGAATTCTGATGTAAGTGTTGATTATTTTTTAATGCACCAAAATTTAATGTTCCTTGGAACACTCTTTGTGATTGCTTTTGATGTTCAACGATCTAGGATTTCAATAAGCATTCAAACAAATGAATTTAAATACCAAGACAAAATGAATAGTTGCATAAATGTGTACCAAGTCAACTTTCAATGTGACATCACTTGCACACATTATAAGATTGATTCAAGATAGGGAATGCAAGATCTGGGTCTAATGATCAAGTGCATGAAAGTGTAGGCTAGTGATAAGTTGGGTGTGTTAAAATATATTTGAATGGGCTAGGGATAAGGTTGAATGTACATAATTACATGTGCATAAGAGTAAATGAGGATGGATATGGATTGGGAAAGGAATCAAAGTTAGCAAAATAGTGTAATCACATGTTGCTATGTAATCATAGTAATGCATCCCACTGAAATGGACCTAAAACTAAATGTGAATTGGCATAGTGCTACGCTAATGTTGTTATTACATTTTTCCTCATACTTAAGATGCATGCACATCCTAAAATAGAAATTTATAGATCAAAGTCTATAAGCACTCATAGTCATGCATAAGATATAATTTATTCAAATATAAAAAGGATATAGTATCCATGTAAACTACTAGACCCAACATCATCTCTTTGTATGTTCCTCTTGCATCAACAAAACATAAAAAGAGAAAAAAGAAATGCATTAAGAGAGAGAGTTCAATGGTAATAGACTAGGATGGAACTCTAGACACAACCATTTCATTTGGTAAAATCTCGTCCAAAAATCATTTAGAATAATGTAATTACAATGTTAGACTAATCTAAAATGAAAAAATAAATGATATTAATTCTAAATTAAACAATCAGAAATTGAAAATATATATAATAGATCAAAATTATATATTTTAAAAAGCCAATATAAATTATCTGAGTTACAAAAATGATCAACCTTTCCTTAAGGTTACAGCAATGCCCTAGAATGTTTAAAACTGGTAAAACTTAAATGTCAATCCAATCGTTGAGAACTTTGGAGTGCGTGAAGCAATTTCCTGCCTGACAGCCGACCAAACCTTATCCATACACCGTAGGGCCCACACGGAAAGATACAGAAATGGAGTCCCATATTTACTGAATATATTTCTGATTGCCAAAGTGTCATATTTACCTGTCTATGTTATATAACAGATTCTGCAGATCCTTTTAACAAACCCTAGCTTTTTCATTTTTGTTTCTGAGCATCGACCCACCTGGTTTTAATGGCTGCCACTTTATTTGGAGTTTCAGAGTATGGAAGCCTCTCTGACAAAAGGATTGTCTGTGGAGGAGGGAACCCTATTGTGCACAGGGGAGCGACATATGGATCTTCCAAGGTTTTGATATGCATTTGCTCAAATTCAAATGATCAGAAGATGGATGGCGGGGCAAAGAAAACAATGAAGATAAAATTTGATTATATTAACAAGGAGCTGAAATCAAGATTGCGGATCCCTCTCTTTGGGTGGTTTGGGGATGAAAAATGGGCAGAGGAGGGCAGCAGCAGCGAATCTGTTGAATCCTCTGTTCTGCTGAACACAAGAAAAGCCGGAGAAAATGACAGCAAGAGTGATGAGGAGGAGATTTCCGCGAGGAGACGACCCAAGCTTGTGGCGGCGAGTTTCACTCCAGAGAAGGCCAAATTACTTAGGAAAACCCTAAGATCTACTTCGAACTTTCATGATCTGATGTATCATTCTGCCATTGCTTCTCGCTTGGCTTCTGCTGAATCCTCTACAAAGGAGGGAAACCCCTGTTAATCTGTCGACATGGCTAAGTTTAGATCATAGGACTTTTTTGTATATATGGTTGTTGCTCTGTAATTGATTTTCTTGTACATTTTGTATTTGCCTGGCGGTGAGTTTCACTCCAGAGAAGGCCAAATTACTTAGGAAAACCCTAAGATCTACTTCGAACTTTCATGATCTGATGTATCATTCTGCCATTGCTTCTCGCTTGTCTTCTGCTGAATCCTCTACAAAGGAGGGAAACCCCTGTTAATCTGTCGACATGGCTAAGTTTAGATCATAGGGCTTTTTTGTATATATGGTTGTTGCTCTGTAATTGATTTTCTTGTACATTTTGTATTTGCCTGGCGGCGAGTTTCACTCCAGAGAAGGGCAAATTACTTAGGAAAACCCTAAGATCTACTTCGAATTTTCATGATCTGATGTATCATTCTGCCATTGCTTCTCGCTTGGCTTCTGCTGAATCCTCTACGGAGGAGGGAAACCCCTGTTAATCTGTCGACATGGCTAAGTTTAGATCATATGACTTCTTTTGTATATATGGTTGTTGCTCTGTAATTGATTTTCCTGTACATTTTGTATTTGCCTGACTGTAAATCTGTGGTAGGGAATCACAAGGGCTCTGATATGGGATTCGTAGGGTTTGCTTTCATGTATAAATATTGTGATTAATGCACTATTGCAGTTTATGACTACTCACTGATTATGCATTTTTTGTGCTGAAGCTCTTCGATGATGTACATAGCACTAAGCTATAGTCATTTGAATCCACATAGTCTTGTTACATGCACTTCTGAGTCTCTGGTGAATAAATTCATATTGAAGAAACCTGTGGCCTTTTTCCACATTATGGGAGCTATGAAACTCGTTATCCCTAACTATCAAGGTAAATCAAAAGAGTTTTTTAAGTTTTTCTAAATCACAATGGCTCTGAGATGGGGATCCCAGGGTTTTTAAACTCAGGTATAAATATTGTGAGTAGTGCACTATTCCATTTTATTGCTACTTACTGATTGTGCATTTTCTGTGCTGGATCTCTACGATGGTGTACAGAGCACTAAGCTAATGTCATTTGAATCCAGATAGTCTTGATACATGCACTTCTGAATCTCTGATGAATTAATTCATTTTGAAGAAAAATGTGACTTCTTTCCACTTTGTGGAGTATAAACCCTATATCCCTTATGATCAAGGTAAATCAAAGAGTTTTTAAGTTTTTACTGTATATGAGTGATGAAAATTTCTACATATGAGTTTTATCTTGTTCTTCTGCTGTGACACAGAGCTCTTTTCAGTGTTGTTAGTGGGCTGCGTACAGGATGTTTGCTTTGCTGCAGTCCTGTTTAATGTGTATTTAGTATTATGGTTTGTTTTGTGATGGCTACTATTTTTCTTTTTGGCAGTCTGCTAAGGGCAGAGTCTATGGAGTCTGAGAGAATGTACAGTTTTATAGTGTATTTTATAAGGTTAGTCTTGTAAAATATACTATGTAATCATGCATTTTGTGGGTCTTATGGCCACCACAGTCAGTTGAATGTCTATTTCTTGTATTTTTATGTGGTATTTTAATATAAAAAATCTATAGAGCAGAAGAATGGAGCACCCTAACTTCTCTAATCTCAAAATCATATGTGCTGAGCTCAAAGTTTTCAAATTTTTTATTTGGTAAGTAAAGTTTCAAGTAGGTATCATCAAATGTGATGGTATATTACTAGTATGTTTTCTCTTGAGGTGTTCAAGCTGACCTTTCAAAAAGTTAAAAGACAGATAGTTGTGCATTAAGTCATATTTTATTGGTGCATTGATGTGGCATTCTATGATTTGTTGTTTTTCAGACCAAAGGAATACATTTCATTCAACACTGGGATCAACACTAACAACTTAAATTGATTTGGAAAGTCTTGCATGATAAATTGCTAGTTTGCTAGTTGGGGATAAGTTGAGATTTTTATCCAATGTGTCAAATGCTCGCTTTGTCAACATGATGAAAACTTAAAACACATATTTTGGGATTGCCCTGCAACAAGTATAAAATGGAATGTTTTCTCAAGTACTTTGTTATTTGTTATCATTTCTTGAGTTGGGAAAAAGCTTTATGAGGTGCTGGTCTCCATAATAATGTTGTAGCTGATACTTTGAAATAATATGTTCTTAATATATGGAAATGTAGGTGTATGCCAATTATTCAATTTGCCTCTCTTTGTTGTCAATTGTAAGAGGGCTCTAAGAATAGCAAAAAGACTAGTTATTTTCTGAACTATATCAAGCTTCAAATTCTTCAGCGACGGAAAAATGATGCCACATGTTCCTAGACAACTTCAAAGACAATTCATATTCAATGTTTAGTAGTATTTTCTTGCTGTCCTCTGGTTGGTCACCTTAATAATTTTTGTACAGTTGATGTCTATGGGACTTAAACTTGTCAAAGTTGTAGATCTGCCATTATGTCTGGAAATATTGATGACATTAAGTGTATTCTCAAATGGTTGTAGCTGAGTTGTAGTGACAATCTTCTCATGCTTATTTTTTTGGGTTGTCTATGGACTACCACTCTTTAATGTACTTTTACCTTGCATTGACTAATATATAAAAAAACACTAACAACTTAAAATTCACAACTACTAGTGTCCTAATTTTAAAAATATTAGGTGCTAAATCAACAAATGCTACAACAGCTACTGGAACATGCTTAATTACTGGGTCTTTTGTGTTATACTATTTATGGAATACATTTATGGCATATAGATGTGACTTATCGTGGTAGTAAGGGAGAAACACTTAGTTTAATTGTAGAAGAAAATTTATTTAACATTGTTGTTTTTTATTAAAAGAACACCAAAATATTAATATATATAACAATAATAAAATAGAGAAAATATCACAAATAGTAAATGAAAAAAAATTTAAAAATAAAAAAAATGATTAAATGATTTGCCAAAACTATAATAATTGTCAAAGCTCTATATTTTAGTGAATACTGAACCAATGTATCTTAAATGAATTTATCACAACTATCAACATTGATAGCTATCAAAGTCATTTTGTTATGCTCTTAATTTTGCAATTTCATAAGCTTATGAGTAGTTGGCTTGTAGCTACCTTAAATTGTAATTGAGTTATATGACCATTATTGTATTTTTTTACATATTTAAGTCATTTTGGTTTTATATTTAGATATATAAATGAGCCTAGGCGACATCCAAGACATAAGTAAGGTATATAGAGAACTTTGTAGTTAGTTTTTATCTTCATATTGCAATCTATGTTCTTTTTGGAGGTTCTTGGATGTTTTATCACATTTAGGTGACTTATTATTCTTGATTATTATTGACTATATGCAACATATTTATTTCTATCATAATATTTGTTTCATTCCGAGTGGTATCAACACATGATCTTTGCACAATGAAAATAAGAAACTAAGTGATTTATTAAATTTTGGAAGTTATTTTGGGGTGGACATCTCTCTTGTTTTGGCAAAAGATTTTCTTAATTTTCAAAGGATTTTCCAAGGATATACAAAACTACTATAGTTTAGACTTGAGGTCATTTGTAGCAAAAATCAATGAGTTATTGTAGAATTAGGTTTTTTGGACAAAATTCACTCCTAGGGAAATAAATCAACAATAATTTTTTGGATAGTTGAACAAGGTCATGTTGGTCCCTTTATAGTTCTAATTTGGAGGCTTTTAAAGTTTTCGAAAAGTTATTATAAAGGAAAAAAGTAATTTTGTTACTCTTAGAAAATTTCGAGGGAGTGAGGATGTGGCTATTGAGGAGATTGATCCCATAGATAATGGCACTAGAAGGTAAGAACTTAGAGGATAAAAGAAGATGATGAGGGAAGATAACTTGCCAAACATGGATGCAATAATAAATGCAAAGATAGAAGGTCAAGAAGATGGTTGGAGAAGAACATTATAGGCGAGGTTCTAAAAATTCCAAAAATATGGAATCACACAACAAAATTTGGGAAGAAACTAAGTCTCCTAAACTGCATGATGTTTTTGAGTTTTAATGACAACTCTAGATAAATGAATATGTGAAATTTTTATGGAAACTATCCTATCAATTGGCTTTGCCAAATGAAGTAATTATTTGATCTTCATTATATATCTTGTCAACAAAAGGTTGTGATTGTGTCATTGTACACATACACACACACATAAAGAGAGAGAGAGGTACAATAACAAGAACAAGAAAAAAGATATGGTCAAGTATTATATTCATCAATTCCAAATATTATTTTTAGGAGTGGACAATGTTTTCATTAGGTAAGCGCTTTTGATCGGGGAACAATAACAATCTTGAAGGCAGAAAAGTGGACGACGCAAAGAAAAAAACTCTCACAAGGAGTCAGATAGAAAGTAATAGCCAACAAAAAATATGAAGAATAGGGCTACAAATGTCATGACTCGACCTATGAGACTCCTACTTTTTAGGACTTATGCGACACTTCGACTTGTTGACACGGTCAATTAGACATAGACTTTTGTCGATATGCTTTTAGTCGCTATGATTGGACATGTTAGTCGATGTTTTTGCTTGATACTTTGATCTTATTGATGATGATCATATGTTATATTATGAGTATCTTGATGATGTTATATACTGATGTTGTTATATTGAGAGATGATCTTATTTGACATGATACAGTAATTGAGGATTTAGCTTCTTGTCACATGCATAAATGATAGAGTATCATGTACATTGCTATGGAAATTAATGTTATTTCATTGATTATGGGTTTTTTGGTTACTGGAAGTGGAACAAATAAGAGGAATCATAGTGAAGGTCTTCCCCCCAAACACCTAGCCTAGAGCACAAACTAACAATGTTGGGAAACTCAAAGTCCACTTCAATAAAAACACATAATCTAGCAAAGATAAAACTTGTTTTTGGATTTAGTAACCTTTTCCTTGATATTAAATTGACCAAAACTACCAACAGTACCATGAATGATAAATTTATCTATCCTAGTATTCCAAAGGGAGCTCTAGGAGACGAATCCAAATGGGAACATATTAAAATTGGTACCATTGGAACCAACAAACTATTTTTTTATAATAAACTAAAATTTTACAAAGAAACCAATAGCCTACTTGAAATTTGGAGCTATCTTCCTTGGAAAATAGGAGGTACTCATTCGAAAGAATCATCACATGAATTTGACTAAAAGCAATCCAACATCTAGGAGATTAATTGTAAGTGTGATCAATGTTAGGTCTATGGCCCAATAAGTGCAATAAGAGCAGAGTACAAGTGAGTCGCAACTCTATCTACCCACTCATTGGGGACAAAAACAATAGGGGTCAAATACCCAATACCATGTTACTACAAAGAAGAGGGGAAAATGATGCCCAAACCCACTAAAAGTCAACACAAAAGAAAAGGAAAAAAAGAGGTTCCATAGGAAGCATTACACCAAAATAGGAACTTGGTAAGAAATCAACGCAGAATGAGCCTTAGGTTTGCATCCATGAGTCGAAGGACACTCACCTTGATTAGCCTTAACAACATCCACATCATTAACAACAGTCCTCATAGGAGGGAACACGGGGACCAACTACACAATGCTTGACATGTAGCGTATAAGAGGGCAAGAAAAAGCCCCTCCTAAAACCACATTCAAGGTCATTTGACTTCGATCTAGAATAGATCATAGTTGAAGATTCACCATTTTTGCCATCACTTCCCCTCTTAGTATTCAAATGTAATCCTAGAAGAATATCCAAAAGCAACTTGTCTTCATCCTCAAATCAAACCTTCCCCCATTCATCCTTATCAACAACATCATCACCAACAAAATTTGACCAATTCTCCATGAGAGAAAATGTAAGAAATGAATCCATTTTTCTATCATAATCAAAATCAACTTGTTCTTTATTATTACATTAAATATACATTTCTTTTAATATTTTCAATTAAAATTTCAATCATAAAATTTGAGAAATACATTTTTTTTAAAAAGGAACCTAACATTTTCTACCCAAGGTTTAACATAAAGGTTCTCATCTCTTTCATCTTCCATTCAATGATATGATTTACATTGATTTAACTTATGTGATGAAGATGATGGAAGATTTTAGAACATGTTGATAATGCACTTGAGCATCACGGGTAGGTTAGTGTCCTAAAGTACCATGCATCTTGTAACATGCATTGCAGTGTGCTAGCAAGTTGTAAACAGTGTGAGCACCCACCTAATTAAGTGTTATTCCCTAAAATACAAAAAGGCCCCTTTCCCGCGTGTAGGCAGAGTTGAATTAAAAGGGTTAGTCTCTCTAGAAGGCGGACACGAATTTCAATTCAAAGACATTTTTGGCGTAACAACGTGAAAAGCGCATGGAAAGAGTGAATGCAGACGCCATTGGTGGAGAATTGGTAACCCACGATTGAGGGCAATCTCAGTATTAGTTTGAATAGTAGTTTATATAGATTTAGAATTCTATCATTTTTTCATTCATCTAAGATTCAATTTGACAACACCTTCTGATTTGCATGGAACCACCTCTTCTACTTTAATTAGATAAACAAATTATCAAACTAGAATGTCAATAAATTTATCTTAAAAATTCTAATACATAATTTAGAAGAAAATGCTAAACCTATCTACATAATTACAATTAGAAATAATCTTAGATGCACTATTTTAAAAGTTATACCATCTGTGATGTATTCTATCAAATTAAAATTTGAATTTACATAAAATATTTTTGATTTATTTTATTAATACTAAATTCACAATCAAGTAATTAAATAGACCACTTTGACTATAAAACTATCATTTTTTTATTAGATTTGATCAAACAATTTAAATTTGTATAAAATATTGGCATTCAATTTATTATACTTAAAGTTACAATTAAATAATATAAAAATATTTTAATTGAAAAAATACCAAATTTTATTATGTTTGACCAGAAAGGCTTCATAAACAACTTTTCATTAGAGGAAGAAAGAGACTCTAACTAGATCTTAAACACCTTTTAATTAGAGGAAGAAAGAGATTTTTATTTGTCTTAGACAAAGTTACATTTTTATTTATTATTTGTCTTATTAATTTATTATATCTTTTCTCGTTTATTAATTCATAAATTTGTAGTTTTATCACAATTTGTTAAAACATGAGCATTTATTTTGAAGATCACATCGATCCAAATTAAGAGATTTCAAAGCTTGGAATTAAGGTATGCTATGCAAAATATTAGAATTAAATGTTATGTAATATGTGAATGTAATATGGACACTCTCTTATAATTGTGGAAAGAAAATTAGAGGTTTGAAGGGGTTATATAAATTTCAATTCAATTGTGAAATATATTGATGACGTAAATATACTCAAAAATATATTAGATAGACAAAAATCAATGTACTAAATAATGTTTTTGATTACGTAAAACAAGTTTTGACAGATACCTGGAACCTGGAACAAGTTAAGATATTACATTAAAGCTCCACAACAAAAAGAACATGCATCTAGCCAAAAAGGCCAACAATAGGGCCAGTGAAAAAAAGACAACAAAAAAGGACAGGGGGAGAACCAACTCCAGAAACTACAGAAATAGAAAATAACTAAGGAACAACTCAAGACATCTTCTCGAGCAGATTGGTAGCTTGCATCTCCAGATGGTCAATTTTGTTGGTCGCTTCCTTGATCTAGGTGAGATCGTCAGGGGAAGTAGTGGTGGCGCTTTTCCTTGTGCTAGACTCAGTGTACGCATTCCCAGTCCCTGGTCCGGGGTAGCCTTTGGCTCATTAGTAGTGTGCTCCTCAACTTTGTCACAGGGGTAGCTTCCATTTTAGTGATAAGAATCTTAATTTGCTCATTGGAGGCCTTGAGGATATTAAAAATCTGCTCACCAATGCCCTTGAGGGTACTCTCAATTCCAGAAACCCTATTCTCCATATCCAGCATGTGGGCCTCAAGCTTGTAAAAGTCGGCCACATTGAGGAGGGGGTCAGGGGTAGGCCTATCCCTATCTGCAATTTCATCTTTTTTCTTGTCCACATCTCCTATCCTAGATTTCAGATCAGCCACTTCAAAGAAAAACCATTTGATAGACCTATAGTTGTCAAGCATGCTATTCATGGCATCATTGAGCAAGTTAAAATTAAATTCCCTAGTGGAATCACTCAAGATAACCATTGAGGGATCAATGAGCTTGGAGGTCTCAATTTTTCCTCCTTCCCCTTCAGGTACCATGGGGTTAAAAACTCTCTGGTAATGCCCAGTTTGGTAGTGCAGTAGTTGAAAAGGTTCCACGCCATGTTTTTACCTTTGGTATCCGGGTGGGGTTCCGACAGGGTCACAAGGGGAGTGTCCTAGGAGGTAATATCATCCTCGGGGGTATTCTTCTTCCCATCAACTGGGGAGCCAACAGGGGTGGTCTCATGGGGATCAGGGGGGAGCACATATCCTTACCATCCTCTTCAGAATCCGTAGAGACTTGGTTCAGGCTCATCTCCTTGCTCTTGTTCAATTTGGTCCGCTTGGAGTACTCGGGAGATTTTTTCACCATTTTCTTCCTCCCCTTCCCCCTCGACTCCTCCTCCTCAGTTTCCACATCCTCCTCATCCTCGTTATAATCCTCGTCCAAGGATATGACAATTCTAATCCATTTTTGGGGGGAAGGACCCTTGGCTTCTTTTTTAACCTTATGCAGATTACATTTCTTTTTCTTGGAAGTAGAACCAAAAGCCCCTTTCTTAATCTCCTCTTCCTCCTGGTCTTCAGAATGCAACCCAGTGTTATCCTCAGTGTTAGTGAGCTCATAACCAGACCCTGATTCCTCCTCCTTGAGCCCTTTTTCATTAACAGACTCACTCACCATTTGCAATTTAAAGTATTCATAAATAAGCAACAATAAACCCTCATGAAAAGTAGGGTTAGCATTAGCTTTACCCCTAAAACCGTTGATATTTTCATTAATGGACAAGTAAAAGTAGAATGGGATGGACACCATCTTACCATGTCTGAAGTGGTTGAGCAGGACAAAGTGGTAAGTGCAAATTCTGGAGAATCTTGAGTCCAGAGTAATGTAGTAGATAATGGCCCGCAACACAAACCTCCATATTTTCTTGATGCCTTCAAGGTGGGAGTAGGTTCTCATCTTCGAAAGAGTCTCTTTCTTTTCTAGGTCCTTGGGGAAATAATTCACCGCAGGGTCTGAGATCATGCAATCCCTGTAGAATTTTTTCCCTATAATAGGGATTCTGGTGACCATGGAGATGACTTCTTCTATCACAATAAATTGGCATCCATTGATTTCAACACTTCATTCCAATTCCTAAGGAACAAATTTGTGACCTCCTGGTTGCTCCCATGCAGTCTCTTCATAAAAGGAGTAATGCCACCCTTCTGCAAAATGTCCAAAGCAATAATTCTTTTCTTCCATTTTCTACAATCTTTTGGTTCCCTCCCGATTCTCTGGCCACCCATGGTGAGATACTTCCTAACACAAGCGCTACACTTCATAAAGCTTCCGACCCAAAAGAAAACATGGACGTTGATATTACGCTTGGAGTTTCTTCGAAGCTTAGAGTGAAAATGAAAACTACGGAAAAAGTCTTTGGCTTGCTTAAGAACCCAGAAAGCGTGTGGAATGAATGCTTCATAATTGTAGGTAATAAAATCACCATACTTCCTGCACTTGAAAAAAATCATTGGAAAATGTGGATTAAATGTCATTATTTCCACATATGGCTCCTTCCCTGCCATGAATGTGATCCCATGTGATCAATGTCATCACCTCCTACATGACGTCCTTTCCATTATGCCTCATCTCCATATCTTTTTGCCTAACATCCACGTTGGACAGGGAATCAACCACTTGGTTTGACTCTCTGAACACATGAGAAATATGTACCTTCTCAAAGGATTGAGAATGTTATGAGTCTCCATAATCATGTTTTTGATAGTCCACGAAGGGGGGGGATCCTTTCAACCATCTAATAATATTATTAGATTCACCTTCGAGCCATAGGTAGTTAATCCCCAAATCACGAGCCAACTTGGTGACCTAGAGTGCAGTCATGGCTTCAGCATAATGATTAGTTTGGATACCAAGGGGAAGAGAAACCACAAAATAACATGCACCATGGTGGTTTCTAATCACTCCTCCACTGCCAACCGGGCAAGGATTTCCCTTGGTTGCCCCATTGAAGTTAGCCTTATGCCACCCCATAGGGGGAAAGAGCCAGATGAAATTGTCCCTTCAACGACCAGCTTGATTAGAAAGGAGGTCCATGCAGTTACCTAAAAAAATGTTAGTGCCACTACAAACTAAGAAGTTTTCAAAAAGAGCATGAATAATTTTAGAAGAAACCACTTTGGAAGGAGCATGTAGATCTCTAAAAATTCTATTGTTGTGCTCCTTCCAAATGCCCCAACAGAGATGGGTAAAGGCCCAGGACCAGATTTTTCTAAAATCAGGAGAGGAAGGGAACGAGGGAGCCCACTGGGAAATATAATCATGGATAGTCAAAGGGAAAACCCAGACCTAGTCGAAACAGGAGAGGAGGGCAAGCCAAACTTCCACCACAAAGGGACAATGGATAAAGAGATGTTGCACAGACTCAAAATCATACTTACAGAGGACACACATATTGGGAATGGTAATTCCCTACTTAACTAGGTTGTTATATATGATGTTATTCTGTATAAACATTTTTAGAATAGATTGTGCCTAATATTTCATCAAAAAAAAGTACTTAAGATATGAAGTACTTGTATAAAGAATAGAAACTTTCAGTTGGTTAATAAATGTCTTATACAAGTAGAGGAAATAGAATTATAAAACTATAATTTAAAGGATAAGGGAGATTATGTGACCTTTTAGGGAATGTGAAATGATTATATAAAGATACATATACTTATAAGGAATACTGAGCTTCTCCTATAGGTAAGACCTTATATTTTTGTGCTCTTAGTTATGGTATGTTTTCATGACCATGTGCAAAGAAAACTTAGATATTTATATATTGAGTGATATAAATGTAGGTTCAAAAAGGAAAGGTGATCACAACATTTGTATTTTGACATTTTTAAGTATTTATTATTCATTCTTCAATAAAGTATATAAGATAAACCCTTTATATTTGTCATATGAGAAAATGAGGTATCTCCTAAGCAATGTCATATGTAGATCAAGTAAATTTTTTTATAGGTAATCAATTTTGACTAGATATTTTAACTAGTGGCGTCACATATGGGGGACCCCATCCCTATGGTGATATCAGTGGTTGTCAAGGCATCAACGCCTCCTAGATTCATCAGACACTATTTATACCATCACACATCTCTCCTACCTTCATCACTCCAACTGACATTTTTCTCTCCTTATCTCTCCATCTTCGAACATCCCCTTATCTCTCTAGTGTTGTCTCTTATCTCTCTAATGTTGTTGTTACCTTATCTCTCCTACACACCTTATCACCATGTTATCTTGGCTTGATTGTTCACCAAGTCTTCAGTCAACATCCACATTGGTGACAATGGATGGTCCAAACTCTAGTTGCAAGCATGTTGCCTTGGTCATTTTGTGTATAGCCACCATGCAACATGGTTTGCATGCACCCTTTTCTAGTGCTTAAGTCTTCCTCATGGGCGTTCACTTGTGAATTACATAGGTGGAGGATTTGAACTTATTTCCCAATAGTTTCTCCATCCAAATCCCTCAAACATTCCCTCCATCTTACCATCACTTGGTATCTTCCCTTGGCTACCCCCATGCAATCCAATGCCATTCATCCATATCCAAACATTTGTAGCAATCTTCCAACATCTTCAAATCCTATCCCCAATCCTGAGCTTTTGTACATATCCCTTGTAAATCTTTCCCCGTCCATTGTACATATCAAGTTGCGTCTTGTTGTACATATCCTTGTGAGTCCTACAACAACATTTAATCATAAATCTTGTCCCACCGAGCCTTGTACTTTAGCAACATCAATTTTCGACTATCCTTGATCACAATGATTATTCCTTGACTCATCATTTGCCAGCAAACACCAACACTCATTCTCCCATCAATCAACGGGTCCTTGAGGATGTATCCTTCCTCCTCTAAGACCTAATATTCCACCAATCACACCAGGTCCGTGTTGATGTATCCTTCCACACGTTCAGACCAATCTTCCCACCATCAATCAAATCAATCACTTTCCTTAGAAAAGGATGTCTTTTGGAGTTATCATTTTGATCATGGATTTTGTTCTTTGGGTCGTGTTTATCTTTTATGGCTTCTCGTTGTTCCTCTCCTCAAAGTTGCCACGATCTTTTATGATGGTGTGTTGCAAATGAGGACAATATGGGGCAAGGTCTTTTGATCTTTTTCTTTTTCCTGTGAGTTAGTCGTATGTTTTGTAAGGAAACTCAGGTGCGGAAACAACTTCCTACGCTAATCTCTATAGGAGAGCATTGTGCAAATTCTTTTAAATCCTTACAATTTCAGATTCGTTAACTACTTTAACAAAGATATTGCAACCACATACCATACATATAGAAAAATAGAGAATGACACAATGATATACCCTGGGGAAACCTTTCGGTAAAAACCCCAGCACTCCAAAACCTGCACAATGTATTGATCAAAACTATTACAGCTTACAATACACTTGCAATGCAAGTTCTTTCAGAAGATTTCTAAACCCTTGAAGACAAATCACGGCAGCATAAAACGTTCCAACAATACACTCGCATCATATCTTTTCGCAACCCTAAAAAAGCTTATATCATGCGCTTCACTTTTTAGGGCTACTCCCAAAGATAACTGTATTAGGGTTTTACCATTCTCTGAGAAAATAGGAACCCCACGATTGGGGAAGAGTGTACAGTACTCAAATTTATCAGTTTCCACATGTCTTCACCTGTCATTGAATCTTCCTGACATAGCTCTTACGTGTCATAGGAATCCGTCATAACCGTTTTAGCCATGATCTCCTTACACACAATTCAAGATGCTGACACATCAACATTATTTGCAAGAAATACATTTTACAAAACAAATAATAAGAATAGGAATTATCCAAGGTTGAGACACCTTATTCCTAACATGTTTGTGGTTTCTCCAGGATCATTTTCACCATGCCTCCTCTAAGTTTCATGTGTGATACTAGGGCAACCCTTTGCATGCTTGTCTTTTGTGTCAGTCCTATGCAACGCTGGTGACAAGGCCTTGTGTTCTTTCGTAACCTTGGCAAGTCTCTAGCATTGCTATATCAAACTAGGTTGTGCTCTCAAAGAGATCCAAAGCGTGGAGCTCCCTAAATGCCCCATCCAACATCATATAGATTAATCTTGCATCTTTCATATAGCTACATCCTACATCTCACCATCATATTGCATTCATGCATCTTTGCTCTTGGAAGGTCATTAATTAATTAATTAATTATTATTTATTCATTATTTATTAATTAATTAATTAGTTTTTATGTCATTAATCTCTTCTCCTATTTTAATTAAACACATTTAATTAAGATATCCCATCCCCAAAATATTTAAATCTAATTTGAATATTTAATCCCTATTTATTAATTATTGCTTAGTAAATATTGTCACATTCCTTAAATAAATTTAACATTTATTTAAAAACTTAAATCCTAGAAATCTTCTACAAATCCCTAAACCCCTAGACTCTTCTAGAAATTCCTAAATCCTTATCCTAATCTTGGTCCATTCAACCTTTGAAAGTCAATCCTTAATTATCCCTTTGACTCAACCCCTAACCAAACTCCAAACCCTAACTCTCCTTCCTAACCCAAGCCCTTAAGAAATCCTATAAATACCCTCTCTTCCAAGAGAAAATCATTAGATTATTTTTTATCATTTATGCATTTCTATCATGACCATTTTTAGCTAGATCATATTAGCTTAAATCCTTATTGTTAGATTTCTTCATGTTTTTCATGTTTTCTAACACATCTTAGCTTAGAATAATGGATTGAACCTAGTTCTTTCAAGATTTTCTCATCATTTATGCATCATATCAATCCTTTTAGAATGCATTAGGGACAAAGCTCCATGTGCTTAGAGAGCACACCCACATCCCTCTTATTGAAGCAAATCAAATAGTGCTTTAGAGCATCTATTTTGGCAACAATCTTGAGGTGGCTTGGTTTTTTCTTAAGTCTATGATTTGAACTAATATACATGTTTTAATCTAATGTTTGAATGTTTAAGCCTTTCAAGACAGATAACCAATACAGATAAATCGTAGTCTACATTCTGGCACTCCTAGTGGGACCCACTTCACAGGTTCATTTGACAACATTCTGATGGGTTTTGGAGTGTTTTGTAACTTTTCAAGCTTGAAGGTGGAGGGGGAATTATGAATCTTCTTCCTCTTCTTATACTTGTTATTTTTCTATTATGTCTACTCCATCTTCTTCTTGCAGAATCTTGGCATACTCTTCCAGAAAAATCCATAAGGAGGCTCATTTTCACAGAAAACTATGTAAATTTTGTATAAAAACCTCGTCTTTGTCATGTTTACTCTGCCATAAAATTGCATCCTGAAAGAAGGCTCACATCCAGGGTTTCCCAGATCGCATCTAGGTTCTATGTTGCATGCAGTTAAATCTAGGATTGCATCCCGTGTTCCATGATTGCATCTGGGGTATACTGGATTTCCCAGATCGCATCGAGGGTCCCATCAGGTAAATTATCATTTCTGTTTAAATCCAAGATTGCATCTGGGTTTTCTCAGATCACATCTGGGGTTCCAAAAAAATCATTTAAATTTGGGTTTAAAACTGAACAAGGAAAAAATCTACACACTTTGTTTTGGTGTTTAAAATTAACCTCAAAATCACTTTTGAATGTCTAAAAAGTTAAACAAATCAATCAAAAATCCTAATCAACTCAAGTCATTCTAAAAATTGATCCTAAAAAGCACAAACAGAATTTTGAAGTTCTTCATTTGGTTAAAAAGAACCATCATGCTCTTCAAACTTCATGCAAACTAGGAAAACTTTAACTTTTTGGTGCATAAAAAGAGCTAGAAATTTAAATATAATTTCTAAACAATTCCTAATCAATCCTAAATTCATCCTAAATGGTCTTAAGTCAATGCTTTGTTCTAAGCTAGATTGAACTTCCTTTTGAAAGAATCTCAAAGCAAATCTCAAAGTTTTATGCAAATCCAATCTCGAATGCCTAAAAAAAACAAACAGAAAATCTACATTTTTTTTCGATGTTTTAGTAGATTGCATTTTCAGAGGTCTTCAGAGCGTTTTGGGGCTATAATTACTTGCAACACTCCTCTTCTATTGGAATTTGCCTCTAGCTAATTGGATTATCTTTTCAACGATGTAACAAGTGGTATCAGAGCTTGGTCACAGGTTCGAATCCCCTTGGGTAACGCTGAGGGGGAGATTGTTGGCAAAATGGTCAGCACTCCCATCGGGATTCATGACATGGTTTAATTGCCTCATGTGGATTCTATAAGTCTAGTGGTTGTATCGGGTATTAACAAGGTTAATCTTCTGGTGCAACGACAATCACACTTGTAACAGTGGGCACTTCACACCAGAGATGGATAGATATGTGAAATTTTGATGGAAACTATCCTATCAATTGGCTTTGCCAAATGAAGTAATTATTTGATCTTCATTATATATCTTGTCAACAAAAGGTTGTGATTGTGTTGTTGTACAGAGAGAGAGAGAGAGAGAGAGAGAGTGTTTAACATAGTCTGTTTAACATAGTATGTTTTCTACAAGGAACTCGCTACAAATTATGATGCCAATCTTATAGATAACTATTACTTGGTATTTACCAAGCTAAAGAAAACGGATATGGTCAAGTATTATATTCATCAATTCCAAATATTATTTTTAGGAGTGGACAATGTTTTGATTAGGTAAGCATTTTTTATCAGGGTACAATAACAATCTTGAAGGTAGAAAAGTGGAGGCAAAGAAAAAAACTCTCACAAGGAGTCAGATTGAAACCAATAGCCAACAAAAAATATGAAGAATAGGGCTACAAATGTCATGACTCGACCTATGAGACTCCTACTTTTTAGGACTTATGCGACACTTTGACTTGTTGACATGGTCAATTAGACATAGATTTTTGTCGATATGCTTTTAGTTGCTATGATCGGACATGTTAGTCAATGTTTTTGCTTGATACTTTGATCTTATTGATGATGATCATATGTTATATGATGATGTTATATACTGATGTTGTTATATTGAGAGATGATCTTATTTGACATGATACAGTAATTGAGGATTTAGCTTCTTGTCACATGCATAAATGATAGAGTATCATGTACATTGCTATGAAAATTAATGTTATTTCATTGATTATGAGTTTTTTGGTTACCGGAAGTGGAACAAATAAGAGCGGGAAAAGGATGCCCAAACCCACTAGAAGTCAACACAAAAGAAAAAAAAAAAAGAGGTTCTATAGAAAGCATTACACCAAAATAGGAACTTGGTAAGAAATCAATGGAGAATGAGCCTTAAGTTCGCATCCATGAGTCGAAGGACACTCACCTTGATTAGCCTCAACAACATCCACATCATTAACAACCCTCGAAGGAGGGAACACACGGAACAAATACACAATGCTTGACATGTAGCATATAAGAGGGCATGAAAAAGGCTCTCGTCTCTTTCATCTTCCATTCAATGATATGATTTACATTGATTTAACTTATGTGATGAAGATGCTGGAAGATTTGGAACATGTTGAAAATGCTCTTGAGCGTCACGGGGAGGTTACCTAGTGCATCATAAAGAAAATTGTCCTAAAGTACCATGCATTGGAGTTTGCTTGCAAGTTGTAAACACTTTGAGCATCCACCTCATTAAGAGGTGCCTTGTCTTATTCCATAAAATACAGAAAGGCCTCTTTCTCGCGTGTAGGCAGGTTTGAAGTAAAAATGTTAAGTCTATCTAGAAGGCGGACACGAGTTTCAATTCAATGGGGTGTCGGCTAAATTTAAAGACATTTTTGGCGTAACGACATGGAAAGCGCGTGGAAAGAGTGAATGGAGAATTGGTAACCCACGATTCAGGGCAATCTAAGATTTGATTTGACAACAACTTCTGATTTGCATGGAACCGACAAACAAATTATCTATCTATAATGTCAATACATTTATCTTAAAAATTCTAATAGATAACTCAAGGCGGAAGAGTTTCATTTGGTTTAAGAAAAACAAGTGCCACGTAGTGGCCAAGTACTTGCCTTTAATTTTGCAATTAATTATAATTATAATTTATCATTAAATTTTTTTTGAAAATAAAATAATAATAATAATTTATTTTTATATGTTGAATACTTAATAATGGAATATATATGATGTACAATATTAAGATTTTATAATAGTTATATTTATATAATAATATTATTAATAAGTGTAATATGTAATATATTAAATAATTTATAATAAAATTAGCATTTTAGTGTCATTTAGTTTTAAAATTTTTATTATATACTTGTTAGAGGAATTTTATTTTATTTTATTTTTTAATTAATAAAAAAATCATAATTTTTTTCAAAATTTTATTTCAATAGTCATAATTGTAGAAATGAAAAATATAATTATTAAATATAAATTTGTAAAATTTTATAATCTATAATAAATATATATATAAAATAATTTATATTAAAATAAATAATTTTTATTTATTTTTGGTCGGTAATAGGTAGTATTTTATTCATATATAAAGAGGAATTACATATTTTGACAAGCAACCTGAGTGCTTTAGTAGATCATTACATTTTGTCAACCTTCACATAAGGCTTGAAGCTACACCCATCTAAAGGGTCATCCAAAATTGGCCTTTTAACCATTTACAACCAAAAATTTATAAAGTTGTCACAGCATCATCATCCCATATTTAACACATACATAACAAAGCCCGATTTACATAATTGGGAACACCAAAATTCATATTACGCTAGGGCAGCTGCTTCTGCATATTCACAGCAAAAAAGAGGATGACATTACCAGCAAATTAGTCCTTCTCGGCATCACCGCTTCCTCTGCGATGACAAGAGCACCTTCGCCTCGAAAAGGTGGTCGGCACCAAGGCACCCTGTTTGGCATTCACAAAATTTGTGATGCCCTACTTCAAATTCTCCCATCCAGCACGTCTCTCCGCCAGATAGCGCTCCTTCATCACTCGTTTAGGCCATCTCAGAAAAGGCACAATGCCGACCTCCACACCCTCCTCCTCATCCGAAAAACATTCAGTATAGTCGAATGCCCATCCCGGATGGGCCCATTCGATCAAAGAGTCAACTCCCACAATCAACTCTGCCTCAAACAACTATTTCATTACCCATTCAACAATCTTCTCATGTTCCCCTAACTCCAAGCCCCACGCCATGATCATGGCTGCTATGTCAACCTGCAGCTTCCATTTGTGATCGCCATTTTGAAACAATGGCCCCAACGTCTACTGAATTGCTCAGATAATCTCCTTCGTAGGGCATTTGACCAACAACTTGAGTCGATGATCATCCACCGGCCCGAAAATGCCCTTTTGTTGTCGCAGGGTGTGAAATGTAAATGTCGCCTCCATTCAAACCAGCAGTGAAGAAATTCTTCAAAGCCACAACTTAAAAACCAACTACAGCGAGCGCACACCAAAACATAATCCATCCACTCCCAATTTAAAGCCCCTCAACATTCATTACAACAACACATTCCCTGCGCGCCATCCATCATTTCGCTGCACAATGCAACAACCGTCATTTTTGGAAATAAATGACAAGCATGTGTGCCACCCTTTGAAACAACTTGCATCCAAAAATGATTATGGTGGCCTCACCCACAAGGCCGTAACTTCCTGACCTAAGCCACCCTGCCGTCAGCCTAACCTTTTCAAATCCAACTATTATCCCATAAGTGGATTGAGAACATTAATATTTATATCTCCAACATTCACTAAATCAACCGCCAATTTAGATAAAATGTCTGCTTCCATATTGCCCTCACGTTTAATATGGGTTATCTTATAATCATCCAACAATGATAACATCTCCCTAATCAACACAACCTCAGTTTCCAAATGCCAAGCCTTAAGAGAAAGGTTGGAGATAGCTTGTGTTACAAGCAGAGAATCACCCTCTAAATGTAGTCTCTTTACACCTTGTTGCCTTGCTAGCCTGACCGCAAGAAGAGCCGCTTTACATTCGGCCATATTATTAGTGTCGTCCTCACACCTTTTTGATGCAGTCAAGATAGTGCTTCTGCTGCTATTCTAAAGAATCACCCCAATTCCACTTCTGCCCGAGTTATTCTTAGCCTCCCTGTCAAAATTTGCTTTCACCCATCCAACTTCCGATGGTTTCCAAGAAATTTTATCCTTCACTAAAGAATTCTTCCTAGTAACTAAAGCCCCAACCGGGGAGGAGAATCTTATGCCTGGCCATTGTAATTGAATAATTATGTCTTCTCTAGTGAAAGGGATTTTTAAAAACTGTCTTCTTGTGGCAGACACACTTACCACTTCCTCTATAGCATGTTGCAATCTTACTATAAACCTTTGAATTGCTTCTTTCTCCTCTCTAAAGATTCACCTATTTCGTTCTTTCCATAGCTTCCAAATGACCAAGGAGAGAATGATAGACCAAATACCAGATAAGGTTGACTTCCTACCCATCCTTGGCCATCCATCAAAAACCTGCCTAATGTTATTTGCCCTTGGGCCTTTCCAATTTAGTTTTTGCTGCACAAAATCCCAACAATGCTCCACAAATTCACATTGGATCAGTAAGTAGTCCACTGATTCCTCCTTACTTTCACAAAGGGCGCATCTAGTAGGTCCTTTCAAACCTAATCTTTTCCTTCTTTCTGCTGTCAGAATCCTTCCATTATAAGCCAACCAGGCAAAAACTCCTGCTTTAGGAAGTAAATCTTTTCTCCAACATAGATCATATGAAGAAAATTGTTCTGCATTATTAGCTGCCAATAAAATGTATCTCAGCTTTACCGAGTACTCACCAAATATAGAACCACACCATCTAATCGAGTCCCTCTAGCCTATGAAAGTGGCAGCTCTATTACTCAAAATACCTTTCATAAGTTCCTTTTGATGTAAAGAGAGGTCTTCATGCTCAATATCTTTCCATCTCCATAGCTGCCCTTCAACACTTTCTACAAGTTCCACATAGTCCGCAACTTTGCATCCCCATTTAGTTTCAAAATACATTTTCAAATGAGCCACCTCCGGAACCTCCTTCAAAGCTGGGAGACCATTCCATGAGTCCTCCCAAAATTGAGCTTTCTGTCCACTACGAATCTGCCATGAGATGTGATCACAAATCACCGATCTACAAGACAGTAAGAAGTTCCAAATGGCTGAACCACGGGGAGGGTATTTGATCATCAAGATACTCTCAAAATCAGGAGAATCCAAGTACTTTGCTTGAAGTATTCTCACCCAATAACTTGATGGGTCCTTATACATGCTCCACACCATCTTTGCCCCAAGAGCTTTATTCATAATTTTCCAATCTCTAATCCCAGCCCCTCCTCGGGCTTTTGGGTTTCAAATCTTATCCCAAGAAACCAAAGGGATTTTATCCTCTTCCTTAGAACCACACCAAAAAAATTTCCTCATCTTAGCAGTCACCACCTTAAGGATTTTTTTAGGAATTTCCATACACATCATTGAGAAAATAGGGATGGCCGAAATGATTGTTGGTAGCATCAATATTCTACCAGCTAATGACAACCATTTGCCTTTCCAACCATCCATCCTTTTGAGATATTTATTGACAAGATCCTTCCAAAACTTAGCCTTACTGCTACCTATAAAGAGAGGTATGCCGAGATATTTACTAGGGAGACAACCAGTTTTCATACCAAGGATCTTACCAATCACTACCTATTCCTTCAAGGGGGTGTTGAAGAAGAAAATCTCAGACTTTCGCCAATTTATGAGTTGCCCCGAAGCCCTACCATACACCTCCAAGGTATTTTTCATAACTTTTGCCTCCGAGATTGAAGCATCCCCACCCAGAAATGTGTCATCCACAAACTGGAGATGAGATAGGGGTTCAAAACCATCTACTATAAGGATGCCTTTCCACTCCCCATCCTGCTATTTTTTGGAAATCATCCTTCCCAGAACCTCCGCCATAATAATAAAAAGAAAAGGGGAAAGAGGGTCCCCTTGTCGGATCCCTTTCTCTTGTTCAAAGAGACCTTGCGGGCTTCCATTGACCAACACCGAGAACCTAGGAGTAGTAATGTAGCTTCGAACCCATTCAATCCAGCCATCATCAAAACCAAATCTTTTGAGAACAACCAACAAAAAGCCTCTATCCACCTCATCATAGGCCTGTTTAATATCTAATTTGACCAACATTTTCTTGTTCTTTGCAATCTAGATTGAATGAATAGCCTCATGGGCAATCACCACACCTTCAAAGATGGAGCGACCCGGGGAGAAACCACTTTGAGGCATCAAAATCACTGTGTTCAGGACCTGTTTTAGCTAATTCGCCATGACTTTGGAGATGACCTTGTAAATAGTGTTGCAAAGGGCTATTGGCCTAAAGTCTTCAAAGGAAGACTGAGACTCTCTTTTCGGAACAAGCGCAATAAAGGTATTGTTTAAATCTCCAAGTACAAATCCTCCCTGCCTAGACTCTTCCACAACCTCCCATAGATCTTCCCTAAGGAGATCCCAAAACTTCTGAAAGAAGATAGTTGGAAAGCCATCAGGACCTAGGGCCTTTTCCTTACCTAGACCAAACAAAGCAACCTTAACTTCCTCCAAAGAAATAGGTTTGGTGAGAGCTTTATTCTGTGCCTCTGAAACTAAACCCGGGATAACCTCTAAAACTGCCTCATGTAGGGGATCCACCCCCCCCCACACCAACTAATTTTTGGAGAAGAAAGCAATTGCAGCCTCATTGATCTCCTCTTTTTCAGTCACTAAAACCCCTTGTGCATTCTGAATACTGAAAATCTTATTGTGAACTCTTCGCTGCTTGAGAGAGTTGTGGAAGAACTTGGTGTTTTGATCCCCTTCCTTCAACCACGTCTCTCTAGATTTCTGCCTCCAAAAGATCTCCTCTCGTTTCAACCATCCATCCAATTGCTTTTGTAAAAGTTTTTCTTCCATAAAGTTAGATTCCGACATACCCCTGTCAATGATTTTGAGACTAAGGGTTTTGAGTTTGTCTTCAACTTTAATTCTTTCAGAAAAAATGTTTTTGAAATGCAATCTATTCCAAACTTTAAGCTGCTCCTTAATAAATTGAAGTTTCTTAACAAATAAAAAGGCTTTGTTACCTGATCTTTGCAGAGCTTGAGTCCACCATTCATGAATTATCTCAAAAAAGCCTTTTGCTGTGAACCACATTGTTTCAAACTTGAAAGGGCATCTATCTAGGGAGTCCTCATGTTGAATTCTTAAGGCTATTGGGAAATGATCTGAGCCTTGAAAAGGGAGGATTTCAGCATTACACGACCAGGAAGCAGCCGCCCAATCTCCACCCACAAAGAAACGATCAAGCTTTTCTGTAATATTTAGGAAGCCTATTCTCCTGTTTGTCCAGGTAAAGTCCCCTTTCTTAAACGGTATTTCCAGCAGACCACAAGAAGTCACAAAGGCACTGAAGTCCTTCTGACTAACACTACACCATCCCTTTCCACCTTCTTATCAACTGGGGAGAGAATTACATTAAAATCACCTCCAAGCACCACAACTTCCTCCTCTAAATCCTCTAGAATACGTACCAAAGAATTCCAGACTAATCTTTTATTCGCACTACTGTTAGGCCCATAAATATTGAAAACATAAATGGAATAGTGAAGGTGCTTCACAAACACCTTTAACCCAACCCAAAACTTATCAACCTTTAAAACAGTGATATCCAAGGAGCCCGGGTTCCATAGGACACCCAGCCCACCCGAAGCCAGGTAGGGTAGGTTTAACATTTCACCTTTACCTAAATATTTATTAATGCATAGTTAACACATAATAAATTTACGTATTAGTTTCTAGATTCGATTGTGTAGTGAATTTTTTACATCAACATTTCGGATCATACTACATGATCCATCATCAGGATGCTGGAGAGAAAAGAACATCAATCGCATCAAGATGCTGGAGAGAAAACAACACAATCGAATGATTGATGTTCTTTTCTCTCCAGCATCCTAATGATGGATCATGTAGTATGATCCGAAACGTTGATGTAAAAAATTCACTACACAATCGAATCTAGAAACTAATACGTACATTAATATGGATTGTGGAAATCTAATAGATCTGACATAATAAATTTTCAAATATTTTTAAAACATATATAAATGAGAATAAATATATATTATATTATATTATATATTTACAATATTTTTATTTACATTAGAAAAAGTGAGTTATTTACTAAAATAAACTCATGTAATATAATTTAAAATTTTTAATATATAATTAATATAAAAAAGAAAAATATTAATGAAAATCCTAATTAAAGATAAAACAAAAATTGTTTCCAGCCCCGAAAACTATGCAATATGGAAGGACAATAAATAACAAACATGGTAAATTTTAATTGGTTCACTCGTGTAATAAGACTTCAAATGCATTCATCCAACGAGATGATCAAAAATTAATTTTTAAATATTATAAAATTAAATAATTTGCATCTATATTTTACAAATGAAAAAGTTTATAATGAAATATAAAAAAGAATTTATTTTATTGGTGTAGAACAGTTAATTTAATCACTAGTTAAGATCAAAAACTCAAAAATTGATACAATAGTACTTAGCCTACCGGCAAGTACTAATAAATAATAGCAATAAGTAACTGCTATAAAGGTCATTTTCTATTTGACCCTTTAATTATTTGAATCTATAATATAAAAGGAATATCAATTTTCAATGAAATACTTTTTATTTTTATTTTTCATGTAGAGAGTATTAGACTTATATCCAAATTTTAGTAAAATTATAAAACAAAAATAGTTAAACTTGACCAAAAAGTAATGAGTGTTTATAACAAGAATAAAATTATATTTTTCTAGTTTTGTTTTCAAATTAATATTAGTTTTATATCATTTTTTGGGATTGTTCTTCATTAGACATATTCTCATAGAATGCATGATATTTTGTAGTTCATGATTGTGTCTAAGAGTGTTTCTAGCTGTAATTATAGATATCTAGTTTAACATCAATATTCTCAATATACCTAATAATCTATTATCAAGAAGAAAATACTACAACTATCTACATAATTACAATTAGAAATAGTCTTAGACACGCTATTTTAAAAGTTACACCATCTATGATGTATTGTATCAAATAATAATTTGAATTTACATAAAATATTTTTTATTTATTTTTAATACTAAATTCACAATCAAATAATTTAAATAGACCACTTTGACTATAAAACTATCATTTTTTATTAGATTTGATCAAACAATTTAAATTTGTATAAAATGTTTGCATTCAATTTATTATACTTAATTTATAATTAAATAATATAAAAATATTTTAATTGAAAAAATACCAAATTTTATTATGTTTGACCAAAAAGACTTCATAAACAAAATTTCGTTAGAGAAAGAGAGACTCTAACTAAATCTTAAACAACTTTTAATTAGAGGAAAAAAGAGATTTTTATTTGTCTTAGAGAAAGTTACATTTTTCTTTAAGGGCGCAAGAGAATTTCTTAGCTATGTTTGCCTTGCCCTTATCTTGGACATTTCTTTCTCTGCCTGTTCTATTTTGTCCACTTGTCCTTGGTACACATTGTTACACATATTTACATCAGAGGAAGGATCTTCTACTGATTTCCTCACTTTATCTATCATGGCTTCTTCTTCCTGAATCTTTTTGTAGAGGTCTGTGGTCAATTTGTCTTGATTCATGCAATTAGCTATGATTTTCCTTCCTTGAGTTGCAATCTCCTTTAGTGAAGCTTGACCAACCTTGAGAGAGCTAAGGTCAAGTGTGAAGTTACTTATTAGCTCATTCAAGCTCTTCTTTAGATACTTGCCTTTTGCTACTTTGGCTATTGATTCTTCCAGGCTAGAAAAGTTAGTTTTGAAGCTTGTTAGGATGGTACTAACATCATCCACATAATGTACCTTTGTCACCTTCTTCTCTTCTGGCAGTAGACTGTTCAGGATATTGACTGATTCAACAAATAGAGGGCTTCTCATCACTTGTTTATCCTTAGCCTTCTCCATTGCAAGGACACTGATCTTGATTAGGTCTTCTTCTCCCCATGAATCCAAGCTTGTAGTATCAGGGGTGAAACTTGACAACAATGATGCTGATGGCATAGGAGTGATAGGTGTGATGTCCATCACTTTTGTCTTTATCCTTATTGGCATTTCAATAGAGGGTTTATCTGTTGGTTCTGTTTCCTTCTCCTCTTCTTCTTCTTTCTCCTCTTCTTTACCTGTTAGATCCTCAATCAACACTTCTTCTTGTTGCTTAGGTGAATTATCACCGCATAGTATTTCTACCTCTTGTGTACTCACAAAGGCTTCCTCAAATTTTTCCAAGTCTTTTTTAGTGGCCACCATTGATATCTCCACATTGTCAATCATTATTGTGTTATCTTCTTGTGTTCCAGGAATGGGCGTAGACTTTACTTCATCTGTAGACATTGTTATTGAGGGTATTGATTCCTGGGGACCTATTACTGGTGCATTTGTGATCTTTGATTCCTTGGCTTTCTTAGAGGGTACTTGAGTTGTGGGCACAGTAGGTGGATACATGTGTATGTTTAAGAAAACTTTCTCAAATGCTTTCTCAGTTTCTTTTGCTACCAACTCATAGTCTTTATCCATTATTTGTAGAGTTCTCATTTTTATTCTTAGGTGTGGCTTCACCAAATCTAACAATAGTGTTTTCTCTTCTAATGACCATACAGGGAGGTTTTCATCTAAAATCTTTTCCCTTATTTAGAGGTCTTCCTCAATAGCCCGTCTCTTCAAGAATTCTAAAATGTCCCATACTTTGTCTAGAATAACTATCTTAAGTTCCAAGGTTGTCTTCTTGAACTTAATCACATGCTTGATTATCATTCCATGGATCTCTGACTTATCAATCTCATTATACATATCATAGAATTTCTTTATCTAATCAATTCTTCCTTCATCAACAATCTTGGTTTTCAATACTTGAAGACTAGGTCTGAAACCTACCTCAGGAGGAGCTTGAGTGTTCTTCCTTAGACTTCTGATTGTCCTAGAGGATGGATGGCTTGCGCCAGTCTCCTTATTCCTCTTTGGCATCTTTTTATACTCAGGAGGTGATGTGGACTCTACATCAACTGTATCTGAGGGCGCAGGGGTGCTCTCAGTAGTTTTGCTCTTCTTTTCCTTAGGATCATCTGATTTCTCATCTTTTACTTTCTTCATCTTAGGATCATCAGTCTTTGCTTCCTCAGTGGATGCGCTCTCAATTTGCATAGCTATCTTTTCTTCCCTTTCCTTATCCATGTCAGCTTGTGTAACACCATGAATCTTCAGTATTTCTGAGGTAATTTTGGAAGCTTTCCTCTTGGTTGCAGCACTGTTAAGAATTGCATCAACTTCCCTTGTCTTTTCTTCATAGGTACCCCATCTAGGTTCATTGGGATCCTTTGGCACTGTGAGGAGGACTTGTACATAAGCCTCTAAGATGTGTTCCTCCACTTCATACCCAAGTGGATGAATCCATTTGGTCCTAGGTTCCACTGCTTCCATACATGTGGTGTCTGTCTCCACCATGAAACATATACTATCTTTGTACTTCTCAACTATACTTTTAGGAATCCTATACCTCATCTACATTTTTATCCTGAATGTTTTGAGTTCTAACTCTATGTAATCCTTCAAGGTGCTTTCAGTAGATGCCTTGAATGAGATTTGTGGCATAGTGGGAAGACTCTTGTCAAGATACAAGTTTGATACTTTACCGACTATGTGGAAGTACATATATATGATAAGTGATCCAAATCTGAAAATCTTACTCTTATCATGCTTAATTGCCCTTATGTTATCTATCAATTGTGTGTGCAAGATCTCACACAAATTGAATTCTCCATTTTCTCTTACTAATCTGATAGCTGCTAGAATAGTGGTTGCGGACACACTATTAACCCTGTTTGTATGTTGAACTCTGTACCCAAGTATCATAGACATCAATTTGATGTCTTTCTCCTCAATAGGCTCAATGGTTATGTCGCACCTATCACTGTCAAATTTACATGCCTGTTCTACTAGTTTCCTAACATATTTTCCAACTAGAAGAATGGCACCTGACTTTGAGAGTCATGTCATCTCATGGATGAGATCAGTGGTTATTCTTACAGGGGCTTCTTCTATCCAGAATAGGTCATCATGAATCCTACTTAGCAAAATCTTAATCCACTCCGATTCATAAAACTCATATGCAATAGCATATTCAATGATTGGATGATTCTCAAGGTGTGCGAACTCTTCAATGAATATTTTGTCTGGATTCATCATGGTTTCTAGGTGCGACCTAATCTTGTCCAAACCAACTGGTTCCTTCTTGCAATACACATATGTGCATATGTCTTCTATGTGCATAACACCCATTGGGGTTCTAGAAAAGGCTCCTTCTAGGTCATTTATGGTGGACTTGAATGGATGCTTCTTAAACACATATCTTTTCCTTTCCACAACATCAAAG
This sequence comes from Chamaecyparis obtusa, assembly GCA_027943335.1. Classification (NCBI taxonomy): domain Eukaryota; kingdom Viridiplantae; phylum Streptophyta; class Pinopsida; order Cupressales; family Cupressaceae; genus Chamaecyparis; species Chamaecyparis obtusa. The sequence goes on along the minus strand of BSBK01007326.1, from coordinate 1,463,545 downwards.
ACAACTGGTGTAGCCATGACTTACTTTTTTTAATGCTTTAGAGAGGTTATCAAGGGTTTCTGAATCGTAGCATCTGAGTTAGGGCTTCCAACAATTAATCTTCTTCTTCATTGATAAATTCAACTGCAACACTTCTTAACTCAACTGCTTGATCTTCTGTGCTCTCCAAATGCTCAACTTAGAATGCAATGTGTGAATGATGAATCTTTGATGGCTATAAAACAACTTTTCTTCCATTAATGTTTGTCACCTAAACACAGAATGCAACAGGAAATTTCATTCTTTGACTCCACTATCAAACAGGCAGTGCGCTCTCACATACTGCATCATATAGTCTCCAAATAATTATAGTCCAAGGCGCATACTCTGAGGGTGAGTATACCAGGCGCGCAAGGGTCTAGAGCTAATCTAGCTCCCCCTATGACCATGAAGGTCATTTAACCATAAATAGAAGGTGTGTCCATTGTGGATGCATCCTCAACTATTTCATCAACATTATCCTTCTTTTCTTCCTTCCAAATCAAGCTCGCATCTTCTGAAGCTTGCACTAACTTGACTTCTCTTGCTTCTTCTAATATTGAACTTTCTATCTTTTTAGGGCTTTCATGTCTTTGCACTTTTGTTCTGCAGAACCTAGAGATGTGTCCAGCCTTGTTACATGAGTGACAAATGATTGGAGGTGACTGATTAGAATAATATCCTAGAAACCTAAGGATTGGACATCCTTTAACAGTGATTCATTAAGTGCTAGTTTTTGGATTCAATTGTGTATTCTTTTTTTCCGTCAATGTTTCGGATCATACTACATGATCCATCATTAGGATGCTAGAGAGAAAAGAGACATCATCTTCATGTCTCTTTTCTCTCTAGCATCCTGATGATGGATCATGTAGTATGATCCGAAATGTTGATGGAAAAAAGGAATACACAATTGAATCCAGAAACTAGCACTTAATATTATGGATTGTGGAAATCTAATGGATCTAAGTGATTCATTGTTACAAATCAACATGTTTTTGCTTGGAACATTATGCTAGACTTCATTTAATTGTATTAATCTGGGAGCGTGAACTTGAGATGATGGCTGCAAAGTTTATGCTTTAGTTCTTCTCAATAGTCATCACTACTAAAGTAAAGCTATTGCTATAGGAAGCTTATACTAGAAACTGAAACTACTGATTAACCTCATCTTGTAGGAACAAACTTAATAGTAAATAGATAATGCTTTAGAAGTAAACCTATGCTGCAAGAAACAGTCAATGGTTTTGCTACCAGTGGCTACAGGAACAACAGTACTTAACAACTTGAAGAAACTGAACTGAATCCTACTAAAACATGAATAGGCAATTCATCTCCTGTGTGGGCCCCCACAGAAGTATGACTGAATTATAACTCAGAGATTGAAATGAAGAACTGTCATATATTCATTCAATAAAACATAAGTACAATAGATTATCAAAGTATCTTTTACTATATCGCTAGTTACAATATGAAATTCTCAAAATGACTAACTAACTTGGAATCAATACTTCCAACTTATTTAAAAGCAACTAGGAAAATAGAACTCCTAAAAACTAGATCCTTCATTATAGATCATAACAACTTCAGTTATATGAATGACAACACCATTCACGCAAGAAGATAAGCCACTTTTAATGCTGCAAGAATATAGGAACATCGACAACTAGATTAACTTGGACTGAATCAGCAATCACAAAGTGATGGAAGGAGTGGAGCTATGATTGATCATCTGAAATAGTTATCCGCCTTAAAAGACCCACTCATCCTTAAGTACGCACACCTTGCTGACTTATTCTTCCTGCAAAAGGTTAACACAACATAATCCAAGACACAAATCCAAGGCAGAGATTATAATAAGTTTCCCTATTTTATCGTGGCCTTGTCATATAGCTGCAGGAGATCTACCCATTAAAGCTAGAGAAGAAAGATACCAGATTTTATCACGACATTCATTAATCTATATATATATATATATATCAATTCTTGTCCTTAAGATTCATAAGTGTCAAATATACATATAACTAAAACTTAGAAACATGAAAGACTGTATAATGTTCATGAAAACCATAAGATATTCAAGTTTGTGTCTAGAAAATCATAAACAAAACACTCCATAATATTGTCACATCATTGCCCCTAGCTTAACTATTTGTTGATCCTCTAGCAAATAAATTCTTTAACCTGGCTGTCAACCTGTAGTCAGCTGTTGTTCTCTATCTAGTACCACCCTCTGTACGGCTCCAGTAGAATCCCTTTGTTTCCCTATGTTTCTTCCATCTGTCCTTTTCCCTCTGCATATCAAAATTGTCCAAATTTTTTGAATTTGCAGCAAAGAAGACAGTAACAATGGAGGCTGAAAAGTTAACGGGATCCAAAAAATCTCTCTTTCCCTTCCCAATGCAATGTACCAAGGGGTGCGCTATGTTGCCATAGCAAAATTGAGAGGCGAATGCGGTTCTTTGTTTCTCATCTCTCTTGATAAACTGTTCCAGCGCCACTAAATGGCATTTCTAGCCTCAGGCAGATTGAAATCCATCATCTGCTCATATGTATGGACTACTTCCTTCGTCATTGGATAAATAATCTTACTACCTGAGTCAAAAGGAGCTATCCTTAACCAGTTATAGTAGTAAGTCTTAGGATCTCTAGCTTCAGGCCTTAGAAACAGGGGAGTATCTGATTCCAAATCCCTATACACCCTAGCTTGAGTATCCCAACTTATTTCATTTTGTACCCAGGACATGAGGGCTCTAAGTTGAATTTCCCCAACATAAAGCAAGGGATTCCAAACTCGATCATTAGGGACTGCTAGGTTATGGAGATAAAGTTCACATAACAGATTTTGAATGGTTGCAGGAGAGTTATGGAATGCTTGAGAAAACTGGGTAGGCTCTTGTAATGAGGAAGACCTGTCCTGCATAATACAGGTCATTTGATAGTTTAACAACTGTTCCTTTAGAAATAGAGCATAGACAGGTGATGGAGATCTACAACCCATCAGATTAGGAATTAAAGATGTAATTTTGTCAAGTTTCTCACTCAATTGTTCTATCTTTTCCTCTTGAACAAGTGTTTCTTGATAATGAAGGTCTAATACCCTATTTAATTCTTTACGTTGTTGTTTCCATTGCTCTCTTAGAATTTAATTTTTTAGACAATTGGAAGATAACAGACAACAAAGAATTTGAACTAGATTGACCTGTTACTGTACTAGGGCTAGAATTGTTTGCTGTTGTAGGAACAGATGACTTACCATTATTAATACTCATCCTCTTCAATGGATCTATCCAGATGACCATAGCCCTCTCAGTGTTAGAACATTGTTGAGCCACTGAAGCTAATGTATCTAATCCTTCATTTAAAATTTGCTCCACAACCTTATTGACTAGGTCTATGTCAATATCTGGATTTTCTTCATAAGGATCCCTTTTTGCTGCAGGAGAATCTACTGTAGGGGAGAATGTTGTTTCATCTGCTTCCCTAATGTAACTATTAGAATCATCACTTCCTAAAATTTCCCAGAAGCTGGTCTTCTCCTTTGAAACACATAATCCTACTCTTCTGAACTGGAATCATCTCCAACGATGAAAACTTCTGCATTAGCTGACTTGTTAGGAACCTGTTCTATTTTATCATCAGGACATTCCTCAAATGTATCTTCTTCCATAATTTCAGTCCATTGTCCTTCCTGCTGAGAAGTCTCAGGCTATAATTCAACTTCTTGCTGAATGTTTTCATCCTCTTCTTCCTTCTGCCTAGAATCTTGTGTTATATTTGGCTCATTAACTAGAATCTCCTCAGTTGTTTTCGACCTTTTCCTAGCACTTCTTCTTAATAGAGTTTCCTCCTTCTTTGCTGGAGCTTTTCTCTTTCTAGTTGTGCCCGTGGCTGCAGGAGATGCCTTAGTCCGCCGACTAGTACTAGGGTTAATTTTCTTTTTCCCTTCCATTGGGGAAACTATTTCTGCTGTAGGAGTAACCTCAACCTTTTCTGTAGGAGTCTCCAATTCCTCTTCAGGAGTTGTTCTTGAAGTAGAAGAATTAGTGGAACTAGGGGAATTAGGGGTCCTAATCCTACATTTCTTCTTGGAAGAACAACACTATCCTATTTCAATAAAAAAATTCTGAACCCCCTTAACAATTTTAACCCTTTGTCCAACTCTACGCCCAATTGGTTCAGGGGTAGGTTCCTTAAACCCGTGTAACAGAAATTCCTCCCAGGAAATATCTGACTGTTCTCTTAAGGCTTTTTCCACTACCATCTTGATCAGATAGTGGTGAGAGACAAAATTTTGCTTACCCTCTTGGACTAGAACAACTTGCTTTGATAGAATTCCAAACATGAAACTAGGGACATTGATAGGCCGATTATCATGCCTCAAGCAACTTAAAAATTTAAAGTGTACAACATGCAGAAATGAATGTCTCCCTTCACAAGTAAAATACCTAATGATATAAACCACACATTGTTTAAACAGCTCAGGGAGAGATAACCGAAATGTACCTTGTTTTTTATTCACTTCAAGCGGTGGGTCTATATGAAGAGTGAATTGAGCTCTGGAAGTAGTTGGGTCAAAGTTATCTGAAAATTCCTCACCCTCAAGCGGTAATCCCATGACCTTTGCTAAAACCGACTGCAAAAATGGCACCTTCAACCCTTTAACTATAGCCACTCCTTTCAAGGAGCTAAGAAACTGAAGTGCAACCTCATCATCCTAGCCAGTCAATTTCTGAACATAATCCATCCAACCCCTTGCTTGGAAATACGGCCTACAAGTTTGATCTTCAAGAAAAAAACCATGCATAGTAGGCTCTCTTCTGATGAGGTCACCACCCATTGCCTTGTTTGTGAGATAGCCAGACAAAGTTGCAGGAAATAAAATAGACAAGCAGAATTTCACACAAGAAAACTTGAAAAGGTAATTGCAAGATGATTCAAATTTAGAAATTTCTAGCAAAGCAGCTCGAGAAATGAGCTTATGAGTAATATAAATGCAAAGTACCATGTTATCATTTCATAATTACTCATTAGTACACTCTGCAGAAATCGTACTCGAAATAACTTGCCACCTTAGTTTTATACGTGCGAAAGATAACACGCAGCTCAATGATTTTAAAAAATGTCTAATCATGGAAGAAAAATACAAGTACGAAAGGAGAAAAGAATAAATATAAAGATTGCATGAACATAATGACAAAAAAAAAACTATTAAACTTCCCCCCCCCAGCTTAAGATTTGGCAAGTGGGCCCTCACTTGCAGTAATGACAAGGCATACACTAAAATAGAAAACAAATTAAAGTGGCATACCTTGACGTGTGTGTTAACCTGAAGTACTGGTGAGGTGGCAGTTGTTAATTATCCAAGAATGAAAGAAAAAGATGAGGTGGATGGGTGGTAGACTTAGAAATGAAGTGAAAATTTATTATGGAGAAGGAACTTTCTTGAAGAAAGTGTTTATTATGAATGTGAAAAGACTGTTTTAGAGCGAGGAAGGTAAATGAGCATAAAGCTCATTACGAGTGGCTACAGGAAGGGTTTTGCCAACGGTGGAAGAGAATTGATGCAGGAACTCATCCTTTCTTTGGGGTTTGTGATACAACTTCAATCTGTGACCATTAACCAGCAATTTGAAACATACCGGATCAACGATGGAGAGATGAACTGCGCCATTTGGAAAGACTGCAATTATCTCATATGGGGCAAGCCATCTGGTTTGGAATTTCCCTAGATTATACCGGTACTGAGAGTCATAGAGGAGCGCCCAATTGCCAATTGAGAACATTTTATCCTTAACAAACTTGTCATGCCATTGCTTGCATTGGGTTTGGATCAATTCTGTGTTATGCAGGGCAGATTTTCTCCACTCATCAAGACCATTCAAAGTCAAGATCTTGTCTTGCTGTGCGGCAATGAGATCCATCTCAAGATCAAGAGCTGTCCTAAGTGTCTTATGTTCTAATTCAATAGGCATGACTGCAGAGCAACCATAGACAAGTTCAAATGGTGTGAAACCGGTGGTAGACTTCCATGTAGTTCGGTATGCCCAAAGTGCTTCAGGAAGTCGGATAGCCCAATCTTTCTTATGAATGGCAACTGTTTTAGTGAGAATAGCTTCCAACTCCCTATTGGTAACTTCCACCTACCCATTAGCTTGGGGGTGATAGGGTGAAGATTTACCATGCCTGATGTTATATTCCTCCATCAAAGCAGCAATCAAATTGGAAGTAAATTGAGGACCTTAATCAGATTGAATCTCCCTCGATACTCCAAATCTAGTGAAGATGAATTCATAAAGGAACTTGGCAACATTGTTATCGCTAGGGTGCTTCATAGGCTTAGCCTCAGCCCATTTGGTAACATAGTTAGTGCAAACAAGGATATAAGATTTACCTTGGGAAGAGGGCTCAATAGGACCAACAAAGTCAATCCCCCATTTGTCAAAGGGTGCAACAACTACTTGTGGCTGTAGGGGCATTTCATCAGTCTTTGTAGGGTGGCCCATGCATTGGCATTTATCACACTTTTTGGTGTACTAAACAACATCCTTGTGGAGACTAGGCCAATAATAACCTATAGTCAAAATCTTTAATGTTGTTCTTTTGGCAGCAAAATGTCCACCACAAGGTTCATCATGACAGGCCCTGAGGATATCATAGGTTTCATCCTCTCGAATGCATCTTCTAGTGACTTGGTCAAGACCAGTATAAAATATGAATCCAGAAATCCAGGAATAATTAAAGCTCTTTTCAATTAACAACCTTCGTTCTTTAGCAGAGAAATGAGCTGGTGTCTTACCAGTTGTGAGATAATTGGCAATATCGGCATACCAAGGATTGTGTGCAGTTAGCAAGAAAGGATGTTCATCGGGAAAACTGTCATCAATGGCTGTAGGATCATCAGGGACATGAAACCGAGAAAGAAAATCAGCAACCACATTGGTTTTACCAGGTTTATCAATGATGGTAATGTCAAACTCTTGCATAAGTAGCAACCAGTGAGCCAATCTACCAGAGATTGGAGGCTTGTTCATGAGATATTTAATAGCAGAATGGTCGGTATGCACATAGATCTCATATCCAGTAATGTAGTGTCTAAATTTATTTAGTGCATAAATGACCGCAAGAAGTTCTTTTTCAGTAATAGTATAGTTAAATTCAGCACCTTGTAAATTCTTACTGATAAAGTAAATTGCATGTTCAACAGAGTTCACCTTCTGGCCAAGCACAACTCCAATAGCATAGTCTGAGGCATCAGTATGGATGTGAAAGGGTAAGCCCCAATTGGGTCCTCACAACACTAGTGCAGTTGTGAGAACTTCTTTAAGCTATAGGAAAGACTTTGTATAGTCAGAATCCCAAGAAAATTCAACATCCTTCTTGAGAAAGTTATACAGTGGTGCTGCAAGCTGACTGAAATCTTTGATAAACCTTCTATAATACTCGACATGACCAAGAAAACTGCACACATCTTTTTGTTTTTTTGGAATAGGTAATGTGCTAATTACTTCAATCTTGGCAGGGTCTACTTGAATACCTTTTGAAGAAATGAAATGTCCTAAGATAACCCCCTCTTCCATCATAATGAAGCACTTTTCACTATTGAGAGAAAGGTTATAATCATGACATCTCTGAAGAACTTTCTCCAAATTTGTTTTGGCCTCATCAAAAGTATGCCCATATGTTGTAAAGTCATCCATGTAAATATCCATGCAATCAATAGAGATATCTGAGAATATACTGATGACAACTCGCTAGAAGGTAGCAGGGGCATTACACAACCCAAAAGGTAGCATGGAATAGGCAAATGTACTCTAGGGGCAAGTGAATGTTGTCTTCTCTTGATCCTCAGGGGAAATTTGTATCTGATTATAACCACTGAATCCATCCAAAAAAGAGAAGTATGTCTTCCCAGCCAAGTTATCAAGGACTTGATCTATGAATGGCAATGGAAAGTGGTCTTTCTTAGTGGTTGTGTTTAGCTCTCTATAATCAACACAAACTCTCCATTTTCCTCATTTTTTAGGCACTATAACAAGAAGGGAGATCCACTGACTATCAGAAATGGGATAAATAAATCTAGCATTTAGTAACTTCTGCAACTCATTCTTTACTATATCCCTTAGAACTGGGTTTACCCTTCACTGAGGTTGTCGAACGGGTCTGAAATCAGGGCTGATATAAATTTTGTGAGTGTAGAGCTTAGGGTCTAAACCTTTCATGTCAGTATAATCCCAACCAAAGGTTGATTGATATTCTTTTAGAAGCTGTAGGACATCTCCCTGTTGAGAGAGAGTTAAGGCACTATTTACATTTAACTCCCGCCCTGAGCTAACCTCTAGCTTAGTGACCTTTTCTGCCATGGACAGCTGAGCAATTGGGAAAGACTCCATTTCATGAGGCAGTAATGTATGAAGAAATTTGGAAGTTTCTGAATACTGCAGGGCATCAATAGGTGGTAACAAGGTGTCAAGGACACAATCTTCCTGGGAAGACACTTTAGGTTGCACCCCATATTCATTCAAAATGATGGAGGAAATTATCTCATCTTCCTCCTGGGAGGCTACAAAAGGTTCCCTGGATATCATCATTAACTGACGAATGGAATTAACCTCAGGTTCAGTATCATCCAAATCTGGCCAGATTATCTGGTCATCTTGCAACAGAGGCTGAGCTGGGGAATATAGAGTCATATTTTTAGTGTTGACTCCATTGGATATAGTCATTTTCCCTGACCAACAAGCTATATAGGTGTTTGCAGTGGCTAACCAAGGCCAACCTAAAATTATTGGATATCCTCCCATGTTAGCCTTTGGAGAAAGGATAACAAAGTCAACCGGATATTCCCAAAAATTCAAGGTGACTATTACATCCTCTACCATCCCATCAGGTGTAATGGTGGAACTATCAGCAAGCTGAAGGATGGTTGGGGTTTCCCTAAGACCGATGATATGTAATTGAGACATTACTTCCTTGGTCATGACATTTATGGATGCACCTAAGTCAACTAGAGCATTTTGGACTTGCATCCCTTGAATAGTGACTGTAACCATAGGGCTACTAGGATTAGAATACTTGGGAACAGTCAATTTTTCTAACATTAGATTAGACAATTGGCCTAGGACATGGATGGTTTTAGGATCTTTTTTCTTCCTCCCAGGCTACTTGATACAAGCTTCCTTGATGGCTTTAGTATAGGCAGACACTTCTTTTATGGCATTTAGCAGGGGAATCTTTACTGTCATTTGTTTTAATTGGGCAAGTAAATCCAACACTGCTTGATTTTCCACTGGCTTCACTTGTTCCTCCAACCTATGAGGAAATGGGGGTGCCTGTGCTGCAGGAGCAGCAGGAACAAAAGGTTGAACTGATACTTTAGTTGGGTCTGCTGAGGCATCCTCAACTTCGGTAATAATAGGTTGTTGAGGAGGAGGAAGAGTTGTGCCTGATCTTAAATGAATGTTACTCAAGGAAATTGCATAGCTCTGCTGCTGCATTGTTGGTTTAGCATTGTTGGGATTTGGAGTAAGCTGAGCAGGAAATTGAGTCTGTTTAGGGGAGGTAGTATTGGCTGCAAGAGGGGGCATCAAAGTCAGCTGCTGAGGTGGTGGCATCAAAGATGGCTAATTGGATTCGTTAATCCAATTGTGTGGTTGTTGTCACCCCTGTTGGGGCTGCTGCCATGATTGCTGAGGTTGTGACCAACTCTGTTGAGATTGTTGCCATCCTAGTTGATGTTGCTGCCAACCTTGCTAGGGTTGTTGCCAACCTTGCTAAGGGTGTTGCCAATTCTGCTGATGGTACTGCCAACTTTGCTGAGGCTGCTGCCAACTATTATACCCACTAAGTCCACCATGTTGTTGATTTTGCCATGCATTAGTATTATTAAAATTCTGAAGAGGATCTTGGGGAATACCTGGTCTCGGAGCCCATGGCCTTTGCTGGGCAACATAGAGCACCTCTCCATTCTCATCTATGGCCTTGAAATCGGTAGGCATTGGTTGGGACTCCAAGCTTGCAACAAACTTACACCGACAATTCTTTTTCTTTTCCCGACAGTGTGGACAATACTCTGCTAGCATTGCATTAGCTTCATCCTTCTTTCTCCTTGCTTGCAATGTGTCCAATTGAGTGGTGACATCATTAATGATGTCCTGCTTGAAATCTGATAAAAGATTGGATAACTCCATTTTGGACACCCCTGCACCATTAGACTTGTGAGGCAAGGCTCTCAAGCCTCTACCTTTCTTGACAGTGGCTCTTGAATAGTTCAGACATATGTCTTTTATGTCATCCCATGATTTCTAAGTAATGTCTCCCCCTGCCATAAGGTCAAGGGCTTCTATACTCCCATCACTCACACCCCTCAAAAACAAATGCTTTTGAGACTCTTCATTCAGTGCATGTTGTGTGTTTCACTGCAAGCTGAACATAAACCTGGAGACATAGTCTTCCAAGGTTTCATCCTCTTTCTGTGACATTTTAAATACGTCATCTCCCTTTAAGTCTCCTCCTCGGCAATAATCTTTATACTTCTTAAGAAATAGAGTGCACATTGCATTCCAATTTGCTACAACATCAGCTCCCAAACTCATAAACCACCGTAGAGTAGCCTCCTTTAAGGTGGAAGGAAATAATTTGAGCTTATGGCCGTCAGTGGTGTAATCATAGCTTCTGTAGAGGACATCAAATTCAAAGAGGAATGTCTCCAGATCCTCTGTGATGAGTCCATAGAATTTAGGAAGCGCGGCTGCAGGAATGTTCTTTAGATTCTGGTTACCTTGCTGAGTAGGAATAGGAAAAGGGAAGGTAGGATGAGCCATTGCGTTATCTAAATATTCAGGGCAAGCAAAGAGGGTATTTAAATGGTAAGACTCCTCAGATGATGGCAGTGAAGGCAAGTGATCAAAAGCATCAACAAACATGTTCTCAAACAGTTCTTCTTGATGTGGGATTTCTAATTGGGTTTCCTCAAATGTTAGGTCTAAGACCTCAAATGGTTCTTCCTGATTAAAATTAGGTAGGAATCACCCAAGATGATCCCTATGCCTATGCATGCAAAATTATGAAGGATGAAACTAACTTAATGACTTTTAGGGTCGAACTAAATTGACACCATCCTCGACAGCGGTGCCAAAAATGATTTGATTAGAATAATAACCTATAAACCTAAGGATTGGACATCCTTTAACAATGATTCATTGTTACAAATCATAATGTTTTTTCTTGGAACATTATGCTAGACTTCATTTAATTGTATCAATCCGGGAGCATGAACTTGAGATGATGGCTGCAAAGTTTATGCTTTAGTTCTTCTCAATAGTCATCACTACTAAAGTAAAGCTATTGCTACATGAAGCTTATACTAGAAACTGAAACTACTGATTAACCTCATCTTGCAGGAACAAAATTAACAGTAAATAGATAATGCTTTAGAAGTAAACCTATTCTACAGGAAACAGTCAATGGTTCTACTACCAGTGGCTGCAGGAACAACAGTACTTAACAACTTGAAGAAACTAAACTGAATCCTACTAAAACACGAACATGCAATTCATCTCCCGTGTGGGCCCCCACGAAAGTATGAATGAATAATAACTTAGAGATTGAAATGAAGAACTGTCATATATTCATTCAATAAAACATAAGTACAATAGATTATCAAAGTATCTTTTACTCTATTGTTGGTTACAATATGAAATTCTCAAAATGACTAACTAACTTGGAATCAACACTTCCAACTTATTTAAAAGAAACTAGGAAAATAGAACTCCTAAAAACTAGATCCTTCATTATAGATCATAACAACTTCAGTTATATGAATGACAACACCATTCACGCAAGAAGATAAGCCACTTTTAATGCTGCAAGAATATAGGAACAACGACAACTAGATTAACTTGGACTGAATTAGCAACCGCAAAGTGATGGAAGAAGTGGAGCTATGATTGATCATCTAAAATAGTTATCCACCTTAAAAGACCCACTCATCCTTAAGTACACACACCTTGCTGACTTATTCTTCCTGCAAAAGGTTAACACAATAGAATCCAAGACACAAATCCAAGGCAGAGATTATAATAAGTTTCCATATTTTAATGTGGCCTTATCATATAGCTATAGGAGATCTACCCATTAAAGCTAGAGAAGAAAGATACCAGATTTTATCACGACATTCATTAATCTATATATATATATATATATATCCATTCTTGTCCTTAAGTTTCATAAGTGTCAAATATACATATAACTAAAACTTAGAAACATGAAAGACTATATAATGTTCATGAAAACCATAAGATATTCAAGTTTGTGTCTAGAAAATCATAGACAAAACACTCCATAATATTGTCTCGTTAGGAGGCCTAATATTCCTTGGTGCATTCATGTGAGTTACCATACTACACTGTCTGACTGTGTGACCAACATAATTGCATATATGACATGTAATGTTCTGAGAGTTTCTTACATTCTATTGTGGATGACTTCTCTGATTTTTTTGATTTTGATTTGATCTACAATTCATAGCTCTATGACCAAACTTATTACATGAATAACAGTAACCATTGAATGGTCTTACCTCTTTACAATTTCTTGCTATGTGCCCATGTTTGTTACAAGCATAACAAGTCTTGTTTACTGGCTTGTGCTCATCCTTGGGTGGTTTAGCTTCAGCTTCTATATGATTTCCTGTCTTCTTAGCTTCTGAAGATTCTTTTGATGCTTTCTTTCTTGCTCGCATGTCATTGATCTGATTTTGTGCTTCATTGAATCCAATACCGCTGGTGTCTTCTTTAACCTTATGTGCATACAACTATGACTCTATTAGATCCTTGCTTGTGTGCAATTTGTCAATATGATTCTTTGCTTTAGTTAATTCAGATTCCACTTGCTTCTTGATGTTTTCCTATTCCAAGATTTTCATGTTAGCTTGCCTTAGTTCTTCATCCAACTGCTTGTTTTCTTTGATCTATTCTTCTTAGGCTTCTTGATTATTAAGTAACTTTTCATCCAATTCTTCAATCTGATCTTTTAAAGATGTGTTTTCCTCATTTAGTGGCGCAGGAGCACCCTTCCAAGGGCTCTCACCAATCATTTTGGTTGTGATGAAAACTTCCCGAGAGAGGTATGTAATTAAAATAAGAGCTTAAATCTCATTTTGTGTGTTTGTCTAGGCCTAGGCTAGGTCCTAGAAGGTCAGTTGGTTTTTCCTTGTAAGTGGCACAATGACTCAGTGAATGTTGTCATCCTAAGATCATTGATTTTCTATGAGGTAGAAGTCTAGGGATAGGCGTTTGGTTGAGATTTGAGCACATGTGTGCTTTAGGAGGACCTAAGATGGTCATTTGTAATGTGAGAGCACAAGCTGCTCAAGCAACAAGAAGTTGCTCTAAAGTTGCTAGCAACCTTTCAAAAGTTGCTAAGCAACTTTTCTCTTTGTGTTGCCTAACCATGCTAAGAGGATAAAAAAATCCCTAACTAAACACTCACCCCGAGGAGAAGACTATTAATGTCATGAGAAACCCTAATACAAGGGTTGGCATTGTTTTTGTACGGTGACTGTACGGGATAACCAGTCTGAACCACTAAACTGTGTGACAGTGAATGTTATTTTGACATGTTTGGAAGCAAATAGAAGGAAGTGTGTGCATTTTAGGCATGGAGTGTTGTTTATAGTATATGTTCTTTCATTTGTGTGAATTAGTAGTTCTTTCAAGTTTTAGTTCACATTTTGTTCATTTCTTTGTTTTAAGCTGTTCTCTGCCAGTTTGGAGAGCCTTGTATATATGGGGTTGTAGTTCTTGTTTCCACCATGGTCACACCATGGGACCTTGGATTCTAAGAGCACAGACCCTAACTTGTATTACTATGGAAGCAGGGGCCCAGCATGTAGGTGCAAACAATTGTTTGAGGAAGCCCTAGGCGAGTTTAGCAGAGCCCGACTAGGAGCAAGCAACAGTGTAGAAGATCTTGAGAGTAGAGGAAGGAGTTTCATGGCTTTCCCTTTGGAGGGAGTCAAGAAGCTTGTTTGAAAGCCTGGTGTTGTGAAGGGGGAGGTTTGAATAGCCTTGGAGAGGTGTTGTTGAAGACTAGGACAGTGAAGAGACCAAGAAGCCCTTAAAACCCTCATTTTTGGCACAGGTGTTGTATGCCCTATTGGAAGCCCGAGACCCCAAAAATCCTTGAGAATGGGTCATTTATAGTAGATTTTATTTAGAACAGGTGTGTTGAATCTTTGAGGGAAAGGGGTCAAAAACCCTATAAAACCGGAAGGAGGGCTAATTAGGCCTCTTCCTTGTAGCCCTAAATTGCAAAGGAACCCTCAAATTGGGTGATGACCCAACCATGCCAATGCATTAAAAAGGTGCCAAATGCCCTAAAAACATCTTGGAACTCATGAAATCCTCTGTTGGAGCTTGGGAATGGATTTGAATCCAAAAAGACCCTTATAAGCCTATGTAAGGGATGAAGCTAGAAGCTAGAAGCTAGAGCTTGCAATGTTGCAAGGTCAAATAGCTAAACTTGGTGGTCAAGCTAGGCAAGTCAGGGGGTCCTTGAAAGTGTAAGGTATCCTATAGACCAATCATAGGTGTCAGGAGTACACTTGGGTCCTTGGGTAAGGATCAGAGCATAGACTAGCTAGTCTATCCTAGCCTCCCCATCATTTAGCTTTTTAACCATTTTTCGCAAATCACTAGTGGAACAATCTTTCAAATCCTTTCTTATTTTTTTGATGGTTGCATGAGAATCACTAACCTTATCTTTTAGTTCTTCAATTTCTTTTTCAGATCTATCAAGGTCTTCAAGAGTTGCTTCAAGATTCTTTTTCAGATGTTTCATTTCTCCCTTATCCATGATCTCCTCAAGTGGTTAAACTTATCTTTAGAGGACCAAAAATCTGATACCAATTGTTAGGAATGGTAACACTGAGAGGGGGGGGGGGGGGGGTGAATCAGTGTTCTATATATTAATACTTTTTCTTTACTCTTGAATCTTAACTTAGTTTCTTATGTACTGAAATGAATATCAATGCAAGTAAGATAAACAACCACAACACATAACACCAAATATGATTACGGGGAAACCCAAATAGGTAAAAACCCTAGTGGGAATTGACACCCACTAAGAACTGCACTAGTTTATAATGATCCCTGTTAGAAGATCTTGCAACCCTTTTAGGAGTTGTTCTTTACAATGCTTTAGTACAGTGACCTGGTCAAGGGTCGGACCCTGTTAGGAGTCTTTTGAAATTAACCTTGTTAGGGGTGGGGACACACTGTCCTAGAGCTCACTGCTCAAGTGGTGAAGGCTACAACCTTCTGGATATCAGATACACACTATATTTGCAGGGTGAACTGTTGCTTTGACACTGCTTGTCTGATTAGTTCCTTTTGTGCGCTGATGCTTTAGCCTCTTGTAAAGCTCTACCTCATTCTATCTACTCTTCGCATACTTCTTCTCTTCTTATCCAATCTCTATATCTCATTCCATTCTAAATTACAAGGGCACATGTCTTATTTATATGCGCATATAAAACTCTTTATCAAGTCGGCCTATAACTAATTACATACAATGATTCCAAATGAATTGGCTCAAGCATGTTTACATATAATCATATTAACATGTCTATGACCTAAATACAATAGGCGCATAGCCTTTACAAAATAATATTACAAGCGCTAACCAAAATATAAACTGATACAGGGGCATCCAAGGTTAAGGCAAGGGCATTCTTTGTCCTTGGTGAACTGCATGGGGTGTTTGTATTTTGGCTGGTGTTACTTGGTTGCAACCTTGACCAACGGCCTTGGTCATTGAAGGAAGCTCGGTCACTGAAGGAACTTGGTAGTCTTTGGCACTCGGTGAAGGTGTTACTTAGTTATGCCTGCGGTGCTCGGTCGACACTAGTGCTCGGCAATGCCTGACGTGCTCGGTTAATTCACTATCGCTCGGTAGTTTTGGCTTATCGACTGGAGTTCTGTGTGATTTATTGAGCCAACTTGGTGCATTTATTGTTGGTAGCTATTGTCATAGGCCTACATGTTGAATTAAATGTTTGTATACAATTGTAAGCCGACTTGTATGACATTTAATTATTTGTTGGGGGGAGTTAATAGTTTCATTTAGCTGACTTGTGGCTGATGACTAGTATTTATAGGATGTTTGGTTAGATGTTTAGGGGAGATCAGAGGATCATTGAGAGATTAGGAGATCATAGAGGTTCCTAACTTGGAAGACTTAGGGAATTAGATCTAAGGTTCTGAAAGCTGAAGTTGGCGAAGTTGTGGAAAAGATCTTGCATGATCTTGCAGATCAGATTGTCATCTGATAGTTGTTTGTAGCAGAGCTAGGGGTTTGCATACTTGGAGAAAAGGAGATTGCTTGGAGGCTTGCAAGCTCAAGTTAAGATCTGCCTTAGGGTTTCCATCAGCTTATGATTGTCTTCAAAGCTGAACTAGCTAAGATTGTATTGGATTTGTTTGTGGATCTTGCAAAATTGTTTCTATTTATCATTGGCCCTAACCTGGAAGGCCTTACAACCGGGCATGTTAATGCAAATTACTTGAAACAATTGTTGTGTTGAGTATTCCGCTGTGTAATTCTATTGGCTGCAAGGTTTGGATTTCCCTTCATTGGATCCACCATCCTTGACTGCATCATAAATAGTCGGCTCCATGCTCTATTCTGTTTTGCCGCTCACTGTTTGTGCCACTTCATCTGACTATAAATTCCTCATACTGACTCATATCATCATGTGCTCTTAGACTTAGCATGAATACATACTTAGAATCTTATATTCAAGGGCGCATGTCATAACTCTGTCATACGCATGTGTGTTGATGCTCTATTCACCTGGTGCTCTGCTATCTGTCCAGTCTTCCATACTTAGCCATATTTCTGATCTTCTACATTATGCACTGACTCCAAAACTTCATATGACTTTGTTTCCATAATGAAAACACTAAATATAGTCATATACTTCAGTATAGTCAACTTGCCAACACTCTGGCCCTGTTTGCTTGTACGAGCATTCTCATAGGACAGTACGAATCAGGATTGAAACTTGTATGGGAAGGTATGGATTCTCATACTGGGCTCTATGGATTCTCATACTAGAATCTACTCAAGTTTTTTTTTATTGAAAATAGAAAAATTGTTCTCCATTTTTCTGATTTATGTAATTGGGTTGTTGCTAATTCTAACAAATTGGTTCCTTGTTCTATTTATGTAGTTTTTTTCTTGGCAGCCTAACATATTTATGCAAGATGTTTTAGTGAAGGAATTTTCTAGACTTTGTTTTGTGTAGGATGCGTGCCAAATATAGTAGCAAAAAATACTACTGATGCATTTTGTACAGGTTGCCTATGAAGGAAGCAACCAAAAATTTTGTTTGCATTGATATTTTTCTTAGGAACTGCACATGCAATACATTTTAAAAAGAACAACTGCTTGGTGTGTTTGGGAATAGTGAAAAGGATAGGATATTCTTGCAAAGGCTTAGGTTAGGAGGTGAGCCTCCATGGTAAACCTTTGATCTTCTTGCAGGTTCAATTAGAGCCCTTGGAAAGTTTGGTTGGAGTTTTGGTGGAACCACCACTTGGTGGTTTTATTTTCAGAGTTGGTTCAAGTTCTTCTATACCAAATTGCTCCTTGTAAATTTGAAGAAAGTGGAAAGTTGTAATCTTGTATTAAATTTGTAAAGAAAAGATACCTAGTCATTTTAACTTTATATTAATTTCATTTTTACATATATATATATATATATATATATATATATATATATATATATATATATATATATATATATATATATATATATATATATATATGATAATACATATATAGATAAATTATTTTAAAATAAAGGACAACTATTCATCCTATTTAAAATATATATGAATTTAAAATTCAAGAACTAAACTTCATGTAAAAAAAATTTGATTGGTTAATTGAATATATATATATATATATATATATATATATATAGAACTAAAACGAAATCCCTTTAAATTTAAATCCCATTTCTAAAATGTTTCCTTTTATATATTTTAAAAATAAAAATATATAGTTTTTATTAAAATTATGAAGAGAGAGAGAGAAAGAGAGAGAGAGAGAGAGAGAGAGAGAGAGAGAGAGAGAGAGAGAGAGAGAGAGAGAGAGAGAGAGAGCCGAAGCTTGTCTCGTACCCACTCTCATGGGGTGTGCACGTGGGCAGCACTGCCCACTATGGTAACACAGTGAGGGTGGGCTACGACTGCTACTAACCCACCACCACTATGTTACCACAGTAGGGTGTGGGGAAAAAGTCATGCTGTCCGGAACCCCCACTTGCCCCGCGTGTTGCCGCAACAGAGGTGGCACCGCCCATGGTGGTCATCACTGATTGCAGTGGCGTCGTCCATGGAGGTCACTGCCACCTACGACAGTGCCTTCCTTTGCCAGTGATGGCCTCCATTGTTGCTCCTCAGCCTCCCCTGCAAACCCTAAACAAATTCTAGGGTTAGATACCTACACCAAAGTTAATAAAATAATAATATATTAATAAAAAAAAAGTAGAGTATATTAAAAAATAAAATAAAAGAAATAACTAGAATTAACCATAGGATTATTTCATAAAGTTATGCCTTGAGGGCATGCTTATAACTTTTAAATTTTATGGATAATTTATTAGATTTGATTTAGTTATTATTATATGGTTTGGATTTCAAATTTCATTTTAAGTAGTTTAGTTGTCATTGTTGACTTATGGATAGATAATTCTAGAAGATTTATTTAACTTATTATATAAGTTTAATAGTTAAATAGTAGTGTAAAAGGACTAAATTATTTGTTAGGTTAGTAAACTAATGAAGTAAGATTTAAATTCAATCTTTTAAACCTAAGGGAGTAATATATATTTGATTTAGATGAAAATAGATAATTTAAATTTCTTTGAGTATGAATTTTATTAAGATTTAAATTATGGTTTAATTGGTAAAGATCATTGTTAGGATTGTAGAAATTATGTATTTTAATTAATGAATCTAAATACATTGGTGATTATTTATTTAAATTAAGATTATTTTATTAATTAAAAGAGGGTTAAATTAAGTTGTTTAGCTGTTCTAGGATATTAAATATATTAGAGTATTATAGTTTTAAATCTATTAGTTTATCATTAATTTGAGTTATCCTTTGAAATTACGTGAAATCATTTTAACATTTAGAATTAGTTTCATATCAATGGACATGGTTTAATAAAATTATTAACAAAGTTAATACATTTATTAGGAAATGATTAATGCAATTAAATAAGTAATCAGGTTCATATTCAATTGAACATCGTAATCTTCTTTTAATTTATTCAACCCTAGTTAACTTATAGATAGCAATCTAGTCAACGTTATAGGTTAATGTTAGGGTTACGACCATTTATCGATAATGGTTTTCTTAGTCAAACACAGTCAACCGAGACCTATATTCACCTAACCAAATTTCTAGACTTGTAACAATTAGTGTGAATCATAGTCAACTTAAAGGCGAGTGTTTGTGCTTCAGTAGTTAACATTAGACTTTCAAAAAAACTTTCGTAGTTGTGTTTTGCCTAATTTTTAGGCATGACACATGATATCTAAGTAAGACATTAGATTATCTACTTCTTGATACAAAATATGATTAGAAAATATTGCTTGACATCTACTTTTTCATATTTGTAGCAAAATGCATTGTATCATAGAATGTGCAATTACATCAAACATTACTTCCTTCCATCCAAAAATATTCCATTTCTTTTTAGCTTCAAAACAATCCCAACAGATATGTTTTAAGTTTTCATTATCATGACATAAAGATCATTTAGCTTATTACAAAGTTAAAAATCTTAATTTATCCTTTACAAGTAATTTCTAATGTAAAACTTTCCAAAACAAAGTCTGAATATATGAGAAAACCTCTCTCAATACAACCATACACCCATCAATTTTAGGTGATGTGGTGTACAAGGGCCACTTGTAGAGCACTTCTATCTGCGAACTAACTAAGCTATATAGAGAAAGCTTTGTCTTATTGAACTACACAATTTGCGGTTCTAAATTTAGACACGTTTTGGCAATGAACGCGGTTATTGTTTTGTGCTACGTACGTTCAACAATCCAACTTCAACAAAAATATTCAACCGCGTGCCATGCCATACTTAAAAAGTCTAAATTAATACGAAGACAAAATTGGATTCAAGTTGAAGAGTATACGGTTGACATCTTGGTACTTTATGCCCATTAGATCCCATATGGAAAGTGCAGGGAAAATAACCTTGTTCCCATAAACAACAGTCACAGCCCAAGACTTTAAAAATATTTTTCTCATTAATTACATGTTTAAAATTATTATTAGAATTCGTTCACTTTATCTTTAGAATTTGAATCTTGTAAGGAATGAGTAGTATTTAGAAATGTCTTTGAAGAGTTTGCTAAATCATGATGGTTATGTTCTTTTTGGTTACATTCTTAGTTGAACTGATTTAGTGGCTTTGGAACAATGATCGAACAAAGAAAACAAGCATACGATAGGTGTAAGATGATGCTTTTGTAATGTTACTATTATGATCTTTATGTTGTTTGATTATTCCTTGAGTACTAGATTCTTATGATGCCCCAATAGTCCTTGATTGTCTCAACATGAATCACTGAATGTCTTTGGTTACAACAATAACACACAAACCAACACAAATGCACATTAATTTGACTTATAGTAGCTAGTGAAAATATATTGTTATGTCCCTTAACAAAATAAGAAACACCCTTCAAAAGTATTCAAGTATATATCGCCAACATTAGATGTTAGGAAAGGCAAAAGAAAGAGACATAGCATAACTATCCAAATTATCAAATCACTCTGCAAAATATAAAATATTTCTATGAACATATAGTTAACCCTAATCTAGAAACTTGACCCTTAGTAAAACAAACATAATTCTAGAATTTTGAAACAAATTACAAATTACCTTCATTTGTTCTTAATCTAAAGACACTAATTTCAATACCATTTCAAATTTCATTCATTATTTAATCATAAAATTATATACATTTATTTATTATATTTATCTCTATCTATTTGTTAAAATCTAAATTGATATATACTTATTTATTACCTTAAATCAAGCTAAAAAATCTTCACAACTCACTAAATCTTTTATTTTATTATTCGAAGTATATTCACATATTTTTGTTAAGATGTTATAGAATATACAAGAAAAAATGATCTATAAACTACACACCAAACAAAGTTAATGATAAAGGATTAAAAATATAATTAATAATTTGAAAGTCTCACGTCTTCAATACTCTAAATTATACACAAAATATTTCTATGAACACATATTTAACCCTAATCTAGAGACTTGTCCCTCAATACAAACATAATTCTATAATTTTGAAACAAATTACAAGCTACAATCATATCCTTAATCTAAAGACATCTAAATTTCAATAGCATTCTAAATTTCATTCATTATGTAATCATAAAATTCTACATTTTTTTTAATATTTATTTCTATATGATATTTTTGAATATCTAAACATACAACACATTTATTAATTAATTTAAATTAAAATGTATCTATTTATTACATTAATTTTTCTTTAAAATAATCTTTACAATTCACTAAATTTTTATTAAATCATATTCATATATACTTTTTAAAAGAATATCAGAACATCAGATCTTGTGTTGATTCGGAAATGGGAACTTAAATAAATTTAATATCAGAATATCAGAATATAGAAGACAAAATTTAACTACAATCTATAAATCAAACCAATTTAAATTTTAATAATAAAAGTAATAACTAGATCAGGACAAATAGTTTGAAAGTCTCAGTTCTTCAATACCCAATAGAATCCTAAACTCCTAAGCATTAAACCCCTCCTCTATTGGATCCCCCCATCTATATATACCTTCAGCAGGCCTGAAAGATTTAACTTGCTTTATTCTAATTCTGCATCCCTGAACAGTCCTTTACGGCTCTGAAAATTTAGCTTGCTTTATTCCCATTCTGTTACCCTGAACAGTGGTTTTCAGGTCTGAAAGATTTAACAGAGGTTTTAAGGTCTGGAAGATTTAACTTGCTCTGTTCTCACCCTGAACAGTGCTTTTTTCAATGGCTGCCATTTCGCTTGGAGTTTATGGGTACAGAAGCCTCTTTAAAAAGAGCCTTCTCTGTGATGGCGAGAGTCTTTCAATGCAAAAATCTGCTGGAAATGGATGCACCCGGGCTTCACTCACCATTTGTTCATATGGTAATTATTCAGAAAATCAGAAGAAGAATGGTTTTGTAAGGAAAGGATTTAACCCTAAATTTGATTCCTTCAGCAAGGGTTTGCAACTGAGATGGTGGATTCCCCTGTTCAGGAGCTCGGCTGACAAAAAATGGGCAGAGGAAGGCGGTAGCAGCGAACAATCCGTTGAAACTGCTGTTGTGCAGAGTGCAAGAAAAATCCCAGAGAATTGGAGAGTGGTTGAGGAAGAGGAAATTTCAGTCAGGAGAAGATCTAGGTTTGTAGATGTGCGTTTCACTCCAGAGAAGGCCAAATTACTGAGGAAAACCCTTCGATCTACTTCGAATTTTCATGATGGAATGTATCATTCTGCCATTGCTTCTCGTTTGGCTTCGCCCGATTCTTCTTCAGATGAGTGAAGGGGAATGAAATTCGGGGCTGAATCTGTCGACATAACCCAACATACAGTATGAACTTTAATGTATAGAATGTTGTTTTTGTTGTTTCAGGCATTTGGGAATAAATTTGACGGCCGTTTGGCTACAATTTTTTCATTAGAATACAAATCAAAATTTAGGAAGACTGTATTATATGAAAAAATTTGGGCAGATTGCCGATGTTATATGTATATGTTAAGTTTGATTTTTTTTATCGATTGCGAAATTGGAAGAGATTTATCTGCAACTGCCTTTGATTGTACATTATGAAAATTTGTTTATTTAATGTTTAATGTTTTCAATCTGGATTTTTAAAATTAAGCTCAACTGCCATGGATCTGAAATTATTTGGCTGGAAAAGAATCCCCTCCGTATCGATTCTTGCCGTGGTTTGGAAGGGAAATCTCAAAATATTAAAACAATATTTATTGACTATCCTTACAATACATTTCTTTTTAAATTAGATAAAATTAATATCCTTAACTCCATTCCCAAAAAGAAATATATAAAAAACATTACAATTTACTATTCTTACAAAATAAAAAATAAAAAAATTTGCTAAAGAAAATAAAAGGCATTATCTTATTTTTTTTAAAGACAATAATAATTAATCTTTCCAAATGGAAAATTAATTTATATCTAAAATAGTTTTACTAATATTAACATATTGGAGACTTTTTCGACTACTAAAATCTTTTATATCACTTTTAGAAATAATACACTAATTTATATAAAAACAAAAAAAAAACATTCTTCCAAATTAATATTACACCCAATGTAAAAATAAGGATAGGCTATAAACTAATACAATTATATCATCTTCAAAAGAAAATGAATAACACTTAAAATAAAAGAAAACATAAAAAAGGCTCTCCAAACCCTAATTTGAAATTAGGGTTTGAGGCCTTATTAAAACTCATTGAAACCCTAAAAGCTTTCATTTTTTCATTTTCTTGCAGGGTTTTCTTAAGGGAGAAATGGAGGGAGAAGTTTGAAAGATGGGAGTGCTCTCTCAGTTCTTCCTCTCAAGAATGCTACCATAAATTCTGCCATGAGTTCCCATGGCTCAAGAGAACCAGGTTTCCCTTGCAATGGATTCCCTGATTCTCTGTACTTTCTATTTATTAAACCTCATACTTCTTCCAAATTTTATTTTATTTTGGGTTCTGCAGATCAAAGCTTAAATGCCAGAATGTTTGACAGTATTTTGTTTAAATGCAAGTCCTCTTTATCTTTATTTATTTTCATTTTTTCTTACAAAATACTGTAGTAAAATTGTTTATGTTTTATTATATATATATATATATATATATATATATATATATATATATATATATATATGGACTGGAATCGTCGACCGAAGCCGGGCTCGACCCAGCGCTAAATTCCTCTACGTGCATGTGTGCAATGTCGTGTCGCTGCATTGCGGCACCACGTGGGTGCTGCGCTACGGCACCACGTGGGTGCTGCGCTACAGCACCCGCGCTGCTGGTGAGAAGGGGGTGGGGAAGGGTTCGGCCCCCCCCCAAAAAAAATGTTAAAAATATATATTTTTTTAATAGTATTTTTAAAAAATTTATTTATTGAAAGAAACGTTTTCTTTTTTAAGAAAAATCATTTCGCAGGTTGCAAAAGATTTATATTAGTTTATGATTATAATAATACATATATGTAAATGTATGTATTATTATATACCATCATATGAACAGATTATTATTGTAATAATTTCTTTTTGTGTTTATAATAATCAATTTGTACATGCAATTTCTCTTTATATATATATATATATATATATATATATATATATATATATATATATATATATATATATACCTCATTTAGACATAAATATATATATATATTCATTTATATGTATTTTTTAAAGAATAGTACAGCATCAGAAAAATATTCAGTGTCATAAAAGATGAAATATGAGGTGTGTTAATACACTATGAAGTAGTGAATACATAATAATCTTATATTTCCTTTAATATGTAAGAACTTAATTTATACATTTGGTAATTTTATAATCAGTAAAATAACATAATGAAATATTATTGTTGCCAAGCTAGATCTCATCTATTAGGTAGGATATTTTCCAGAGGTGAGCACAACTTTATAATAAATGTGTACAGCAAAATTTCTTCCTCTTTACTATATAATTTTCCTTTGATAAAATTAAACAAGCCTAATATTTATCAAGCATTTCTAAGTTGTATTCCTCATAACATTCAAATTATTCTGTACACTTTAGAACAAATATTTAACTGCCTATTTCACTGGAAGATACACAGGTACAATTAAAGTCCATATTTTCATATCAAAAGGATGATAAAAAATCTACCAGGGACCTTACTAAATCATATTCATTATTCAGAATACAGAATCATACTAAAATAAAATATATGACAAGGTCCTAGAGCTAAAAACTGTGCTCTAATACCATAATGTAATGCCCAAAATCCACTCGACATTACACAACTTACTTAACCCTATACATATTCTAATGTCCATTTTATTACAGTAAAACAGGAGAATCTTTGAATAAACAAATGAACATTTAAACTATTATATCACTGCAGGTTTTTACACAGAATTTGAAGATAAATAATACAGTAATAATTCTCTAAATTTAACCATCATATGCATTTGCAGGGAATTAACATTATGAAACATAATTATAAATTATGCAGGATTATTGATCATAATTATAAATTATACAAGATTATTGATCATTTTCAAAACATAACAATTTAATGTACATGAAGGAAACTAATTTAAAGTTCCAATATAGATTACAACAATTTAACTTTTTAAAGAAACAATATTTTAAATATGAATTAACTTTTGAAATACAACATTAGTAAATCTTTTTTCTTTTACAATAACATTATCTTTGAGAACAATTTGGAGTAGAACAAGATTACTTTAACTCAAAAACACTAGTAACATTTCTGTATTATACTTTCTTCCATCTTAACTTGAGACTTCAAACTTGGACTTCAACTTCATATTATGCAAATAGAAACCTGCAACACAAAAGGCTTCAACCACATGACCATGGAGGCTCATCTCCTAGCCTAGGCCATTTCATGGCCACCCCCGAGCTAGGGGAACAAGAATAGGATGGGTTACACACAATCAACACATAACATAAACATACATGCCACAATTTTGGTACAAAGACTTTCACAATTTACTCCCTTCCCAAGCTTGCACAAAGAATTCTAAAGATTGAATCCATAGATGGGTGAAGGTGGAAACTTCTCTTATGGAGACACCTATCTTATAACAAAACATCATTTCAACATATATTGCATGCCTTCACAAGGCCCTTCCAACCAAACAGTTCAAAACCATGAGCATTAACAAATCCCTTATGGCCCCCAAACAAACATAAGAAGACTCTTATGGGTGCCCATACAACCATGTTCTCATACATAAAGAATTCTCAACTAGACCCTTCACCCCAAGTCCTCCTCAAATCCTCCCAAGGATGAGGAGTAAACTTGCACACCCAAAACATGAAACAAAACAAGAAGACAAACAAGATTGAAAACAAAATCACACAAAGAAACCAAACAATATAAGTTTCAACACAAGGTACTACAATTTACAAATTTCACACTAGTACATTTCTTTCAAAGAATATACAAAATATTTACATGATAGGAGCCACCAACCTTCTCCTAAGCAAAGGCAAAATTGAAAGGTTGAAGAAGAGCTCCTCTTGACTCCAAGCTTGCTATCCTTCTCAAATCTACTAGCCCAAAAACACTCTCTAGTCCTCTCCTCACTCTCTCCCAATATAGCATAAACAAGATGAACAAGTGTGTCTTTTTCCTAAGTCTCTCTCCCCTATAGACATTAAAACATTCCTCTCTCATCTCCCTTCCCAAAACAATTAGGTTTCTAGATCTTAGACAAAGTGACACTTGCCCTTACTAAAGGAATGAAATGAAATTCAACACATGAAAATGTGAGACATCCTAGATAGCATTTTTATTTTTATTTATATAAAAAATGGCCCATTTAAAGAGACAAAAAGGTGGCCTAGGAAAGTGGAAATAGAAGAAATGAGCCCCCTAACCCATGTACTAGCCTTAGGGCACCAAAATCCAACCTAAACCACACCTTGGGACTCCACAGAACCCCTCAAAAATCCCAGTTAAGCTCTCATCCGAAAATGGCATAATGATTACTTAAATCTTGGTTATCTAAACCACTATCTAAGCCTAGGGATTCCCAAATTAGCCCAAGGAAAGAAGGTGGGGTCCACATTCCACTAGGGCATGCCATGTCACAAAAGTGTCAAGTGACAACTCACAGAATCTGCACATCACATTACATACTTGGCATGCCCAGTGGACATATAACATAAATATTTTCACAAAATGAAATTACATCTAATATAACATTTACAACATTTATCTCCCACATACACACAAACATCACTTTTACGAATAAAAACACGTTACAACGAGGTCGTACTCTTATTTAGAGCCGACCTTGGTTTTAAACTGTTTCACATAGACCCATTCTCGTTTCCCCATTTTAAAACTATGGTCACAACTTGCACACTCAATTCAGATGTCAGTACCGCATAAATCTAATGCATATATAATCATATCGAACATGAAGTAGATACAATAATAGCATCTATATTCAATACATAAAGAACTGCATATCATGAATCATAAACATATTCCTAAGTTAACCATCGAACCATTGTACTATCAACATTTTCTATTCTATAAGATAACATTACAAATGCAGAATCGAACCATTGCATATGTCATGAAACCATTACAAGCATATAAAGAGTACGAATAACATCATCGACATATATAATAACCATCTCATAAGGTCTAATGATAGGAAAACAAAAACCAAAATACATCTAGAGTCTCTAAACAAAGTATCAACAAGGTAATCCAAATGTCTAAACAACAATCGAGCTAGGATGGGTCAAGGTGGGACCTCACATCCTTCCCCCCTAGGCATGAACTTCCTCCTGGAAGTTACCCAACTTGGGGTTAAAGTTCCAGGGTTGTCATCTAGTTTTGTTCATAGGACAGATTCCAAATCTCTAATATCATGTAATATGGAAATACAAAGATAATACATGTTAAGGATATATGGTTTTCTTTGTTTGTAAGCATTTTCAAAGTCTTAAAGTAAATCATAGAACAATTGAACTGTCTACCCAAACTCGCAATCAATTATTATTTTACATAGTTACCATATCTTCTTCTAGCAACAAGATCACATAAGGTAATTCCTTCTAACACACCAATGTTGGTTCTGAGGTCACAAGGAAATGCACAAAAGAATGGGACATCTTCCCTATAACATAACTCATATGTATGCTAACATCATTCTAGAGTTTGACCCCTATGAATTTCAATTTCAGGAGTATAAGTCCAAGATTAAGCTGAAAGTATCATTTGTCACTCTACGAATCCTAGCTTATACCATCTTTATATTATATTTTTTGATAATATCATAATATCTATGAAATAAGATCATAAGATAATCTTACAAGGACTATACATATCACAGTTAGTAAAATACTCTGACCAAGGCTACAAGCATGGTCATTGATAACGCTAATGTTTAGGGTGAACACAGTGTGATGGGAAGCTTCTCTACAGTTTCTCCCCATTACTAATAATAAAATATAATGGATTTCCCCAATGGATCTTCTCCCTCTTGCAACCTATTACGAAAATACTTGCCAATAATTTTCAACCAAAAGAGCCTCATCAAATAACCATGAAATCCAAAATTTTAAAATTGAAAAGAATGATTCAATAAAGTGAGATTCAAAATGTGGCCACATTGGTAAATCTAACACAAAATAAGTGAAAACAAGTCCTTGAGGCAAATAAGGACATTAAAATAAAGTTTGGCTAAGCAGCCCAATGCATAATTTAATTACTTTTACATTGTTGGCAATCGCAAAAATCAACTTGTGAAACAAAGTAAAATAGAAGAAAAGAATAAATTTAGCAATCCAAATTCTACCACAATTATGACATGAACTATGTAACCTTTTGAGGTCACTCAAAGGTAGATGGGGAAATCTCATCATACATTTATTGTGTAAATTTTAAAATAGGCCAATCATGCCCTTACAAGGGATAAAGCATTAAGGGCTTCCCAAGAAAACATTTATTTGGGGAGAGAGAGGTAGACACACAAAAACTTAGGAGACAAGTGCATATTTGCTAAAATAGTTTTAATTACTCTATAGAGTTCTTTCACTTCCTCCGAGCATATTATCAGGGTATTCACATCCCAACATCCTCCTCTCCTCGAGAAAAGCCCCCACTACAACATGGTTCACTAAAGTCTCACTCTCAATAACAAGAAATACTTCAACATACTGATACATTATTTAATAATACAAAATCTACAAGAGTATTTATTTATAACTTAGGAATGACCCGAGACACGGTTACCACATAATAACACTACGAGCACATCAACTAGCATAATTAACTCATACAGATATTTTGAACATCATAATTTCATAAAAATTCTCAAGTGGCTCTATTTGGTGAGTTGACACTCAAAGTCCACCACTACCTATCCTAGGTTATTACACTAGTCATTGGCTCAGGGTACTCCTCCTATAACTTCACTCATTATGCTAATTAATTTATATTACTATGCATATGTTCCATTATTACCACTAAGATGTACTTTATGCATCGTTCCCAAGCACAACCCAATAAACCACGATGAGGTTTTCTTATACATAGTGAAAAGATATAATAGTTTGGTTTTCCCCCCCTTCTTGTATTCTCAAAATATACTTTAAAAGAGGAAAAATTATCTAGATAGTTTAAGCTTGGTAAATAGTATAAGCTTAAGGGTTGATAGAAACCCTAAGGGTTTCAATTGTGAGCCAGGTTGATAAGTAGGGAAATTAAAGATCTTTCTAAAAAGGAAAGGCCACACAATTACCCTATTGTGAAAACCTAGGATCACAATACAAATAACTATTAAAAATAATAATAATACTTCAATATTTCAATTAGAAGGTATTATGTTTTAATCTTCAAGCATAACGTTATTCCTAGTTTATTACTTAATTAAAAAAATCATTTAAAGGATTATAACAAACCTATTAAAGAACTAAAAGTAACTTGATATAAGGGCTAAGGAAAAATTCATTTATCTAGGTCTCCAAGTTATCCAAAAGCCTGTATTCATTAAGCAAAAGGCTTAAATATCATTATAAAAGTCATCGATAAAATTAATACTATAACCCCTTCGAAATTACATCTTTTGAAACTACCAAGCTTAAATAATGATTTTAGTCATAACATCATTAAAAGGATGAAACCGACATTAACATTAATTCCTAGTGTGTATCCACACATAATCCCAATTTATAACAAAATGTTTAGGCAGGGGATTAAATTATCAATTAATTAAATAACCCACTTAGTTAAATTATACACAATACTATAACCCTTATTAACTTCACATCTACATAACATTTTAGAAAACTAACCTTACAATCGCTTTTCATTTTAATAACGACCCTAACCAATATATTACTAAGAGGATGAAATGGTCATTAATATATTAAAAATAAATCAAATAGTTACTAATGTATGTATTAGAATTCCAATCATGTGACCAACATAACTATTAATTCATAAATCTCAAATCTCAAAGTAATAATATAATAATATAAAGGTTCATAAAAATTTCAACATTTAAAATTTTAAATAATTTTAAAATTGCATCTATTAACAATATCAAGAAAGAATCCCACTAATTAATTAAAAAAAATCACCATAATATAATTCCAATAGAAAATTAATTTAAACAATAATCAAAGCAATAAATACCAATTTCCTCTAATCTAAAAGAAATGACCAACAAAATAAATAAATCACTTAATCTTTTTTTTTAAAATAAAAAAAATCAAATCTCATTAAAAGGCAAAAGACAATTTTTTTTTACAAAAATAAAAAAATAGAAAAATCAATTTCCCACAAAAGACATCTTAAAAATCCCACTAAAAGAATATTATTAAATCATAATCCGCTAAACTCAAATTAATATTAAAATAATATAAAAATTTATAAAACAAGATTTACAACATTATTATCTACAATAACCTTAATATCTTATTTTAAAATCTAGCCACAGAATAAATTAATTCACTAATTACTTGAGTCCAATAATGTTTTAAGCTCAACTATCAATTAGAGATAGAGAAATGGTATAAGGGATTAAAATAATTTCTATAATTTACCCATAACAATATTGTGTTAAATTGAGATTAGATTTACTAAGAAAATTAAATCTCAAAATATTAAAACAATATTTATTGACTACCCTTACAATACATTTCTTTTTAAATTAGATAAAATTAATATCCTTAACCCCATTCCCAAAAATAAATATATAAAAAATATTACAACTTACTATTCTTACAAAATAAATAAATAAAAAATTTACTAAAGAAAATAAAAGACAATAATAATTAATCTTTCCAAATGGAAAATTAATTTATATCTAAAACAATTTTACTAATATTAACATATTGGAGACTTTTTCGACTACTAAAATCTTTTATATCACTTTTAGAAATAATACACTAATTTATATAAAAACAAAAAAAACATTCTTCCAAATTAATATTACACCCAATGTAAAAATAAGGATAGGCTATAAACTAATACAATTATATCATCTTCAAAAGAAAATGAATAACACTTAAATATGGCTCTGCGAATTGCGAACTTACAAATTTCAACAAAACAATATAAGTTTCAACACAAGGTACTACAATTTACAAATTTCACACTAGTACATTTCTTTCAAAGCATATACAAAATATTTACATGATAGGACCCACCAACCTTCTCCTAAGCAAAGGCAAAATTGAAAGGTTGAAGAAGAGCTCCTCTTGACTCCAAGCTTGCTATCCTTCTCAAATCTACTAGCCCAAAAACACTCTCTAGTCCTCTCTCCACTCTCTCCCAATATATCATAAACAAGATGAACAAGTGTGTCTTTTTCTTAAGTCTCTCTCCCCTATAGACATTAAAACATTCCTCTCTCATCTCCCTTCCCAAAACAATTAGGTTTCTAGATCCTAGACAAAGTGACACTTGCCCTTATTAAAGGAATGAAATGAAATTCAACACATGAAAATGTGAGACATCCTAGATAGCATTTCTATTTTCGTTTATATAAAAAATGACCCATTTAAAGAAACAAAAAGGTGGCCTAGGAAAGTGGAAATAGAAGAAATGAGCCCCCTAACCCATGTACTAGCCTTGGGGCACCAAAATCCAACCTAAACCACACCTTGGGACTCCATAGAACCCCTCAAAAATTCCAGTTAAGCTCACATCCGAAAATGGCATAATCATTACTTAAATCTTGGTTATCTAAACCACTATCTAAGCCTAGGAATTCCCAAATTAGCCCAAGAAAAGAAGGTGGGGTCCACATTCCACTAGGGCATGCCATGTCACAAAAGTGTCAGGTGACAACTCACAGAATCTACACATCACATTACATACTTGGCATGCCCAGTGGACATATAACATAAACATTTTTACAAAATGAAATTACATCTAATATAACATTTACAACATTTATCTCCCACATACACACAAACATCACTTTTATGAATAAAAACATGTTACAATGAGGTCGTACTCTTCTTTAGAGTTGACCTTGGTTTTAAACTATTTCACATAGACCCATTCTCGTTTCCCCGTTTTACAACCATGGTCACAACCTGCACACTCAATTCAGTTGTCACTACCGTATAAATCCAATGCATATATAATCATATCGAACATGAAGCAGATACAATAATAGCATCTATACTCAATACATAAAGAACTGCATATCATGAATCATAAACATATTCCTAAGTTAACCATCGAACCATTGTACTATCAACATTTTCTATTCTATAAGATAACATTACAAATGCAAAATCGAACCATTGCATATGTCATGAAACCATTACAAGCATATAAAGCGTATGAATAACATCATCGACATATATAATAACCATCTCATAAGGTCTAATGATAGGAAAACAAAAACCAAAATACGTCTAGAGTCTCTAGACAAAGTATCAACAAGGTAATCCAAATGTCTAAACAATAATCAAGCTAGGATGGGTTGGGGTGGGACCTCACACCTAGGGTGGCATTGTCTAGCCTATCAAGGATGAACAAAGGACCATTGACACAGGGGATAAGGTTTGTAAATTGAAGCTAATGTGAGTAGAATAAAACATGATCAAAGCACAAAGGTCATAATGTTAAAGTGAGACCAAGTAAGTATGAAATTGTATAGGGATACAATTTATGATGCTACATTGAACAATTATCTTAAAGTGGTGATTTTAAAGTAGTGATCAATGGGTAAAAGCACAATAAGTTGTCACCCTTTTACAAAGGAAAAGACTAACAAAATCAAAATTGTTCAACTTCAATAGTATAAAAATAACATTTATACTTGGAATTTGAAGATGATGTAAACTAATTAAATTTGATAAAAGGGATGAAGTTTATGATTAATATTTTTAATAATTTTTTTGAATAAGAATTGATATGTTTTTTAAATTTTTAAAAATAATTTTTCAGATGTTGAAAAATGCGGAAAATTAGGGGTCTAGTTCCCACCAAAAAATTATATGTAAATAAACATTTTTTCCCCTAATTTCAAAATATGTCATAGATGACTATATAGCTAGTGCATGAAGAAATAAAAATTAGTTTGTGACCTATATTTTCTCTTTTATAACAATTCAAATTCTAACTCGCTGAAATCAACCGTTTTCATCTCGCAACATATTTTTCATAACAAATCTATCCCAATCAAAAAAGAAATATATATTCTTGAAGAGGAATCTCTCCTCGAGTGCACCATATATTTTTTAGATTTATTTAATATGATTTACTATTTTTTTCTTTCTCCAAATCAACATCTCCTTAATTGTTAAAATACCTACTTGCAATATTTTTTAATTACAATAAACTATATCTAATTAAAACACTATAAAATCTATATGAGTATCTTCTTGACTTGATCTCTACAAAAGTGTATTTTTTTTATTTTTTTTAAAATATCATTAAAAAGATTAGGAGTTATTGAAACGTCACTTTTTTGAAATAATTTTATTTTTATGGTAATTGGACCCAAAGTGGTATAAAACATGCATTTAATAGATATTTCCAATTGGAAAAGTTAAAGCACTTATCTAACTTAGCTAGAATGAATCTAGCTAGACCATATGTTTGACCAAAATTAATTTTTAGTTAGAAATACTAAAATTCAGTTGTGCTGATAAGTTAGCCTAAAAGGTGACACTTGATTGTGGTTTTACCCCAATATGTGAAAGTAGAGTTCTAATAGCCATGTTTCATTACCACCAAAAACATATAATAAACCCTTTATCTTTGATGATGGCCACATAATTTCACTCATATTTGGGGTAAAAATTTCTCTTTTAAAAAAATTGATTATAATTTTTCACGTTTGAATAACTTTATTGTGTGTTTTATTGTCAAATAATGGTTGAATGCAATATAACATGAGACCCTTTAACTTTCACATTCTAACCATAAAAAACTAATCATCGCTCTCACGCCTTTCCACTTCATTCTCAAACTTATCCCTCTCTTGATTGTTGCTTGACTCTTCTCTCCTCACTGATTCCACAATAATCAAGCTTCATTAGATGCATTTATAGGTACATGCATAAGAAAAGAAATCCATTTCCATTAGGGTGGATAAGATGGTGTAGTTGGGCAAGGAGGTCACAACATGAGAATCATTGTCATATGCTAGGAAAGAGGAGGCTTATAGTTCATGTTGAATCCTTGTGAGGAGATGGAGGGTAATCATCTTGCCTCCCCATTACAATAATTAACATTGTTTTTGTCATTTGATTATTTATGAAATATTTCTGAGGAGATAAAGATATAGGTAAGAATGTAGAGCACAAAAATGAGTAGCCAAAGGAAGTAGATCCAACTACACTACTAGCTTATGCATTCCACCAATGATTGATGCCCTTTAAGTTTTCCTATCCCTTGTGTAGCATCAAACTCAACTCAAATTGTTTATTTCCTTAATCAATTATCTTCTTCATCATCCACTTCACAAACTCATGCTCATGATGTTGTTGCTTAAATGTTGGAGCCAATGTCCAAATTTTCATTTGATGCTATAGTTAACACATCATGTTAGAGTAATAAGTCATTTTATTTATTAATTAAATCATGTTGATTTAATTACTAAGTCACTTATTATTTCTTTATTACTCAAGCTAAACTTTGGCATATAATAATTAATTACTTTATTAATTATTATAATGCAACCTAAGTTTCTCCACCCTTTTAGGGTTTCAAATCTCCTTTATAAGGATTGATCTCCTCTATTTTCATAATAGATTGTAACATAAATTATTTCATTATTGAATTGCAACTTTTATTTTGCACATCAAGGAATGGATCCTCTCTCATGGATCAATGCATTCAGGCCTCTATAGCTTCTTGCTTCTCTCTCTTTCTGTGACATATGTTTGTATGAAGATGTTCTTGGGAGTTGTGGTTTGTTTTCTCATCAACTCCAACATGGTATCAGAGCTTCATATATTTTTTCCCCTGTACTCTTCTTGAGAGATTCGGTCATGTTTGTAAGATCTTTTTTTTAGAGGTTTTTTGTCAGATCTGGGGGTACCTCTTTTTCTGGTCACTTTGGGTTCAAACAGACCTCACCGTTGCGTTTAGAGTGCCCAAGAACCCTTATTTCCATATAAAATTTGTCCAATTTGGACAAAGTTACATTCTATGGTAAAATTATTTTGCACTAGGGCCATTCGACCCTAGTACAAATCTTGAGGTAGTTACTATTTTTGGAGCACTTTGGGCTCAAACAAACCTCACCATGGAGCTCGCAGCATCCAAGAACCCCTAAATCCATAGAAAATTTATCCAATTTGGACGTTGGATTGTTTGGAAAAAACAAATTGTGTCAAGGTTGTACAACCCTGGCATGAATCCCAAGGCAAATGACATAGGCAGAAAATTGAAAAAAATAAATTTTTGGGTGCACCACCCAGTAGCCACCGTTGGCAGCTGCGGTTACCGCCTAGTGGCCCGCGAGTGTCAGCGGTGTCACCACCGGTGATAGCGCGATGACTGCCGACGGTAATCACCAGTCATGCGGTCACCAGCGTGACCACCCATTTTGACTACCAGTTCCAGCCCCATTTCCGCATAGCACTAGGTCATATGCAGCAGGTGACCAGCCCTAGGGCCTTAGCCATCCACCATCCCCCTAGTCACCCAAACGATTAGGGGCCAAAAAATTATTGCCCCAAGGGCCTACTATTTTTTTGCGATGATGGGAATTTGGACGTCATATTTAGGCCTTTCATTTTCTCACATCAACATGCATCAACAAGTTTTTGATACCATTTTGGGCCCTTTGTAGCTGTTTGTGGTTTTTTGCTCATAACTTGAGCATATGATGTCGAAATCGAGAAAACCAAATATTGTCGAAAAGATCTTTCTAAGCTCTATCCAGATCTGGAAGTTTGAATTTCTAATTTTTCTTTTTTTATAGTTTTTTTTTTTATCAAAGTCATAGGTTCATTTTTGCACTCCGAGAGCCATATCTTGCGCATTCAGACTCCATTCCGGGGAAATGATATATCGTTGGAAAGCTTATTCTGAGATATTTCTAGTGTTGTGAGTCTTTTTTATAGATTTTTCTCTAGGTATATTTTATTCAATTTTTTGCATTTCTACACTCTAGTGGATATCTTGGATGTTTCAGGTCCTGGGATCTCCTCCCTTTAGGGGATGGCTTTTCTTTGGTTGTTCTTTTGTTTTAGAAGTCTTTATCTCTTCTTTGAGCAATGTATACATTATTTTTTAGTATTATTTTATGCACACACACTAAGATAAAGTGTCACTCTATTTCATGTATGAAAACTTGAACATGTTCGTGCTCTTTGTAATTGCACTCAATTATAAAGTGTCATGGGGGTTTGATGTTTTGCCTTTATTTTCCATCTACCTTTTTCACATGAGCATTCCTCCAATGACATTAGCCTCAGGTATCTCTATTTGTGTTTTTACTCTCTTTGCACCTTTGATGTTCCTAGCTCTTCTTCATCATGCAGTTCATATTGGACGTCCTTTTTAGTGTACTTGGCAATGTCACTGATTCTCCCAAAAGCATTACATGTCATATTGAATATCCTATCACATCCCTTTGGTCCATTGAGCCTAGCCTATCTTATCACAACCTCATGTCCATATCCCTTCCCCATTTTTTCCACTATTGATCTTGATTTCGCTATCCTATCATTGTCCTATCAAAATCCCTATCTTGGCCTTGATAAACATAAGGATGTAAAAATTGTAAAACATTTTAAAAAAAACCTCTTGACATGTTCATTCCAATCATTACATTCCATCTAGTACACGATTTCATTGGTCTATCCTTGTCATATCCAGTCCCTTAGCATTATCTAGTTCTATGGATAGTCCTTGGCAACCCAAACAAAGCTTCAATTCCATATCAAACAAACCTTTGGCCTTCATCCATATACCAACCTATCCATCAATCCATCATGTCCCTACCTTGCTAGACACTAGGGACAATTCTTTCTTGTAAATATCCTTAATAGTATAAAAAACCTCTAAAAATCATATAATGTCTTGAAAAAATCAAACAAAAATCATAGAATGTCCTCAAAAAATTAAACAAAATCATATAATTGTACGATTTGAGCAATACAAATCCATAAAACCCGAAGATCACCTGCATACAAAAACTTGTTACGAGAAAGTAGAGACAAGAAGAGGGCAATGATTTGACTAAAAAATATGAAGAAGAAAATATCCTCAATTAATGGAAGAATAAAATATACAATGGATCAACCTTATAAAGGAGATCGAAAGCCCTAAAAGGAAAACCCTAGTGCATGTAATAATTAGTTAAATTATTACAAGACTAATGCATGCAAGTTTATATTTAAAACAACTAGTGCATGATTTTAAAACAACTAGTGCATGTGTGTTTAAATATAAACAACAAAAGCAAAAGAGTTGACATCTTAAGAATGGAGTAAAGTTAATTAATATAATTAATACTTTACTCTAACACCCCCCGCCCTTAAGATGAGCAACAATGCAAGAAGAAAGCAAAGGAAACTACAGTGTTGAAAGCATAAATGGGTCTCAACAACATGACCTGATGAGGTACCCATGCACAACCAAATCTCTGTAAAATGGAGAAATAGAGAAAACCTAGTGGAAAAAAAACCTACTCCAAAAAGAGATTGAAAAAATGCAGAAAAAGAAATGGCTCAAGAGACTCTCTCAAAACCATAAGTATAGCCAGCCCCCCCATGAGAGAGGGATGAGACACCAAAGCCCCTCTGGAATGAAAGAACCTCTAGATCAATGAACAAACCACTGTGATGCAAAGGAGTGAAATTCAGTGGACACTGAAGAGGTAACCTCGAAAGATGAGGTGTTACTAGAAGGCCGAGTTGATTCTCAAAGGAGTAAACACGAGGATCCTGAAAGGGAATCCCCAATGTAGGTGGTGTGACAGGTGTGCTGACACTATCATGAAAGAGGGGATGAATGTCCTCTATAGAATCCTCAAAAAGTGTACCTGGTGGCTCGATGAATGGAGCTGGAGAGTCAGGTAGTGTTGAAGAAGAATCTTTCTAAAGAGAAAAGACCTCAACAGGATGTGGTGTGGCAGTCATAGAAGTGATCTCAAAAACAATACAAAGGTTCAAGCGACCTGACTGCACCACATGATGCTCTTGCAAAAGAGGAGAGTTGTTCTCTGACAATGGAGATGGTGGACCAAAGTGTGAGAAGGTGTAGAGATGGGTGGAATGATCAACTATCCCTTTAGCAACAATGCCTCCTGTCGCACTATCCCAAATGAA
The DNA here is from genome assembly GCA_027943335.1 of Chamaecyparis obtusa. Taxonomy (NCBI): domain Eukaryota; kingdom Viridiplantae; phylum Streptophyta; class Pinopsida; order Cupressales; family Cupressaceae; genus Chamaecyparis; species Chamaecyparis obtusa. The sequence goes on along the minus strand of BSBK01007326.1, from coordinate 1,424,855 downwards.
GACTAAATCTGCAGTGAACTCAACTATCTTCTATGATCCACTGTGTGTAATCTGATAAATTGAGAGAAGGTTTACAGACAAAGATGGAACATATAATACATCATTTAATTTTCCATCCTAAATTCCTACTGAACCTTTCCCGCAGACCGTCAGGATAGTGTTATTCCCCATGAGAATATGAGGAATGGGAGAAGCCTCAACAGTAGTGAAGATCCCTTGAGAAGATTCCATATGGTGAGAAGCACCTGAATCCAATATCCAAGGGACCTGTGAAGGGGATGCAATGGATGCTCGTAATGCATGACCCTTTCCAAAATCCTATCCAGATGTCGAAGATGTGGAAGAAGACTGAAAAGAAGACCCCTATGAGGTAGAAGATGATGGAGAGGAAACAGTGCTCTTCTGAAGAAGAGCTTGCAAATCTGCAATCTGTTTCTCATAGCCATCAAATATCTTCTGAAAACAATGTGACTCATCATGAAGTCCCTTCTGACAATAGGAACATGTAGGTCTCTCAGTCTTCTATTTCTCCTTCTTAGAAGAAGATGGTGGGCCAGTAGAGTGCTGAGAAGAGGAATTTGATATCTGCTACAGCTTCTGCTTCTGCTTTCCTTTCGCAACCAATGCTTGGTTCTTTGATCCTGTTAGAGAGTCCAACTGAGTAAGCTTGGCCTACTCTATAGTCAAATGATCACAAAACACCTCAAAAGTGGGCATGGTGAATCTAGGTCCCAAAGCGTCCATGGTAGAATGAAAGGAAGAAGAGAAGATCTGAAAGTTTCCCCGAAGCTTAGACAGAATCAGATAAATGCACTCTTTATTAGTCTTTTTCTTTCCACATCCGTGTAACAAAGATCTCTATTGTTTGAACTTCAACAGAAAGTCCTCAATAGAAGGAAAAGAATCAGGTACAAGAGAGGTAAGATCTGCGTCAATCTGAAGTGCTTTGAACTCATTGATGGTACTGAATAATGTCTCAAATTTAGCCCACATCTCCAAAGGGGTATTACACCCATCAAGATGAAACTGCAAGCTGTCTGATACCTATAAAGAAATCAACCCCATAGCCTCATCCATCTTATTTCGATGTTGCATGATCTCAAAGGGCCTTTGTAAAAATGGTTGCACTGTATCTAGACAAGACCATAGCCCTTTTGAATAGAGAAGCTATGCCATCAGGGTTTTCCATGTGTGATAATTATGTGGGGTCAAAAGTTCTAGACAAGAAGAGGTCTCAACCATATTTTTTAGAAGGGGTTTTGTTTTGATAAAGATCTGGTTTAACTAATAGAAACAAGAAAATAATGCCCCCCCATAATCCAAATATCGAACCCCTAAGCCTAGAATGATATGCTTTATCAAGAGAAGAGAAAAAAAAGCTTTAGATTTGAATCTTGTGTACCTTGAAAATATTCTGATAAAAATAGGTAGAAATCTGGATGGTGCTCGAGAAGATCTTTCCAACGCTTCTTCTGGATTGAAAAATGAAGCTAATTTGAGCAAATTAGCCCCCCCCGGAAGGCAAAAAGGATAATCTGGTGTTGACAGCAAAAAGAACAAGCTAGATGACAAAAAATACCAGATTAACCTCCATGAGACATCAAGCTCGAAACCAACTTTTCGACGATATCTTATTTGTCGAAAAATGATGCCTGGAGCTCTAGGAACACCAATTTCAGTGAAAGAGGCTCATAAGACAACAAAAAAAATCTCAAAAAGGTTTGTGCCAAGGTGCTAGCCCCTGTTCACATGGGACTCTGTCGCGGGCAATCAGTCGTCAGGTGCTGGTGGTTAGCTGTAGGCGTTGGCGGTCATCAATCAAACAAAATCAATTTGTCCTTTTATCAAACCTGTCATATTGTCTTATACAGGGTGTGGTATACTCGAAACCAAATAGTATCTGTCTTAGACAGGGTACTTCACTCCTGAAACCAGACGTTATCACCATCATTATCAAAATACACAAAAACTATCAATTTTGACAACAAGATCAGAATGGTTGTTGTCTTGCTTGGTTTAGTGAGTCTTATCTTTTATTGATTTATCTCTTTTTATTTTTCCTTCTTCTTATTGGATGATCTCATGCAATTCCAGGGCATTTCATTAATATGTGTCAGGAAAGACAAGATCATTCTTTGTCTGCTATGTATTTTTTTTTACACAAATGGATCACATTATTGTCCTAGCTTTATGTGCCATGGTGCGACGCATCTAATTTTTCCATATTAAATAAAGATCTCATGACATAAAATGCACTTATGAAAGCAAGTTCATTATTACTAAATTTTCTTCGTCTAATTTTAGCATTTTAGTAACATTCCTTCCATCAGTCCTTATAACCATTCTCTTTTCAAAAAATTACCCTCGAATCAATTTTTGCCCAATTTTTTGAGGGGGCACCCTACCTCCCTTCTGTCAATCCATTGGGGCATGATCCTTTATTTTTCTTTGAATTAACGCTCACAATCGCATTGTCTCAAAGAGGGGAAAATGTAGACACCTAAAAATGGTTCACACCTATGTGTCCCCTTTTAACATGTCTTTTATCACATGTCATTCTTTATTTGATTATTTACTAACATTTCGCTCATTTTCATATCATGACCTCAATCTCTTTGGCCGAATCAACCATTCCTAATCATTCCCAATCTTTCCTAAACTGAGCCTAATCATTCCTAAACTATTCCTAATCATCCCTAATCATTCCTAAACCATTCCTAATCATTCCTAAACTGATCCTAATCATTCCGAAATGTTCCTAAACTGATCCTAATTGATCTTAAACCATGTCAAACCTTCTTAAATCAATTCAACTCAATCCCAATCAATCCTAATTAGTTCAAGACCATTTCAATCACATTCAAATTAATTCAATCCCAAATCAATTCAAGGCATTATCAAAGTTCATCGATGCCTCATCATAATCAATCAATCCCCGAGTGCATCGTCAAAGTTTATCAATGCCTCGTTGTCATCATTCCAATCCTGAGCGCATTGTCAAAGTTCATCAATGCATCATTAACCAATCCAAGTCAATTTCAAATAGCATTGTCCAAGATCATCGATGCTATTTCATCATCATTAGTCCAACCCAATAGCATTGTCCAAGTTCATCGATGCTATCTCACTATTTCATCACCAATTGCGCACATTGTCAAAGTTCATCGATGTTGTGTTGATCCCTAATTGGTTTTTAATTAACAAGATCGGTTCAAACCCTAATCAATATCATTCAATACCAATTCCCTTTCGATCATACATCATTAATCCAGCCAATCATCTTACTAATTTGTCCCCTTGGGATATATAACCCATAGTTTATCCCTTTTGTATTAATCTATTTATTAGATTAATTCCCCTATCCTATGTCTCCTACAATTAATTAATTGATTCCCTTTTCCATGAATTTTGGCATTTTTAATTCCTAATTCCCAATTTGGCCTTTTGGTGGGAATTAATGAGTTTTAAAATTCAAATATTCCTTCCCCCTAATTGTGCTTCCAATCCCTATAATTATGCTTCATGACTTCTTACATATTTCCCTATCCATTTTTCCACTAATTTGACCTCTAAATTCCTATTAATTTGCCTTCACCTTCCTTTTGCACTTTTTCCTTGATTTGTGCATTGCTTTATGCATTCCAAATTGTGCATTCAATTTGTCATAATTATGACAATCTTCTAATTTGCACTCTCATTTCCAAATCTGTATTTTGGTCTCCAATTTGTATAAATTGAGATCAAAATTTTCCATTCCAACTAACCATATTCTTTCAAATATTCTCATCATCATTATAGCCATATTTATCAACATCTTTCTTTCATTGTGTCAACATAGGAGCTACATCCATCCTTTTGGAGAAGCAAGAAAGAGCACAATTGTCAAATTGAGGGAGTTTTGTTGATTGTTTACATTTCTTTGTCTCAATTTCTTTTGTGTTTGGATAGATTGATTTTTCTTTTGTGTGCATGTTTTATTCATTTTCCTATCCTACAATTCCAAAAATGCATTTAAAAAGTCATCATTCAGTCAACTAAACACGATTTTGGAAACAAATCCAGTTAAATGAGATAAAACCTCTATTAACTCATCAGTCAATTTAGCAACTTCAGTTCAACCTTATATGTTTCTGAAACAAATGATCAAATCAACTCAATTAACTGATTCTCTCAACCAATCAAATCAGTTGCACATGGATTATTCTAGTTTGGAATAAATATCAATCGTTTGTCTTTAATAAATCTCGTTCGTTCATTCTTGAGAGGATTTCTATATAACCAAGCCTCCATTCTCACAAGAAAGATCAAATATTTTTCTTAGTGTAACGTTGTCATTTTTCTTATTAGTTATTTATGCATTGAAATCCTTGTTAGTTAGTATTGATAATTTAGTTTATTTTGATCACATCTTTATTGCATTTATCAAATATAGGAACACTTCATTTTGTTTAATATGGATTAATCATTAGCTAATTAGATGAACTTTGCACTTGCATGTTATTTTAAATCCTTCATTTAGATTACGTCTATAGTCATTGGGTTTTGCAATGACGTGAGAGAAAAAATCATACTTGTGTCTACTAGAAGGCAATGAGTCACCTTGGTTGATTTTGGTTCTAATATTAATCTATTTTTATTGTTTAGATCAATCATATAATGACTCATTGAAGTGTAGTCTAGTCACTTTTCACACTCACATTTCTGGCACCCACTGTGGGGCAGAAAAGTCAATTTATGTCTTCACAACCACATTTTTTTGCAAATTCTTGATATTTTGTTCGTACTCTAGCCATGTTTGCTCATACGAGCATTCTCATAAGATAGTACGAGTCAGGATTGAAACTCGTATGAGAAGGTATGGATTCTCATATTGGGCTCAATAAATTCTCATACTAGAATCTGCCTAGGTTTTTTTATATTGAAAATAGCAAAATTGTTCTCCATTTTTCTGATTTATGCAATTGGGTTGTTGCTAATTCTAACAAATTGGTTCCTTGTTCTATTTATGTAGTTTTTTTCTTAGCAGCCTAACAAATTTATGCAAGATGTTTTGGTGAAGGAATTTTCTTCTAGACTTTTTTTTGTGCAGGACGCAAGCCAAATATAGTAGCAAAAAAGACTACTGATGCATTTTTTACAGGTTGCCTATGAAGGAAGCAACCAAAAATTATGTTTGCATTAATATTTTTCTTAGGAACTGCACATGCAATCCATTTTAAAAAGAATAACTGCTTGGGGTGTTTGGGAATAGTGAAAAGGATATGATATTCTTACAAAGGCCTAGGTTGGGAGGTGAGCCTCCATGGTCAACCTTTGATCTTCTTGCAGGTTCAATTAGAGCCCTAGGAAAGTTTGGTTGGAGTTTTGGTGGAACCATCACTTGGTGATTTTATTTTCAGAGTTGGTTCAAGTTCTTTTAGACAAAATTGCTCCTTGTAAATTTGAAGAAAGTGGAAAGTTGTAATCTTGTAATCTTGCTATTTTGGGAATAAAAAAAGAAAAGGTTTCACCCTATTTATTTTGTAGATATATTTATTGAAAAAATTTATCTTACTTAGGCTTAAAAGCATTTCTATCTTTTTTGTGTGCCTTGATAAGGATTCTATGCCTGCTTGGAAATTCTTTGATGATTGGCTTGCTACAGTTTGGGGTAAAAAACTTGGCATCTACGTTACTTACTGTAGAATGATTCAAAAAGGGATGTTTATAGTTTTTTTGAAAAACCACAATATGCAAGAAAGAGTTTTGGAGGGTTTTGGAATGTTTGAAGGTCTATGTTCAGGGTCTATCCGTGGTCCCCTAAAGGTAATTTTGAAAAGGTAGTGGCTCGTGCTCCCCCTAACTGGGTGGAAATAAAAAATCTCAATGTGGAATTTTGGCCCTTTATCCCACAAATTCTTAAGCCTTTAGGCTCGGTTCTTCAGATTGAGCAGTCTAGGGTTACTTTGCCCCATCTAAATGCCAGAGTTCTTGTGGCCCTTGCTCCTAAGGTAGACTTTTCAGAGATCATTTCTTTAGATTTTGATGGTGAGTTATTCTGCTGGGATATCTCCTTGTTAGGGAACCTTAGTGCGTGTTTCCATTGCAGGTGCAATGGCCACACCAAGAGAGAATGCCCGACTCTCAAACACATTTGGTTGCATCTAATCGAGAGGGTCAATTTACAGAAGTTGTCAGGAAAAAGAGGAAGACTGTGGAAAGGAACTCTTTATCCAGTGGGGGTAGAGGGAGTAAGAACTTGCGAGATTGTTTCAACAAGTTGTGTAAGAACACAACCCCCCCCCCCCTAAGTTATTATGATGCTGCACATCCACAGTTGGAACGTCTGGGGGTTAGAGATGCCAGATAGGAAGTACTTAGTTAGAAGATGGTGTAATAATTTGAAGTCAAAAGATTTTATTTGTTTGCAAGAAATTAAGGTGGTAGGTTTTCAAGCCCACTCCATTTTGAAATTCCTTTGGGACAAAGCCATCGAATTTTTCTTGAACCATGAGAGAGGGAAAGGAGGAGTTTTAATTTTAATTAATCCAAAATGGGAGAGTTTTATTGTGAATCACGGGTGCTCAACCTGTCAGAAAGCAATATGGGTGACAATGAAGCAGGGGGAGAAATTGTTTGGTATTTGTAAAGTGTATGCCTCGAATAGCTATAGAGAAAGAGAAGAATTATGGGAGTGGTGTTGTGCACATCTTCCTAAAGTTCCTTGGGTGTTTGTTGGAGACTTCAACATGGTGGAACATAGAGCAGATAAATCAGGAGGGCTGGCTCAGGCTTGGAAAGGCAGTGAGCTTTTCTTTTGGCACAAATTCAAAAGGAAATTTAACCTTCTAGATCCTATGGAACATATGTATGGTAAGTTTCTTGATATATGGTATACTCGGTGCAATAATAAAAAAGGTAAGCATAGAGTCTATTGTAGATTGGACAGAGTCTATGGAGATGTCTCATCGGTATCCTTCATCCCGAAGAGTAATCATGCTCTTGTCCAAGTCTACCCTGCCTCACTTTCAGATCACTCCCCTATTCATACTTGTTGTAGGATTAAGGAGTATAGGAGTTCAGATGATGTGCATAGGAAGAATAGCCCCTTCAAACTCAACACCTCGCTCCTTAAGGACCCTGATAACTTAGAGGCTATTCTTATGGTCTCAAAACTTACTAGACTTGGTAACCCTCTCCTAGATGCTATTGACCTTTGGGATCTGAAGGTGGATACTTGGAAAAACCTTTTTCAAGTAATTGGAAAAAAATTGGCAATGGATAGGAATAAAGAAGAATCATTTTGGTAGAACAGGCTGAACATCATTGAAAAAGATTTGCAGGACAGAGGGAATAATGAGGTACTGGAAAACTAGCTAGCTAACACCAAACACAATTTGAGTATCATTCAGAGGTATAAGATTCAAGGGAAGAAAATTAGAGCCAGGATGAATTGGATTAATGAGGGGGATAAGGGGTCTGGGTATTTTTTCAATATTATAAGGGCTAAACATAAAAGAGAAATGATTAATGAAATTCAGTTGGAGGGCAAACATACTAGTGAACCAGAGGACATTCAGAATGCATTTTATAGTTTCTATAGTGATTTATTCTCCTCAAAGGTGTCGGTTGAAAGTCAAATAGCAATGAATGAGTGCCTGATTCTCATCCCTAAAAAATTCTCACTATCAGAACATAACAATCTCAGTAAGGTGCTCTCTGTGGAAGAAATTTCTACAACCATTGATTCTTTCTCAAATGGGAAATCCCCAGGGATGGATGGTCTCCCGACTGAATTTTATAAGATGAACAAAAGCTGGATATGTGCTGAACTCCTATATGTGTATGAAGATTCTTTCATAAAAGGATCACTAGGAGGGTCTATCAACAAAGGAGTTGTTAAACTCCTTCCAAAAGCAAGATATAGATCTCTTGTTAAGAATTGGAGGCCGATCACATTTTTGAACCTATCCTATAAAATTTTAGCCAAAGCTCTTGCTAGAAGGATTGCCCCTCTTCTGAATAGATTCATCTCACAGACACAAGCAAGTTTTATTCAAGGAAGGTACATTCTGGAGAATCTAATTACCAGCTGGGAGGCCATGCATTGGGCCAAGTCAAATGGGTAGGAGGTGGCTATGATTTTGTTAGATTTTGAAAAGGCTTACGACAAGATAGAATGGGGATTTGTTCTAGGGATGCTGAAAGCATTTGAATTTCCTGATCTCTATTACAAATGGATAAGCATTTTATTTAAAGATGCTACTACAGTCATCGATGTTAATGGCACCTTGTCTAACCCTATTGTGCTTCAAAGGTCTATAAGGCAGGGATGTCCTATTGCCCCTCTACTGTTTGTAATTGTTGTAGATGCCTTGTTTTATACCTTAAGGGCTCCAGAAATAGGGTCTCCCTTAAAAGAGATCTCTCTTCCTAATAAGGAAGAATTGCTTAATGTTCAGTTTGCATATGACACATCTCTTTTCCTAGGTCTCACAGAAGTCAATTTTGACAATGCCATTAAGAGGTTAAATCTTTTTTGTCAAGCTTCGGGGTCCAAAATATCTCCATCCAAATCCACTGTGTTGGGTTGGTCTCATGAGCCACCAGATTGGCTGGCATGTAAGGGATGGCAATGGGCAGTGCCAAATCAGATTGTCAGATACCTTGGTATTCCCTTCTCTATATAACCCAATTTGAATAACATGTGGGATTGGATATATGAAAAAATTAGTAAGAAACATATCAAATGGCAGACACACTCCTTATCCATTGCAGGAAGGTTCCAAGTTGTACAAAAAGTTCTTTCAGCTCATCACATTTATTATGCTTCGGCTTGGCTGTTTCTAAGTTCTTAGGTGAATATGATTGAGAAGATCCTCCGAGACTTCCTATGGTTGGATGGGAAGGGTAATAAAAGAAGGCATTGTGTGAAATGGGCCTAGTGTTGTCAAGAGAAGAGTCAAGGTGGGTTGGGATTGAAAGACCTTAAGGCACATGGTTCTGCCCTTGCATCCAAATGGGTGCTGAAAGCCCTCTGGGGTAACAAACCATGGAAAATCCTCATTAGAAATAATATTGTCAAGTCGGTTATCAAAAAAGGGAAATAGTGGAAAGATGTGCCAGTTTTTGATATAGTATTTGGAGATTTTAGTATGAGATTGTTCGGATCTAACATTTTTTAGGTCTTTTGGAAGGTGTGGGTCCAGGTGAGGCAGTTCATTCCGGAGAAAGGGGCAGCATGAGGTCCTCCATACTTTCTTGTTAAGGACAGATCTATTTGGTGGGGGCTTTACTACAATGGCAAACCTTTGGCTCTAACTCAGAGCTGTTTTGCAAAGGTATGGAATCTGAAGGGGATCTCTCTGATTCAGGACATCTTGGATGGTGGGCAGCTAGGTGAGTGGGAGGATATTAAAACTAAATTTAGCATCCTGACTCTCAGAAGAAGACTTATACACTTATTAAGAAAGCAATCCATACTAATAACACTAGAGAGATTATTGATTCAGAAGCCTTCCTTAATAAACATAAATGGACTGATGGAAATCTGTTGTCAGATACTACCACTAAGAATTTGTATCACTATATGAAGAATGATTCCTCTCTTATTGCTTGGGTGTCCCAGTGCTGGGGGCAGATTAATCCATTTTCTAATTGGACTTTCTTTTTTGATTACTTTTGGAAAGGTAAAGTAGAACCAAATTTTTTTTGTTTTAAGTGGTTGCTTTTGATTAACAAATTGGTTGTTGGGAAGGTGCTTTCCTCTATTCATCTTGCTCCTGTGTCTTGTAGTTTATGTAATGTTGTTGAGTCTTTTGAGCATTTATTTTTTGAGTGTATCTATGCACGTAAGATTTGGTCTATTTTTCTTGGCTCCCCTTGTCTCTGGAATTGCATGTCTGGTATTTCTTGGGCTGAAATCCTTGCTGGTTATGTGGAAAGATTTGATTCTAAGCTCAATAATCTTTGGTTTTCTCTAACAATTGAGGTGTTATGGAATCTTTGGAAGGACAAGAATAGAGAAGTTTTTCAAGTTGAGAGAAGGAAAGTTACTAAGTTTAACTGTAAACTCACACATTTTAATATCATGTCACAGGTCTCTTTGGTGCTCCACATAACAAGGAGTGAATTTATGAGGCTAGTTCAAGAAGGCTACTTGTTGATCAACAAAGATCAAGTGCAAGCTGCTAACTACATTTCAGAATACCAAAGTTTTCCTAGCTCCCACAGAAGTGGAGGATTTGAACAATAGGATCAGTGGATGGCAGATCAATAGTGGTTTTCAGAGGGAGGGCCATATTGACCCCAATCTGGGGGGTACTCAGGCAGGCTGGGTTACAGGGAATAGACAGGAGGAGGAACAGACATTTGTAGAGAATCCAATGGTCCAAAATGATAAGGATAGTCACACCGATGGCTGGGATTAGACTACAATAGCACTCTAAGATCCTTCTTTTTTGATCTATATGTAACTAGTCGTATCATGAGTAGACTTATGTTTTAATTTCAGTTGCACTTTTATAGTTTTTGATTACGGTAAAAATAGGTTTTGAAGGGGCCCCAAACCCTTTACAAGACCGGAACTAAGGATAAGAACTTTTGAAGTTCCATAAGTACAATAGTCTAGCCAAAAAACTAGACCCAAACACCTCCAAAAAATAGCCCATCCAATAGATGGGAGGACACCCAAACCACTGCATAAGAATATTCAATGAGAACCACAGTCTAAAGAGGAAAGCGACAAGGCTAGGTCCCCTTTTTATGAGAACAGAGAGTCATATCAAATGAAGAGGAGGACTTCTTTGAATGTTTTCCTTTTACAGTTATCCATCCATCTTCAACTTTCGCTGCCCTCCTTCTGCCAATACACCGAATTCAGGGAGATAGCCCCCAGCATCGGATTCGAACAACCCCCAACAAGAGGAACAACATCATTCCCAACTACTGTCAACAAACTAGCAGAGCTGGCAGGAAAAACAACCTCAGAAATAGGGCTTTTAATACTTGCAACACGATTAGAAGCACCAAAACCCACAACATTAAGCTTATCAATAGTGCTGGTAGAAAAAAAATCCATTAAACCACCAACAGAAATACTAGGAGCCGTCAGCAAAGAAGAGGTAGGTCCTTGTGAAGCAGAGCTGGCAGGAACCGCAACAGAGATAGGGATAGAAATACTCCCAACAAGAGAGCCAAAAATAGAATTTTCCATAACCACCCAAGCAGGGCTAGTAGGGACACTAGCCAAAGAACCACCAGCAGAAGAACTAGGAATAGACCGATTCCTTTGAAGGCTCGGGAGAGCTTTTGAGAACTGTATAATGTTTGGTGGAGGCATCCTTCCACCAAGTATGAGGGACTTTCTTCGATTTGAAGTTAGAACTGCATTTTGAAGCATGATGACCTGTTTTGAGGCATTTTTTGCATCTAAAGGGGATACCCTCATAATCCAACTGTTGCAACCAAGAACCTTTAGAAGACTCAATTTTAATCTTAGCGGGAGAACCCTGAGAGATGTCAATATCTACCAGGATGCGGGCATAGGTAGAGTGGAACATGTTAGTAGAATCATCATCAATAATCAGAAAATCCCCTAGAGCCTCCCCAACCTCCTCCAGGACAACACCTTGCTAGAGATGAAGAGGAAGATTGGGAAGCCTCACCCAAATAGGCATGCTGTTGAAGACTTCATTGAGGGATTAAAATCAGGATGCCATGGTTTTACCATGAGCATGAATTTATCCTCCACCCAGCTAAAGTAGTTCTCACATAAAATTTTTGATCTATCCTCAGCATTATCAAATTTAGCTACAAAAAAACCTTTAGCTAAAGGGAAGATATGAACATTATCTGACAGTATTGGCTCCCATTTTTGGGAGATCCAATCATGAAGTTGAGACAAAAGTCAGCCAAAACCCTCGAAACTGGCAACTATAGTTAAGAGTTATCACCCCCCTAATTTTTGTAATTGTATATGTAAAGGGGGTGTGAAAAATGATGTTGATACTCAGACTCTGCTCCATACTTGTAAATATTATTAAACTATCTTAATAGAAAAAAACAAACTTTATCTTACTTGTATTTTTAGTTTTATCTATATTTTCACCTTGTTAATTGGAGTAAATGTTCTATATAGGAATTTTAAATTAGAAAGTTACATTTATAACTATTATAGAAATATTCAAGGAAATTACTTTTTTTCCCTATCACTATAGTAAATGTAAAATTTAAATATCTGAAGATAAAAATATCCTTCATTTAAGCTAGAACAAGGAAAGATTTAATCCTTGTGTATATTAGATGAGTTGATTTTAAATGTTGATTAAAAGGTATATAAGGGTATGCTGAAGTAATTAATAATTACACGTTTTGCTTCATAAATTATATATATATATACATATATATATATATATGTGTGTGTGTGTGTGTGTGTGTGTGTGTATGTATATATATGTATATAGTATATATATATATGTATAGATATATATCTATATATGTGTATATATTATATATATATATATATATATATATATATATATATATATAACTAAAATGAAATCTCTTTAAATTTAAATCCCATTTCTAAAATGTTTCTTTAGATATTTTAAAAGCAAAAATATATAGTTTTTTATTAAAACTAGAGAGAGAGAGAGAGAGGGGTTGGGAGGGACGAAGCTTATCACGTACCCACTCTCATGGGGTGAGCGCGCGGGCAGCACTGCCCATTGTGGTAACACAGTGAGGGCGGGCTACAACTGCTACTGACCCACCACCATTATGTTACCACAGTGGAGTGTGGGGAAAAATTTGTGTCATTCAGCACCCCCACTTGCCCCCTCGTGCCGCCGCAGCAGTGGTGGCACTGACCATGGCAGTCGTCGCCGATTGCGGTGGTGTCGCCCATGGCGGTCGCCACCGCCTGCGCCAGTGCCTTCCTTTGACGCCGCTGGCCTCCTTTGTCGCTCCTCGGCCTCCCCTGCAAACCCTAAGCAAATTCTAGGGTTAGATACCTAAACCAAAGTCAATAAAATAATAATATATTAATACAAAAAAAGAGCAGAGTATATTAAAAAAACAAATGAAAGAAATAACCAGAATTACCATAGGGTTATTCCATAAAGTTATGCCTTGAGGGCATACTTATAACTTTTATATTTTATGGATAATTTATTAGATTTGATTTAGTTATTATTATATGGTTTGGATTTCAAATTTCATTTTAAGTAGTTTAGTTGTCATTGTTGACTTATGGGTAGATAATTCTAGAAGTTTTATTTAACTTATTATATAAGTTTAATAGTTAAATCGTAGTGTAAAAGGACTAAATTATTTGTTAGGTTAGTAAACTAATGAAGTAAGATTTAAATTCAATCTTTTAAACCTAAGGGAGTAATATATATTTGATTTTGATGAAAATAGATAATTTAAATTTCTTTGAGTATGAATTTTATTAAGATTTAAATTATGGTTTAATTGGTAAAGATCATTGTTAGGATTGTAGAAATGATGTATTTCAATTAATGAATATAAATACATTGGTGATTATTTATTTAAATTAAGATTATTTTATTAATTAAAAGAGGGTTAAATTAAGTTGTTTAGTTATTCTAGGATATTAAATATATTAGAGTATTATAGTTTTAAATCTATTAGCATATCATTAATTTGAGTTATTCTTTGAAATTATGTGAAATCAATTTAACATTTAGAATTAGTTTCATATCAATGGATATGGTTTAATAAAATTATTAACAAAGTTGATACATTTATTAGGAAACGATTAATGTAATTAAATAAGTAATCAGGTTCACATTCAATTGAACACCGTAATCTTCTTTAAATTTATTCAACCCTAGTTAACTTATAGATAACAATCTAGTCAACGTTATAGGTTAATGTTAGGGTTATGACCCTTTTATATCGATAATGGCTTTCTTAGTCAAACACAGTCAATCGAGACCTATATTCACCTAACCAGTTTTCTAGACTTGTAACAGTTAGTGTGAATCATAGTCAACTTAAAGGCGAGTGTTTGTGCTTCAGTAGTTAACATTAGACTTTCAAAAAAAAAAAACTTGTAGTTGTATTTTGCCCAATTTTTGAGCATGACACATGATATCCAAATAAAACATTAGATTATCTACTTCTTGATACAAAATATGATTAGAAAATATTACTTGGCATCTACTTTTTCATATTCGCCACAAAATGCATTGTCTCATAGAATGTGCAATTACATCAAACATTACTTCCTTCCATCTTAAGATATTCCATTTCTTTTTATTTTTAGCTTCAAAACAGTCCGAAAAGAAAGGTTTTAAGTTATCATGACATAAAGAACATTTAGCTGATTACAAAGTCGAAAATCTTAATTTATCCTTTACAAGTAAGTTCTAATGTAAAACTTTCCAAAACAAAGTCTGAATATATGAAAAAACCTCTCTCAATACAACCATACACCCATCAATTTTAGGTGATTTGGTGTACTCGGGTCACTTGTAGAGCACTTCTATCTGCGAACTAACTAAGATAGATAGAGAAAGCTTTGTCTTATTGAATTACACAGTTTGCGGTTCTAAAATTAGACACGTTTTGTCAATGAACGCGGTTATTGTTTTGTGCTACGTACGTTGAACAATCCAACTTAAAAAGTCACAATTAATACGAAGACAAAATTGGATTCAAGTTGAAGAGTATACGATTGGCATCTCGGTACTTTATGCCCATTAGATCCCATATGGAAAGTGCAGGGAAAATAACCTTGTTCCCATAAACAACAGTCACAGCCCAAGACTTTAAAAATATTTTTCTCATTAATTACATGTTTAAAATTATTATTAGAATTCGTTGGCTTTATCTTTAGAATTTGAATCTGGTAAGGAATGAGTAGTATTTAGAAATGTCTTTGAAGAATTTGCTAAATCATGATGGTCATGTTCTCCTTGGTTACATTCTTAGTTAAACTGATTTAGTGGCTTTGGAACAATGATCGAACAAAAAAATCAGGCATACAATAGCTTTAAGATGATAGATAGTAATGTAATGCTTTTGTAATGTTACTATCATGATCTTCATGTTGTTTGATTATTCCTTTGGTACTAGATTCTTATGATGCTCCAATAGTCCTTGATTGTCTCAACACGAATCACTAAATGTCTTTGATTACAACAATAACACACAAACCAACACAAATGCACATTAATTTGACTTATAGTAGCTAGTGAAAAGATATTGTTATGTCCCTTAACGAAATAAGAAACACCCTTCAAAAGTATTCAAGTATATATCGCCAACATTAGATGCTAAGAAAGGCAAAAGAAAAAGAGATAACATAGCTATCCAAATTATCAAATCACTCTAAAAAATATAAAATGTCTCTATGAACAAATATTTAACTCTAATCTAGAAACTTGACCCTTCATCTGTTCTTAATCTAAAGACACGAATTTCAATACCATTTCAAATTTCATTCATTATTTAATCATAAAATTATATACATTTATTTATTATATTTATCTCTATCTATTTATTAATCTAAATTGATATATACTTATTTAGTACCTTAAAACAAGCTAAAAAAACTTCACAATTCACTAAATCTTTTATTTTATTTATTTGAAATATATTCACATATTTTTGTTAAGATGTTATAAAATATACAAGAAAAAATGTTCTATAAACTACACACCAAACAAAGTTAATGACAAGCGATTAAAAATATAATTAATAATTTGAAAGTCTCATGTCTTCAATATTCTAAATTATAGACAAAATATTTCTATGAACACATATTTAACCCTATTCTAGAGACTTGTCCCTCAATACAAACATAATTCTCTAATTTTGAAACAAATTACAAAGTACAATCATCTATCCTTAATCTAAAGATATCTAAATTTCAATAACATTCTAAATTTCATTCATTATTTAATCATAAAATTCTACATTGTTTTTTAATTTATTTCTATATGATATTTTTGAATGTCTAAACATACAATACATTTATTAATTAATTTAAATTTAAATGTATCTATTTATTACATTAATTTTTTTTATATAATCTTCACAATTCACTAGGGGAGAGGACCCAGTAGTTGTGCACCCTAACTTCGGGCTTCTCAAAAACCTACGTGGAAATTTCAAATCACTCCCATTTTTTTACAGTAGCTTACTTGGCGAGTCCCCTGCTTATAACTAAGGTTTCAGAGCCACATCATCAAATATGATGCCACTTCAGCATGCTTTTTGCCAAGGTGTCCAAAACAACCCAAAAAAAAAGTGAGACCAATCATAGTGAATTAGGGACCCCAATAGTTGTGCAGCCGATGTGGCATCACACTATTGGCTGCTTTTTAGAACAAAAGGTACATTTCATTCAATTATGGGTAATCATCATTACAAAAAACAACTTTAAAGTCACAACTATTGGTACAATGTTGTCAAAAGTATTGGATATTAAATCAACAACTATGGGTATTAAGTTAAGAACTGCTATCACAACCATTGGAACTTGTTCAAGTAGTGGGTCCTCTCTCCAAAAATTTTTTAAATTAAATCATATTTCAGATATACTTTTTTTTTTTAAGAATATCAGAATATAGAAGAAAAAATTAAACTACGATCTACAAATCGAACGTATTTAATTCTTAATTATAAAAGTCATAACTAAATCAGGACTAATAGTTTGAAAGTCTCAGTTCTTCAACACCCAATAGAATCCTAAACTCCTAAGCATTAAACCCCTCCTCTATTGGATCCCCCGTCTATATATATCTTCAACAGCCCTGAGAGATTTAACTTGCTTCATTCTACTTTTGCATCCCTGAACAGTGCTTTCCGGGTCTGAAAATTTAGCTTGCTTTATTCCCATTCTGTTACCCTGAACAGTCGTTTTCAGGTCTGAAAGATTTAACAGAGGTTTTAAGGTCTGGAAGATTTAACTTGCTCTGTTCTCACCCTGAACAGTGCCTTTTTCAATGGCTGCCATTTCACTTGGAGCTTATGGGTACAGAAGCCTCTTTAAAAAGAGCCTTCTCTGTGATGGCGAGAGTCTTTCAATGCAAAAATCTGCTGGAAATGGATGCACCCGGGCTTCACTCACCATTTGTTCATATGGTAATCATTCAGAAAATCTGAAGAAGAGTGGTTTTGCAAGGAAAGGATTTAACCCTAAATTTGATTTCTTCACCAAGGGTTTGCAGCTGAGATGGTGGATTCCCCTGTTCAGGAGCTCGGCTGACAAAAAATGGGCAGAGGAAGGCGGTAGCAGCGAACAATCCGTTGAAACTGCTGTTGTGCAGAGTGCAAGAAAAATCCCAGAGAATTGGAGAGTGGTGGAGGAAGAGGAAATTTCAGTCAGGAGAAGATCTAGGTTTGTAGATGTGCGTTTCACTCCAGAGAAGGCCAAATTACTGAGGAAAACCCTTCGATCTACTTCGAATTTTCATGATGGAATGTATCATTCTGCCATTGCTTCTCGTTTGGCTTCGCCCGATTCTTCTTCAGATGAGTGAAAGGGAATGAAATTCGGGGCTGAATCTGTCGACATAACCCAACATACAGTATGAACTTTAATGTATAGAATGTTGTTTTTGTTGTTTCAGGCATTTGGGAATAAATTTGATGGCCGTTTGGCTACAATTTTTTCATTAGAATACAAATCAAAATTTAGGAAGACTGTATTATATGAAAAAATTTGGGCAGATTGCCAATGATTATATACATATGTTAAGTTTGATTTTTTTTAATCGACTGCGAAATTGAAAGAGATTTATCTGCAGCTGCCTTTGATTGTACATTATGGAAACTTGTTTATTTACTGTTTAATGTTTTCAATCTGGATTTTTAAAATTAAGCTCAACTGCCATGGATCTGAAATTATTTGGCTAGAAAAGAATCCCCTGCCTACCGATTCTTGCCGTGGTTTGGAAGGGGAAAACGTCCTGGTTAAGCGATACCCGCGGATACGTTTGGAGATTTATAAAAGAAAATTGGGGTCAGTTTTTAGTTGTACTCTTTGGGACGGCTATTAGGGTAAGAGTACTATTAGTTGTTGTAGTAAATTTTAGGTATTTGAGATTCTTAAATGTTACATTAGATTTCTTTAAGTGTTTATAGCTATTGTTATTGTTTTAGTTTCTATGTAGTAGAGAGATGAACACTGTGAGATTCATTATGCACACAAAGGGTAAAAAAGTGGTCATTTCAAAGTGTCATCCTATACATATTCGTTAAAAATTTGTACAATTGATCTAATGCTTATGCACATATGGGCCAATAATCATGTGCTAGTAGTTCCAATAAAGTTTTACAATTGATCTAATTACTAACTTTTTTTCTAGTCGTTAGGTATATCAATGGGTAGTTATTGGCCATTAGATGTTTTTTTTACTAGGCTTTTTATTAGTGAAATCCAATGAATGGTAATTGGAACATGGTTGGTAGTGAGCCCCTTCCTCTAGTTGGACACCTTAATTTTATATTTTATAACGTGTAAAGGGTGTATTGGTTTTTTTTTTGGAAATTTTAGTATAACATGTGAGTTTAAGAGTATAAAATTATTGTTTTGAGGTTTTAGATATTAACAAAAAATGTGAGATAAGTTTTTTATTCGAATGTAATATTGGAAAATAGGATTAACAAGATTATACATGCAAACTAGGAATTGGGACTATTTTCTTCAATTACACTAGGAAGGAGAATGGATCCACTTGGCTCAATCTCAAATCTTATTCAAAAGGATTGTGCACAAGGTGAATTTAACACTCCTTGATTGAGTTGAAAATGAACTATGGAAAGATGTAAATTGAGTATAAGACCTAGGGCTAATGGTGTAAAATTGAGAGTAATTAACATACTCAAGAAGCTTCAAATCAACTATGCAAACAAAGTATAGATGTGGAAATGAGAAACAAAGAGTAACATGTGTCTGAAGTTGGAGCTTGAAAGTGGAGGACAATGCAAAAGATTTGAGTGCCCTTGTTTAAGAGTGTCAAATTCAAACAACAGACATGCTTTCTAAATCAGGATGTTGTTTTGAATCTCTCTCAAAAGTTTCATTAGAAATGTGTCAGACACTGACAAAAAAGATTGTCATTGTCCCTGTCTTCTTGTCTCTAGTAAGATGGTTTTTTATGTTTTTGTTTGATCTTCCCAAATCTAGATTCATGTCTTCATATCTTGTCACTTGCACATGCAAAAGAGAGAAAATGGTGTTGGGTTGATAGGGTTTGCCTTTGTCGAATATTGGATTTGGAATTAACCCTATAATTGAATAAATTGAAATGAAAATATAATTGAAATTGTGTCTTGAAAGGGCAGAGGCAAGATCTAACTTCATGAATCTCCTTTGTATTAAAGTATCCATGAAAAGGTTGGTGTTGTCATGTAGGAATGCATAATTGACTTCATCATAATATGATTATGGATGTCATCTTGAATGCTTTAAATATAAAATTGACCTCTCCTTCATTGACTTAATTATGTGCGTGATTGCTTGCTCAATGAGATATGATGATATTAAATGATAGAATGTAAAACCTCATGTGTGAAAATGTCTCAAATGAAGAGGTAAGGCTTTCTTGTATAGCTCACCTCATGAAACGTGTTTGAAATTATGAAGCACATCAACATGGGAAAAGAATTCTCACCTCTATTTTCTAACCATTGGAGGGTCCAAAATTGGGCCCTTTAAGTAGACAAGGGCACTTGGGGCCCTATTTTTTTTGGACAAGGGCGCCTAGGGTGCCATTGTCTAGCCTATCAAGGATGACCAAAGGACCACTGACACAAAAGATAAGGTTTGCAAATTGAAGCTAATGTGAGTAGAATCAAACATGATCAAAGCACAAAGGCCACAATGTTAAAGTGAGACCAAGTAAGTATGAAATTGTATAGGGATACAATTTATGGTGCTAAATTGAACAATTATCTTAAAGTGGCGATCAATATGTGAAAGAAGAGTTCTAATAGCCATGTTTCATGACCACCAAAAACATATAATAAACCCTTTGTTTGTGATGATGGCCACATAATTTCACTCATATTTGGGGTGAAAATTTATCTTTTAAAAAATTGATTATATTTTTTCACATTTGAATAACTTTATTGTGTGTTTTATTGTCAAATAATGGTTGAATGCAATATAACATGAGACCCTTTAACTTTCGCATTCTAACCATAAAAAACTAATCATCACTCTCATGTCTTTCCACTTCATTCTCAAACTTATCCCTCTCTTGAGTGTTTCTTGACTCCTCTCTCCTCATTGATTCCACAATAATCAAGCTTCATTAGATGCATTTGTAGGTACATGCATAAGCAAAGAAATCCATTTCCATTAGGGTCGATAAGATGGTGTAGTTGGGCAAGGAGGTCACAACATGAGAATCATTGTCATATGCTAGGAAAGAGGAGGCTTATAGTTCATGTTGAATCCTTGTGAGGAGATGGAGGGTAATCATCTTGCCTCCCCATTACAATAATTAACATTGTTTTTGTCATTTGATTATTTATTAAATATTTCTGAGGAGATAAAGATATAGATACGAATGTAGAGCACAAAAATGAGTAGCCAAAGGAAGTAGATCCAACTACAATACTAACTTATGCATTCCACCAATGATTGATGCCCTTTAAGTTTTCCTATCCCTTGTGTAGCATCAAACTCAACTCAAAATGTTTATTCCTTAATCCATTGTCTTCATCATCCACTTCACCAGCTCATGCTCATGATGTTGTTGTTGCTTATGTTGGAGCCAATGTACAAATTTTCATTTAATGCTATAGTTAACACATCATGTTAGAGTAATAAGTCATTTTACTTATTAATTGAATCATGTTGATTTAATTACAAGTCACTTATTATTTCTTTATTACTTAAGCTAAACTTTGGCATATAATAATTAATTACTTTATTAATTATTATAATGCAACCTAGGTTTCTCCACCCTTTTAGGGTTTCAAATCTCCTTTATAAGGATTGATCTCCTTTGTTTTCATAACAAATTGTAACATAGATTATTTCATTATTGAATTGCAAGTTTTATTTTTGCACATCAAGGAATGGATCCTCGTGGATCAATGCGTTTAGGCCTCTATAGCTTCTTGCTTCTCTCTCTTTTTGTGACATATGTTTGCATGCAGGTGTTCTTGGGAGTTGTGGTTTGTTTTCTCACCAACTCCAACATGATATCAGAGCTTCAGATCTTTTTTCCCCTGTCCTCTTCTTGAGAGATTCGGTCGTGTTCGTCAAATCTGCATTTTCAGAGGTTTTTTGTCAGATCTATGGAGACCTTTTTTTTTGGTCACTTTGGGCTCAAACAGACCTCATCATTGTGTTCAAAGAGCCCATAAATCTTTATTTCCATATAAAATTTATCCAATTTGGACAAAGTTGCATTCTATGGCAAAATTGTTTTGCACTAGGGTCATTCGACTCTAGCACGGATCCTGAGGCAATTACTATTTTTGGAGCACTTTGGGCTAAAATAGACTTCACTGTTGAGCTCGCAGCATCCAAGAACCCCTAAATCCATATAAAATATATCCAATTTGGACAACGTTGGATTTTTTGGCAAAAACAAATGTGCCAAGGTCGTACGACCCTGACATGAATCCCAAGGCAGATGATGCAAGCGGAAAATTAAAAATGATAATTTGGGAGTGCCACCCACTGGCAACCACAGTTACCACTTAGCAGCCCATGACCGTCAGTAGTGTCACCATCGATGATAATGCGGTGACTGTTGCGGTCCCCAATGTGACTGCCGATGGTAATCACCAGTCATGCGGTCACCAACGTGACCACCAGTTCTAGCCCCATTTCCATAGAGCAACAGGTCATATGCAGTAGGGGAACAACCCTAGGGCCTTAGCCAGTTGCCATCCCCCTAGTCACCTAAATGATTAGGGGCTGCAAAATTTTGGCCCCAGGGGCCTATTATTTTTTTACGCTGATGGGCATTTGGCCATCATATTTAGGCCTGTCATTTTCTCAAATCAGCATGCATCATCAAGTTTTTGACACCATTTTGGGCCCTCTATAGCTACTTGTGGTTTTTTGCTCATAACTTGAGCATACGATGTTGAAATAGAGAAAATCAGATATCGTCAGAAAGCTCTTTTTGAGCTCTATCCAAATACGGAGGTTTGAATTTTTTTTAATATTTTTATGGTGTTTTTTTTGTCAAAGCCAAAGGTTCATTTTTGCACTCTGGGAGCCATATCTTGCACATCCAGACCCCATTTTGGGAAAATGATATATCTTTGGAAAGCCTATTCTGTGAGATTTCTAGTGTTGTGAGTCATTTTTACAGATTCTGCTCCAGGCATATTTTATTCAATTTTTTGCATTTATACACTTTGGTGGATATCTTGGATGTTTCAGGTCCTGGGATCTCTTCCCTTTAGGGGATGACTCTTCTTTGGCTGTTCTTTTGTTTCAACAGCGTTTTGCTCTTGTTTGAGCAATGTATGCATAATTTTGTAGTATTTTTTTATGCACACGCACTGAGATAAAGTGTCATTCTATTGTATGTATGGGATCTTGCACATGTTCATGCTCTTTGTACTTGCACTCAATTATAAAGTGTCATGGGGGTTTGATGATTTGCCTTTATTTTCTATCTACCTTTTTCACGTGAGTGTTCCTCCAATGACATTAGCCTCAGGTGTCTCTATTTTTGTTTGTACTCTCTCTGCACCTTCGATGTTCCTAGTTCTTCTTCATCATGCAGTTCATATTGGATGTCATTTTTAGTGTACCTATCATTTCTCCCTTGTCAGCATTATGGTGGCCGGGTTTCTATTGTTGGTTCTTCTACTTTCTTGCTTCGATAGTGTGAGCTATGTATTCGATATTTGTTCCTAAGTACTGATGGAATATGGATGAAGTGACTGAGAGGGGGGGGGTGAATCAGTCAACCATAAAACACTTCACTATTATTTCTTTCTAGATCCCTTAGGATATCTTAATGAATATTATCTGTTTAACACTCGGTAAATAGATTGTAGTAACTTGATAGATGCAGAAAGTATTAGTAAAATTATCTTTTAGATATTCATCACCACTTGTATATGATTAAGATAACTATTAAGAACACAAGAGACACAAGATTTAACGTGGAAACCCAATATGGGAAAAACCACCAATGTATCTAGATACTGATTTTCACTTTTCTGAAGTGATGCTCGGTTAGAAGCCAACCCGGTAAAAGGTTACAAAACACACTGTTAGGTGTGACCTTGTTAGAGGATTTAATTGTACACACTAAAAGGTGCACTTCTATGAACCATTACATGCAAGGTTGCTCAAGAATGAGGCCTCACAAAGTGGCTCATAGCTCTCTATGCATGGAGTTGCAAGATTTGTAAAATTGCTCTCAGCTAGAGCTATAAACTCATGACCTTGCTAGTCAACCATACAATGAGAGATTCAAGTGAAGACAAGGGCAACAATGCCAATATCTCCAAGAATCACTATGAAATGCAATGCAATGCAACTAAAATAAGGATGCAAATGTGCAAGCTATGCTATGAAAATGGAAGTACAAACTAAGCTATGAAAGAAAATAGCAAGTATTACCAAGCCTTCCTATTTAGACTATGTGAGCTTATTCTATTGCATAAAAAGAAATTTATACTAAGAATGCCATTATCATGCAACTATGAAAGCAAATATGAACTAGATGATGAAAGCAACAAGTCTTCAATGTCTTCAAACTCCTAAAACCTGCAGCATAACATTAGCATAAAAACATGAGATATGCAAATGAAGGAGAGAGCTCTCCTTTTATAAAAAATGCAAAGAAATGGACCATTGAGATTAAGAGGCAAAAAGTCTTAATCAGCGGTGGAGCTTGAAAGAGGAGCAATCCATGTGCACACATATCCTCCAATGAGAGTGAAGTGTTGACTTTTGAGCCTCATGTGAGACAAAAAGTGCTTTTTCCCTTTTTATAAAATAAGAATAATGCTTTATTTGTGCAACTTAGGATAAGAGGAAAAGGTGGGCTTTTTATTTAATCAAAAAGGGAGGAAATATTCCTCTTAATTAAATAAAGACTTAGGATAAATGGTTAGCCCAAGGATAAAAATCTAATATATGATCAAAATTAAGACTTGATCAAGAGATTGATAATGTTGAAAATATTGATTATTGATAAAAATGATTCAGGATTGATAAATCAAATAAATGGGGCCCAAAGTCTAGGCGACCATTTTAGGGTGCATACATTTGCCCCTCTTTGACTAATCTGTGATCGATTTGGGAACACATGCAGTCAAAGAATGAAGTTGAAATGTGAGATCGATTTGGGATCACAAAACAACTCAGATGTGAGGTCGATTAGGGATCACACCCAGACAAAGCATAAACAAAGGTCTTTGAACATGAGGTCGATTCGGGATCACATTCAAAGTACGAGATAAGAATCTCAAATTTGAGCAAAAGCTCACAAAAGATGTCTGAATCAGGAAAATCAAGCAATTGGGGATGAGAATCCCATAAGTACTGCCCCCTCGGAATCGAAATCGAAATCAGGTAGAGAAGAGAACAGCGAATTGATAAGGATTTGATCAAATCATAATAAAATCACAATCGAAGGTAAGGGTCAATAGGTTAACCATTAGGCAATGAAACATGCCCCAACCTGACTGAAAAGATGCAGTCAAACGTGAGAAATGAGGGAATGGAATGAATATGAATGAAAGACTAGAAGGTTGGAAGACATGGAAATGAAGAAATGACGATGCCCTAAAAGATTAGGCTTCAAAAGATCAGCCAACTGCGCAGAAGGGGGGAAGATTTTGAAACATGATTTTGACTATCAAGATGACCTCAGATTTCGATTTCGAGTCCAAAAATGGATCCAGGACGTCGAAATTAGCTAGGGGTGCAATTTTTGCGCAATTTTGAGGTGTTTTGAAAATGAGGTCAAAAAGTCAAAAGACTATAAAAGGGGTCAAAAGGTCATTTTCAAAAGTCATTTGTCTTTTAGTGATTTGAGAACTTCAGAGCTTTAGAGAGAGAAAATGGCCTAGCAAGCAGGAGTTTTCGTCCACAGGCATCGATTCGAGCGCGCCCGGTTGCACAACCGGCCACCACACTATCCTACCCCGGTATGTTTTTGAAAAACTCGAGCTTTTTAGTCATTTTTTCCATTTAATAGCTTATTTTAGCACGTTTTTTTAAATTTTTAAATTTCAAAAATTTTTCCTAGGTGAAATATCGCGCGATACTTTAGAAGTATCGCACTCTTTGGGGAGAAGTATCGCGCGATACTTCGCGGGTCCCCAAAGTATTGCGCGACCTAAGGCACCAGTATCGCACGATACTGGGTGAAGTATCGCGCGATATAAGGTTTATCGCCCCGCTATAGGGAGAAGTATCGCGCGATACTTCTCCAAAAAAAGAATATCGCCTAGCATAAAATTTTGATTTTTAATGCATTTTTGAGCAAAAATGACATGGGTCTAGACAATGTTACATTTTTTGGATGTTTTATACTGAGTTTTTGGACATCCATCATGATATGTGCTAACAACTGGCTTGGTTTTGGCTTGCAGGAGGTTTTTTCGGTGCTCATCATCAGAGCGCCGAAGGTGACAGGATTGCGGTGTGTCCGGGATCTAGATGATCCCGGTAATGCCAACCTCAGAGCGATGGGATTCCGGTATCTGCTGAGATACCCCTATATCCGAGTAGACCATGGGTTGTTGACTGCTCTTGCCGAGAAATGGCATAGTGAGCACAACACCTTCCATCTGCCTACTGGAGAGGCGTCGATCACTCTGGAGGACGTCTACAGGATCTTACGAGTACCATGTCATGGCGAGCCAGTGAGTATAATCATGTTTTAAGATCTAATCATAAATATAATGTTTTCATATGATGAAAACTGACATGATTCATTTGTTGGCACAGATGTACTATGATTAGGATGCCACTGAGGTGCGCTGACTGGTTCAAGAGATGTTCCAGGATGTCATGATTCTGGATAGGCATATCAGCTGGGAGAGGCTGATAGATGATTTTGGCAGAGACTACCCAGTGCCATGTATAGTGGCTTCCATCATTTTGCAGATCCTGATGACTGACCGCAGTCAGAAGGGTTTCTCACTCGGATGGGCTCAGCTTTTGGTGGACTTGATCGGCAGGCCGCGACGGATGGCATGGGGTCCTGCCATATTGGCAGAGATGTACCACGAGCTGCACGAGATCATCTACAGAGACAGTCAGACATGGGCATGTGGTGCCATCCTGGCACAGGTATGGGCGTGGGAGCACATCGCTGTGGTGTGCCCCAGGGTTCAGCTGAGGGAGAGGAGGTACCCCTATATCTACAGGTACCTCAGGTTTATATCACATGCCCATTCTGGGGATGTGACCTACTATCGGTGGATTTTGGACGAGATAGCCTCATTCACATGGAGGCCCTACAGGGAGGTTGAAGTTTGGGGAGATGTAGCGGATGAGCTGAGCTACATGCTGTGCAGTCGGCCACTGGTAGGTCGGTATGCAGAGATCGTAGAGAGATTCTGCATCACTCGGGTATGGCAGTAGTTCAGGAGGCAGCAACGAGTCTCGACAGAGACTACCACCTATGCCAGAGCTAGAGACAAAGAGGGTCATGGGTGGCTACCTATGTTGGATTATCAGCAGGCTGTCGTAGAGACAGCAGGTATCAGGAGCGAGCCCTGAGAGTATTTCCCAGATATGGCAGATGTAGGGGCTGATGGAGCCTATAGAGCAGAGTGGCGGAGGGTGCCTTTCCCTCAGTTTACAGTACCCGATGCACAGGTACCAGTGCCAGGAGGAGACGGAGGAGATGACGAGAGAGATGGAGGAGACGGAGGGGACGGAGGAGAGGGAGGAGGGGAGGGAGGGGATGGAGGAGATGGCAGGAGGGGGAGAGGGAGGAGAATGGAGAGGGGAGAGGGGTCGAGATCAGGTGGCTGAAAATGGTCACGGGGACAGCGATCAGCGACACCTGAGGAGGAGGCGAGACCAGCTCACCAGCAGGTGGAGGTACAGCAGGAGCAGCCTGCGGGGGGAGAGGATCTGAGAGCCCAGATACAAGCTTAGGAGGCAGAGATACAACAGCTTCGGACTACTATAGCCGTGAGAGATCAGTAGCTACTAGATCTGAGGGCAGAGTGAGATCAGCAGATATCTGATCTTAAGGCAGAGATAGCATGCTGTGAGGCAATGGCACAGGCCGAGGCACTGGAGCTCCGACGAGAGTCAGCGAGAGCAGCCTATTATCATAGGTTATATCTGCAGGCCGTCCCAGAGGGTGAGAGAGCACCATCATACTCTCAGCGGGCAGGGGTATCAGATGTGGTACTCGATAGGAGGGCTATGCCTCCTCCACCACCATGAGCTCCTCACGAGGGTGGTAGCAAGTCTTAGGGTTAGGTCTTAGATGTTTTGGACATATCTTGAGACTTTTGATCCAGATTTTGGGATCTCATATTGTATTGTATATCATGACATTGTATATAGATTTATGAGATTACTGGATGTTCGATGTATCATGTGTATTTGTCTCACTTGTGATGGATGTATTAGTTTATATATATTGTCTTGTCATTTTGCTCAAAAATGCTTATGTATGTGCTTATGTATGTTCTCTCTCATAGATGTATGTTTAATTCTCATGTGTATGATATAGACTCATGTTTCTTGAAAATGACAGTTTTGATATAGATATGATAATGTGATTAACCCCTTGTGATGAACAGGAACAGGTTCGAGATGAAAAAGATAAGGAGCGAAAGACATGTTCGAGAAGAAGAAAAGGTGAGCGTAGTTGACTGACAGGTCCACGTAGGATGAAAAGGAGAGCTCTCTCCATATGCAAAATGCAACACTAGACTAACATGAACTCAAAAATGCAAACTACTATGAAAGTGGTTGACTTGCAAGGTCACAACGCCTATAGACATCTAATTATCATCATCGAGCGTTATTGGTAGCATCGTAAGATCATACAATGCACACTAGCATAACTATGTGGATATGAATATGATCTTTATCAGATAGAGATGTGAGAATCTCACCTAGGCATCAAAGACATATAGGTCAAGATGACTAATGCAGTGAGATCACCTAAATTTGTTATAGCGAGATTATGCTTGTATCAAGACACATGAAAGTCAGGATAGCTAAAAGCATGCACTCGCAAAACAGTCAAGGATAATACCTTGTCAATCCATAGGGTCAAGTAAGACCAGCATAAATGCTCATGACAGTTAGGATCAACAAAATATACCCACAAGCAGATAAAGAAAGAAAACATGTTCTCATTCCCTCAGTCTTCTAGCTATGCATCATCGAAAAATTTCTCAGGGAGAGATCACTCATCAAAGAAATCCTCATATACAACACAAAGAAAAAAAAAAAAGAGTCATCATATCACCATCGAGTTAATTGTTTAAGTGTGTGTGTGTTGGTCATAGAGTCAAACTCTGAGTATCGCATCTGCACATGAGCACTATCGCATCATACTTAGACTATAGGCAAGACATTTGATAAGTGTTAAGAAACACTCGACGCAAGGGTAGTGTTGAAAAACACCTGTTTGTGAAATGCCCCAAGAGACAAATGCACCAAAAGGACCTATGCTAACAGGTATGCCCCCTAGACAAAGACAAAGACCAATTCCAGACTAAGCCAAATAAGGTCAAGGTATGAGGGAAAGGTTTAGTGTCGAGGATGCATGCTAACAAATAGGGGTGCAAAGGCCTCAAGTAGCACCTGTTTCCAGGTTTTCACCACTTGGAATCTTTTTTCATTTTTTAATTTTTTGCTACCAAGGCGCCTATTGCTAGGTTTTCACCAAGGCACTTTTTTTATTTTTTTAATTTTTTGAATATTTTGATTTTTTTGTATTTTTTCAGGACTTTATATGCTTTTTAGGATTTTTTCAGCATCATATATCAATTTTTTTGGTATTTTTTCAAGATCAATAAGTATGTACAAAGGATGCCCCCAGACAGACTGGGCATCAAGGATAAAACTTCTTGAGGTGTACAATGTTGATGGGATCAAAGAGCTGTTCTCCATCAGGGTCTGACAGTAAATACACACTAGTACCAAAAGCAGCTGTAATAACATATGGTCCAAGCTAGTTAGGTTCAAACTTGCCCTTTTGCTCTCTGTGTTGTTGGTTCTTACGGTTCTCTCGCAAAACAAGATCACCTATTTAAAATTCTCTAGGGCGAACTTTCTTGTTGAATGCCTTAGACATACGCTTCTGATACACTCTCATATGATCAAAGGAAGCCTTACGCTTCTCATCTAGAAGTTCTAATTCCTATAGCCTCATGGCGCGGTAATCCTCATCTGTAATCAAACCTTTGAGTGAGACTCTAAGTGATGGTATCTTGACTTCTAAAAGCAATATTGCTTCAGCACCATAGGTGAGAGAGAAAGGAGTGGCTCCTGTAGGTGTGCGAATGCTTGTTCTGTAAGCTCATAATGCTGGATTGATTTGTAAGTGCCAATCCCTACCATTCTTGTGTACTGTTCTATGAAGAATCTTAAGAATGGTTTTGTTAGAAGCTTCTGCCTGTCCGTTTCCCTGTGGAAAATAGATGGAGGACCAATGTTGCTTGATTTTAAACTTTTTGCATAGGTGCTTTAGGTCCTTATTCTTAAATTGACCTCCATTGTCAGTAATGATCTCAGAAGGCACTCCAAATCGGCAAATGATATGATTCAAGATGAACAAAGAAATGGTCCTTCCTGAAGCAACAGAAAGTGGCACAGCTTCCACCCATTTTGTGAAGTAGTCAGTGGCAGTAATAATGAACTTGTGTCCACCTGATGAGTTGGGATGAATCTGCCCAACCAGATCAAAGGCCCAGCGCTGAAATGGCCAATGAGAAACAGAAGGGATCAGCTCCCTACTTGGAGCATTAATCAGGTTGCCATGTTTCTGACATTTTTCACATGACTTAGCGAAGGTGACTGCGTCTATCTACATTGTGGGCCAATAATATCCCACCCTAAGCAACCTTCGGGCCATGGCAAGACCATTAGAATGCCCACCACAAATGCCCTCGTGGATGTCAGCTAACGCTTGGTTGTATTCCTCCTTTTCCAAGCACCTAAGGAGCATCCCATCTAAACCCCTCCTATATAAATCACCAGAGATGAGGGTGTGGCGAGAGGTGTTACAGATGAGGTTTCGGCGTTCAGAGTGGTTGAATGTGTCGGGGATGATGCCATCACGAAGATATGAATAGATAGCACCATATCGAGAAGACTCGTGCGTGATAATGACACAAATGACATGGCTTTCAGACGAGTCAAAGATGGGATGGTGTAGCTCTTCCACCAGGAATTCAAATCTGGATTCATGTGTCTCCAACTGAAGAAGTGAAGCTAATGTGGCCATGGCATCTGCAGCTTTGTTCTCTGTCCTAGGGATCTGTTGAAACGTCACAAAGGTGAAATAGCGTCTCAAAGAAATAACCATCTTTTTATAGGGTATCAATTTGTCATCCTTGGTTTGATACTCTTCATTGACTTGGTTGATGATTAACTGGGAATCTCCAAAGACATGTAACTCTGTGATGTTCCATTCTATAGCCATTCTCAAGCCATTAGTTAAAGCTTCATATTCTGCAATATTATTGGTACATGGGAATAATAGTTTGTAAGACTTCAGAATGTTGTACCCATGTGGAGAAACAAATAACACTCCAGCACCTGATCCATTTTGCATGCGGGAGCCATCAAAGAACATTGTCCAAGTGCGAGTAGTGGTATATAAGATGTGTTCGTCTGGAAATTCCACTTGGACTGGCATACTATCCTGGATTGGAAAATCAGCTAATTGGTTGGCAATAGCTTGCCCTTTTATTGCCTTCCTTTCAACGTACTCTATGTCAAATTCAGTTAGGACCATCATCCATTTAGCAAGTCTACCCATCAGGGCAGCCTTACTAAGCAAGTATTTAAGGGGATCAATTTTGGCAACCAAATGTATGGTATGAGCAAGCATGTAGTGGCACAACTTTTGAGAAGCAAACACCACCGTGAGACAAGACTTCTCAATATTATTGTAATTGATCTCATAGGAGACTAGAGTACGGCTGATATAGTAGATGGCCCGTTCTTTCCCAGTATCATCTGATTGAGCTAATAATGCCCCCAGGGAAGTGTTTGTAGCTGAAATATATAGGATCAATGGTTTCCCTGGAATAGGAGGCATTAGAATTGGAGGATTAGCCAAGTATTGTTTGATCTGATCTAGGCTCTTTTGACAATCCTCGTTCCAAACACAAGAAGCACCCTTATGCAATGTCTTGTTGAAGGGTTGCGCTCTATCTGCAAGCTGAGAAATAAACCTCCTAATTGATTGAAGACGTCCTTGAAGACTTCTCATTTGGCTGATATTCCGAGGAGGTGGCATATCTAATATTGCTTGGACCTTTTCGGGGTCAACCTCGATACCTTTTGCTGATATTATGAATCCTAAAAGTTTTCCCGAGGTGACGCCAAATGCGCACTTCTTTGGATTCAATCTAAGTTGAAATTGTTCCATACGATCTAGAATTACTTCCAGATCATTGAGGTGTGTGTCCCTTTTTCTTGATTTTGCCAGGGTATCATCCACATAATCTTCCATATTTTTGTGCATCATATCATGAAAGATAGTCGTCATAGCTCTTTGGTAGGTTGCTCATGCATTCTTTAACCCGAATGGCATGACATTTCAGCAATAGGTTCCCCATGCACATGTGAATGCTATTTTTTCTTGGTCTTCAGGAGCTATTTTGATTTGATTATACCCCGAGAAACCATCCATTAGAGAATATATGTCATAGCCCGCCGTCATGTCCACTATCATGTCAATGTTTGGAAGTGGAAAATCATCCTTTGGGCATGCTTTGTTTAAATCTCTAAAATCTGTGCAGACATGAATGGACCCATCATGTTTGGAGACGGGTACTATGTTTGAGATCCATTCTGCATAATCGATGGCTCTAATAAATCCAGCTCTCAAAAGTTTTTCTAATTCCCCTTTGACAAGTAGAGCTACATGTGGATGCATTTTTCTTAATCTCTGTTTTACTGGCTTGACTCCTGGAGCTATGGATAAGTGATGCATTATGAGATTCATGTCAAGCCCTGGCATGTCTGAGTAGGTCCATGCAAAATTAATTTTCTTTTTCTGTAAAAATTGTACATATGCCTTGGTCTCTTCCTTTGATAAAGATTGAGCAAGATGGACTATCTGAGGATTTTCGTCTGTGTTTAAATTGACTGGCTTTGTTGGTTCAATCAATATTGATGATCTATCCTAGAAATAACTCGGCAAGTTATTAAGTACCCCATCCTTAGGTGCCTCAAAGAGGTTTTCACCTTCGGATGCATCATTTCTTTTTACTATTTTTGGTTCTGACACCGCCACAAAGTGGTTTTCGCCATCAGACCTATTTTTTTTTTCTCTTTTATTTTGAGACTGGGGTACTTAGTATCAGGCTCTATCATGCTGGTTGTTGGTTGACTGGTGGAAGAAGCCATGGGTTCAAGAGCATTCAGATAGCAAGCAATTTCGTAATCGTTGTGGAAGGTGAGGAATGTGGGCTCTTGATGGCGCTGAGACCAGTCAATTAGGTCAAAGTGAACAAGGGGTAAGTCAATGGTGGGTTCAATGTTGTTTATGCGAAAGGTGTCATCTCTGGTGACCATATAATCAGAGTTCATCAAGTCTTCTCCTAAGATACCCGAATTAGGACTCATCCTATCAAACGAAGCGTCGTCCACTAAGGCGATTTGAGGAGGGCAATCCTCTAGTCCGACACTAGGATCGTTAGTCGCATCGGGTTGGGTACTATAGGCATGGATAATATCCACGTCCAGATCAATTGTTGCATCTGAAAGTGAGTCCCATTCATATTCATGGGAGTCTGTCTCTGAGTCATCATTTAGGCCTCGTGATGTAGAAGCCTCAAGGTTAGGAAGGGTTTCCCCCTCTCTAGTGCTAGTATTGGTACTATCCGTCGCAGCTAGGACAGTAACACTTTCCTTTGTCGATCTAGCAGTCACACAGTCACTATTTGTCGCAGCTAGGATAGTAGGACTATCAAGCATCAAATCTGTGGAATCTCCCCAAAGGAGATTCATTGAGGGCACCAAATCATCAGACACATCTTGTTGGTTGGAAAGATCAGGCATATAATCTGCATCACTATCACTGTCCGTCGCAGTAGGACAGGGACACCTTTCTTCTTCTTATTCTCAAAACCTAAGCCAATCGTGGACTTGTTCTTTCATCTGAAGAGAGCATGATCAAGAGGCTCAGCTTTAGCGTCCAGCTTATGACTAAGGGGACCATATCCTGGATATCCCATATTTTTAACCAGTGTATACCCTTTCCCATAAGTTTTAGGTGAAGGAGCAAAATTCTCGTTGTGTTTGTATTTCTCTTCGTGATAGATCCAATCCCTTATGGCAACTTCCTCTTTCTCTTCCTGAATGGGGACCGAAGACTCAACAAATTTCCCAAATAATGTCATTGCCGATGACGAAGGTTTTGTACTTGGTGATGGTCTCCCATAAGACTTAGGAGAGATTGGCATTTTTGTAAAAGAATCAATCTTATAATCTCCCATCCCAAGATCCATGGTCTTGAACTTCTGCTTGCATTGTTCAAGTGAACTACTAGGACTGTCAGCTTCCCTATTCAAAGGCACATGTGATCCCACAGAAATGTTATTAACTGATAGAGCACTATCTCCAGGGATGCAAATTTCTACACCGTTATGGGGAAACTTAACACACTGATGATATGTTGATAAGACTGCCTGCATTTCGTGAATCCATGGCCTACCTAGCAAAATGTTGTAGGCTAGAGGTCCAACATCAACAATTTGGAATAATATATCTTTTTCTACGGGACCAATGCGAATAGGCAAAACAGCCAATCCCTTAGAACTTCTTTCTGCTTCGTCATATGCTTTGATTGTGATCCTTTTCTTTGTGTCAATGACGTTCTCAAAATATCCTAGAGCTAGCAACAAACTCAGGGTACAAATATTGAGCCCCGCACCCCCATCTATCAGTACACGTCTAACACGCGTTTTATGAATCATGACTTCGATGTGTAAGGCCAAGTTATGTGGGTGATTGATGGATTTGTCATCTTCTTCGGAGAAGGTGAGGTAATGAGGGCTAGCCAAATGGTTGACCATGTTTTAGAATTGGTCAATATCTAAGTTGTTAGGGACATTGGCTGCTCGCAAAGCATCCTCAAGGACGCGCTTGTGCTTAGGAGATAATTCTAAAAGCTCAAAAATGGATATCTGTGCGGGTGTATGTTGTAGCTGGTCAATAAGATTATAATTGGAATCAGGACCAATGGCAGATTTGGGAGGAGCACCCTTGGACATGGGCTTCTTGGACTTGCTAGTGCTAGGACCTTTAATGATAATGGGCGCGTGGGCCTGACCCCTAGTGACAGCATTGAGGGACTGGGTCGTTCTTTGTGAGTGAGGGCCTCTTATCACCACAGCGGGTCTTTCATCAGTCATAGGAGTTGAGTCCACATTATGTCCATAGGAATCCTTCCCTCTCATCATGTTGACACTATCATCCACAACTTCAAGCATCTTAATGACGTTCTCTGCATTTGTGTAGGTGTAGTTGATAGCCGCCTTGCCATTCTTATTGTTAGAATTCTCTCCTTTCTCATATTTAGGCAAGGGCTCTTTAAAGGCTTTATGATCTGCATTAGTGGTTAACCCATCCACTTGTAATTGTCCTTTATCAATAAGGTCTTGGACAAGATGCTTGAGTTTAAAACAATTTTCTATGTCGTGTCCAATCCCATTATGGAAAATGCAAAAAGCCTTAGCATCCCACTAATGAGGTAAAGGATCCGGTATGCGATGTTTTGTAGGGTCCTGTGGATGTGCCAAATTATGAGCCACTAATGTCTTAAAAACATCGGCATAAGATTCTCCCAATTTGGTAAATTGTCTTTTCTCTGTTTTAGATCTCTTTTGATACTTAGGTTTGTCTTGTTGTGTTGAAGACGTTTGCAACTTCATAGTTTGAACTGCATGAGAGAGGTTAAGAACTTCATTTTTTACCTGAGATGAGTCAACAACTCCGTCGTTGACCACTTACTTGTTTTTGTTCCAATAGGAGTTCTTTTTGTCCTTGTTACCATTAGTATTGTTATTTTGGCTATTGTTGTTATTTGTTGGTTTAGCCAAAATTCCTTGTTCTTTTAGGACATCCTCAATGCGACATGCCACCTCTACCATAGTATCAAAGGAATTAAATGGGATTTTCTTGACTTCGTATCTTAGTTCTGGTATTAGATTATTCACAATGATATCAATTCTCTCCTCTTCAGGGATTGTCCTTGGGTATTTCGAACACAATCGCCTCCATCATTGTAAAAATGTGACAAAAGATTCCCCTTGATTTTGCTTAAGTTTACACAAATCAAGCATTGTGACCGACCTCGATAAGTTGTAAGCAAAATGCTGAACAAATCTTTGGACAAGCTCTTTAAATGTCTTTACTGGAGGGGAAAGGTTGGTGAACCATTCCATGGCTTGACCTTTTAAACTCCTTGGGAATAATCTCATCAAGTAGGAGTCTTCATGGTGAAAGGAAAAGCTCATTATGTAGAACTGTCGAACATGGTCGTGAGGGTCACCAGTGCCATCATATTTGTCGTATGTTGGGAATTCAACTTTCTTAGAGAATTCTACCATCACCACACTTTTGTCAATGGGGTTAGGACATATGGAGTCCAAATGAAATGTGCTCTTGGGAGCCTTCATCCTGTCTATATCCTTTTGCATTTGTAAGATCACCTCATCAGTTGAAGGATTTTGTTTCTTGATCTTTTGGTGAACATCAAAATGATATGGAACTTTAGCACCTTTGTTGATAAGACTTTCCAAGAATTGGTCTTTGTTTTGTTCCACATATGCTTGAAAGGATGGTTCTTGTTGCATAGTCATGAAGTCCATATGATCAATTTTAGCATAACTTCCTCCATGTTGTGAGCCATGATGTGCTCGTTGGGAGGGTTGCTTTGAATGTCTATGAGACGACTGTCTCCTATGATGGTCATATCTTGAAGTCCTTCTTCCTCTAGGACTTGGGGATCGTGAGGGTGTCTTTGATCTTCTTCGAGGGCTAGGGGAAGGGGTAGATGGGGGTGAGTTGGTCTCACTATTGGCTCCCCTCCCATTAAATCAGCTTTGGAGTTGTTGTGCATAGAGTCTATCTTCTTCTTCTTGGGTGACTCTTTTCTGTATATCTAACAATGCACGTTCGTCTTCCTCTAGTTGTCTGAATTTTTTCTTTTTAGCAGCCTGTTCATCTAAGTAGGCTTGCTTCTCTCTCTCAATGCTTCTCAATCTTATATTTGCATATCGAGAGGTATCTTTAAGTGGGGAGGTTTGTCTCGAATGCCTCATTGCATTAGCTGCGTTGATGTGGTGATCATTAGATTCGTTGTTCTGGTCTTCGTGTTGTGACCCTGAATCTGAGTGAGCTTGCTTATGATGTCTTTCAGCTCGTTGATGTGCATCAAAATACCTCGCGTTGTTGGGAGGTGACCTAGGTGGACTAGCATGAGAAGAACCACCATACTCTCTTCTGTGTCGTTGGAAGATATCCTCAAGAGTTTGATTCATGGCTTCTCTTTGTTGTCGGGTGAAAGTGTAACTCATGTCCATACTTGATGAAAGTGGTACAAAAGAGGTGCTCACTTCACTAGGATTAGCTTCCGGATTAAAAAAAACCTCAGATTCACTCTTAGGAGATTGGTCAAAAAGGGGTCCTTTTCCCTTAAGTTGTCGACGAGTCTTGACGGGTGGTAACTGGCTAAAGGCAACAGGGGGTCGTTTCCCTTGATTCACTTGGTACCTTGTCATAACTAACATGAAAGAGGGATACTCTCAATGATAAGGTGACCTTTCAAAGTGTCAACGCCAAACTAGGATAATCAAAGTCCTCTATTGTCCAAAGAGAAATGAAAAGAAAAAAAGGGCTTTACCAACATTGTCAAAGAGGTGCTTCAAATCAAAGGGTGACTACCCTTGCACTTTTGAATCAGGAGGTTGGACTAGGCCAAAAGATAATTGAAATTGAGATGAAAATGAAAGCGATTTGGACAATAAGAGTACTAAAATTTTCTCAGAATGCAGCTAACAATTTTAAAGATGAACCTTGGCACCAAGAATGGCCTTCTAACTTGGCAATTTTTCCAAAGTGATTTCATAAATCAAATGATGCTATCCCGGAGGACTAAAAAATAGAAATTTGGAGTCAAGACAGATCTCAAACATCAGGGTGAGAAGCCTGCTCTAAGACCTAGCCTGATTAACAGCAACTGAAATTGACCAAAATTTAAGCATGGCATAAATAAATCAGACGATATACTCCAGGCTACCGGGGCGATAAACCTATAGCCGTGAGATACTTCGCCCGAAGCCAGGTGATACTTCTTAATACTGGCAGACGATATACTCCAGGAAGGTCAGGCGATAGTCCGTCAGGGGTGAACTATCGTGTGATATTTCTTTTCAAAGCGGGCAATATTTCTAGCAAGCGCGAAGTATCGCGCAATACTTCACTTTACAGGGCGCGATACTGTTGCAGAATTGTTTAACTCTTGACCAGATTTGTGCAAAATTTGCATTTTTGGGTCTGTTTGGTCAAAATTTCCAGTCTGAGGGTTGATGTTTTCGATTTCAGTCACAATATCAGCAGAATTTTGGCAGGTTTGCAAACAGTAAGGGATCAAAACATGGTCTCAAACACTTGAAACAAGGGCAAAAGCAACCTTGCCAAGACAAACACTTGTGATATCAGAATTGAAACAACACCCTATGAATGCTACCGATTGTTTGTATGTAAGAATATTTGCACTGGTATCACACAATCGAAGACACTTCAAGCAAATCTATCCTAAAAAGTCAAGGCTCAATACTTACCAACTTAGCCCACAACTTGATGCCCCCTCGTCTCACACCAAGTGGTTACCCACAAGAGATGTTGGCTTTGTCATGGAAATGTCAAATGACACAACCAAAGGGACACATATGGTGAGTATCTTAAGGTGATCTGGGTAAACCACTTGGATCAATCCTTGCACTAAGAAGATAAGCGGCTAAAAGAAGGTGGCTTCTATCTAATGGTTCTTAATAAAAATTTCCGCTCACAACACCCCTCTTGCTCCTCATAAAGGACTAGGACCTCGCAGCCTCAAGAGTACCTTTAGCATTCTTGTTCAATGTTTTCCCCATGGTCGCAATCTCATGAGCTACTCACATCAAATGAAGACAAGTGCTATGTCTATCAAGGTTTTTGGTGTCCTTGATAGCCTTGAGATTATAGTGAGTTGGAATCACTTACCACTAAGGAAAATGATGACAAGGTTGTCCCCACTTGAGTCGTTCCTCTTGATTGCTCAAGAGCAGGCCCACTAAAGGATTCCTAAACTAAACAAAAATAGATTAACTCTTGAGGTTCAAAGTTTTTGATTCACCACAAGGGTGAAGAGCATACTCCCCTATTTCAAAAATCTCTCCCAAACACACCAAGCAAAGAGATTCAATTACTCCCTTGCTTCCAAAACCTTAAGATGGGTCAAGATTTTTTGATTCACCTAAAGGTGAAGAGCATACTTCTCCTACCACCTCAAGATCCCTTTCACAAGGTATTAAGATTCCTAATACAATTAGTGAATGCCACACTTGAAAAAAAAGCAAATAAACAAGCAAAAAAAAAAAAATTTTAAATTTTTTTATGCTTGGGCAGCCCTGCAAAAACTGTTAGTAGCCCTCTTTGACATGCATTTTTAGCAATTTTCAAGCAAATGAGAGCACCTACAAACACAACTTGTTAGACCCACAAAGTTAGCAAAATCAAAATCCAAATGTAAACATGCAACAAACTGCTAGATTTAAGCTAAAAGATGCGAGTTAGACCTATCTAAACATAGCAAAACAAAACAGCAAGCTAAAATAACCAAATTCGGACAAGAAAACTGGAAACGCAAGTCTCTGTCAGACCAGGCGATTTCTCAGAATTCACCAGTATCGCGCGATACAGTTTCCTATAGTCGGGCAATATTTCTCAGTCGCACGATATTTCTCACTATGGGCGGGTGATACTTCACTTGATAACAGGCGATAAACCTCAGTACTGGCAGGCGATTCTTCTTTCGCGCGAAGTGTCCCACCGCTATACAAAGGTATATCGCGCAATATTTTTGAGAAGTATTGCGTGATACTCTGAGACAAAAAATCAGAGACTGAAAACTGAGCCGAAAATTGACAAAAATTTTGACGGAAAATGCAGAATTAAAGGGACAAAGCTAATCTACTCGGCCCCACGGTGGGTGCCAAAAATGTACACACTAAAAGGTGCACTTCTATGAACCATTACATGCAAGATTGCTCAAGAATGAGGCCTCACAAAGCAGCTCATAGCTTTTTATGCATGGAGTTGCAAGATTTGTAAAATTGCTCTCAGCTAGAGCTATAAACTCATGACCTTGCTAGTCAACCATACAATGAGAGATTCAAGTGAAGACAAGGGCAACAATGCTAATATCTCCAAGAATCACTATGAAATGCAATGCAATGCAACTAAAATAAGGATGCAAATGTGCAAGCTATGCTATGAAAATGGAAGTACAAACTAAGCTATGAAAAGAAATAGCAAGTATTACCAAGCCTTCCTATTTAGACTATGTGAGCTGATTCTATTGCATAAAAGGAAATCTATACTAAGAATGCCATTATCATGCAACTATGAAAGCAAATATGAACTAGATGATGAAAGCAACAAGTCTTCAATATCTTCAAACTCCTAAAACCTGCAGCATAACATTAGCATAAAAATATGAGATATGCAAATGAAGGAGAGAGCTCTCCTTTTATAAGAAATGAAAAGAAATGGACCATTGAGATTAAGAGGCAAAAAATCTTAATCAGCGGTGGAGCTTGAAAGAGGAGCAATCCATGTGCACACATATCCTCCAATGAGAGTGAAGTGTTGACTTTTGAGCCTCATGTGAGATAAAAAGTGCTTTTTCCCTTTTTATAAAATAAGAATAATGCTTTATTTGTGCAACTTAGGATAAGAGGAAAAGGTGGGCTTTTTATTTAATCAAAAAGGGAGGAAATATTCCTCTTAATTAAATAAAGACTTAGGATAAATGGTTAGCCCAAGGATAAAAATCCAATATATGATCAAAATTAAGACTTGATCAAGAGATTGATAATGTTGAAAATATTGATTATTGATAAAAATGATTCAGGATTGATAAATCAAATAAATGGGGCCCAAAGTCTAGGTGACCATTTTAGGGTGCATACATTAATCACCCTACTAGGAGTGGCCTGGTAAGAGGTCTTGAGAACAATTCAATGGAATTGTCACCTTGTTAGAGGATTTACAATATGGTTGTTAAACCAACTCGGTTAAGAGATTTAGAATTCACTGTTACAATGATAAAAAGGTAACAATGAAAATGACCTGTATAATAATGCAACTATCTTGCTGATTATAGATCTCTATTCTGTATAAGTGTGATCCTTCCTGATCGAATATATCTCTGCTGCTCCTCAAGGATATTTGATCATCCTTCACAATTTCGCACACACCTTTCCTGTCTTTCTTCTATATATCTTCTTCTATAATTCTTTTTATTTTTCACATTTGACCTTTTATTTATATGATTTTAGATTTGTCAAATTGGCATTACTTAGTATAACAGTCGATTGAATTAAGCAAACTTTATTTGCAAAGATCCTTCAAGGGCCGACAATGCTCGGTGACCATAATGAAATTTTCTACAATCTTTTGGAGACCGAGGGAACTCGGTAAACACTGATAATCCTTTTTCTTTGATAACCGACTGAACTCGGTAGATGCTAACTTTTCTTCGATAACTGACTGAACTCGGTAAACACTGATTTTTCTTTGATAACCGACTGAACTCAGTAGATGCTGATTTTGAGTGAACTCGGTAAGCACTAATTTTAATGCCAGGTAGACCGACTGAGCTCGATAGGTACTGATTGTTGCGGACTATGACATTGTGTGACATCAAAGATAATACATAATTTGAGTAGCAATTTTCTTCAGACAATTGTTTCCAACAAGTACTAGGCAGATGTAGTGGCTGGGTACCTATGCATTCCAGTGAGATGGATCATTTACCATATGGACACTCTTTCTTTCCTATTTTTGGAGGCACTCTTCCATCTTTGATTGATCAACTCTTCAAACTTTGGTGTTTTTATGCCATCTGTATCTTCGAGTTCAGGTGTTTGCATTTGTTTCCTCATGATTCAAGTAGTGTCATTTGAGGGCACTCCTGCAAATTACAGTATTTTGTATCTTCAACTTCATTTGTTTTCCTTTTTTTGCCTCCTAATTAGAGTAGTGTCATTTGAGGGCACTCATGCAGATTACAGTCTTATTTACCTGATCATGTTCTATTTCAATGGAGGATCTTCAGATCAACAGTTACTTCTTGACAGTGTGTACATCTTCTTTCTTCAGTGATGTTCTAAATGTTCATTCTTGTTCCTATTTTCTAGAGCATTCCCTTGTTTTAGAGGCTTCTTCGGTACTTCAGACTATTCTTCATCTCTTTTTGGAGTAAAGTTTTTCCCATGTGATTTTCTCTATTGCTCCTCTTTACAGAGACTCTTTTGTACTTGGGTACCTGATCAGGCCTTTTGTTTTCGGGACCCATTTGCTTTTAGTTGTTTTTTCTAAGTTTTTAGCTACTCCCAAATGTTATCTTAAGGGGGTGTTAGAGTAATAATTCATTTTACTTATTAATTAAATCATGTTGATTTAATTACTAAGTCACTTATTATCTCTTTATTACTTAAGCTAAACTCTGACATATAATAATTAATTATTTTATTAATTATTATAGTGCAACCTAGGTTTCTCCACCCTTTTAAGGTTTCAAATCTCCTTTATAAGGATTGATCTCCTCTATTTTCATAACAGGTTGTAACATAGATTATTTCATTATTGAATTGCAACTTTTGTTTTTGACATCAAGGAATGGATCCTCTCTCATAGATCAATGTGCTCAGGCCTTTGTAGCTTATTTCTTCTCTCTCTTTCTGTGATAGGTGTTTGCATGCAGGTGTTCTTGGAAACTATGTGTTGTTTTCTCATCAATACCAAAACATCAATCCAAATTATGAAATTTTTATCTTAGTTTATGTCCCCTTTGGTGTCTATATCATCCTAAAATGTTAGCACCCATTATTGGATGCTTTATTAGGGCCTATTAGATCCATTTTGGTGATTTCAAGGTCTGAATGTCCATTATGCTTGACCCTAGAAAGTTTATTGCTCATTTTCTTCTCTATTTCACTCTCCCTAAACTACATTTTAAATTTGGGACCATTTCTCATGGGACATGTCTCTAATGGTGATATGTCCCCGTGTTTTGGGTCCCATGTTTTACTCGAGGCCCAATGCTGAGGTTTTGTTAGGGGATTTTATTTTTTGGTCAACCTAGATCAAATTTTAATCCCAAACTGAAGGAGTTAGTATAAAAAAAACCCTATCTCTCATCATTTTGATATCCAAGATCCATTATCAAGTGCAAGCATTTTTGGCAATCAAATTATCAAGTTTTTAAGTTCAAGAAAGAGCAATTGGATTCAAGATTTGAAAGCAAGCACTCAAGGTCAAAATCTCTAAGTCTCCAATTCTTCAAGATCGTCCAAGAAAAGGAAATCTTCTCCAATTCATCTACAAGTTTATCTTCCATGATGGCCAAGTAGAGGAATTCTCAATCAAGCAAGAATATACATCTTTAATTCTATTTTCTCTCTCCTTCTTTGCAAGTGGTAT
The DNA here is from genome assembly GCA_027943335.1 of Chamaecyparis obtusa. NCBI lineage: Eukaryota > Viridiplantae > Streptophyta > Pinopsida > Cupressales > Cupressaceae > Chamaecyparis > Chamaecyparis obtusa. The sequence continues at coordinate 1,381,987 of BSBK01007326.1, read as the reverse complement.
CAATCATATCTACATTCAAGATCTAGGACTGACATTCATAGATCTATACATTGTGATGACACTCTTTATTCTAGATTACATTCCAAGGTCAACTCTTTGGATCTCAAGCACATTCAAGCATCTTCATGGATATGATTGATTTCTACATCTCGCTGTGAGGGTTTATGAAAGGTGGGTCTATAATTTTCCTTTGTATTTATTGTCCTTTATGAAATATCATTTCATTTCTAAGGTCAATTCCTAAATAGGGGCTTGACCAAGGAAAACCCCTTTAGCTAACCTTTTCCCTATTTTTTTGTATGCAGGAATAGGTTATAGAGATATCAAGTCAAATTTGGGCAAATCGGGAACAATTGAGTTATTTGTGTTCAAAATTTAGATAAAAACATTAGGGACATGTACCATTCCCATCATGTCCCTACAATTTTGATCTTAGATTTCAGTCATAGGTCAATTTTGTCTTGTAGTTTTTTTTCTATAAATTTCTGCTCACTATCTATCTGTTACAATATGTTTTTACCATTTTTCAGTGACTTTCCTAGTTAATCATTTAAATACTACTATATCTTATCATTCTCATTTCATCAATCACATATTTTAGAGAAGCATTATTTTCCCTCTTAGTGTTTGAGTCTCTTCTTGAACCTAGTGGGGCATCTTCCTTCCTAGATGTGCAATTAATGAAAAGGGATGTGATCTATCTTTACATACATTTGATTTGCTTCTCCTTTTTCATATGTACGGGTATGTGCAAGATCATGGGGAGGCAAAAAGTGTCTATGTGAAAAAAAATGCATTTTTTCATTTGCCCCAAATGGCAAAATTTTGTGTTGACATTTTAGTAGGTTTGGGTGTCAGTACATCTAGCCAAAGCAAACACTCAAGAAAAAATGGTATCTAATATTGGATAGGTACTCAATATCATATATGTATTCCATATCTGATATCATATATGAAAGGATACATAATATTATAATATTTAAAGATCTGATATCAAATATGAACACATAAATATTATTATATATTATATAACAAATACTATATGCACCTAAAAATAGTCAAAGAAAACACTAATTACATTCAAGCCATTTGTATTAATTAAAATAAAAAATCAATTAACTATGTAATTGAATTAATCATTTGATTATATAGTTCATTAATTAATTAAATCCAACTCTTTCAATAAATCATACATGGCTAATTAATTAATTCATTTGAAATAATTCTTCGTTAAATCTCTCACCTACCACTACAAGACAAAATTAAATCAACCAATGAGAGAAGAGGAATTAGTGCACATGGATCACAAATAGGCTTTGCTATCTTGACCCTTCAATTTTGAGAATCAATCTTGGCCATTTGAATTGGACACATCATCAAGCACAACTCAACCTAAATCTTGACCATGGTTAATCTAATTCACCTCCTACACCTTGGGAAATCCTACAAATAGGAGGCATAATTAGAGTTAAAGGATCCATCATCATTTTAGAGAAAGTGCATTATAGTCATTTTCATTTCTAAATCATTGAGAGCATTGTTATTATAGAAATTTTAGATTGGAAGCATTTAAAATCATAGCTTAATAGATAATTTGTATCATAATTTAGTGTTCTTAATCATTTAGCTAGCATTTAGAATCATTTCACTCTATATCTATCTTGCATCTTCGTAATCGCATATTCTGGGTTGTCATTTGAGGATCTAATTAAAGCTGAGAGCATAACTCAAATCCTTAGAAGTAGAGAGTGATGAAATGATCATGATCTTTCATTTCTTTAGCTAGATTTATCATTTGATTTGAAATATTGTATTAATGTTTCATTATAGGTTTTTATAATTCAATTTACACACAAATGGTTCCCACTGTGGGCCCATGTCTCACTAACTCTAACGAATTTTTGAGCTTTTGTTGTTGTAGATTTTTGTACTTGCAAGTTCAAATTATGTAAAAGGTCTCCTCTGACAGAAATAACCGATACTTCTAAGAGTTTTTTTTTATTAGTTGTGAAGAAGGTATTATGTTTGTCAAAGTCATTCGGTAAGGAAGAAAAGATAAGTCAGTAAGGTAGAGAAGGCATTCGATAAAAGGAATTAGAAAACATGAAATTTTGGTAAAGAGAAAGCAAGCTTAGGCACCGAGCGAGGTATAACCAAGTACCGAGCACCAAGAAGAGAACTCAGTTACTGAGTTAAAGAAAATATGTTACCGAGAAGAATAGGTCAACACCAGATGGATTCTAAGTACATTGAGCTTGGACACCGATTAGAAAATAGTTTACCAATCTCAAGAAGATCGTATAATAGAACATTGGAGATTGAAATCTAATGATTATACATGATTCCAAGGTAAGTTTAGCCAATGAGAATTAATGATGAAATATGCATTGGAAGTGTACCCAATGCTTGCACCTCTTGAAGATGAAGATTTTAGAACATCTAGCACCGCTTCAAAATATTATATAAGATTATCAGAGTATGAAGATAAAAAAGGTGGCATATACATGTATGAAGAGAAATTAGAGATTGCATGTATGAAGAAAATCAAAGCAAAAGGTGAATAAGAAGTGAAGCTACTGAGTAACAGAGTATTGCATAATTGATTCAGAATTGAGCTACCGAGTATTGAATTGGTTAGTATGATGGATACATAGTATGAGGTAATGAATTGATGAACACATAGAGTCTGATTAGCATTTGTTGATGCACATTTGACACACATTTTGTATTGTTGATTAAAAGTTAATCAAAATTATATAAGTCTCTTAACTGAGCAGATCTTATGTATAAATTCTTTAACCAGGTATAATTCTTAGATTAGAGTTGTGAAATCTCCTAACATAGTATACTTAGCAGTCTTTAGAACTCTTAATAGGGTTAATACCTTCAATAGGGTAAGCTATCATAAATAGCTAAACATTGTAGCTCTAACCGAGCAACTTTCTTCTGTAGTAGTGAAGTCTTGTGGGTGTCATCTCCACCGCATTTTTTATCCTCTAACAAGGATTTTGCAATACCAAAATAATTGTGTTATGTGTTGATTACATGTTTTATTTATTTCATGTGATGCATGATAACGATAAGGAATCAGTAAATAGTTAGAAAGGAAAAGTTTAAATAAGTTTGAGAAATGTTTTAAAGTGCTTATTCACCCCTCCCCTCTCAAAATTACCTTTTCACACCTGAATCTAACAATTGGTATCAAGCTTAGTTTCTTATTGAGAAGTTTAATCACTTGAGAGGAAAGATCTGGAAAGATGGAAAGCTATGAATATGAAATGGCGATTGAGAACATGGAAATGGAACTCAAAATGGTAAACAAGAAGGTTAAATAACTAAGCAAGAAACTGAAGAATTCTCTCCAAAAAAGGAAGGAATTGGCACAACAACTGAAAGATACTCAAGATCAAGTTGAGGAACTTGAAGAACTATTAGAGGGAAGCATGTCTAATGAATCAGATGCTATCATATCAGAAATGTCTGAAATGAACAAAATGCTTATTGATCAGGTAAAAACATTGAAAAGAGAACAAGATGCTAGAATAATAGTGTCCCAATCAACTGAGGGGGGGTGAATCAATTGATACCAATATAGAATAATTCAGCTTCAACTTCAAACTTATTGTTGAGAATAAAATACTAAATTGTAAAGTAAATGCAGCAATAATACACATACACATGACCACCAAGATTTGTTCTCGACGAAAACCCTATTAAGGGAAAAGCCCCCGTGGGGATGGTACCCACAAATATATGTACTATGAGTATAATAACCTTTTTAGGAGTTCTAACCTTGTTAGGAGCCAAGTATTACAATAGGCAGGTACTTGTTAAAGGACATACCCTATTAGGGGTCTTTTACAATGTGATACCAATTAAGGAATCGACCCTATTAGGAGTCCATCCTTGTTAAAGGAAATTAACTTGTTAGGGGTGTACAATATATCAACCTAATCAAGAGATTTGAGAGTTAAATCCACCCTCAGGTTCTCCAAACCTCACAACTTCAAGCCTAGGATAATTTTGTTTTGAGACTACTTCTAGTCTTTAACTACTGCCAAGAAAGCTCCACCTTGTGCCCAACTGCACAACCACTATTCTTGAAACAGTATCCAATTTAGACTTAAGCTCGCATTCACTTCTACATCTTACATATGCAGTTCCCCACTTATTTTCCAAGGATTTCAATCCTTATATACAATTAAATCTGGGTTAGCCTTCATAGGATAAATCATATTTACAAAATAGAAATGGACCCATGCAAAGATGCACATGACACCTTTTACTATATTACAACATATTAATTACATCAATTTATCATTTAGATCCATAGATTAAGCTCACATATCATATTACTTGAAACGTGTTCCAAGGTGGCCTCCAAATAGGTCTTCACCAATACACATGCCATAGCTGATATCACCTGTACAATCATGACTCCATATGATTGTAATATGCTCTCAAGCTAGTTTCCAACATGGACCTATGCTTGTATATCATAACTCAAAAAACCATGAGTGTTATCCATAAAGTTCTGGAATCAGCTTTGTGAGAATCACAGTTTTTGTCTCCTAAGAAATAGTTATCAAATAAATTAGTCATAACTTTGTTCGATCAACTCATAAGTATGTGAGATCATAGATAATGATCCAAGATATCATGAAGAGTCTTCATCTAAGTTCTCATGTGCTAATGCTCAGTACTGAGTCTGTACAATTCTTTTCAATCGGTTTGCAACCAATCAATCTCATATGTTAACATCAATGAAAAAATTTGTCATGAATGCAACACGTAGTTACTATAACATGTTTCCAACATTACTAAGATACTCCCCCATAGGAATACCATCATCATTCATGCTAACAATCTCCCCCTTTGGCATTGATGGAAACATAGATGAAATAGATCTAAGTTTTGTGAATACCAAATATGCATGTCATGCATCTGTATAAGTATCTTTTCAAATCCTCTTCATCAATCATCAAAACCTAGTCCAAAGTATGATCCTCTCACATTATTTTTCATGTGTCATTCTCTCCCCCATTGACATTGTAATACCCCACCCCTAGTCTGATTTTATAAATGTTATGATTATTTTAGGATGATAGATTATATGTTAGGAAATCATTGATGCTTACAATTTTACTGATCCCATACTTGCACGTGTATGGTTGATGTGTTTGTTTTATTTATTTTTTTGACGTGCCTGATGTGGTTGAGGGACGGAGTCATAGTTACTTTCTTGCAAGATCTACACGATCGACTGCTCCCCACCATTGTCTGTTATATATTTATATATGTATGTACATACGAGTTTTGTATGCATAGGTTTGCAGGTATTGGGCATCGACTTCCCTAAATTGTCAGGATGAGCGCGCCCTATCACAATATCTCAAATGGTAAGAGAGGGGAGATAACACGGATCCAAAACCCTAACCTAAGCCCATTTGTCCTAGGATTGGACAAGTATCAGTTTGACTACCCTACCTGAATTCGTCTAGGTGACAAGAATTTGTGGATCCCTTTCTGGTGTTGCTTGGTCTTACTTTGTTTGTTTTTACGTCGGTTGGCTTCAGTTGATTTATTACTTATGTGGGTGATTTTCTATGATTTATTGATTAATGATTATAGTTAAAATTTAATATTAATTATGCTCCTATGGTTAATTGAGAAAATTAATCTAAAGTCAAATAATTGATTATTTGGATTTAGTTGATCATTTAATTGGTAATTAGATTTAATTATGTTTGTGTACATTATTAAATAATTAAATATTTAATTGCATTGACTTAGGATGCTTTAAATATTTAATCTATTTAATATGTATTTTAATTATTAACATGTGCATTATTAAAAAAATTAAATTATTTTCAAAAAGTAAACAACTTGTTTTCAAAAGTCAAAGTTGAGTTGTGCAAAATAAAGTTATTTTAATTTATTAATTAGGATTTTCTTTCAAATTGTAATTGGAGTTTGATTAGGAGTTAATTGTTGAGTCATCTCTAGGGTTTGCATGAAATGGGGAATTGAATCCCTAATAGGGGGAATTGCATTCATTTGGGGATTAGATAGGTTTTGGAGAGGAATTTTGTGGGAGAGCTTGTGCTTTGGGATTTTGAAGAATTTTTGCTTGTTGTGGTTGCTTGTTCATTTGGCTTCATTGTGCATCTAGAATTTGGGTGTTGCGTGCTTCGTAGATTCAGATCTACATGTGGAACCAATCTTCAGAGCAATCCTGGTCTTCAGATCTTCACAAGTTTTCTATTTCAGTTTTTGGCATTAGATTTGAGGTAGGCTTGAAAATCCTACCTATTAGTGTTATTATGCATATTTCTGGCTTTCTTTGCTTGTGCAAGTTTTAGTGTATTTCAATAGATAGATTTGTGCTTTATTTGAATTGTAGGTAATTAGAAAACCCTACCTTTTATTGATTTTATGTTTTTATTGAATTTTAGCATAGTACCATTAATTTGGCAAAATTTTGTTAAAAGATTGTTTATAGATTCTCTACAAAATAAGTTATTAAATCTGGACTATAGTTTGGCTATAGGGTTTGAAAAATTAGATCTACCCTTTTAAGGAAAATCAATTTGGATGAAAAACCTAATTTGGATAGAAAATATTCATCCTGGTTAATCAAAATTACTTTCTAGGAATTAACACAGTAGTAATAAAAAAAAAACTACACCAGTAAAAATATATGAACCAAGAAAATCAAGAGAAAAGTAAATTATTGGGTGTTAAAAATTGGAAAAAGGTCATATTACCTTTTCTGGAAAAATTATAGAGAATCCTATAATTTTTGTTTTCAAAAATTGCTTTTTAAAAAAATATAAATTCTATTTTTAAAGAAAAGTCATTGCTTTTAGTTTAAATATTTTATATGCTATATAAAAAAAATAGCATTTGTGTTTGTGATTGCATGTTTTAAATAAAATATGAAAATAAATATATAAAGTAATTTGGGGGTGAGGGCCACCACACCCCCCAACCCCCACCCTCATACTATTGCCGGTAGAGGGTACTGCCGACGATAGTACTGTCTTTGCCGTGTGCAGGGAAGTACTGCCAAAGGTAGTACCGGCCCTGGGGACCGCCACGTCCCCCAATGAAATTTATTTATTTATTTATTATTTAATTTAAATTTTTTAATTCCGGTTTGTTTCATTATATGATATAACTTAAAATTTTATTAATTTTTTTTAATTTTTAATAAGTTTTGTTTAATTAGATTAATTTATATTTAAATTAAATTTATTTTTAATTTAGAGTAAAGCTAAATGTAAGAGTTGATTCATTACTATTTGAATGTTTTTCTTTTATCAACGTATATATATATTTAAATGTGGTTGGCTTTAATTTAATTAAATATAAATTTAATTATGGAGTTAGTAGTGCAAACTTACAGTTTTATTCAGATTATTTGTAAATGAGTGTAATGGGTTTATTAGTGCTTTCTAATTTATTTATATAATTATGCATGTGTTTACGTTAGACCTAACTGCAAACATGTCTATTAGGAGCATTCTTGAACATATTTATTAGGACTACTGTGCACTGAGTAACATGATGAAATTTTAGTTAGAGAAATGGACTTTAATCTGAACATGTATATTAAGTTTAATTGCTCATGGAACCCTATTTAATTATGTGTTTTTGTATCTTCCTAAGAGTTATGTTTATATTGAAATTGGGCATTTTTATTCTATTGAATTCCTTTAACGTATATAGGGGATATTCTTTCATTGAGGCTTGTTGCAACATTATGTTAGCAGATTTATGTAATTCTATACTTAGATTCATTTATGTTCAATATGGATCTTTAAATGCTTATGGATTAGATATCAGTTTTCTTTAATGCAAAAGTGTTTTCTTCGTTCCTAGTGTGTCTTTTTATGCTCATTATGTTTTCGGGTACTAGAAGACCTAGGGGAAAACAAAGGCTTGAGTATGAGTCAATTGTGACATGATTTCAGTATTGTATTTGTTGTGCGTGTATTATTCCAATTATCATCCCTGTTTTGACCATTTGGGCTCATGTTGTATTGAGTTTTACTTCATATTCTATAGAGGAGAATATGGTATTGACTTTTTATGTCCAATCCACGGGATCATGTGTATATTCTTTTGTGAACACTTTGAGAGTGTTTTGTGATATTATGGTTATGTGAGAACCAGTGTGTTCCTGTTATTTTGTGGAATAGTCTTGGGGGAAATTATTATCATCTTGTGATCTATGTGAGATATGTGAGCCTAGGGTAGTTTACCTAGATATGTAGTAGGAGGTGGCTTGCAATAAGCATCAGGGCCCACAAGTGGCTGCCAGGATCACTTATTGTTAAGTATCTATAATCAAGTGATACCATAATATAACATTGAGAGATATTAAAATGAACCTAACAAGATATGTTTCCTCGCCCTGGCTTAGTGCTAGTACAGACTAAGATGGGAATGGAGATGATGTTGGCAGCCTTGAGAGGTCTGTTCAGCATAGTTAATGGCTTCATCTATACGAGGAGTCATTGATCCATGTATGGTCACTTGAGTGTCAGGATCCAAAGTGATTACCAGGATGAGACTCAAGGGTTAGACATACATGATGACACCTTCCTATGCATAGTCTAGTTATCCTACATGTGTCAGTTGCCTCTAGAATAGTAAGTCTTCCATGGCATTATTACTTTTTCACCTTGAGTTAGAGAGCTTTCAGGATCCTTTCCTTAGCTTGATCTATTTGATGTTTGTTATCCAAGTGGGATCTGTTGTTATCTCCTCACAACGGTGGGAGTGGACCATTTAGGTTCACGAGGTTAGGTGGTAGTGATTCTTTTACCATTTGAGATTTTGACGTTCGTGTACTGGTGCAGGATGATCCTTGTAGCAGTTGTTCCTTCTAGATCTTCATTGTCGGAGATGCATTTTTATCTCTTCTTCTTCTTCTTTTTGATCCTGTATCTTGGTATCAGTTTCTCATAGATATCATGTGTACTTCTATTTGGTTATTGTATTACATACCCTGCGACATGTGCAGTGGATGTAGATTTATGGATACCTTATGGTACCAGATGTATTTATGTTATCTTCTATGTGATGTTGCTTTTATCTTTCATTTATTTATTAGAGTTTTGTAATTGTACCTAATTTATTTTAATTCATTAATGTTAACATAATCTTCATCGAGGAACCCTTGAGAGTTGTATCCTATGTTGGTTGTTTGTATTAATGTGAGTAAATGGTAATTTCTTCCACATTGATGTTTATCTTGTATGTTAAATTTTAAAAAAAAAATATTCTGCAAACTTAGATGCATGTTTAGGTTGAGTTCTCCTGGGTTCCCTGGTGGGGCATTACAGACATCAATATCAAAGTTTTCTTTATGTTTCCAAGAGTTCTTAGTAACTCAGCTCAAAGACATATACTCCCCCATAGGGGAAGCATCAAGCATTCAGTCCAGATAATAAAATAGTGCTCTGATATTTCTAGACTAATGCAATTTCTGCATTAATTATTCAAGAGTAGACTGGGGCATGACCCCTAGCATACCTCTTACATACTCAAATGTATCCTTTAGTAGAGGTTTTGTAAAAAAAAATTCTATTTCCTCCTTTGTATTCACATATTCTAACTTCACTTCTTTCTCTGCTACCTTATCTCTCAAGAAATGATACTTTATTGTTGTATGTTTTGTCTTAGAATGCATAACAGGGTTTTTTGACATATTTATTGTTCTAGTATTGTCATAATGGATAGTAATTGAATCTTCAAGACATACTACAATGTCCTTCAACATATGCTTCATCCATATGATCTATGTATAATTGATTGCTGCTGCAACATACTCTGATTCTGTTGTAGACTGAGCAATGCAGTCTTGCTTCTTGTTAAGCCAAGAAATTAAACTTTTACTAAGGAAGAATTCTCCTCCACCAGTACTATTTCTATCATCTACATTCCCTACCCAATTAGCATTAGTGAAAGCATGAAATGTAAATTCTTGTGATCTATCATACCATAGACCAGACTCAATTGTTCCCTTTAGATACTTGAATATCATTTTTACTGCCATAAGATGAGATTATTTAGGATGTGCTTGAAATCTTGCAATAATTCCAACAACATTAGCAATATCAGGTCTAGTATGTGTTAGATACTGAAGACCTCCAATCATTGATCTATACCTTTTCTGAGGTACATTATTTTCTTCATCTTCCAAAGATAACTTAGTCCTAGTTACCATAGGGGTTTCAATAGGTTTACTATCATCCATGCCAAAATATTTCAACAATTCTTTAACATATTTTGTTTGAGATATGAATATCCCTTCTTTATTTGACTGATTTGTAACCTAAGGAAGAATTTCATCTCCCCAATCATACACATTTCAAATTCACTTTTCATCTCATCTAAAAACTTGTTACTCATTTCATCATTTCCTCCAAAGATAATATCATCAACATAAACTTCAACAATTAAAATACCTTCTTCATTTTCTTAGGTATAAATTGTTGTCAACATTCCCTTTTTTGAATCCAAAATGAGTTAGATACTTATCCAATCTTGCATACCAAGCTCTTGGTGCCTGTTTTAACCCATACAGAGGCTTCTTCAATCTGCAAACTAGATCTTCATTTCCTGATAAAGGAAATCCATTAGGTTGCTCAATGTATACTTCCTCTTCTAGGTCTCCATTAAGAAAAGTTTATTTCACATCCATCTGATATACTTTGAAATCCTTATAAGAAGCATAAGCTAAGAATAATCTAACCACCTCAATCCTAGCAATAGGTGCAAAATTTTCTTCAAAATCAATTCCTTCTTGTTGTGAATATCCTTTACATACTAATTTGTCTTTATTTCTAACAACAATGCCTTCTTCATTCATCTTATTCCTGTATACCCATTTGGTACCAATCACATTTTTGTCTTTAGGCCTTGGAACCAATTCCCAAGTGTTGTTGTTCTGAATCTACTCAAGTTCTTCCTTCATGGCTTTGATCCATGATTCATCTATGCAAGCCTCATATGTGGACTATGGTTCTACTTTTGAGATCAAGAAAATGGCATTTGTAGTTTGTGACCTCTCTTCTCTATTTTGTAATCTTTTTCTAGTTCTCTTGTTTTTTCCATCGATGATCTGCTCCTTAGGATAATTTCTCAGAACATATTTGGGTGTGGTTTGTTCCCTCAACTCCACACTTATGCCATTGTCAATTTCTAGAACATCCTGAGATGCTTCATTCCTTTCATTCTCACTTTTTGTTGTATGCATATTGTCTTGATTTGTATTCATGTTTTCAAGAGAAATCTCATAGGGGTTAAAGCCACAATATTTTTCTCTAACTTGAAACTTTTCATCTACTTTCACATTAGCACTTTCAATCAGCTTCCTAGCTCTCAGATTGTAGCATCTATAGGCTTTACTTCTAGTAGAGTAGCCAAGGAATAAGCCTTCATCACTTATAGCATCAAATTTCTCTATACATTCATCTCTCTTAATTTCACATTTACTTCCAAAAATCTTAAAATAACTAACAGTAGGTGTCTTACCATACCATAGCTCAAATGGTGTCTTGCATGTTTCTTCTTTGATTTGTACTCTTTTCATTGTGTACACTATTGTATTGACTAATTCTCTCCAATGCATATGAGGAACCTTTCCTTTTATTAACATGGTTCTTGCAACATCAAGAACTATTTTGTTTCTCCTTTCAACAACTGCATTTTGTTGTGGTGTCCTAGGTGTAGAAGTCTACCTCATAATTTCATGCTTTTCACAAAAGGTATTAAACTCGTGTGAAGTGAATTCTCCACCTTTGTCTGATCTCAAACACTTTATCTTTAAGCCTGTCTCATTCTCAACTTTTTCCTTATAAAACTTGAAGGTTTCAAATGCTTCTAATTTTTCTCTAAGAAATCCTACCCACATCATTCTAGAGTAGTCATCAGTAAATATGATAAAGTACTTTTCTCTGAAGTATGACCTAGTCTATGTAGGTCCATAGAGATCTGTATGACATAATCTATACATGTAGTGCTAGTAGGTTTCACAATCTTAAGTAGATATTTGATAGCATTATTGGTGGATGCCTTAACCATGTTATCAAAGTTGATATGACAAAACCTTATATGCCATAACCAATTGTCATTATTTTTTGCAAAAAAACAACTAACCTCAGTAGAGTTTAACTGAAATATATTACCTCTATTCTTAGTACCAGATGCGATCAGTTCTCCATTAGATCCTCTAATAGAGCAGTGACCATCCTTGAATTCCAAATGACATCCCTTATCCATAAGTTGTCCTATGCTCAATAAATTATATTTCAAGCCATCCACAAATAATACATCATCAGTGTTAGTCTTTTTGTCTAAGGTAATTGATCCTTTACCAACAATCATTCTAGGAGTGTTATCACCAAATCTTACAACAACACCATCAAACTTCTTTAGCTAAATGAACCTATCCTTGTCACCAGTCATATGATGTGAACATCCACTATCAATTATCCAATCAATTTTATTATCAACATGAGAAACTAAAGTTTTTTCTTCATAGACATGATCATCTAAATCTTTAGATCCATCACTAGCATGATAGCATTCCTTATCATTCTTGTATTTTCCATATTTAGTCCTATGCGTAAGCATTCTAGTTGGACATCTAGAGGCAAAATGACCAACCTTATTGCAATTAAAATATTTCAAGTGTAATTTTCCTTCAAACTTACCTTTTCCTTTCATTTCTCTCCTGGCGATCAGGGCCATGATCTTCTCATCCACTTGATTATCTAATCTTTGAATCTCTTCCCATTCTTCATCATATTCTCCAAGATCTTCGTTGTGCTTGTTTACTCTGGTAGATCCATCCTCAACATATCTAGTTCTATGAACAGTCACCTTAAATGTTGTCTCCACCTTAGGTAGTGCATCTTTTACTTCAGTGGTCTCAAAGGTAGTTGGTTTAGCTACTAACATTTCTCTGGTGAAATCTTTGTACTGTGGTATGGTCTCCTCCAAAGCAAGAACTTTGGGTTTTTAGGCAAGGGTCATAGACCTCATAATTTTAGCTATGACTTCATCTTTTGTATAAGTGACCTCCATTGTTTCTGATTCCAATCACACATTCAGATAGTCTCTGAACATACATCCTTATTGTTTCATCATCCTTCATTTGTATTATTTCCATCTTTGTTCTCCAATTATGCATTTTTTCTCGCTTAGTGTATTCATCTCCTTCATAAAGTGCAATTAGTCTTTCCCATATCTCACTTGCCTTTGTTAGATCTCTAACCTCTATGAATTCACCATCAGATAGTGCATTAACCAAGGCTTCCTTTGCAACAACATTTCATACAAGCCTTTTCCTTTCTTCTTCAGTAGTAGTAAGTGTTTCAAGGTATTCTTCCTTCATGATAGGCACATATTTCTAGGTAATGAGCTAATATTCCAATCCCATACACATCAGATGATTCTTCATTTTCCCCTTCCATGTGTCAAAATTTTCTGCATCAAACTTAGGACTCTCTTTTTTCAATAAGGTCATCTTGATCTTTACCTCAAGCTTTTAGGCTTCCTAACTGAGGACCAAAAGCTCTGATACCAATTGTTAGAATAATAGTGTCCCAATCAACTAAGAGGGGGGAGTGAATCAATTGATGCCAATATAGAATACTTCAACTTCAACTTCAAACTTATTACTGAGAACAAAATATTGAACTACAAAGTAAATGAAGAAATAGTACACATACACATGAACACCAAGATTTGTTCTCGAGGAAAACCCTGTTAAGGGAAAAAAACCTAGCAGGGATGGTACCCACAAATATCTGCACTATGAGTATAATAACCTTGTTAGGAGTTTTGACCCTGTTAGGAGCTGAGTATTAAATAGAAAGGTCCTAGTTAAAGGACATACCCTGTTAGGAGCCTTTTACAATGTGATTCCAATTAAGGAATCAACCTTGTTAGGAGGGTAAAAGCACAATAAGCTATCACCCATTTACAAAGGAAAAGGCTAACAAAATCAAAGTTGTTCAACTTCAATAGTATAAAAATGATATTCATGTTTGGAATTTGAAGATGATGTAAACTAATTAAATGTGATAAAATGGATGAAGTTTGTGATTAATATTTTTAATAATTTTTTAAATAATAATTGATATTTTAAAAAAAAATTTAAGATGATTTTTTCAGTTGCTAAAAATTAGGGGTCTAGTTCCCACCAAAAAATTATATGTAAATAAACATTTTTTCCCCTAATTTTAAAATATGTCATATATGACATATATAGCTAGTGCATGAAGAAATAAAAATTGGTTTTTGACCTATATTTTCTCTTTTATAACAATTCAAATTCCAACTCACTGAAATTGACAGTTTTCATCTCACAACATATTTTTCATAACAAATCTATCCCAATCAAAAAAAGAAATATATATTCTTGAAGAGGACTCTCTCCTCTAGTGCACCATATGTTTTTAAAATTTATTTAATATGATTTACTATTTTTTTCTTTCTCTGAATCAACATCTCCTTGAGTGTTAAAATACCTACTTGCAATATTTTTTAATTACAATAAACTATGTCTAATTAAAACTCTATAAAATATATATGAGGATATTCTTGACTTTGATCTCTACAAAAGCGTATTTTTTTTATTTTTTTAAAAATATGATTAAAAATATTAGGAGTTATTGAAACTCCACTTTTCTAAAATAATTTTTTTTTTAATGGTAATTGGACCCAATGTGGTATAAAACATGCATTTAATATATATTTATAATTGGAAAAGTTAAAACACTTATCTAACTTAGCTAGAATGAATCTAGCTAGACCATATGTTTGACCAAAATTAATTTTTAATTAGAAATACTAAAATTCAATTGTGCTAATAAGTTAGCCTAAAAGGTGACACCTAATTGTGCTTTTGCCCAAGAATCCATCCCTGTTAAGGGAAATTACCTTGTTAGGGGTGTATAATACACTAACCTGATCAAGAGATTTGAGACTTAAAGCCATCCTCAGGTTCTCCAAACCTCACAACTTTAAGTCTAGGATAATTCTATTTTGAAACTGCTTCCAATCTTCAACTACTGCCAAGCAAGCTCCACCTTGTGCCCAAGTGTACAACCACTATTCTTCAAATAGTATCCAATGTAGCCTTAAGCTCACATTCACCTCTACATCTTACATATGCAGTTCCCCACTTATTTTCCAAGGATTTCAATCCTTATATACAAATTACAACAATTAAATCTGGGTCAACCTTCATAGGATAAATCCTATTTACAAAATAGAAATAGACCCATGCGAAGAAGCACATGAAACCTTTTACAATATTACAACATAGTAATTACATCAATTTATCATTCAGATCCGTAGATTAAGCTCACATATTATATTACTTGAAATGTGTTCCAATTTGGCCTCCAAATAGGTCTTCACCAATACACACGCCATAATTGATGTCACCTATACAATCATGACTCTGTATGATTGCAATAATCTCTCAAGCCAATTTCCAACATGAACCTATGCTCGCATATCATAACTCAAAAAACCATGAGTGCTATCCACAAAGTTCTAGAATAAACTATGTGAGAATCGCAATTTCTGTCTCTTGAGAAACAGTTATCAAATAAATTAGTCATAACTTTGTCGAATCAACTCATAAGAGTGTGCCATCATGGATGGTGACCCAAGATATCATGAAGAGTATTCCTCTAAGTTCACACATTCTAATGCTCAGTATTGAGTCTGTACAATTCTCTGCAACCAATCAATATCATATGTTGACATCAATGACAAACTTTGTCATGAATGTAGTACATAGTTACTGTAACATGTTTCCAACATTACTAGGATACTCCCTCATAGGAATATCATTAGAATTCATGGGAACGCAAGAAACACAGTCTGTAAGGATGTGTGAAATTTTGGAACAAAAAGGAAAAGTTGAGGATGACAAAAGAACTATTGAAGAAGAGAGAAGACAAATGAATACAAGACTAGAAGAATGATCTGAAAACTGAAAGAGATACTTATAATGAAGTCCTGAAAAGAGATGAAGAAGATTTGAAGATACTGGATGAACAACTAAAAAATCAAAGGCAACCAAATGACATCTCCAAACTCGGTTTCAATGTAAGTAGTACTACCAAGAAGGGTGAGTCCTCCAAACAGGCAACCAACCGAGACACAGTTGCTACCCCATAGAAGTCTAAGAAGCCTACATGTTATTATTGTGGGAAACCGGGACATACAACTAACATCTACAAAAGTAAGAAAGGTAATCCACTGAATTCTCCTAAGTTCAAAGTTCATTATTATAATTGAAAGAAGTATGGAAATAAGGCATTTGAATTTAGATCAAGAGTTGTGAACACTACAAGAAAACCAAGATTTGAAGGTTACTACAAATACTGCAAGAGATATGGTCACAAAGATGAAGAATGAAGATTAAAAAGAAGAAATGAAAATTGGTTCCCCAACTGACATAATACCTAAAAACAACCGACAAGGTCCTACTATACTATGGGATTATAACACAAGGATTACTTGTACTGCATGTGGAAGATTTGGTCACGTTACTGCAAATTGGTTCAGGAAGTATGAAATGAAATCATGGAGAAACAATGGAATGGCTCATTTTCATTGTCACAGAGTCAGTCACCTTGCCAAGGATTGTAGGTACCGAAATAAGGATTCTACTGAGGAGCAACTAAATAAAAAGACTCCACTAAACATTGATGAAATATGAGAACTTATGAATAAGACTTGGAGAAGAAAGTCTCAAGATAATGGAACAGAATTGGGAACTAGTGATGGCACCACATCCTCTGGATTGAGTGCACCTATCTTCACTTAATCAGTCAAGGTATGTATAGGAGCTGATAACCTAATGTTTATCTCAAATCGGTTCCTAGATTTAGTGTAGAGATCCATATTAGCATATCTAGATGCATTTGGATAATAGTTGTGAAGTTATGAGTTCATATGTTGATCGGTAAAGTATTTGAGTTATGTTACTCCATTCGGTGAAGCAAAGTATAGTTCAATTAAATGATCACATGAAGTTAGGTAAAGAGCATTAAATGCATTTTATAGCCATTGGATGCCCTAACCTAAAGGAGAATCTAGAAATAGAGGGTTTGACACTTCATTTTTACTTTACATTCTTGCAAGCACATTTGAGCAGTGACAGAGATGAGATCAAAATAGCATTTCTGAGCACTCAGTTAAGCAATCCAAACATCTGCAAAGAACATCTGAGGTATTTATAGCATTCAATGAGGTGAAATTGTAGTTTCTACTTGCTATTCTATTTAAAATCTAGAATTTGTTGAAGTATTTTTGAAGATCAATGACACCTAAGATATAGAAACTAGTGGTAGTTGAGAAGATTGACCTAGTCAATCCAAAGTGAAAACTTCCTCTAACCGTTGTTGTTGAAATTGATAAAACTGGTGCTCTACCCTCGATCCAGCCAAGAGTAATTTTGATTGAAGGAGTTCACGCCTTCATTCATTACAAGATTGAAGATATTTTCCAAGGAGAAATTGATGCATCATAGAAGAAATTGTGTGTTAATGGTAATCTAAAAAGTGATCACACACACCTATAGACCAAGGGTTTAGTTCATTCAATGCATGTTCTAACAGTCTTCAAACATGAGTGGATGAGAATTGTATTGATCAGAGTTCATGATAGGTTTATGGGCCGGTAAAGATAAAAAAGGATGTTTTACATATTGTAATTGGATTTCTAGCCAGTGATAGACCGAGGGCCTATAAGAAGATGGATAAGGAAAAAAATTGTGACCTAACAAAAGCTAAGTGGGATAGAAGAGGTCTTAAGTTATCTATAGTTGACCCCGAACTGAAATTTGCATCGAACATCATATCATATAGGATATTTCAGTCATCTTGGGTAGATGGTGTACCCTGTGGAGCTATGGACATTGCTTACAAAATTGTGAAGAAGGACATGAAAATTGACTTGTGTGAGATTCTGCTGAAACAATTAGATGACAACATGAACATCATTCAGAAGGCAAATTCAAATACACAAAAGTTTGGTCCACTATTGGTATGTATCTTTCTCTACTTCCAAAACTCATTTCCAATAGTTGGTGAAGCTAAATGGAATGCAGATAAACCCATAGTTTATCAAATCAATTATTTTATTCAAAGCATGGGTGACAATTTCAATGTCATAATGGATGATTATTTCAATAACTTTCAATCTGGAATGCATAAGAGGTATAGAATTCTACCAGGGTTAGTGGAAGAGTATAAAGATGAACTTTGTTTTGAAGTGGATACTAATATGTGTATCATAAGAGAAGTAGAACCTAGAACTGAATGGCTACCCTCATTGGGATGTGAAATAAATATTAATGCAGCCACTATACAAATAAAAGGACTATTTAAGAAACCAAAGGATAGAACTATAACTCGGTACGACACCTATGAAGATGTGAAGGAGAAAATAAGAACAGGTATATTGATACCGAAAGAATTAAGAAAAATAAGTAAGATGATTAGTTCTTATCAGAAAGCTTAGGTATTGTTGATATTGAAGAACATGTTGTTGAGCCTTCAGTAAAAAAGGGGAATAAGAAGATGAGTATTAAGAAGGAAACCCCTACTCTGGTCAGTGTAAGACCATCTACTCAATCTACCTCTACACTGAGAGGAAATAATAAATTAGAATTAGAACCAGTGAAGACCAAGACCTATGTCAAGGAAAGAAAGGCTACTGTAGGGCCTAGGAGAAAATTGAAACTATGAAAGGAGAGTGACATTGAGTCGAATGACTTGTCACAATTCAAGGTACCACTGAGAAAAAAGAATAGGAGTCTCGGTGAAATACTCAAAACACTAGAGAAATATGGAGCCTATTCAGTTATGGAGAAATTAAAATTTGACACTAGGTCTAATGAGGAGAAGGAAAAAATACAAGAAATAGTCATTACGACACTACATAAGTTCATAATTTTACCAATTGAGGTAGTTAAACATTTTGATAAAGAATTGTACAAAAGAATAGATGCAAGATTGAAAAATGTTATTGCTACAAAGAAAGAAATGCAGGAAAGATTCCTTGCAATCACAATCTTAGATTTAACAAAGAGAGGAATAAGAGATACAGTGAATGAACCCTCCAGAAGATTCACAATGAAGGGCAGAGCATTACGTATCATGGTTGGTCAATTGCAAGAAGTTCAGAAGGACACTGAAGATCTTTGGAGAAATATCATTTCCATTGATCAATAGACAACTAAAGATGTGACAGCTTAGGAGGATAAATCCAAACTAGTTGGATTAATATCAAATTAGGAAGAAGTCATCATAGAACATATTACTAAATGAGACCCTGATGAACAGTGAAAGAAGATGAAGATGTCATGGATATCGAGGCCATAGAATCAGAAACCATGGATATAGATGATTCAGCTACAACAAGATTGTTGACAAAAGAGCCAATAATTTTACAAGTAATGGATTTTCCTGAGATAGAAGCGGTTATCTTAGAAATTACAAGTGAAGAGCCTATTGTTTTGGATTCTCCTACCGAGCCAGCAAAGGAAAATGAACCTAAAGAGACTGAGGAGAATATTACTGAGACTGAGACTACTCGAGGTTAGAATACAAAGTCAGGGACCCCCACTGAGAGTACTGAACACAAGTAGGAACCAAAGAAGGAAAAAGAAAAGGTACAAGAGAAGAAAGGGGATAAACAAGAAAAGAAGAAAGAAACTCAAGAAAAGAAAGAAGTGAAGAAACCAAAAGAGAAAAAGAAGGAGAACAAAGACAAGATCAATGAGACTTCAACTCAATCTGATGCAAAGAAGGCATCAAGATCAAAGGGAAAGTCCAAAAAGAGAAAAGTAGAAAAAGAGGTAGATATAAATGAGGTTATAGTTATACTGAAGGTTCAATACACAACTATGAGCCCTAAGGAACTCTTTGTGTTTGGTGACTTGTTAAAGAGGAAAGTTGCACAAGACAAGCTTATAGCCAAAAAGAAGAAAATTGATGTGTTGGAACAAATAAAGAGCATTTTAAATGAGATTGTTTCTGAGGAAACAATCAATGAGAAGTTAGATATATATATTCAATTGAAAGAACTTTTTAGTAAAATCAATTAGTCAAGAACTAACACAACCGAATACATGATGAAGGTTCATAAGAAATATATGGAGACAAAGATGATTAAAGAAGTTCTTCAATCAGTAGCATTGGAGAAGGTAACTCTCTACAAGTTAATCAATGCCTTAGAGAAAGAATTGCAAAATATTCTTTATGTATTTCAAAATATTTTTTTATTGTCAAATTTTACTAAGGAGATAAAGGAAAAGGATGAAAATGTGGAAAAAGAGCTCACCGAGATACTATCAAAGATTTCCACCAAACCAAAAATAATAACTAAATATTATGACAAGCTCAAGCACTTAATGGGAGTGAAATTTGAATTAAGAAAGGAGGAGAACTAGATCAGGATGGATATCTTATAATTCCAAACAATTTTGTTACCAAACATTGAATCACTGCAAAGGCAAATTTAGAAAGCTAAAGACCTAGTGAGCACACCAGATGCAAGTGGTATGGATAGCATGGTTAGTCTTACTATTGATATCAGTGATAAAATAATAGTGGTGTAGACACTACAAGACACATGCAAGGCATCATTGAAGGATGCACAAGAGAAGTATAAAGGCATTTTTGACAAGATCCACAAATAGAATAAACAATAAGTAATTATTTTAGTATTTTTGTTAAAAAAGGAGGAATATAGATAAGTTTTTTTTTCAAATCAGAAAAGGGGGGTATAAAAGATATAAAAGGGGGAATATAGAATAGGATAATAGAATAAGAAAGTGGGAATATACAGATATGTACCAAATTATTAATTCAGGGGGAGTAGTAAGTTTCAAGGACACAAAATTTTGAATTTTGATCTATGACTTTGAAGATTTTTAAGGTTTTTAACAAACATACCAAACTAATGCCAAAGTGGGAGATTGATACTCCTACGAGTTTTTTTTTCATTAGTTGTGAAGAAGTTATTATGTTTTTCAAATTCATTCGGTAAGGAAGAAAAGATAAGCAGTAAGGTAGAGAAGACATTCAGTAAAAGGAATTAGCAAATAGGAAATTTTGGTAAAGATATTGCAAGCTCAGGCGCTGAGTGAGGTATAACCGAGTACCAAGCATCAAGAAGAGAACTCAGTTACCAAGTTAAAGAAAACATGTTACCAATCAGAATAGGATGACACTAGATGGATTCTAAGTACATTGAACTTAGACACCAATTAAAAAATGGTTTAATAATCTCGAGAAGATTGTATAACAGAACATTGGAGATTGAAATCTAATGATTATACATGATTCCAAGGTAATTTTAGCCAATGAGAATTAAGGATGAAATATGCATTGGAAGTGTACCCAATGCTTGCACCGCTTGAAGATGGAGATTTTAGAACATCTACCATCGCTTCAAAATTGCATATAAGATGATCAGAGTATGAAGATAAAAAAGGTGGCATATGCATGTGTGAAGATAAATTGGATATTGCATGTATGAAGCAGATCAAATCAGAAGGTGAATAAGTAGTGAAGCTACCGAGTAACAAAGTATTGTAGAATTGATTCAAAATAGAGCTACAAAGTACTAAATTTGTTAGTATGATGGATACACACTATGAGGTAATGGATTCATGAGCACATAGAGTCTGATTAGCATTTCTTGATGCACATTTGATAGACATTTTGTATTGTTGTTAAGATTTAATCAGAATTGTATAATTCTATTAACCAGGAAGATCTTAGCAGATCTTATATATAAATCCTTTAACCAGGTACAATTCTTAGATTAGAGTTGTAAAATCTATTAACAAAGTAGACTTAGGAGTCTTTAGAACTCTTAACAGGGTTAACACCTTTAACGGGGTAAGCTATCAAAAATAGCTAAACATTGTAGCTTTAACCAAGCAACTTTCTTCTGTTGTAGTGAAGTCTTGTGGGTTTCATCCCCACCACTTTTTTTATCCTCTAACAAGGATTTTTGCGATACAAAAATAATTGTGTTCTGTGTTGATTACATGTTTTATTTATTTCATGTGATGCATGATAGTGATAAGGAATCAGTAAATGGTTAGAAAGGAAAAGTTTAAATAAGTTTGAAAAGTGTTTTAAAGTACTGATTCACCCCTCCCCTCTTAGTACTTACCTTTACACACTTGAAATTAACAATAACATCACCTTTGCTATAAATTTTATTGCCTTTAAATCAAAGATCATCATTGTTACATCCAAGAATAGTGCTTCTGCAATCAATATCATTGCTTCTACATGAAACACTATCACTTGTGATAAACATAAGACCATTCTTAAGTAGAAGAAAATTTCTTTTAATACAAATTGTAGAGCTTCTAATAATTTTAACATCGTTTTTAAGTCAATTTGTATCACAGATAGTTTATTGTGTTCATACATATTTTTATTTTTCGATGCAAGTTTTTCTAACAGGAATTGAATATCATCACATGTAACACAAATCATGTTGCATTTACATTGAATTTCATCACTTTTAAGAAAAGAATGATGACCTTTAAGATTTCTTCTATCACTCTTAGTCTTAATTATGTCACATTTAATCTACATTTTGTCATTGTTAATCTGAATTTTGTCACTTTTTATCAAAAGTTCATTGCTTTTGATATAAAGTTTTTTGTTTTTGAGCTAAATTTCATCACCTATGATCCTAATAAGGTCACTTTTAAATATGATGTAAGGAATTAATATTTGAAAGCTAACTTTTGATTTCTAATGTTTTGCAAATGACAAAAAGTAGAAAGGTGAAGGTAGTTTTGGGACTTCCTGATCATTATTCAAAAAAGGAGAAAAAGAGAGCAAATCGATACCCAAAGTAGATACATGGGGAAAATGAGATAGAAAAAGTTGGTGAGGAAAGAAAAGCTTTCAATAGATATATTAGTATAATCAACATATATTAGGATGAATATGGAGTAGCAATTAATTTTGATGTTTATCCTTTGTGAATTTCCATTCAATTTAATTATATGTGGATTTCTTAACCTCAGATTGAGTGCATTGGAATAAAATTATGGTACTTTTTGAGGATGCTAAGGAGCTGGAACTATCACCAAGATAAGGTAAAAAAAGCCAAAAATATCAAAATGGTGCTATCATCGTTAAAGGTGCACACTAAAAACTCTAAATCTTTTGTTTGCACTTCTTTCAAATTTTTGGCAATCTATTTTTAAACACATAGACTAATTAGGAGACCTTCTTGTTTGTGAATCAAGATAGTAAACCTATGCTCTCACCTTTATTAAGGTGATCAAAATGCCAAACCTATGAAAGTTCCATTAGTTAGATAAGGTCTAAGAAAAAATCACATTCTCTTTGTGTTTGGAGGCTAAGGATAGTAGGGATATTCTCTCACCTTGTAGTTTATCATAATACCATACCTATCCTAACCTTGATTTAATTATAAATAGTGCATTGTCTTAGCCATAGTGGGCCTGCCTCCAAAGATTTTCCTTAACAAGGTTGGTGAGAGGGAAAACCTCAATGGGATACAACCATTTAAGCCATGGTAATCCAACCCACTTTAAAATAGAATTCATTCATCCTTAATGGAGTGAGTGACAAAGAGATTTGAACAATATATCTCCTTGAGTAATCCTTTGGGATCGCACAGAACTCCACTTACGTTGGTGGGAGGCTCATGTAAAGGGAGGTTAAATGTAAATCTTTTCAAATGAAATACTTATTACAACCTGGTTGAGTAGTATGTTAAAATATAGCTTCGATATGATTGAATTATATATATAGATAATATCATTATCATATTGATTAGATTCAATATGTTGTTGACTGCAATATATATAATGGATCATATTCCTTATGTTCTACAGTCTATTGTTACATCAACCACGGTCAATATATGTTATGTAGTGATTATGTTTAGAGTTACGATAACTATCGTATGATAGTTATTGTAAAATATATTAATATGTGTTATGATAACTATCACACAATAGTTATTCATAACACTAAAGTCTTGTATTATGTTAAACATCACCATGCATTATATTAACAGTGCCAAGCATTATCTTAAACAGTGCCAAGGATTATGTAAACAACGCTTTCATTATGAAATGACATGTCTATGTAAAGACATGACCGTGTGTGGCTTAAGCCACGTACGGTCATGTCTCTACATAGACATTACTATTATATTCTATATATATGCATTTGTATGTGCTGTGGAAACATACCAATAACAGTGCCCATATTACTACTACAACATCTACGAAGTGCATGTATATATATAGTTCAAAAAATACTGAGAATGTAATAATTGTGAATAATAAAAATAACAATATTGAATTCTCTCTATTAAAGATCTCCATTCCTAACATGGTATCAGAGCCTCTCTAGAGAAGAATCAATATAAACAAATTCTGAATGCAATAAAATCCATTATATAAGAAGAAAATAATAATGGCCAACAACGTTAAAGTAGAGGATAGACTTGAAGGTGCTTCAAACTTCTTCTCATGGAAAATACAAATCTTAACATTGCTCCAAGAACTCAAGTTAGATTCTTATGTTGAGGAGGATAAAAAGATGCCTAGAGATGAACCTAATAAATCAACTTGGAAAAGGCATAACAATAAAGCCAAGAAGATAATAATTGATGATGTTAAAGAACATATCCTTCCCTCTATAGCAAGGCTTAAAACTTCCTATGAAGTATTCAAAACTATTCAAGAGACATTTGAGATCAATAATACAAGTAAATTACTTACTCTCTAACAACAAATTTTGAATTTAAAAATAAACAAAGGGGAAACCATCACATCTTACTTCCTAAGAATTTTTGAAGTAAGAGATCAACTATCTACCATTGGAAACAATATTGATGACATGGAGTTAACATTAATAGCCCTCAGAGGATTACCTATCACATGGGAATCTTTTATTCAATGTATAACTGGACGTTCTTCTCTACCTAAGTTTGATCAACTCAAGAATGACTACACTCAAGAGGAAACCTGGTTAATATCAAGAGGGATTGGGCCTAACAAAGGAGAAGAGATTCAAGCTCTAAATACTCATTCAAACTTCAAAGGAAACAAACACAAGTTCAAACATAAGAAAGGAAACCATAGAAAAAATCACAAAAATAGAGACTTCTCCAAAGTACAGTGCTATAAATGTGATAATCTTGGACATACGCATAGGTTTTGTCCAAAGAGGAAGAAAATTCAAGAAGCATTAACTGAAGTCAAAGGTGCATAAATATCTCTATTATTCATGACCTTATCAAGTGAAGTAAATTCAAGAAAAAACACTTGGATAATTGATAGCGAAGCATCACGGAACATAACTAGATTCAGAGATCAATTTGAAACCCTAGAAGAATATTCTTCTAAAGAAGTTACAATTGGAGACAACTCCACTTATCCAGCAAAAGGAATTGGGACTTGATCAATCAAATTGAAAAATGGGGTATCTCTATTGTTGAAAGATGTTCTCTTTGTACCAGGCATAAAAAAGAACTTGGTCTCTATTTTAGGCTTATACGATCAAGGCTATCGTGTCACATTTCAAGAAGATAAAGTGTTAATATGGACTAAGAATAATAATATCAAAAATTTCATTTATATAGGATATAGGGATAGAAGCCTATACAAATTAGGCATTAATCACAAATTATCTCTATGTCATGAAGTATCAAACTCTAATGAACTCTGGGACAAAAGATTAGGACATCTTGGATTTAGCACCCTTCCTTCCATAAAGAAAATCACCATAGATATACCTAATCTAAAATCAAATTACATTAGTACTTGTAAAGGGTGTGCCCTAGGGAAAAACATCAAAAGATTCTTTCCTTCTAGTGAACATAAAATCAAAGTTGTATTAGAACTCATTTACTTAGATTTATGTGGACCTATGTCAACTCTCTCACTAGGAGGTTTTTCATACTATGTGATTTTCATTGACGATTACTCTTGGAAAACATGGATCTACTTTCTCAAACTCAAAGAATCAAATGAAGTATTACTAAAATTCAAAGAATTCAAGGCATTAGTGGAAAACCAAACTAGGAAGAAAATAAAAACTCTAAGATAAGACAATGGAGGTGAATATATCTCTGAAAACTTTAAAGAATTTTTCACATCTGTTGGGATTAAGAGGGAGTATATAGTACCATATAATCCTCAACAAAATGGAGTAGTGGAAAGGAAAAATAGAACCATTATTGAAGCTTCCAAGGCCATGATGCATGATCAAAATCTTCATACCTCATTTTGGGCTAAAGCATCTAATATTGTCATATACATTCAAAATAGGTGTCCTCACTCAATCCTAGAAAACATTACTCCTAAAGAAGTTCTTATAGGGAAGAAACCAGATCTAAGCCATCTAAGAATCTTCAGATGTCTCATATATGTTCACATTCCTAAAGAGAAAACAACCAAACTAGAACCCTCTGGAAAGAAAGTAATATTTGTTGGTTACATTGAAACTACTAAAGGGTATAGGGTATACATACCAGGATAGAAATATATTGACATTCGTAGAGATATCTCATTTGAAGAAGATATTTCTTTGAAAGTCTCTACACTCATAGAAGAAGGATCAAATGAGAACTAGAGGGAGAATATTATAGAGAATGATGAAATTGAGAATCAGAGGGAGAATGCCTCTCAAGATGATGAGAACATAATAGAAAACAATGAACTTGCTTCATCTAACCTTGAAGATGTTGAAATTTCTAACAATAAGAAAAGTCCATTATGGGAAAGAAAAATGATTAAGGAAAATAATGTTGAACCAAATGAAATATTTAAAGAAAGTAAAAGAATAAGAAATCAAAAGTGTTATCTTGCACTTATGGCAGAACTTACAAAATCTGAACCATCTAATGTTAAAGAAGCATTAACATGTCAAGCCTGGAAAGATGCGATGATCGAGGAATATCAATCTATTGTAAAAAATGATGTTTGGGAAATAGTACCTAGACCTAAAGGGAAAACAATCGTCTCTTCAAGATGGTTATTCAAAATCAAATATGCATCAGATGGTAGTATTGAAAAACATAAGGCCAAATTTGTTGCCCGAGGTTTTTCTCAAAATGTTGGAATTGACTACAAAGAAACCTTTTCTCCAGTCACCTGATATACTTATGTAAGAACCATTATAGCCATTTCCACAACCAAAGGGTGGAAAATACATCAAATGGATGTAAAGACAACATTTCTTAATGGTGTTATTGAAGAAGAAGTATACATAGAACAACCTGAAGGCTTCACCACTCTTGATAGTAATAGTTACGTCTACAAATTAAATAAGGCTCTCTATGGTCTTAAACAAGCTCCTAGGGCATGGTATGAATGCATATACAGTTATCTCTCCAAACTAGGGTACTCCAAAAATGAAGTTGATCCTAACATATACTTTAAAACATTCAAAGGTGAAATGGTAATTATAGTTCTTTATGTGGATGATTTATTAATAACAAGAGAAGATCATCTTATTACTAAATGAAAACAAGATATCACAAAAAAAATTGACATGAAGGATCTAGGGTTGTTACACTACTTCTTAGGATTAGAAGTATTACAAAAGGAAAACAATATTTTCCTAGACCAAGGAAAATACACCGTTGACATATTAACTAGATTTGGTATGATGGATTGTAAACCATTAACCACACCAATGGAAACTAATCTTCATAAACTTAAAGATGAAGCCACATATTCAAAACCTACAGATCCTTCATATTATAGACAGCTCATTGGATCTCTTTTGTACTTGGTAAACACTCATCCTGATAACTGCTATGCTACAAATGTTTTAAGCCATTTCATGTGTGAACCAAAGAAGATTCTCCTAACAGCTGCCAAACATTTTCTAAGATATCTATGTGGTACAATTGGAATGGGCCTAAAATATGAGAAAGTTGAGATACAACTTCAAGGATTCTCTTACTATGATTGGGCTGGAAATTCAATTGATCGCAAAAGCACTACAGGATGTTTCTTTATCCTTGGATCTTATTTAGTTTCATGGTTCAGTAGGAAACAATCGGCGGTCGCTCAAAGTTCTACTAAAGCTGAATATATGGCTACTTTGATGGGATCTCAAGAAGCACTATGGTTGAGGAAGTTACTATTTGGATTGTTGGAAAGCCTATAAAACCTACTATAATTCATTGTGACAATCAAAGCTGCATTAAACTGTTAGTGAATCTAGTTTTTCACAATCGTTCTAAACACATAGAAATTCCTTACCACTACATAAGAGAGATGGTGGACAGAAACATCATCAAATTGGTCTACATTAGTATTGAAGAACAAAATGCTGACATCTTTACCAAGCCTCTTGCAAGTTAAAAATTGAGTACTTTAGAAGGAAACTTGGTATGGTTAAGTTGTGGGTAAACTTCTGAGATTAATTCTCTATATTATGTAAATTGATATATTCATGAATAAAATAAATATTGCAATATTATGTGTTTTGAAAGGTGAGGATCTTTCTTGTGTGAGGTCACCATTGTAAGGTGATGACCTACAATAGTGTGACCTAATTAAGTTATCATTTAAATCTAGTTCCGAATTTAGTCGGGGATTATGATAACATGTGCTTCAAGTTTTTTGATTCGGATTGTGCCGAATATCTTGACACTATTACTTATCACTAAATCCAGTTCCGAATTGTGTCGAGGGTTGTGATAATTTTCTCCCATTAGGTTAATTATATTAAGATTGTATTCCAGACCTTGTTGGTTACCCTAATATAAAGAGATTAAGTGTTATATCTAGTTCTGAATTGAGTCAGGTATCTTAACACACTTACATCTTGAGATATTGATTTTGATCAATCCTCTTTTGCTAAGAGGGAGTGCTAAAATATAGCTTCAATATGACTTATATATATATATATATATATATATATATATATATATATATATATATATATATATATATATATATATATATATATATATATATATATATATATATATATATATATATATATATATATCAAATTTGATATGTAGTTGACTGTAATATATATATAATGGATCATATTCCTTTTGTTCTACATTCTATTGTTACATCGACCACAGTCGATATATGTTATTGCAATGATTATTTTTAGAGTTACAATGACTATCATGTGATAGTTATCATAACAAATATTAATATGTGTTACGATAACTATCACACAATAGTTATTCGTAACACTAAAGTGTTGTGTTATGTTCAAAAGCACCATGCATTATATTAATGGTGCCAAGCATTATATTAAACAGCGCCAAGGATTATGTAAACAACACTTGCATTATGAAACAACATGTCTATGTAAAGACATGATTGTGCGTGGCCTAAGCCACGTACGGTCATGTCTCTAAATAAATAAATATATATATATATATATATATATATATATATATATATATATATATATATATATATATATATATATATATATATATATATATATATATATATATATATATATATATATATATATATATATATATATATATATATATATCTGTGTGTGTGTGTGTATTCGTATGTGTTGTGGAAACATATCAATAACAGTATCCATATTACTACCACAACATATACAAAGTGCATGTATATATATAGTTTAGAAAATACTGACAATATAATAATTGTAAATAATAAAAATAACAATATTGAATTCTTTCTATTAAAGATCTCCATTCCTAACATAGTAAGCCTACATTTTTATCCATGAAATCCAAAATTTACTATAGGTAGATTGCTTGAATTGTCTTTTAAATTAATGACCCGTGGAAATGATCAAGAAAATGCACTCAATGTATAGGGGTAAAAGCACAATAAGTTGTCACCCTTTTACAAAGGAAGAGGCTAACAACACAAAAATTGAAAAACTTCAAGGGCATAAAAGTCACATTTCTGTTGAAAATTTGAAGATGATGTAAACTGATGAAATGTGTAAAATAGGATGAATTTTATGCCTATGATTTTTAAAAATTAATTTGAGCAAAAATTAATATGTTTTTTTAATTTTTTAGGTCTATTTTTCATATCCTGAAAATACTACAAATAAGGGAGTTCACTTCCCATCAAATCATTATAAGTAAAACATTTTTTTTCCCTCCAATTTTAGAATATGTTTTTGATGACATGTACATCTAATGCAGAAAAAAAGAAAGAAGTTTTTTCGATCTATAGTTTACTTGTTATAAGTATTGAAAGTTGACCTTACCTGAAATCAATAGTTTTTGTCTCCTGTCACTTTTACCCTATCAAAACTATACCAAAAACCAAATAAATTATATATTCTTGAAGAGGGCTCTCTCCTCTAGTGCTGTATATAATTTTAAATTTTTTTTGAATTGATTTAGTATTTTTCTATATTTTCCGAATCAACGTCTTCTCAAAGTTTAATATACCTACATGTAGTTTTTAGCAAATTTGTTTAACATTTTGTAGATGAAATAATATAAAATTTATATGTCTAGAATCATACTTTCGAGATCTAGAAAAGGGTACTTTTAGTTTTTTAACATTTTCCATTTTGATCTAAGAAAGGAACAACAGAAGTGAAAATTCTAGTTTTTTTGTATTTTTGGTGGTTTGGCTGCCAACATGGCATGCCACCTAAGTAGACTCGGCCGAGTCCCCTAGGGATTGGCCCCACTCAAATAGCCTAATAGTGTGCAAATGAGTGGTTTGTCATGTTTTTTTATATTAAAAATATTGTTTAGACTCGGTCGAGTCCTACTCGACCGAGTACCACTTGACCCAGTCTAATGGGCCACGTACTAGACGCCATTCGGTGCCGCATGGCACCTACGTGTACTCGGTCAAGTTTAACTCGGTCGAGTCTAACTGGGTTGAGTGATTTGAGTTAGCCCAAAAGGTGACACTTGATTGTGTTTTTACCGATAGATTTTAAGGTTGAAAACAAGTGGTTTTGTTTTTTCTATGTTTATGTGTGTGATCAAAAGGTGACACACTTCTATAAACCATTGTTCTTGAGAGAATCCATAAAGAGGAGATCCCAAGAGGCAGCTTATAGCTTCCTATCTATGACGTGCAAGAATATAAACATTATGGATAGTGGCTCTCAAATGAACCTTAATAAGAAACCCTTGAAAGGTGCACCATAGAATGGAAGATTCAAAATGAAGATGCAAGCATGAGAGATCTATATGAAATGCAAGATATAAACTAGAATGCTAGATGCAATAACAAGAAAGAAAATGTAATCTAAAAAGATTACCATGCCTCCTAGTTAAGCTATGTGATTTAAGATAAATGAAAGTAAACTAGAATTCTCTTAAGAATGCAAGAATGCTAGATTATACGATTATGACTCTAAAATTAAGACTACTAGCCAAGAATGAGGAGAGAGTCTCATTTTTATAGAATTTAGAAATGAATGGATGGTTAAGATTAAGAGGCAAAATCCAATGGTGGATAAATAAACCCTATTTTGACTTTAGGGCACAAGATGCTCAAGAGGAAAAATCAATGGACATGAATGGTTAGGAAGAAATGAGTGGTGGAGATTAAGAGGCAAAAGAGATTCCACTTTTGTCTTTTTCTCTTTTTTTCAAATTAAGAAATTCCTTTTTCATGTTCACATATAAGACAAAGTGGGTTTTACTTAATTAAAAGGGGACATGTTCTTTTAATCAAATAAGACTTAGGATATAGTGGTCAAACTTTAATATATCATCA
The DNA here is from genome assembly GCA_027943335.1 of Chamaecyparis obtusa. Classification (NCBI taxonomy): domain Eukaryota; kingdom Viridiplantae; phylum Streptophyta; class Pinopsida; order Cupressales; family Cupressaceae; genus Chamaecyparis; species Chamaecyparis obtusa. The sequence goes on along the minus strand of BSBK01007326.1, from coordinate 1,350,192 downwards.
AACAAATGATTAGAGTGATGATTTGATCAAGAGATAAGATATTAAATCAATACATGGGATTGATTAAGCATAAGATAATGTCTAGTATTTTAAATGTTTAATGTTAGAGTGGAGCTCAAGGTTTGCTAGACTATTTTTGGGTGATTACATTATGATCCCAACAAATTAGAAGAAGTAATCCATTTGGAAACAAATATTCAAACACAAACTTCTAAATTTTATGGATCTATGAAAAGATTATGTAGTGTGATGTTTTTACATCATTATCTATTGCCTTTAAATAAAGAAACATCACCTTTGAGTAGATAAACATCAGCTTTAAATAGTTAAACATCACATATGCTCATCATAAAATCATTTTTAAGTAGAAAACCATCACCTTTAAATAGTGGAAACTTGCGCATGCTTATCAAAAGGTCACTCTTACCATTTAGATCATTGCTTCTATGAAATTTTGTGTCGCATGTACAATGTCTCTTTTAAATAGAGAGTATTTGCAAACATCTTGGACTGAAATTGAAAACACTTTTGAATACCCTTTTTGGAGTAGGGTATATTATAGTCAAAGTAGATTTAAAATTCATCATTATTCATATTGTCAAGAAAATTAATTCAATACAATTGAGTTTCATTCACATCAAGTCATTATGAAGTGTATTCAAATCATTATTGATTTTAGATTTCTGGAGGTTGATCATCAAAGGATTGCATGTCCTTTTCCTAGAGCCAAGGAGATAAAAGTCCTTATCCTAAATCTTTATCATAGGGATATACCTTTCTCAATTAGACTTCTGCCCAAGACACACTTTACCTTGTCTAAAATATCATTGAAACTCTAACCCATCAAATGTTTAGACAACTTAAGCTAGATTTTAAACCTATCCAACGCATTCAAGAGGAACTTCCTTCAAAAGGTATCACAAGGTTATGTTGGTAAGAACAAGGGCTTGTAAGTACTCAACTCAAGACAACAGAAAAGTGACCCATGAAGAAATACCACTTCAACAAAAGACTCAACCTCAATCCCACTCGGATCAAACAAGTCAAGTGGACCAAAACCAACAAGTGGATAAAGTTCAAACAAATCAATCAAACATGGAAAATTACTTGGTTAATATCCACAACACCAAAAATAACAATATTGACAAAAGTAACACCACCAACTAATAACATGAGGAGATAATGGAAGAAAAGATAAGGGAAGAACAACAAAACTCTTGTTTTCCAAAAATGATGGAAAAAGTGCTAGAAAAAGGCAAGGAAAGGTATTTCTTGACTTTAGCTAAACTAGGGGTTATATTACCTCATGACTATGATGTATCCCAATTGAGACAAGATGAGGATGAGGTTAACCCTCTAGGAATTCTAAATAGACATATCCATTCTCTTCGAGCATAATTGGATAACCTTGAAAAGAGATATCCTCCAAAGAAATACACAATAGAGGGCATTTTGTTTTCCCTTTGATAAAACCTTGGTCACATGATACCTTTGCCACACAATGTAGAATTTCTGAAATATGACAAGTACATGGGCACAACCGACCCTCAAGACCACATTAGAGAATTTTTTACATTGAGAATGAAGTTTCACCATGAATAAATACCTCTAATGAGACTATTTCCTATGAGATTAGGTGGACAAGAAATGGAGTGGTTTTCTAAGTTTCCACTTGGAATTAAAACATTTGAAGAATTCGACTCAAATTTTGTCACCCAATATTCCAATAACATTAAGGACGAAGTGACCATGTTAGAATTGTGCAATATCAAGCAAAAGAATGGGGAATCAATTTTGAATTTCTTACAACATTGGAGAAGAATCTTTGCCAAGTACCCAAGAAGTGTGTCGTAAAAGGAGAAGATGAACATTTTAATTAACAATTTGAACAATGAAATGAACTTCTATTTACAACTCCAATGTCCCCAATCATTTGAAAAAATGATAAAAAATGGTATCAAAATAGTAGATGCTTTAGTAAGGAAGGGTGAACTCAAACTATACAAGGAAAACAAAGGATTTTCAAACAACACCAACACTTACAACAAAAAAACTTCAACCAATAATAATAATGATAAACATAATTTTTGGTTTAAAAACAATAACATAAACCTAGTAAATGATGGAGTGGTAGAAACAAATAACCTCAAACCCAAGCCATTCGATCTTTCTATCAATGTCCATAACCAAGCAAAAAATATTAACCCACCTAACAATACTCCCTTCAAAAACAAAAAACAATAATAACCAAGGCAACAATAGATCAAGGCCACAACTTAATACGTCTCAATTCACATCACCTAGAGGAGAATTTACTCCATTGGGAGAACCTCTTGAGACAACTCTAAAAAAACTCATTGCAAACAAGATTATATCTCTACCCGAGTCAAGAGGTTATGAACCCCAAGTTAAACCCTCATGGTGGAATGATTCACATCATGAGTATAATCAAAATAAAGAACAAAATACTAATGCATATATGAGATTGAAAAATATTATTCAAGATCTCATCAATAATATAACTATTGAAATGGATGGGAACAAAAATAATGAAGATCATATAACCTTCTAAATCTTGAGAAAGGTGAATCTTCAAATTAAAACCAAAATAATTTTATGCAATGAAATTAGTGTGTTAGGAACATAAAACTAAGTTAAACATTCAACATACTAATATATCATAACATGTAATATTAGACAAAATAAGAACTAAAAATAACCAAATAAGCCTACTAATGAGAAAACCTTCTTAAATCATGAAGTCATCCTTGCTTTATATATTTGTCCAAAGTGTTGGATGTGTGCTCAAATGTGGATGCTCAAGATTCAATGGTGAATAAGGGTTTGGGCATTATAAGGATATGACTCATGCTCTTTGTCTCTCAAAATGGCATTATGATGTTGCATGAAAATGTGGATAATTTGTGAAGGGAAGAGGGTTAAATTTATAGGAAAGGAGGGAAAATAGAGGGCTAGGATTGAAACTTTGTGAATGGCTAAGATGCCTTTGAAGGTGAGCACATGAATTGTGCTTCTTAAAACTCATAGCCTTATGACAAGTGTCACAAGGAGAGTGCTTGAGAGGACTTGGAGGGTTGGGAAGATATGTCATAAAGGCACATCTTGTCTCAAATTGCAAAGGTCAAGCCTTGAGGAATGTGACCATTTTAGGAAGTGAGAATAGGGGACAAATATGTAAGAATTTGGTTGAAGGTGTAAAGGCATTTAAGGTTGACAAATGGAAGAGTGATTAGGATTGGAGGAGATGTGAAATGAGATTGACTTTGGGGTTGGATTAGGACTTCCTAATCCATGGATTAGGATTGTGAAAATTATTAGTGGGTGATTATTCTTGGATTAAAGGGAAAGTGGGATAATTAGGATGATATGATGAGATGAGAGAGAATGAGTGGAGGGTTACTTAGCTAATTAAGTTTGATTAACCAACTTAAGGAGGGATTAGTATGTGTGAAGGGGTTGGGTTTATTTGGAACCTTAGGTTAGGTGGTTGAAGAGGGTTTGGTTTAGGGGTTAAAGTTAGGATCCATGTGCTCAAATTGGGTTAAATAAGATTTATTTAATTCTATAATAGAGGAAAAGGAATAAGTGAATTAATTAAAATAGATCAGTCTACTTATTTAAATTAATAGGAAAAGGGGATTTAATTAATTAAATGGTTATGGGTTGCCTTTAGATTAATTGGGCTATAGTTAATTAATTAAATTAATTTAGCTAGAAGGATAAGATTATTCAATTAAATAAAACATGATCATTTAATCAATAATGCGAGTAAGATGACTAAATTTAATTAAAATTTTTAATGAAATTTAGGTTTCTACAACAATAACAAGGAAAACAAGGTCAATTTTTCTCACACCTATGACAATACCATTAATGATTTATTCAATTTTGAAAATATCATCAATGTCATCGTGCTGATAGATAAACAAGAGAAAGAGCCCACCAATGTGGTTACTATAGGGAAAGAATCCAAAATTACCCAACAAGGAACATCTAATAAGGAAACCATGAATAAATTTCCATCATATTCATCAAATCAATACAATTTAGTTGATAAACTCCTAAAAACTCATGCTTGAATCTCTACCTTGGAGTTGTTGAAAATATCGCCATCTCATAAGGAAATTTTGGAGAAATCCTTGGTTGATACAACAGTCCCTAATGACTTGGATGTAGATCAATTTTAAACCATGGTAGGTCTCCTTATTTCACCACATTGCCTATCTTTTTTCAAGAAAGATGACATGTCCTTAAACCATCCGTAAAACTTACCCTTTCATATTGAACTCCTCATCCACAAGCATAGGGTTAAAAGAGTCTTGATAGATAGAGGGATTGACTTGAACATATGTACTTTAAATCTTGTCAAACATTTGGGATATTCTGAGAATGTCATGAATCCAAAAAGAAAGATAACAATAAAATCTTATGGTGATGAAGAAAGATCTTCAAATGGTATGGTTATTCTACCTATCCAAGTGGGGCCAATTCAAAAAGAAAGCATTTTCCAAGTGTTGGATCTGAATTTAACATATAATATATTGTTGGGTAAAATTTGGATCCATGAAATACAAGCAGTTCCTTCTACCTATCATCAATGTTTGAAGTTTCCATATCTAGGTCAAGAAATAAAAATCAACAGTGACCTTAATCATTTTCAATATTATAACCATGTGAAACCAGTCATGGATTCCCTTGTTCCATATAATAGAGAGGTCTCCATATCAGATTTGTCAAATATCCAAACCAAAGAGGCTCCTAGCTCAAGTTATAAAGAGGTTCCCAGTCCAAGTTCTAAAGATGTTTGTAGTCCAAGTTCTAAAGAGGTTCCTAGTACAAGTTCAACATTTATAGGGAAGGAAAAGGAAAGAGAAAAGTTTAATATTACTAGTCCAAATAGTGAAAACTCTAGTTCCTCTAGTACAAATATTTCCAATATGGAAAAAGAAAAAGAGCTAATTTTTTCAAAATCAGAAAGGGGGAAAGAAAAAGAAGCCCATTATCTAAACATGGACACCTCAATGAAGGATTTGGAGAAACAATTAAAGGTCCATCACAAAGGGGTTGGATAATATTCCTTATCAATGGTAAATTTACCACTTTATCCTAAGTCTCATGGAAAACCCTCCACTTCAAAAGAACAAACATCTCCTCAAAGGTATAATGAAAACTTTGTAAGAGCTAGCACATTATCTGGGGTAGAAGAAGACAATAAAATATTAAAATGATTATACAAAGATGAAGAAGCATCAAATCAAAGGCTACAATACATCATCATTCCCACACATCAATATGGTAAAGGTTTTGAAATAATGAAAATGATGGGGTATCAAGGATCTGACCCTCTGGGCAAAGGAAAGAAAGGAATAATAGAACCTATACATGTTACCATAACTGATAGTAATATTGAAGATTGATTATCTGATGGAGATGATGATGAAGACCAACCAAGATCAGAAGAATAAATGATAGTAGAAAGCTTAGATAAGTTATTGTCTTGTCATTGATGTCAAGCAATTGATTTCTTGTGTATATTATGTTTCCATATCATTCAGTAATGATATAAAATGAATGAGTTAAGGAGAAGAAGAAATGAGATGTTGTGAAGTTGTAGAAATTATTTGGGCAACTGATACAGATCGGACAATGATTAAATTATGTTGATATATTTTTTTCTACCTAATATATTGTTATGTTTAGTCAGTAAATCATGGTGATGAAGATTTGACAAGTTAGTAAGTTAAGTTGTTTTGGCTACCGAGAAGGTTAAGTCACTTGGTAAGGTAAAGGTAAAATGAAAAGTCACTCGGTAAAGTGAAATGAACTCAAGGCACCGAACAACAAAGAAAGGTTTAGGAACCAAGTGATGTTAACCAAACTTATGATGAAGAACACCAAACAAGGAAAAAATATTAAATAAGGATTGAAATGACATTTAATGATTATCTATGATGAGTTGGATGATCATGATGACAAGGAGAGATAGTTACAAAAGATCTACGAACATGAAAAGTCAAGGTGAAGATCTATGACAAAAACAAATGGATCAACTTTCAAGAAAATTTCAACTTCCTAGGTGAAAATAAAATGTGTTATCAAGATTTAGATTCAAGATATAATGAATTGGACGATTAAGATTGATTAAAGAAAAATGTAAAAGAGGAGATTAAGAGGCAAAATTTTTCTATATAAAGGTTGATCTTTTATGGACAAATGGTTGGCAATTTGAATAGTTAAAGGGTCACTGAATGATACAGTGAAGAAGGAACAAAGAGATTTCAAGTGGAAAAGAAGGATTTGATGAAGTGTTGATGCTAGTGGATAATGAAGAATTGAAGTGAAGATTGATGAGCACACAAGGATCTGATTGAGGAAAGATAGTTTCAAATCTATAGGTCATTTTATTTACTATTTCTTACTAGCATTTGTAATAGAGTAGACCTAATAGTCTTACTGTAAAATCATTGAAAAAGGTAACATTCTAAAGAGTGTTTAAAGACCTCTAACAAGGCCACTCCTAACAGGGTGAAGATCCTAATAGATCTAAGTTAAATTTCTTGACTAGGTCACACCTAACAATGTGTATTGTAATCTTTAACCAGATTGGCTCTTAATTGGGCACACTTCAGAAGAGTATTTTCTTAGTGGGTGATAATTCCCAAAGCTAGGTTTCCACATTAAATATTGGTGTTACATGTTTTGAATGATTTATGTGAATGAATTAATGATTGTTAAATTTTATTTATCATTGTCGGTAAATAGTGAGCTGTATTTTACCGAGCTTCTACCGAGTTAATCAGAGAAAAATTGTTAAGGTATTTTGGATCAGGGATTACTAATTCACCCCCCCCCCCCCCCCCTCCCTCTCTATAATCCAAAAATTGGTATCAAAGTTAAGTACTCTAAAGAGATAAAGTTTAAAAGACTTGAGTAAAAGATTTGAAGATGTATAGGAGAGAAGTAACCAAGTTGAACAAAGAAAGTTTCTCTACATGGAAAAGTAGAATGAGATTGTATATATCTAGGAGTGGAGTATTTGTACTTCATCTATTGGATAATGACTACACTCCACCACCTAATGAACCTTTGATAGTTGATCAGATGAGAGAAAAATAGGAACACAACTCAATTATGATAAAGATTGTTTCTTTCCTCTCAGATGTTGAATTTAATGATTTTAAGGATTGTGCTAATTCAAGAGAGATGTGGGATAGGCTTACACTTATCTATGGAGGAGATCAACATGTACAAAAAGATAAGGTTGATAGTCTGAGAGGAAATTATGATGAAATGACAATGAAGGATGAAGAGAACATCACACAATATAGCAGTAGAATCAAGGAAGTTGTTAGTACCATCAAAGGTGCTAGTGGAACCTTGACTAATGAAGAAGTGGTAGGTAAGATCTTGAGAACTCTTTCTTCTAAGTATTCTATTAGAGTATCTGCATTTCAAGAATTGAGATCTATACCAAATAATATTCTTGCTCTTGAAGCCCTAATTGGTAAGTTGACTGCATTTGAGCTTAGCAATTATGATAATAGTCTACCAACCATTGAAACTATTGGAGTTGATGAGTAAACAACCCACAACTCCCAAGAACACCTGCATGCAAACACCTTTCATAGAAAGAGAGAGAAGAAGAAAGATGCTATGGAGGCATGAACACATTGATCCATGAGAGAGGAGAAATCATTCTTGATGTGCAAAAAAAAAGTTGCAATTCAATAATGATAATCTACTATACAAGTTATGGAAACAAGAGGAGATGAATCCTTATAAAAGGAGATCAAAACCCTAAAAGGGTGGACAAACCTAAGTTGCGTGATAATAATTAATAAAGCAATTAATTATTATATACCTAAAGTTTAGCTTAAGCATAAAGAGATAATAAGTGACTTAGTAATTAAATCAATATAATTTAATTAATTAGTAAACACTTTATTACTCTAACACTCCCCCTTAAGATAAACTTTGGGAGAGGCTAAAAACTTAGAAAGAACTACTAATAGAAAATGGGTCCTGGCAACAAATGGCCCGATCAGGTACCCAAGTACAAAAGAGAGTCTCTGAAAAGGGGAAAAATAGAGAAAACCACATGGGAAAAAAATTTCTCCAAAAAGAGACAAAGACTAGTCTGAAGGACTAAAGAAGCCTTCAAAACTAGGAATGTTCCAAAAAATAGGAACAAGGATGAACATGTACAACATCACTGAAGCAAGAAGATACAAACTCTGTCAAGAAGTAACTATTGATCTGAAGATACTCCACTGAAATATGACCAGGCAGAGAAGATTGTAATCTTCATGAGTTCCCTCAAATGACACTACTCAAATCAGGAGGCAAATAAAGATAAACAATTGAAGTCAAAGAGACAGAATACTATAATTTGCACGAGTGCCCTTAAATGACACTACTTGAATCAGGAGGCAAACAAAGGCAAACACCTGAACTCAAAAATATAGATGGCATAAAAACACCACAGTCTGAAGAGTTGATCAATCAAAGCTAGAAGAGTGCTTCCAAAAATAGTAAAGAAAAGAGTGTCCATATGGTAAATGATCCATCTCACCAGAATGCATAGGTACCCAGCCACTGCATCCTCCTAGTACATAGAATCAAATACTAAATACATAGCTCACACTATCAAACCAAGGGAGTAGTAGAATCAACAGTAGAAACCCCCCCATAATGCTGACAAGGGAGTAATGATAGGTACAGTGAAAAGATCATCCTATATGAACTGCATGATACCAGGAACATCGAATGTGTAGAGAGAGTACAAACCCAAATAGAGATACCTGATGCTAATGTCATTGGAGGAATGCTCACATGAATAAAGTAGATGGAAAAAAAAGGAAAACATCAAACCCCCCTGACACTTTATAATGGAGTGCGAGTACATAGAGCACAAACATGTGCAAGATCCCATACATGCAATAGAATGACACTTTATCTCAGTGTGTGTGCATAAAAGAATGCTAGAAAAGTGAAGTATACACTACTCAAAGAAGAGTGAAGACTATTGAAACAAAAGAACAACCTAAGATGAGTCATCCCTCAAAGGGAAAAGATCCCAGGACTTGTAACATCCAAGATATCCACCAGATTGCAAAAAAGAAAGAATCTAAATAAAATGTACCTGGAGTAGAATCTGGAAACAATACTCACATAAATTGAAATCTCTCTAAACAATCTTTCCAATGATATATAGTTTTCCCAAAATGGAGTCCAGATGCGCAAGATAGAGTTCCTAGAGTGCAAAATTGAACATATGGATTTGATAGTAAAAAAACAACATCAAAAAAGAAAAATCAAAAATTCAAATCTCTAGATCTAGATAGAGCTCAGAACCAGCTTGTTGACGATATCTTGTTTGCCCAATTTCGACACTATATGCTCAAGTTATGAGCAAAATACCAACTGCTGCTCTTGAGGGCCCAAAAATGGTGCAAATGATGATGATGCATGATGATGTCATCAAATGAATGGCTTAAATTTGATGGCCAAATGGTTGTCATCACCCAAAAAAAATTCAAAATCACATGCGCACCTTGGGATGTGTGCTAGGCCATATGGCTTTTGCCTCGATTTGTGTACCAAGACAATAATTTTTTTTTCTTAATTTATGTGTTGGGGTAGTACAAATTTTCCTTGATTTATGTGTTAGACCATACAATTTTGCATCAATTCGTGTGTCAGTCTGTACAATTTTGCATCAATTTGTGTGCCAGGGTTGTACGACCTGACATGCAAAAAAAAATTTCTCAGAATACGAACGTCATCTAAATCAGATGTGCCATATATGGAAATAGGGGTTTTTGGGCACTGTGAGCTCAATGGTGAGGTATGTTTGAGTCCAAAGTGCATGAAATAACCAGTGACCACCTCAAGATTTGTGTCAGGGGTCAATTACAAAAGAAATTGCCATAGATTCCAACTTTGTCCAAATTGGACAAATTTTATATGTATCTAGGGGTTCTTGGGCTCTCTGAATGTAACCATGTGGTTTGTTTGAGGCCTAGATGACCAGAAAGAGAGGTCCCCCTAGATTCAAAAGAAAAACCTCTAAAATTGTAAATTTGATGAACATGGTTGAATCTCTCAGGAAGAGGATAGGGGCAAATAGATCTGAATCTCTAATACCATATTGGAGTTGATAAGTAAATAACCCACATCTCCCAAGAACACCCACATGCAAACAACTATCATGAAAAGAGAGAGAAGAAGCAAGATGATATGGAGGCCTGAACGCATTGATCCATGAGAGAGGAGAAATCATTCTTGATGTGCAAAAAAAAAGTTGCAATTCAATAATGAATAATCTGTTATACAAGTTATGAAAACAAGAGGAGATCAATCCTTATAAAAGGAGATCAAAACCCTGAAAGGGTGAACAAACCTAGGTTGCATGATAATAATTAATAAAGTAATTAATTATTATATGCCTAAAGTTAAGCTTAACCTTAAAGAGATAATAAGTGACTTGGTAATTAAATCAATATGATTTAATTAATAAGTAAACACTTTATACTTTAACAGAAACTACCTTCAAGTCATTTGTAAGTATTGGGCCATCAAAAAGAGAAAGATAAAATCACAATAATTCATATGGAAATGAGTATAACAGCATCCTAACCAAAGAGAAAGAACAAGAGGAATTGGAAGCATTGCTGGCTAATAGACTATCTAGAGGTAAAGGAAAGTACAAAGGCAAGTTACCATTGAAATGTTTAAATTGTAATAAGATTGGGCATATTGCATCTAGATGTCCTGACAATGACAAGAATGATAAGAATGACAAAAGAGACAACCAACACTGAAGATTCAGAGATTTTAAGGACAAAGGTAAGAAGTCTTGCTACATAGCTGAGGAAGGTGTTACTGGTGATGAATTTGATGATATGGAAGAGGGATATGAAGTTTTCTATGTTGCAATAAAGGAAGAATCATATGAAGAAAAGTATGAAAATGAAAAACACTTGTTTCTTATGTAAGTAAACCAAACCCATAGATTATTGATAGTGGATGTTCACATCATATGACTGGTGATATTGATAAATTTGAAAATCTAGAAGAGTACGATGGAGGATTTGTCAGATTTGGAAATGATGCTCCATGTCTTGTGAAAGGTAAGGGATCCATTATATTAAATGAAAATATGAAATGTAATGATGCATATTGGGTTAGATGACTAAACTATAATCTGTTGAGTGTTGCACAACTGAATAATACTGGCCATCGACTAGAATTTCAAAACATAAAGTTTAAGATCTATTGTGTTGATGGAGATCTAATTGGAACAGGTGGACAATCAAGGGATAATCTATTTTATCTTGATACCGATGCAAAGAGTTTCTTGTTTGTTAAAACTGAAGATGTATGTCTATGGCATAAGAGACTATGTCATGTGAATTTTGATAACTTGATCAAAGTAATTAAGAAGAGTAGAGTCAGAGGACTACCAAAATTATGCAAACTTGATAAAGCTATGTGTAAGGAATGTCAGATTGGTAAGATGACAAAGTCAAGTTTTCAAGAAAATCCAACTCTACCAATGGTATTTTGGAATTGGTTCACACTGACCTTTGTGGTCCTATGAAATTTCAAAGCTATTATGGAGATTGTTATTTTATTTTATTTGTTGATGATTATTCAAGAATGATGTATGTTATGTTTCTAAAAGAAAAATTTGATGCATTTCAAATGTTTAAGTGGAATAAAGAAAGAGTTGAGAAGGAAACATGTAAACAGCTAAAGTGATTGAGATTTGATAGAGGAGGAAAATTTATCTCTAACAAAAAGGTTGCACAAAAAGTTTGGAGAGAATTCATAAGTACTTCAGTTTATTATTCCATCAAGTTGGAACTGTTAGATAATTAACTTCATCAAGATCCATACCAAATTGATTATATGTGTGTATTGATAAAATCTCTCTAATAGATGTTCAATTTCATCACATCAAATTGAGTATTTTGAGTTATCTTCTATTGACCTTCGTTCAATCAAGAGTGGACTGGGTATGATTGGTGTTAGGATTAACAAGGCAAAAATAAGAATTACATGCAAATATAACCAATATCAAAAAATAATAAACCACATAGAAGAGAACACAAGACATAAAGATTTAATGTGTTTCACCCAATCCCTAAGCTACGTCCACCAACAGTGAGTCCAATATTTTATTATGCAGTGATTACAACCTGATTACAATATGTAATCCCCTTACAGCTCAATTCCTCCACAAGTACTAAAATCATACATCATAATGAAAATCCCTAACCCTAAGCCATATTATACAATAATTTTGCCACTTTAGGGTTACAATGAGTTACAACATGTTGGCCCAAAAATTACCAAAAATATTTCGGCCTCAAAAAAATTCACCTCGAGGTGAGGTCGGGAGGAAAAGTGTACAGTACTTTCCTGATTAGTCACCACAAGCTAACAATCTCCCACTTGGTGAGTGATCAGTATCCACACTAAAAAACCTCCCACTTGGAGACTGATCCTATAGCAATACTGCTACCATATGAGGCTCCCACTGAATCAAACCACCCTGGACTCAACTGTTTCTTTATTCTATTCAGTCTAGAAGACCAACTAAAGCTGAACATGAGTTCAACTTCTCCCTTGTTACTACCTTTGTAAACATATCTGTTGGATTATCATCTGTATGAATCTTTTCCAGCTTTAACTTCCCATCATCCAAAACTAACTGAATGAAATGGTACCGCAACTATATGTGTTTTGTCTTTGAGTGCAAAGTAGAATTCTTCGCAAGATGAATGGCACTTTGGCCATCTGTATGTAGAAAATTATCCTTCTATGGATGTCCCAATTCTTCCATGAAGAATTGAAGCCAGATCATCTCCTTGGCTGCCTCTGTAGCAGCAACATACTTTGCCTCTATAGTGGATAAAGCAACCGCCTTTTGTAGTCAAGAAATCCAACTCACTGCTATCCCACCAACAATAAATACATAACCTATAATACTCCTCCTGGTATCTATATCTCCTACCATATCTGATTCAACATAGCCTTGTACAGTAGTAGTAGAACCCCCAAAGTGTAAACACTTACTGAATGTACCTCTCAAATATCTAAGAATCCATTTGACTGCATTCCAATGCTCAATACCAGGGTTACTCATATATCAGCTAACGACTCCCACTACATGTGCAATATCTAGCCTAGTACATACCATAGCATACATTAAGCTCCCTACAGCTGAAGTATAAGGTACCTTAGATATTTTAGTCTCTTCTTCTGGTGTCTTGGGACACATATCCTTAGTTAATTTCAAATGACTAGGCAAAGATGTGTTGACAGCTTTGGCATTCTCCATAGAGAAATGTTGCAACACCTTCTCAATATAATCAGCCTGATATAGAGACAATTTCCTATTTTTCTTATCTCTGCAAATTTTCATACCAAGGATTTGTTTTTCTGCCCCTAAATCCTTCATAGCAAAAGATTTTACCAACTGTTGTTTCAACCCCTTAATATGATCCATGTTAGTTCCAGCTACAAGCATATCATCAACTTATAAACATAAAATAATGTAGTTATCATCATCCAACCTCTTAAAATAAACACAATGGTCAGAATTACATCAAGTGTATCCATTCTCATTCATTAAAGTGTCAAATTTAATATACCATTGCTAAGGTGCTTGCTTCAAGCCATACAAACTTTTCTACAATCTGCACACCAAATTCTCCTTACCCTTGACCTCAAAACCTTGTGGCTATACCATATATATTTCTTCATTCAAATCACCATGAAGAAAGGTTTTTTTAACATCAAGCTTCTTTCAATGCAAATCTTCAGTAGCCACAATACTTAAAATAGTAAGAATAGAAGTCATTTTAACAACTGGAGAAAAAATCTCATCAAAATCAATACCATGTTTCTGTGTAAATCCTTTTACAACTAATCTGGCTTTAAATCTTTTCATACCTCCATCCTCTTCTTTTATCTTGTAAACCCATTTATTCTATAAAGCCCTTTTACCTACAAGTAACTTGCATAAATCCCAAGTGTGATTTTTCAACAAGGAGTCCATTTTATCTGTCATTGCAGACTCCCACTGAAGCTTTGTATCCACATGCACAACTTCATTATAACATTTAGGTTCACCAGCAACTGTTAATAAAATAGAATACAAAGAGAGAGAGAATCTCTCTGGATGTCTACTTAGCCTTGTTGACCATCTAACATTCATTGGGGTGTGTGGTATTTGTTGTTGCGGAGCATAAGGAACTACTGGAAGATGAAATTTTGGAGTATCATCCAGTACTACATAGTCATTTTCTTTCTTCTCATGCTACTGCAACAGATCTTTGTACAATACTTTCTCATTGAATATGACATCCCTGCTTCTTGCAATTTTACAATTTTTAAAATCCCAAAGCCTATAACCAAATTTATCAATGTCATATCCAACAAATACACATTTCTTTGACTTAGCTTCCAGCTTGATTCTATTTTCAAAATCTATAAGTGCAAAAGCTTCACAACCAAAGGTTTTGAGAAAAGAATAACTAACCTTCTTACCACTCCATTGTTCCTCTGAAAGACCATAGTCCAAAGGAGTAGAGGGGCCTCTATTGCTTAAATAAATAGAAGTGTTCACAGCCTCTACCCACATATTTTTGGGCAGCCTAGCATGTAACCTCATACTCCTTGCACGCTCCATTATTGTCTTGTTCATTCATTCAGCCACTCCATTTTCTTGTCGAGTCCTTGGTATAGTTTTCTCTCTATGAATACCATTAGAGGAAAAATAATCTTCAAATTATGTGCTACAATACTCACCACCATTATCAGATCTGAGACATTTTAATCTTTTACCAGTCTCATTCTGAACCAAGCATTAGCATTTCTTAAAGGTTTGAAATACATCAGATTTCTGTCTAAGGAAATAAATCCATACTTTTCTTGATGCATCATCTATAAATGTAACATAATACAAAGAGCTACCAAGGGAAGATACCTGACCTGGACCCCATACATCTGTATGCTGAAGCTCTAATTTTTCATCTTTATTTTCCTTCCCACTCTTTACAAAACTAACTCTCTTTTGCTTTCCATACACACAACTTTCACAAAAATCCATATTAACACATTTCAGACTAGGTAAAATTTTCTTTGAATGAATTAATTTCATATCTTTCTCACTCATGTGACTGAGTCTGTTATTCCATAGTGCTATGTCAAAATCTAGAACAACAGTTTGATGTTCTTCCTGCTCAATTGCAGCCACTATTCCTGAACATTTATTATCTTCTGAAACAATTAAAGTAGAAGGAATAGTATGACCTGTACAAAGATATAAGGTGCCTACTTTCACACCTTTTGCTACTACTAAGGAACCTTTTGAAACCTTCCAATTTTTATCATTAAAAGTAACTGTGCAACTCTCATCAGTGAGTTGCCCTGCTAAAATTAAATTTTTACTCAGCCTTGGAACATGTCTTACCTCTTGTAGTAGACAATGATTCCCATTGTGCAACTTAATCTTGATTTTCTCTTTTCTAAAAATTTGACAGGGTTCATTATCTCCCAAATAAACTAGCCCAAAATCCCCTTGGACATAATCAACAAAATAACCTCTATGGGGTGTAGCATGAAATTAAGCCCCCAAATCTAACACCCATGAATCATCAACATTTTCTAAAGAAAAGAGGAAAGCATCCTCTTCGGATTTGTTACTTACCACATTTGCCTCCTTGTTTCCATCATTTTTGTCTCCTTGATCTTTCTTCTGAGAGCAACAATCTTTCTTCTTATGACCTGGTTTTCCACAGTACCAGCAATCATTTGGCCCTTTGGATTCATACCTCTTTCCCTTTGATTTTTCTCTTGATTTCCCATGATTTCCAAAGTTGTTTCCTCTATCTCTTGTTCTCCCTCTGCTTTCTGCGTTCAATACACTACCCAATGTGGATGCCCCTGAGCTTTTCCTACAAATTTCCTCAGTCAATATAACACCAATAACATCATCAAACTTTAGGGTATTAGAACTAGAAAAAGAATTACTAACAGCCATTACAAAGCCATTTAAGCTTTCTAGCAAAGAACACAAAATCAAGAGAGCCCTGTTAGGCCATTTTCTGTCATAGCAAAAATTCTGTGAAAGTGGCCCATTTCCTTGATATGTTTCATGGTGTGTGCCCTTGGCCCTGTGTTCTTCATTGTGTCTTTCCCTGTGTTCCTTGTGTTTTCACCATGCTCTGGTCCAATTTACACGTGCTAAATTGCAAAATCTCAAGTTATCCAAGCTTTAAGGTCTACAGGAGACAAAATTTCAAAATCTACCTAAGTGTCGAAAACCCTGTGTGTTTTTTATCCTCCGCTGTTGTGAAAATTTTGTGTGTTTTTGAACCCTTAGTTCCCTATTTGCTGGCATTCCTTAAGTGTGCAAGTGCGATGGGTGGTGGGCCCAGGTTTTTAAAGTTTTTTCGTGATTGGTTGTCTCATGGCTGCATGTCAAACTTTTCTAATATGTGATCATGCGACCACTTGCCACCTATCCATGTGGGTCTAATTCTTCTTGTGTTCGGCTGCCTGGCGGTTAGTTTTCTTTCAGCGACCTGGAGACTTGCAATTTTCTCTCGGTCACTGATTCCTAGCAGTTAAGTCCTTAACATCTGGCGACCTAGCGGGCGGTTACTTTGTTGTAGTTGTGCAGTCACGTAATGGTGGGACCTGGTTTCTGGATATGTGCAGTGGGACCTGACATCCGTATAAAATCAAGGGTTGGCGTAAAAGCTTATGAAGTGTGTCAAGTCTTTACGATCTTGCGACGGCCGTGGATTTTCCTACGTGGGCCCAGTGTGATTTCTCAGTGCTTTTTGGCAGTTGTGACAAAGTATTTGGCGGCCCGACAAATTTCCTTCATTTTGCTAGTTTGCGTAATGTTTTGGCGGTGCCCCAGTTTATTTGGCGATTTGGCAAATGATGGTCGCGTGATCGCTAAGTGATTTGGTGATGGTGTAAAGTATCTCACGAACTGGCAAAAATCCTTTGGTCGCCAGTTCACCAGATAAGTGGGGCCAGTATTTTTGGTGATGAGGCTTTTCCCAATTGGCTGGCGGGTGATAGGGTGGCAGTCTCATGGCTTTTCATGTGTTCGCATAGCCCAGTTTTTGGCTATGCGATCATGTGACAACTTTGGATGTCATCATTGTGGACTTAATGGTGGGCCCAAGTTTTTAGAGGGAGATTGATCGGACGGCTGCGTTTTAAAGTTGGTAAAGGTTTAAATTTTGGCCGTCATTTCTCTGCAGGTGCCAAAGAAATAACCATTGCTTTTCAAATTCAAATTTATGTGAGTTTCTAGCAACAGAGGGTACCATTTTTATGGAATTCAATGCAAAATCGACCCTATTTGGTGAGAAGCGACTAGTTTGTCATTGCAGTTGTGGCTCAAGGCATGTTGTAGGGTGTCCTTTTGAGCTTGTTTTTGTGATCCTTTGTACTTACAGAGAAGACTTTCATGATTAAGGATCAGTTCAGGATTTCCTCTTTCCTAGATTGGATGTGTTTCCTACCCCTGAATTAAATGCATGATTGTTTCTAGCAGGTTGGGTGGTTGAAACCCTAGCCCTAGTCATCCGTAGCTTGTTACAAGTTTTCAAAATGACTAGGGGGGTATAAGTTGTAGACTTTTTCAGTTTGCAGGGGTTCCAATTCTTTCAGTTTTGGTCCCAGATTGTTGATAGTGAAAATTTGAACAAGGAGAGCCTGGATTTAGGGTCTGTTCCTTTGTGCATTTTGTCATTTGATAAGGTATTGATTCTATGAGTCTTAGTGAGATTATTTTGGATTCCAATCTCATATTGGTGTATGTCTTTTTGTTTTTCTCTTGAGCTCATATATGTTGATTGCACAAAGTGGGTTAGCATATGGTAAACAAAGAGTATTTTGGGGTTATCTTTGAGTTCCTAACAAAGTTAGGATTAAAGTCTTTAAGGTGAGTCCAGTGAGTTCATGACAAGATAAGGATTTGATGTCCTGATATGTGAGTGAGGGGAGTAATAGGAAAAGCACTTACTCTGAATCTATATGTATTTGAGCTAAGGTTTTAGGGTGATATAGGTTGTTAAGTGACTCTCTACCCTGGGATAAGGCACTGATCCATTCTTTGGAAGTAGTCCATCATCAGCAATCACACACATAATTAAATGATAAACATTTCAATCAAATAGTAAAGGGTATAGTTGTATATTGTTTAGAGACTCCTTTGAAGAAGTGAGTCAAGGGTACACAGGCCTGAGCATTGAGGCTCAAAGTGTAGAAGGATCTCCTTGATCCTTGTTAATTGGCCCTCTTCCTTGTAGACTTTGGAGTGGTGATAGAGTCAAAGTTTCATTATAGTTATCCATCAAAGTATAAATCTACAAGTTTTGAAGATCAAAGGGAAGAACCAACAAGCCCTAACCTCTTCATCAAAAGTAATTTTAACTGAGGCTAACTGACTTGTAACTGTATTAAACTCATTCAAATGATCAGTGACTAATCCACCTTCTACCATTTTCATATTAAATAAATGCTTCATAAGAAATACCTTGTTTGAAGCTGAAAGCTTTTCATACAACTTCGCTAGGGTATCCATCAGATCTTTAGCTTTTGTTGCTCCAGCAATATTGAATGCCACTGATTGTGCTAGGCATAAATGAATACTCCCCAGTGCCTTCATGTCCAAAATATCCCAATTTTCCTAAGACATTGTTGCCTCTTTCTTAGCTATTCCCTCTAATGGCCACCATAGATCCTTTTGATAGAGATAGTCCTCCATTTGCATCTTCCATAACTGGAAGTTCTACCCATTAAACTTTTCAACCTTCAGCCTACCCTCATCTACCATTTCTCCCACTTAACTGAGAGACTCTTCCACTAACTTGAAAGAACGAATGAAATAACCTCAATCTAATACCACTTGTTAGAATTAACAAGGCATAAATAACAATTACATGCAAATATAACCAATATTAGAAAACAATAAACCACACAGAAGAGAACACAAGACACAAAAATTTAACGTGGTTCACCCAATCCCTAGGCTACGTCCACCAACAACGAGTCCAATATTTTATTATCTAGTGGTTACAACCTGATTACAATTTGTAATCCCCTTATAGCTCAATTCCATCGCAAGTACTAAAATCATACATCATAATGAAAATCCCCAACCCTCAGCCATATTATACAATATTTTTTCCGCTTTAAGGTTGGAATGAGTTACAACATGTCAGCCCAAAAATTACCAAAAATATGTCGGCCTCAAAAAAATTCACCTCGGGGCGAGATCGGGAGGAAAAGTGTACAATACTTTCCTAGATAGTACTTTCCTGATCAGTCACCACAAGCTAACAATATCCCACTTGGTGACTGATCAGTATCCACACTAAAAAAACTCTCACTTGGAGACTGATCCTGTAGCAATACCGCTACCATATGAGGCTCCCACTAGATCAAACCACCCTCGACTCAACTGTTCCTTTATTTTGTTCAGTCTAGAAGATCAACTAAACTTGAACATGAGGTCAACTTCTCCCTTGTTACTACCTTTGTAAACATATCTGTTGGATTATCATCTGTATGAATCTTTTCCAACTTTAACTTCCCATCATCCAAAACTAACCAAATGAAATGGTACCACAAGTGTATGTGTTTTGTCTTTGAGTGAAAAGTAGAATTCTTCTCAAGATGAATGGCACTTTGGCTATCTGTATGTAGAAAATTATCCTTCTGTGGATGTCTTAATTCTTCCATGAAGAATTGAGGCTAGATCATCTCCTTGGCTGCCTCTGTAGCAGAAACATACTCTACCTCTATAGTGGATAAAGAACTCACCTTTTATAGTTGAGAAATCCAACTCACTACTGTCCCACCAACAGTAAATACATAACCTGTAGTACTCTTACTATTTATATCTCCTACCAAATCTGAGTCAACCTAGCCTTGTACAGTAGTAGTAGAACCCCCAAAGTGTAAACACTTACTGAATGTACCTCTCAAATATCTAAGAATCCATTTGACTGCATTCCAATGTTTAATACCAAGGTTACTCATATATCGGCTAATGACTCCCACTGCATGTGCAATATCTGGCCTAGTACATACCATAGCATACATTAAGCTCCCTATAGCTGAAGCATAAGGTACCTTAGACATTTTAGTCTCTTCTTCTGGTGTCTTGGGACACATATCCTTAGTCAATTTCAAATGATCAGGAAAAGGTGTGCTGATAGCTTTGGCATTCTCCATAGAGAAATATTGCAACACCTTCTCAATATAATCAACTTGAGATAGAGACAATTTCCTATTTTTCCTATCTCTGCAAATTTTCATACCAAGGATTTGTTTTGCTGCCCCCAAATCCTTCATAGCAAAAGATTTTGCTAACTATTGTTTCAACCCCTTAATATGATCCATGTTAGTTCCAGCTACAAGCATATCATCAACATATAAACATAAAATAATGTAGTCATCATCATCCAACCTCTTAAAATAAACACAATGGTAAAAATTACATCGAGTGTATCCATTCTTGTTCATTAAAGTATCAAATTTAATATACCATTGCCAAGGTGCTTGCTTCAAGCCATACATACTTTTTTGCAATCTGCACACCAAATTCTCCTTACCTTTGACCTCAAAACCTTGTGGTTGTACCATATATATATTTTCATTCAAATCATCATGAAGAAAGGTTGTTTTAACATCAAGCTACTCTAAATGCAAATCTTCAATAGCCACAATACTTAAAACAGTACGAATAGAAGTCATTTTAACAACTGGTGAAAAAATCTCATCAAAATCAATACCATGTTTTTGTGTAAATCCTTTTACGACTAATCTGGCTTTAAATCTTTTCTTACCTCCATCCTCTTCTTTTATCCCGTAAACCCATTTATTATGTAAAGCCCTTTTACCTGCAAGTAACTTGCATAAATCTCAAGTGTGATTTTTCAGCAAGGAATCCATTTCATCTATCATTGCAGACTCCCACTGAAGCTTTGTATCCACCTGCACAGCTTCATTATAACATTCAAATTCACCAACATCTGTTAATAAAATAGAATACAAAGAGGGGGAGAATCTCTCTAGAGGTCTACCTAGCCTTGTTGACCGTCTAACATTCATTGGGGTATGTGGTATTTGTTGTTGCTATTGTTGTGGAGCATAAAGAACTATTGAAACATCAAATTTTGGAGTATCATCCAGTACTACATAGTCATTTTCTTTCTTCTCATGCTGCTGCAACAGATCTTTGTACAATACTTTCCCATTGAATATGACATCCCTGCTTCTTACAATTTTATGATTTTCAAAATCTCAAAGCCTATAACCAAATTTATCAATGTCATATCCAACAAATACACATTTCTTTGACTTAGCTTCCAGCTTGGTTCTATTTTTAGAATCTATAAGTGCAAAAGCTTCACAACCAAAAGTTTTGAGAAAAGACTAACTCACCTTCTTACCACTCCATGCTTCCTCTGGAATACCACAGTCCAATGGAGTAGAGAGGCCTCTATTGATTAAATAAACAAAAGTGTTCACAGCCTCTGCCCACATATTTTTGGGCAGCCTAGCATGCAACCTCATACTCCTTGCATGCTCCATTATTGTCATATTCATGCATTCAACCACTCCATTTTCTTGTGGAGCCCTTGGTATAGTTTTCTCTTTATGAATACCATTAGAGAAATAATAATCTTAAAATTTTGTGTTGCAATACTCACCATCATTATCAGATCTAAGATATTTTAATCTTTTACCAGTCTCATTCTCAACCAAGCATTTCTATTTTTTAAAGGTTTGAAATACATCAGATTTCTGTCTATGAAAATAAATCCATACTTTTCTTGTTGCATCATCTATAAATGTAACATAATATAGAGAGCCACCAAGGGAAGATACCTAAACTAGACCTTGTATGCACCCTAAAATGGTCGCCTAGACTTTGGGCCCCCATTCAGCAATTTGTCAAATCCCTGAATCAATATTTTCAAATATCAACAATATCAATTATATCAATTTATTTGATCAAATCATAATCAATTCAATATTTCTTAAAGATTGAGCTTTATTTAATTTAAAAAAGAAAAAAAAGAAAAATCTTATTTAATTAAGAGAACATGCTTCTTTTAATTAATTAAAAATTATTTTTAATTAAATAATAAAATCACTTTATCCTAAATCTTTGTTTAATTAAAAGGAATTTCCTCCCCTTTTATTTAAATAAAAAATCTTCACTTTTCTTCTTATCCTATGTTGCACAAATAAAGTATTATTCTTATTTTATAAAAAGAGAAAAAGTATTTTTTGTCTCATATGGACACTAAAGTCAACTCCTATTTTTCTATTGGAGGATATTTGTGCACAAGGATCAAGCTTCTATTTTTTTCTACCGTTGATTAAGTTTTTTGCCTCTTAATTTCAATGGTCCATTTTCATCTCATTTTTTATAAAAGGAGAGCTCTTTCCTTCATTTTGATATCTTAGGTTTTTATGCTAATGTTATACTGCAGGTTTTCTAGGTCATTTGGAGCTCTTTGAAGACATTCTTGCATTCAAGCTTTGAAGACATTGTTGTTGCATTTCATTTAGCTTATTTTCTTACATAATAGTTGCATAATCATGGCATTTTTAGTATAGATTTCCTTTATGCAATAGATTAATCTCACATAGCTTAATAGGAGGATTTGTAACACTTGTATTTTCCTTTCATAGCATAGCTTGCATCTTTCATTCTCATAAATTAGTTTGCATTGCATTGCATCCATATTGATTTTATTAGAGATATTAGCATTGTTTCTCTTGTCTTTGATTTGAAATCTCTCATTGTGTGGTTGACTAGCAAGGTCTTGAGTTTATAGCTCTAGTTGAGAGCAATTTTATAAATCTTGCAACTTCATGCATAGAGAGCTATGGATCGATTTGTGAGGGCTCATTATTGAGTTTTCTTGCATGTAAGGATTCATAGAAGTGTGGTCACATTTTCACCATATATTTTTGGTGCCCACCGTGGGGCAACCCACCTTTTGCATGCTGATTTTGATTATTTTTGGAGCTAACCCTTGTACAGATTTGTTTGGAGACAAAAAATCTTAGATTTGAAAGATTTAATCATATATCCAAAACGGCTTGGTGTTTTGGTCTAAAAATTTTTTTGTAGGTTGGCGACATATCAGAGAATCTCTAAAAAAAATTTAGAATTTTCAGAGGTAATTTGTATTTTTTATGATTTTTTTTGTTTTTCATAAAAAATCAATTTCTGACGCAAATCAGCATATTTTAAAAAAAAATTTACATTTCTAGAAAGGTCTTGA
This sequence comes from Chamaecyparis obtusa, assembly GCA_027943335.1. Classification (NCBI taxonomy): domain Eukaryota; kingdom Viridiplantae; phylum Streptophyta; class Pinopsida; order Cupressales; family Cupressaceae; genus Chamaecyparis; species Chamaecyparis obtusa. The sequence continues at coordinate 1,326,823 of BSBK01007326.1, read as the reverse complement.
AATTATATAGGGGGTCCATTCACTGTGTTTTTAATTTAGAGGTCATATCATAACTCATTTAGTCAATTTATAAAAATTGGTCTGTTTTGGTAAAATGGGTCTTTAGGGCACAAATGAATAGATTTTTCTAAAAATTTTACATTTTTGGAAAGCTCTCTATTTTTTGATAAAGGTCTCTTTTTTGTATTTTGGGTTTAGGGTATGAATTCATGTGGTAAAAATCAAATCTTGTTGACTAGGTCAAATGAAAAAAAAAAAAAATTTGTGATGGGTATGCACTTATTTTTCATTGTTCAATGCATGATATGAGTTATCATTTGGATTATTTGCTGGTTATCATTACTCCTAACAATTGATTTTCAGATCTAACCCTAAGGTTTTCATAAATTGGATATACATTGCATATCTTGTTTGCTTATTTTCTTATCTTGTTCATTTGAAGGTGCTCTTGCTTTCATGGAAAATGCTTAAAACAAAGCATTGGACTTGAGGTACTTTGTTCCATCTCTACAACATTTAGATTTTGGGATTAAAATTGAACCTCTCATGTGTTTGGCTTGTGTGTTTACATGTTTTCATAGAACACATTTCAATTGATGCTCTTAATGGAAAATGAATGAACATAGATTTGCTTTCATACAAGTTTGTGTAAGTGAATGCTTGTGTTTAAATTTTAAGTAATTCTTGGTTCCAATATCAAATATCTCATTGAGTGATTGAGGGCATAGATTCATTCTTTGTTTACATAAAGAGTTAAATGCACCACTTTGTGGACTCACTCTATGTTTGCTTGGAAAGTTAAATATTCCATTGATTCAACCCTTTGTCATTTGTGAGTAGTATTGATAAGCAACTTTAGATTACTTTTGATTGATTTTGTTAGCTAAATTGGGTGTTGGACTCACTTATTTCTAATCACCCCTCATTACTGCCCTTTGGATGCAAGGTCAGCATTTATACATAGGGGAGGGGTCTACTTGAAAAGAGTGTTAAGTGTTCCACAAAGTTTTCCCTTTTTTATGATTTCTTGATCTCATTAGTTTTCTAAGGTGTGGACTCACTTTGAATTTGTGTGAGGAGTTAAATGTTCCACTTTTGGACTCACTTTGAATTTGTGTAAGGAGTTAAATGTTCCATTTTTGGACTCACTTTAAGTTTGTGTGAGGAGTTAAATGTTCCACTTTTGGACTCACTTTGAGTTTGTGTGAAGAGTTAAATGTTCCACCTTGTGGACTCACTTCACATTCACTTGAAGAGTTAAATGTTCCACTTTTAGACTCACTTCATATTCACTTAAAGAGTTAAATATTTCACTTTTGGACTCGCTTCACATTCACTTGAAGAGTTAAATGTTCCACTTTTGGACTCACTTCACATTTACTTGAAGAGTTAAGTGTTCCACCTTTAGTGCTTCAAATACTTTTGATAGTGAATTATTTAATTTTATTTTTTAGAAGACCTGCTTGGGGACACACCACCTCAAGGGATGACTTTAACTCCCATGTTTCGACGGAGTATAAATAGTGAGTGGTTAATTGAAAGACATCTCTCTTGGGAATTGAGTTTCATATCACTCTTGGCTAAGCCTCAAAGAACTTTATACCTTTGAGAAGTGAAGGAGAAGATTTGGGTTACCGTCTCCCTCCGACTGTGTGATTTTGGATTCTTCTCATCTATGGATTTGGGCTTCACGTACCTTGCGTATATCGAAGACTCCTTAGAAAAGTCATGTATATCCTTGTAGATAGCTTGATAAGGTGTTGTTGTGTTCTAAGTGTCTGCTAAAATATTTTCAAGAACATACACAAGTAGAACCTTTAAGGAGTAGGCATACTAAGTCATTATCTTCGTTCATGCGCAAAGTTGCTTTGTCCCTTGCCCATTGCTTGAAGACTGTTTGCTTGAACTCCCTAGTTTTTGTTCTATGTGTTAGATCATCATTGTGAAATATTTTGAAAAATCTAATTGGAATACTGAAACTGCGTTCCATCCTGCTATAGTGAGTTCTCCTTAGAAGCTTGGTCTTCCTTGGTCAGTCCAGATCTTAGATCCTAGATGTTGTCATGTTGCTCAACATCTCAATAAACATTATGGTATCAATTACACAAGATGACTCTTAGTCTTCTTCTTTCCTCTCCATTTCCCATGTTCTTCTAGTCTATTTTCTTCTATTTTATCTCTTTTGTTGCTCCTATGCTTGATTCTTCTTCTTCTAGAACCATGAATCTCAAATATCTAGTTTTGGAACCTTTATTAAGAATAGATAATCTTGAGATCATTGACATATTCAAAAAGTATTGTTCCTCCAAAATTCTCATGAGTGACAAATTTATGACAAAAATAAAAGAAAAATCAATTAAATCAGACGTCTTTGCTAGAATCATACTCATGATCTCATTCAAATATTCTTCATCTTCTAAATCTTATCATGATTCTTATAAACACTATTCACATTTTTCATTTTCCAAATCTTATCATGACTCTTCTAAACATTATTCAAATTTCTCATTATCCAAATCCTCTTCCTACACTAAGTCTTCAATTTTCTCTTATTCACAATCTCATTCTTCTTCTACTTCTTCAAAGAGTCTTACTTCTCTTCACAATACATATCATAATGAGCAATGTGATAGTCCTTATGATACCTCTTCCATGAAGAGTGACGCACCCACCTATGATGACTATGATGATGGGAAATGTAGTGATACCTATGACACCTCTATTCCTAAGAGTCCTCCTAGTCATGTCCTTATGCTTACTGGAAATGGGTCCTCATATTGGAAAGATCATGATGGTGATCTGTATGATTCAGATTTTGAAAGAAACTTTGATGAGTTTTGTGAACAATACCTTGATTATAATCTAGCTACTACTGTTGAGGAATATAAAATGCATCGTGCTGATTTGAAACGTAAATATTATATGAATCCTTCCTCCAGGAACTCTCATGCTGAAAATAAAGATTACACTCTCAAGCAAGATCATGTTAATGCTAAACCTTTGTCTTGTGATGGTTCCCTTCCATCCTCTACTTCATCCAATACCCATACATCTACTAAAGCTTCCAAATCTTTCAAAAATCCTTCATCCAACAAAGATCCTAATATTTTTCATGCAGTTCCCTATAGTTATTCTCAAGAGCCACCTCTTAAAGATACTCAAGCTAACCTTCACTTGGCTGCAAATACTTTCAATAATGCTAAACCTAGCGAGCCTAAGCCTTTATACGCTACTTTAAGTAATCCTTCACCATCTCTTCCAAAGTCTTCCATACAATCCCAACCTGCTTCCTTGTCCTTAGAAGTGGCTCCATGTCAAGAGGACTCTAAAAATGATTAAAAAAAAATATTAAGAAAGATCAAGATCAAGAACCCTCCATGTCATCCAATCCTATTCATAATATCTCTCATTCGTTTCATAGTTCTTTCGATCATTTATGCCCTTCCTCATTCATTCCACCATGTCTTAAATCTTCTCCTAAGCAAGATCGAGCTACTACTCACATCATTGAGCTTATTGATAAATAAAATAACCTTACTACACTTGCACTTTCCAAAGATGATACTTCCATTAAGGTTATTAAAAATGGTGTCATTACTTCCAATGTTAAGCCTATTGAAAATCCAAAGTAAAATGATACGCTTACGCTATCCAAAGATATTTGTCAAGATCAAAGTCTTCCATCTTCTTGTTCTACCATTCCATGTTCACTTCCGCTTTCTACTCTTCCTGAGTCTTTGCAAGCTCTGAACAATCCTATCAAAAAAGTTGCTCCTATTCAAGATGTTCATGATCCTATTGCAAATCTTAATGCTCACTCTAAAGATGCTGATGTCCTTGGTTGTCATATAGATGCTGATGAACTTATTGATTATCCTTTTGCATCTTCTACTTCCATCCTTGGACCTCTTCCACCACTACTAAGGGCTTCATGTTTGCCTTCCATCTTGGGTCCTTGTGTCCCTTCACTTTCCCCTTCTAATTCTCTTAATTCGTCATCTATTTTGGGTCCTTACATCCCTCCATCTCCTATCTTTCCTCAAGATCAACATAGATACATACCCTTGAATCCTTTTCATTCACCCACCCATCTAAACCAGTCATATTATCCTTCTTCCTCCATAAGTCCCAAGTCTTTTGGAAGTAACTTGAATGTTCAATACAAGAAAAAAAAGCAATACAAAAATCCATCAAGAAAAGATCACCATGTCTCCTCTAATCGACATGGGGGCATAAAGTCAAAAGACATATCTAAGAAGAAAACTACAAGACAAGTATGGGTTCCAAAATCCATCATTGAAGATATTATCTCTAAATCATCCAAAGGAAATAATAAGCCTAAGGCTATATGGATTGCAAAGTCTCTCTTGAAAGAGTCTCATGTTGAACAAAAAGTAAAATTGACATTCAAGCTTCCAAAGGCTTCCACTTCATCTTCTTCCAAAAATTATCTTCAATTCCATGCGCCTAAACCGCAACCTCTACTACACATTTTCCATATTCCTTCTCGTATTCCTCCATTCACATTTGAGAATTATAACAAGCACACCAATCCTCTCTTCGAGGAGTCAGATAGTAATAATGAACCAAAATATGGTTCACATTTGGACTAGAATATGGTTTACATTTCCTCCATTTTTCCCGCCACCCTTCAAAGTGTGTGTTGATGTTGATCTTGCTTTCCTTTCCATCTCCCCTTTCACAATCATTACATTCATTATTCTTCTACCTTCTATCATTTTTCATCATTATCCTATTCCTCCTATCTTCCAACCTCACTCGCTTTACATAAAACCTTATTCTCCATTTTTCTCTTCCATCTTCCTTTCCCTATCAGCATCTTTGAGTATATCATTTTGAATCCTTGACATATTATGATTTATCCTTTCAAGGAGCATTATCTGAAAAGCTTGCCTTCTTCCAAAAAAGATAAAATTTAAAATAAAAAATTGAAAATGTGCCATGGTGAAAACTTGGAAAAAGGCACCTTGGTAGCAAAAGTGAAGAGAAATAAATTCGTCCTATGGTGAAAACCACTCCCTTGTGGCACCTAGGATAAGTATCGTGATGAAAACTTAGTAATTAGGCATCATGCGTAGTTTTTCTACATATTGCATCCATTTCATCCTCTCTTTTTGATCTTGACAATGTTGACCTATACACAAATATTTGGCTATCTTGTGAGCTATCTTACGATGATCTTGCTTTCATTTCTTTCATGTTTAGCCTTCATTTTCATTTTCCTCCATTCATTCTAGCCTTTTGCTATCTTTTTCCCCTTTGGTCTTGATCTAATATAAAAAAGGAATAAACACGATGCTATGAAGCCTCTTGACATGTCTACTCCTTTGGACTACATTCTTTCCTTCTTTTGCATTACACTTTTGTGACTTATCATATGCTGGTCTTTCATTGCTTGTCCAAATGTGTTTTACATGATAATTATTTTCCCTAGCTTGGGTACTCTTGAGGAGTTTTCCCTTGAGGATTTCTTCTCTTCATTCTCCTTCATTCTTTTGTCTTCCATCTCATTCACCAGCTTGCTAATCCCTCTTGTTCTCCACCTTCCTAGACATTGGAACTACACAATGTGATCTTGCTTGGAAGTTTGATGCCTATTCTGCCTAGGGGAATCCTTTGTACATACTTATTGATCCTGAAAAAATACCAAAAAAAATTTATATATGATCCGGAAAAAATCTCTAAAAAATGATATATTGTCAAAAATTCTAAAAATAATAAAAAGTCCTAAAAAAATACAAAAAAATTAAAAAATGCAAAAAATCAAAAAAATAGAAAAAGGGCCTTGGTGAAAACCTAGAAACATGCGCCTTTGGAGCAAAAAAAAAAAATTGCAATAAAAATTCAAGTGGTGAAAACTTGGAAACAGGTGCTACTTAAGGCCTTTGCACTCCTATTTGTTAGCATGCGTCCTCGACACTGAACTTTTCTCCATCATGCCTTAACCTTATTTGACTTGGTCTGGAATTGGTCTTTATTTTTGTCTAGGGGGCATACCTGTTAGCATAGGTCCTTTAGGTGCATTTGTCTCTTGGGGCATTTCACAAACTGATGTTTTTCAACACCACCCCAAATAGTGTTTCTCAACACTACCCTTGCGTCGAGTGTTTCTCAACACTTATTAGATGTCTTACCCAACAGTCTAAGTTTGATGCGATATTTCTCATTTGCAGATGTGATGATCAGAGTCTGACTCTATGACCAACACACACGCACTTAAACAATCAACTCATTGAGATATGTTGACTTTATTTTTCTTTGTGTGTTTTCTATGAGGATTTTTTTGATAAGTGGTCTCTCCCTAAGAAGTTTTTGATGATGCATAGCTAGAAGACTGAGGGTATGAGAACATGTTTTCTTTCTTTATCTGCTTGTGGGTATATTTTGTTAGTCCTAACTGTCATGAGCATTTATGCTTGTTCCACTTGATACTTAGGACCTACAAGGTATTATCCTTGATTGTTGCACGAGTGCATGCTTCTAGCTATCCTGACTTTCATATGTCTTGATACAAGCATAATCTTGCCATATCAAAATTTAGGTGATCTCACTGCATTAGTCATTTGGACCTATATGTCTTTGATGCCTAAGTGAGATTCTCACATTTCTATCTGATAAAGATCATATTTATATCCACATAGTTATGCTAGTGTGCATTGTATGATCTTACGATGCTACCAATAACACTTGATGATGATAATTAGATGTTTATAGGCGTTGTGACCTTGCAAGTCAACCACTTTCATAGTAGCTTGCATTCTTAGGTTCATCATAGTTTAGTTTTTGCATCTTGCATATGGAGAGAGCTCTCCTTTTTATCATCTACGGACTAGTTGGTCAACTGTGCTCATTTTCTGATTCTTCTTGATTATATTTTTCATTTCTAGTCTTTCATATCACATCATTTTCTATCCATTTTCAGACTTGAAATTGAAATCCAGATCACATTTCTAAGTTTTCTCATTCTTCTACGCAATTGACTGACCTTTTGAGGCATAATTCTTCGATCCTTGATGGAATTTCTTCCTTTCCATGTCTTCCAAACTTCTAGTCTTTCATTCACCCATCTCACTCCATTTCTCTAAGGTTTGACTTAATCTTTATCCTATATATTTTTCAGTCAAACCTCATCAACCTGGGGCATATCTTCACTGTTTGATGGTTATCATATCATGCTCCATCCTTCAATTATGATTTATTGTGACTTGATCAAGTTTATCAATTTTTTGTTCTCCTCTATCTAATTTCAATTTTGATTCTGAGGGGGAAGTACCTATCAGCTTTAATCTTTGATTTAGCTTTATCATTCAGCTCAGCTTGAGATTCTTATTTTTAGACTTGATTATCACCTAGCAGCGACGGTGGTGATTTTGTCTTTCAATTTTTATCTCCTATTTTTTAGACTTGATTATTGCCTAGCAGCGATGGTGATAGTTTTGTTTAAGGCTTGATTTGCACCTAGCAGTGATGGTGTTGGTCTTGGCTTTCAGCTTTTTGCTTATTTTTGTCCTGATGTGTTCCCAAAATGAACACACATCTGAGTTATTTTGTGATCCCAAATCAATCTCACATTTCAATTCTTCTTTGACTACATGTGTTCCCGAAATGATCACACATTAGTCAAAGAAGAGCAAATGTATGCACCCTAAAATGGTCGCCTAGACTTTGGGCCCCCATTCAGCAATTTGTCAAATCCCTGAATCAATATTTTCAAATATCAACAATATCAATTATATCAATTTCCTTGATCAAATCATAATCAATTCAATATTTCTTAAAGTTTGAGTCTTATTTAATTTAAAAGAGAAAAAAAATAAAAATCTTATTTAATTAAGAGAACATGCTCCCTTTAATTAATTAAAAATCTCTTTTAATTAAATAATAAAATCACTTTATCCTAAATCTTTATTTAATTAAAAGAAATTTTCTCCCCTTTTATTTAAATAAAAAAAATTTATTTTTCTGCTTATCCTATGTTGCACAAATAAAATATTATTCTTATTTTATAAAAAGAGAAAAAGTACTTTTTGTCTCATATGGACACTAAAGTCAACTCCTATTTTCCTATTGGAGGATATTTGTGCACAAGGATCAAGCTTCTATTTTTCTCTACCGTTGATTAAGTCTTTTTCCTCTTAATCTCAATGGTCCATTTTCATCTCATTTCTTATAAAAGAAGAGCTCTCTCCTTCATTTTGATATCTTAGGTTTTTATGCTAATGTTATGCTACAGGTTTTCTAGGTCATTTGGAGCTCTTTGAAGACATTCTTGCATTCAAGCTTTGAAGACATTGTTGTTGCATTTCATTTAGCTTATTTTTTTACATGATAGTTGCATAATCATGACATTTTTAGTATAGATTTCTTTTATGCAATAGATTAATCTCACATAGCTTAATAGGAGGATTTGTAACACTTGTATTTTCCTTTTATAGCATAGCTTGCATCTTTTATTCTCATAGATTAGTTTGTATTGCATTGCATCCATATTGATTTTACTGGAGATATTGGCATTGTTGCCCTTGTCTTTGATCTAGAATCTCTCATTGTGTGGTTGACTAGCAAGGTCATGAGTTTATAGCTCTAGCTGAGAGTAATTTTATAAATCTTGCAACTTCATGTATAAAGAGCTATGGATCGATTTGTGAGGGATCATTATTGAGTTTTCTTGCATGTAAGGATTCATAAAAGTGTGGTCACATTTTCACCATACAGACTCCATACATCTATATGCACACACTCTAATTTTTCATCTTTATTTTCCTTCCCACTCTTTACAAAACTAACTCTCTTTTGCTTTCCATACACACAACTTTCACAAAAATCCATATTAACACATTTCAGACTAGGTAAAACTTTCTTTGAATGAAGTAATTTCATACCTTTCTCACTCATGTGCTCGAGTCTATTGTGCCACAGTGCTGTGTCAGAATCAATAGCAACGGTTTGATGTTCTTCCTGCTCAACTACAGCCACTATTCCTGAACATTCATTATCTTCTAAAATAATTAAAGTAGAAGGAATAGTATGACCTGTACAAAGATATAAGGTGCCTACTTTCGCACCTTTTGCTACTACTAAGGAACCTTTTGAAACCTTCCAATTTTTATCATTAAAAGTAACTATGCAACCCTCATTAGTGAGTTGGCCTACTGAAATTAAATTTCTACTCAACTTTGGAACATGTCTTACTTCTTGTAGTAGACAATGATTTCCAGTGTGCAACTTAATCTTGATTTTCCCTTTTCCAAAAATTTGACAGGGTTCATTATCTCCCAAATAAATTAGCTCAAAATCCCCTTGGACATAATCAACAAAATAACCTCTATGGGATGTAGCATGAAATGAAGCCCCCGAATCTAACACCCATGAATCATCAACATTTTCTAAAGACAAGAGCAAAGCATCCTCTTCGGATTTGTTACTTACCACATTTGCCTCCTTGTTTCCATCATTTTTGTCTCCTTGATCTTTCTTCTAAGACCAACAATCTTTCTTCTTATGACCTAGTTTTCCATAGTACCAACAATCATTTGGCCGTTTGGATTCAGACCTCTTTCCCTTTGATTTTCCTCTTGACTTCCCACAATTTTTAGAGTTGTTTCCTCTATCTCTTGTTCTGCCTCTGCTTTTTGCGTTCAATAGAACTACCTATTGTGGATGCCCCTGAGCTTTTCCTACAAATTTTCTCACTCAATATAACACCAATAACATCATCAAACTTTAGGGTATTAGAACCAAAAATAGAATTACTAACATCCATTACCAAGCCATTCCAGCTTTCTGTTAAAGAACGCAAAATGAAGAGAGCCCTAACCTCTTCATCAAAAGTAATTTTAACTAAGGCTAACTGACTTGTAACTGTATTAAACTCATTCAAATGATCAGTGACTAATCCACCTTCTACCATTTTCATATTAAATAAATGCTTCATAAGAAATACCTTGTTTGAAGCTAAAGGCTTTTCATACAACTTCACTAAGGTATCCATCAGATCTTTAGCTTTTGTTGCTCCAGCAATATTGAATGCCACCAATTGTGGTAGGCATAAATGAATGCTCCCCAATGCCTTCCTGTCCAAAATATCTCAATCTTCCTGAGACATTATTGCCTCTTTCTTAGCTATTCCCTCTAATGGCCGCCATAGATCCTTCTGATAGAGATAGTCTTCCATTTGCATCTTCCATAACTGGAAGTTCTGCCCATTAAACTTTTCAACCTTAAGCCTACCCTCGTTTTCCATTCCTCCCACTTAACCAAGAGACTCTCCCACTGACTTGTGAGACCTACTTCAGAGAATAGATGAAAGAACAAAAAAAATGACCTCGCTCTAATACCACTTGTTAGGATTAACAAGGCATAAATAATAATTACATGCAAATATAACTAATATCAGAAAATAATAAACCACATAGAAGAGAACACAAGACACAAAGATTTAACGTGGTTCACCCAATCCCTGGGCTACATCCACCAATAGTGAGTCTAATATTTTATTATCTAGTGATTACAACCTGATTACAATATGTAATCCCCTTACAGCTCAATTCCACTACAAATACTAAAATCATACTATTATACACTAAGTTTGCACCCTTGTTTCAAACTCTCTTGGTCTTGATAACCTAGTATAACATGGGAATCATCTCCAAGTTGTGGGACCTATGCTAACCTAGATGAGACCTCCAGATTCTAGGCTGGTTCCTCTTAGATAATCACCTTAGTTTACTTCTTGATAGGAAAGTAAATCTTTGAGGGGAAAGGGATAGAAGGAATGCTGAAAGGGAAATGACTTGAAAAGAAAACTACCTACTAGGTGATACACTAAAAATATGGTATGAATTGTAGTATAAAGAATGAACTCAGCACACAATCTTAAGTCTAGGAGATCACAATTCACTAAATAGGTTTGCATCAATATTTCATAGAAGGGTCTACAATAGAGAGATGATATGCAGGAAAAGAGAGGATTTCACAAGGCAATAGCACTCTCAAGAACTTAGGATAATCAAACCCTAATTCTATCATGTCTGATCATAAATGTATCTTGAAATATCTTCATCGATCAGATATGTGCCTTCAATGCAATCTCCATCTCTGTACTACATTTGCCTGCAGACAAGCCACCTTGATTTATCTACCTCCCTGCAACTTAGGCTCGCCATGAATTCTCAAATTGGTACTCTCAGGAAGCAAGAAATGACCTACGATGGTTGCCCAGGTCTTCACATTAGTTTCCCAACTGCAAATCATCCTGGTGATCTAAATTCTAAGCTACCCCTGTCGTTTGTGGCTCACTGGATCAAATACTGGTAAAAAACCCTGCAAAAAGATTTGAATTTGAATAAAAATGGCTAACAGGCTCAGGTTTAAAATGTGACCATTGATTTATTTATTTTTCAGTAGATCGGGCGGTCCTCGTTAATATTTATAATAGTTAGCAAGCCTTGAAAAGTCTCTGGCCCCATCAGCAGTCTCTCAGCCAATAAGAATTATGCACGTCAGCAATACCTAGCAGTCTGGACCCACCTATCCCGACAAACTTAGTAACCCTTAGTCAATCAGTGAATGTGCGACTGAAGGAAGTCTCCAAGTGGTGAAACACATTTCCTAACTCTGGTCTAATCAAGCGACTCAGTGAACGGAGCATTCACCAAGTCTCATAATCCTTCGTTGACCCCCAATTACATTCAGAGAACTGGCGACCAAAGACTATCTCCCATTCACTAAAAGGGAAACTTGACCGCATGCTTATTGCACGAACTGGTGAACACACCTGTTCTCTGAATCGCTGAATTAGAAAGAATATCCCCTTTTGTTTAAGCGATCACCCAATCGAGTACATAGATCTGGGCCCATCCATGCCACTTGTCTTTCTTTTATTCACTTTTAACTACCTCATTAACATACACCTCAGCAACCACTAACATCAGAAGATAGAAAGAATCTTACTTTGCATCGGATGGTGGGCGCATGATCTCATGAGCTCAAAAGATTCTATCAGATCATGCACCATCCATAGATCTAAATTCCACTGACATCCCTACAGATCCTTTGACATGGTCCCACTGAGAGATTCTAGCTGTTGTCTGGCTAGCCAATAAAGAACGAGCACATCACCAGGAAAGGACCCACCTGATAGAGCCCAGAGATAAAGTAAGATCAATGATTAGTGTATGATCACATGGGCTTGGAATATTCCTTATGATCATATGACAATCGTTAGATCATCATTGACTGACAACCCATTGGGCCCGCTCTTACATGGTACCACATCACCAACCTTTGACCAATTAGAAGCTTGCATGTTGGCATGTCCTATTGGTGGACCCACTAACAACTGAACTCTACAGACAAGTGAAGATTGATGGCCATCCCATGATTGCAAGGACTATTCCTAGCCTATGCGATCATGCACCAGCTGTAGATCTTGATTCTTCACTTTAAACACTAAGCTGAGACTGCCAACCAAATTGTAGCTACTCGTGAGATCGCTGGGTGTTAAGGGCTAAACTGATAGAAATAAGAGATTCCATGACTGAAGAAAGATAAAAGAGTACATGGGAAAAGAACTCTTAAGTGGCCAAAAAAGGTAACGGCAAATTAGAACAGGCCTAAGGTTTTTTAGGGTTTTTTGGCTTCAACGGTCATTTTTTGAATTAAAGCCTGTAGACCAAAGAGTTAGAGATTTGTAGAGACCAGGAGAGTAGGCAGAAAACCATGAAATTTTATTTTTTAAGGTGCAACAGGATTTGCAGAATATTGGACCTCCCAACCAGTGGCCAAATTTGTATGGGGCAGGAAAATCTCTTTGGTTATCCTGTAGAGTTTTCTTGATTATCCTAATCAAGTTCTTGTTAGTTGATTCTACCAAGCCCTTGAGGGTAGTAATTTGAACTTGTATTCAGATAGATGCCATTTCTGATTGCCCATTCTAAGACTTTAAGACTTGTGAATGTTAAAGCATTATCTGATATTATGGAGTTTGGAGTGCCAAATCTGTGAATTATATCATCATAAAAACTTAAGACAGCACTCTCATTTGATTCTTTTAAGGCAACTACCTCTGTCCATCTAGTGAAATAATTAGTTGTAGTGATTATCCACTTGTGTCCTGCACTAGATGGAGGATTGATCATACCAATAAATTCTATGCCCCACCTCATGAATGGTTGTTCTATTTTGATTGGCTGAAGGGGTAGAGCTGCAAGCCTTTCTTTTCCTACAAACATAGCACATTTGATGCATTTTCTCACATAATCATGACTATCCTTAAAGATAGATGGCCAATAGTATCCAGCCCTCATGATTTTAAAAGCAGTAGTCCTAGGAGAAAAGTGACCTCTAGAAGGTCCATCATGAAATTCAAATAGGACATCAGCTATCTTTTCTGAATCAATACATCTTAAAAGGACACCATTGTGATCCTTTCTAAAAAGAACTTCATCTATCAGCACAAAAGGAATAGATTATAACCTGTAATATCTTCTTTTTGCTGAATCTAGGCCTACAAGACATTGTCCTATCTTCAAGTAATGAACCATATTAGGCAACCAACCTAATGCCTTGGCATGTTCTTCTATAGAATGCACAACCAGAGATGCATCTGTCTGTTCCATTTTCTTTAAACTTTCATCCTCTGCCAAATGTTCGCAAAGACCTCTTCCTCTAACCAGCTTGGTGGTTTGGATATCAATGTCATATTCCATTACTTTGGTAATCCAACCAGCTCTTTTTTCATTCAGGTCCTTGGAAAGAAAAATTCTTTGACACTTGGATGAGTAACTTTCAAGTGTACCTTGCTATGGGTCAATAGATGTCTAAACTTTTTAAGGCTCTTCACCACAGCAAGTACATGTTTCTCTACAAAAGAGTATCTTTGTTCATACTCTTCCAAACCTTTGTTAAAGAAAGCAATAGGCTACTCCAACCCTTCTGAATTTTCTTGAGTCAATGTAGCAGATATAGCATCATGACCTCCATAAGCATAAAGGATAAAATCCTTACTAAAATTTGGGTTTAATAGAGTAGGAGCTTCTTTCAAGGCTTCTTTGATGGCTTGGAAATTGGATTTTCCTTCTTCAGTCCAGCTGAAAGTTGAACTCTTCTTTAACATGGTTGTTAAAGGCTTTAATAAATCTACAATATTAGGCAAGAAATGCCTAACAAAATTAATCTTTCCTATGAAAGATTGGAGACTTTTCTTATGATGTGGCAATGGTTGCTCTAGAATGGCTACAATCCTCTCAGGGTCTACTGTAATTCCTTTCTTGGATACTATATATCCCAGCAATTTTGCTTCATGTACTACAAATACACATTTCTTGGGATTAAGAGATATCCCAAACTCTCTACATTTTTCAAAGATTTTCCTCAGATGTTTGATATGATCTGATGCATGTTTGGAATAGATAGTTATGTCATCTAAGTAGACCAGTACAAACTTGTACATGAGGCTTTTAAAGGCCATATCCATTGCCTTTTGAAATGTAGCACCTGCATTTGACAAACCAAAGGGCATCTTTTGATAAGCCATGGTTCCCCACTTGGTTGTAAATGCAGTCTTATATTGATCCTCCTCATTAACCAGGATCTGGTTGTATCTAAAATAGCCATCCAATAATGAAAATCTCTCGGATCCAGAGACACATTGTAATATTTGTTCCATAGAAGGTAATGGATGGCGGTCCTTTAGAGAGGCTTTGTTAAGATCCCTAAAGTCAACACACAACCTCAACTCCCCATTCTTCTTCCTTATAGGAACAAGATTGGAAACCCAACTATTATGCTTGATGGGGTAGATGATACCACTTTCTATCAATTTGAGCACCTCTCTATGCATAAGTGGCTCAAGCTTGGGATTAACAGGCCTTTATTTTTGCCTTACTGGTTTGGCATTAGGCTCTAATTCAATAGTGTGTTGAGCAAGGGCTGGATTAAAACCTTTGAGGTCTTCATATTACCATGCAAAAACATCACTGAATTCTCTGAATAATTGGGTGTAAGCTTTCTTTTCCAAATTATTGTTTACCTTTCCAAATTGTAAACTTTTACCTGGTTCCAACTCTAATTCAACACAATGTTCTTGTTGAACTACCAGGCCAGCTTTATTTTTCTTAACTTGATCATCCTTATTGAAGATAGTCTCTAAGGTGACAAGACCTCTAGGAATCTTATTAGACTTAAATTGTATCACTTGGTCACCATAGTTTTGTGATAGCCTATCTTGGTTATGTTTTGAGAAGACATCTTCTTCAAACAAGAATTGCATAATTTTCTCATCATTGTCAAACACTTGCCAATTAGTGTCATTATCAGGGATAGAGGGTCTAACAATCACTTTGATATGTTGTTGGTCTATTTCTTTTGAAATGCTATTGGGGATGTTATATTGAGACCCAACATCAACTAATCTATCTGCATTTTGATTTAGCTTTCTAGGGATAGCAACAATGTTGAAAGCACAAAAATCTTCAATTGCATCCCAAACTCTATGTTTGTATGCTTTCAATGTGTCATTTTTAGTTGCACTTATCCCTCTCACTTGGCTGACTACTAACTCACTATCACCATAAACTTTTAAGGCTTTCAGCCTTATTTTCCTAGCCCACTCCAGTCCATTCACTAAGCTTTCATATTCTGCAGTGTTGCTAGTGTGGGAGAAATTGAATCTGAAAGTTGTATAGTATCTTTCTCCTTTCGGGGATACTAGCATAGCACCACCACCAGAACCATGTCTACTTCTAGCTCCATCAAAAAAAATTCCCAAACCAGATTGCTTTGATCCTCTGAATCAGTGTCTTCCTTGAGAAGACTTGGCTCTATGGATCCACTTTCTTGTATCAAATAGCTTCCCAAACTAGCATCCCAAACAACATTCTCTTGGGCTTCAAAAACCTTTTCTGACTCTAGTTCGTCTAGGAAAATATCAGGGATACCTTCTGTCTTAGTGTTTGCTTCTTTGATAGTTGGGAAATCACTGTCATCAAAGATAGGGAAGCTTGCATTGATGGTATTGGATACATATGGCTCTATATGGTGTGCTGCTAATGATTCATATTTTATGGTAACCTTGGTACCATATCTTGTGTGAAAAAGCATGTGGGACCAGTTAGAAGAAAGGTATCCTCATATTTTGGCTATGAACTCCCTTGATAGACATATGGAAAACAAGGCAGGGAGATATATGATATATATATCAAGTAGGATAGAAAAATTAAGACTAGAATGAAGGATTCGACTGGTATCCTTAGCAATACCTATAGTATTAACTAAGGATCCATCAAGTTGTGTAACCTTCTTTTGGAGGGGTTCATATTTAAGTCCTAATTGATCAGCCACTTTTTTGGGCATTACAGTACTAGTAGCTCCACTATCTATCATACAATTATGTTCTAAGGATTTTCCAATAATTAAAGATACATAAAATGGAGGTGGCTTTGAGTTCCTACCTTTCATGGTATTAGATTTGGAGTTACAACTTGGAGCCTCCTTTTCTTGATTAGTGTTGACCAACATTGGCTTTGCAGCTTCTTTTCTATGCTGAGGAGTATTCATTTCAGTCATAGCTTTTTTCAAAATCTCAGGTTGTCCTAGAATAGCTAAAGAGTCCCACATAGACATGGTAATGTTCACCTTCCTCATGTTGTCTACAATGTTGAAAGGTGTCATAGTGTGTACTCTTTGTTGTGTTTTTACAATAATGGGCTCCACCTCCTTGAGAGTCTGGCCCTCCTTGCTTGTAATAACAAGAGCTGTCTTGAATGTGATAGGAGTGGCTTTTTGTATTGGCTCTGCAGATGTAGTAGCTTTAGTACTAGATTCTACTCGCTCCATGTCTTGAGCTCTTCTTTTTGACCTTGTGTTGGCAGCAATGGAAGGCTCACCAATGACTCCATTGAAATCCTACTGCTCCCAATTGAAGAGAGTAGTCTCATTATCTTGTGGTTCTTGTTGAGGAACTGATCCACTGGAGGAAGCCTCTGATTAAGCTTGTGAGGCATTTTGAACCATCAGATCTTGGTTCATCCATCCATTTGAACATGTAGCTTGCTTATGAGGTTGATTACAAGGAAAACACCATTCATTGTCCATAGCCATATTATTTTGACTAGGGACCATGTCCCTAACTAGATTCATAGAATTAAGAGGTGCAGGGTTGTATGGTTGGAATGGTCTTTGATTAAAATTTTGTCTTTGCCCTTGATACCCTCCTTGGTATGGTGGCCTATTTTGTTGATAAGGTTGTCCTTGATTCTGATATTGTTGATTAGGACTTTGGACTTGTGGCTGAAAGGGTGGTCTGATTCCTTGCCCTTGGCATTTTAGGTTTGTGACCTCTTTAGTCAAAGTTTGCAGCAAGTTTGTCATTTCTTGCTGACTAGTTTATTGACTATTCTTTATCTCTTGCAACTCTTGAGAGAAACTTGTTTTTAGCTCTTGACCACTAGTACTGGCTTGAGGTGCTAATATGGTGGGAATAGGGGTAAATGGGGGTACTTGTGGAGGTGCAATGGGTTGAAGGCTAGGAAAGATGGGCATGGGTGGCCTTCTAGCTATCATACCTACTTGAATTAAACAATTTTCAGCTCTGACAGTTGTGTCAAAAGCTTGGGGTAAAGAGGTGCCGCCCATGGATTGGATCATGATAGAAATTTGACCATTAAAACTTTGCAAGAAGTATAAGAAAGCATGGTCAGCTGATGGCCTTACCAAGACTGGAATTCTATTCCATGTCTTGAGGAATCTATTATTATAATCTATCATTTGTTCTTGAGGGTCTCTTTTGATGGTTGTCAACTATTCAACCAAAGACAGGTTGTCTGATTTATCCTCAAAATGTTTACTTAATGCATCTCCTAATTCATCCCATGAAGTAATGGAGCCAATAGTTAAATTTCTAAACCATTCAAGAGCCTTACCTTTGAGAGAGGCTGCTAATAATTTGGTGGCCACATCCTCTTGAGTTATATTGTGTATACTACAATTGGTGGTCACATCTCTTATATGCTCGAAAGCTTTAGTTTGTCCTTCCCCTATAAAATTAGGTAGAATCTTTAGCACCACCAAGGGCACATCATGGTGTTGAGAAAAGGCTAATGGACTCCCTTGGTTGAAAGGTGCAAAAGAAAACTATCTAGCCATTGTAGGGACTAAAACCTGATGAGTAGCAACTGTGTGAGTTGTATTTGGTGCTAGATTTGAATCTTCTTCTAGATATCTAGTTAGAGATCTTCCTCTTCTTCTGAGATGAAAGGGAAAAGGTCTCCTTTCTAAAGTATTAGGTGGTGTAGACTATACTCTCCTTTCAGGAGATGTTCTCTGAGTTGATCTACCTTTGTAGCCTCTTTTAAAGGGAAACTCTAAAAATTCAATAGGCTTTGAGCTTCTAGTCTCAATCTTTCTCATAAACCTTGACCAAGTTTAGCCTAGATCTGTGAAATCAGTGGAGTCGCCAGATATACTTGACAAAAACTTCCAAAAGTCTATATTATGCAATCAGTATATCAGAGATAACATAATCTTTTCAAAATGAACTTCTTTTACAATCAGAAATGTTATGCCCAAGGTGAGGTGTCTTCTAAATTTCAATCTGATCTTAGTAACACCTTTGAACATAAATATGCCTCTAGTCCCACCGGGTGTGCCAGAATTGTTATACACTAAGTTTTCACCCTTGTTTCAAGCTCTCTTGGTCTTGATAACCTAGTATAACATGGGAATCATCTCCAGGTTGTGGGATCTATGCTAACTAAGATGAGACCTCCAGATTCTAGGCTGGTTCCTCTTGGATAATCACCTTAGTTTGTTTCTTGATAGGAAAGTAAATCTTTGAGGGGAAAGGGATAGAAGGAATGCTAAAATGGAAATGACTTGAAAAGAAAACTACCTACTAGGTGATACACCAAAAATATGGTATGAATTGTAGTATAAAGAATGAACTCATCACACAATCTTAAGTCTAGGAGATCACAACTTACTAAATAGGTTTGCATCAATATTTCATAGAAGGGTCTACAATAGAGAGATTCTATGTAGGAAAAGAGAGAATTTCACAAGGCAATAGCACTCTCAAGAACTTAGACATAAACTATGACCTGCAAACAGGCATTCACCTCTGCAATTGGGTATAAGAATGAGACAGATTGCTAGGGGTGGAAGTATACCCACATGAGCATTCAAATCAAATCATTCATAGGCATACACATAGACTACAGAAAGAAAGAGGGATCAAGAACCCTAAGATATCACTAAAAACATTCAAATACTCAATTCATTAAGAGACAACTCAGACAAGAAAGCATAGGGACAGAAAGAATGTCACAAGATACCTTTGCAATATCTAAATAATCAATGAAAGCCACAAACTACAAAAATCAAAGGGCAGAAAGAATGCTATAGATAAATTCTGAGAAAGAAAAAATCCTTCTTTAACAATTGTCAACTCTGAGCTCTAAAAAGCTCCAAAAACATTATATACATCTCCCCTTGCACGCAGGCAGAAGTCAAAAACCTAACTAGGGTTACATAGATTCTCAGATAATAATCAAACCCTAATTCTATCATGTTTGATCATAAATGTATCTTGAAATATCTTCATCGATCAGATACGTGCCTTGAATGCAATCTCCATCTCTGTACTGCATTTGCCTGCAAACAAGCCACCTTGATTTATCTACCTCCCTGCAACTCAGGCTCACCATGAATGCTCAAATTGGTACTCTCAAGAAGCAAGAAATGACCTATGATAGCTACCTAGGTCTTCACATCAATTTCCCAACTGCAAATCATCCTAGTGACATAAATTCTGAGCTACCCCTGTCATTTGCGGCTCACTGGATCAAATACTAGTAAAAAACCCTACAGAAATATTTGAATTTGAATAAAAATGGCTAACAGGCTCAGGTTTAAAACGTGACCATTGATTTATTTATTTTTCAGTAGATCGGGCGGTCCTCAGTAATCTTTATAATAGTCAGCAAGCCTTGAAAATTCTCCGGCCTCATCAGCAGTCTCTCAGCGAATAAGAATTATGCACGTCAACAATACCTAGCGGTCTAGACCCACCTATCCTGACAAACTTAGTAACCCTTAGTCAATTAGTGAATGCATGACTAAAGGAAGTCTCCAAGTCATGGAACACATTTCCTAACTCTGGTTTGATCAAGAGATTCAGTGAATGAAGCATTCACCAAGTCTCATAATCCTTTGTTGACCCTCAGTTACATTCAGAGAACTGGCAACCAAAGACTATCTCCCATTCGCTAAAAGGGAAACTTGACCTTATGCTTATTGCATGAATTGGTGAACACACCTGTTCTTTGAATCGCTAAATCAAAAAGAATATCCCCTTTTGTTTAAGTGATCACCCAACTGAGTACATAGATCTGGGCCCATCCATGCCACTTGTCTTTCTTTTATTGACTTTTAACCACCTCATCAGCAGACACCTCAGCAACCACTGACATCAGAAGATAGAAAGAATCTTTCTTTGCATCAGATGGTGGGTGCATGATCTCATGAGCTCAAAAGATTCTATCAGATCATGCGCAAGCCATAGATCTAAATTCCACTGACATCCCTATAGATCCTCCGACATGGTCCCACTAACAGATTCCAGCTATTATCCGGCCAGCCAATAAAGAATGAGCACATCACCAGGAAAGGACCCACCTAACAAAGCTCAAAGATAAATTAAGATCAATGGTTGGTGTATGATCGCATGGGCTTGGAATATTCCTTGCGATCATATGACAATTGTTAGATCATCATCAATTGACAACCCGTTGGGCCCGCTCTGACATGGCACCACATCACCAACCTTTGACCAATCAGAAGCTTGTATGTCAGCATGACCTGGCAGTGGACCCACTGATAACTGAACTCTACAGACAAGTGAAGATCGATGGTCATCACATGATCGCAAGGAATATTCTTGGCCTATGTGATCATGCTCCAACCATAGATCTTGATTCTTCACTTTAAATGCTGAGCTAAGACCGCTAACCAAACTATAGCCGCTTGCCAGATCGCTGGTTGTTAAGGGCTAAACTGCCAGAAATAAGAGATTTCATGACTAAAGAAAGATAAAAGCACACATGGGAAAAGAACTCTTAAGTGGTCGAAAAAGGTAATGGCAAATTAGAACAGGCCTAGGGTTTTGGCTCCAATGGTCATTTTTTGAATTAAAGCCTGCAAACCAGAGAGTTGGAGATTTGCAGAAACTAGGAGAGCAGGCAGAACACCATGAATTTATTTTTTTTAAGGTGCAATAGGATTTGTAGAATATTGGACCTCCCAACCAATGGCCAAATTTGTATGGGGTAGGAAAATTTGGGTAACACATACATCATAATGAAAATCCCTAACCCTAAGCCATATTATACAATATTTTTGCCACTTTAGGGTTAGAATGAGTTACAACATGTCGGCCCAAAAATTACCGAAAATATGTCAGCCTCAAAAAAATTCACCTCGGGGTGAAAAGTGTACAGTACTTTCCTGGATAGTACTTTCCTAATTAGTCACCACAAGCTAACAATTGATTCTCATCCAATCAAGTTCAAAATTAGTATCTTCAAATCTGCCATCGTATTTCATTCAATCAAGTTCAGAATTAGTTTCTAATCAATAATAGTTTCATCACATCATATCAAACTATTTACTCAATCAAAATTAGATCGGCATCAAACATCAAATATTCTTTGAATCAACACATTGCTCGCACATCGATTCAAAGCGGAGAAAATGTAATCACCTACAAATGGTCTAGCTAAGCCAATTGCCCTAAAATCTCAAATCAAGTGATCAAATGATATCAAATCAAGCTAATCTCAAGCATAATTATGTAATTAAGTTAGATCAATTTGATTACATAATTCATCAATTATCAGTCATTAATAATCAATCATCAATCATCAATCATTAATCATCAATCATCAATCATCAATCATCAATCATTAATTACCAATCATCATTCCTTAATTAATTATCCTTGTCATTTAATTAAATCAAACTCAAAAATACACATGGATAAGGATATTTTTTTATGTGAAATAATTAATTATTTTATTATCCAAATGAACCACAAAATGACAAAGAAGTTCATTCACACCAATTAAAATAATCATAAGGATCACTCACATGGATCAAGTGAGAATCAATACCAACCATCCATCATGGATGAATCTTAGGCATCGAATTTGAATTCAATATTTTCCTCCAAGAGGAAATCTATATAAGAAATCTCATTCAAGTCATTTCATATATCTAGATCATTTGCATAAGAAAACTCTATCATTTTGACTTCTCAATCTAGACCACTTCTTCTAAATTTGCTTCAATATCTTATCAAATTCCTCATTCTAGCTTAATTCTTTTGTTATGCATTTCATTTGAATCTTCCATTTCATAAATGTATAGTCACTAATCTATGCACAATTCTGGAGCATACTAACATAGATCAAACTCTTTATGATTAGGAAGCAATATGACACTCTTGTTATTCTCTTTTCTTATTATTTGCATTATTTGATCATTATGGACTAACAATCTAATGTTTTATTGAAGTGTTGTGTTGCAGCTTGCAGGTACAATAATCACACACATGGTTACATTGAAGTTGGATAGGATTGTGACATTCTAACATTTATGGACTTTATGTTTCTTCCTTAATTTACTATATTTAGATGATAATATATTTTTGGACTTGCAGATTATGATTTTTCCCTCGAATAATATGCTTATGTATATATGATTTGGATTATTCCTTGTGGTTGGTTATAAGATTTATCTTCTAAGTAATGATTTAGACTTTTTGTGTATATTCATGATTATGATTATTGGTCTAACCCTGCTAACTCATGTTATGATCTATATGTTGTTGGAAATATTCAGGAATTAACCGAGTTACTGAGAGGGGAGGGGTGAATCAGTAACTCCAAATTTTCTTTCAATTACAGATGTATTAACATATAATTCACTTTAACCTTTTTCATATAGAAAGCATGAAACTTAAAAGCATTCACAATAATGACACATAGATTTGGTTACCCAAAAACCTTCCAAAAAGAAAGTAAAACTGGGGTGGGGATGAAACCCACAAAGCTTTAGTACTGCAGAATAAAGTTGGCCAGTTAAAGCTTACAATTTGATCACTTCTGATGATCTGCCCTGCTAGGTCCACCTTGTTAGAGGATTTTTACAAACTTACAAAAGAAGTATGTACTCGATAAAGAGATTTTACAAAAGACTGTTAAGTCTACCCGGTTAAAGGATTTTAGTACTGATTCACCTGTTAGGATGAAATAGTAGATCTCTTGCTTTGCAACTGGATTGCTGATTGAGATTTGCTGATGTACTGATCACCTTCTGTGATAAATTTGTCTATGATGTTCCTTATACTGTTGTAGCCCTTTGTAATTCGCTTATCTCTGCCTTTCTTTCTTTTTCACATTCATACTCATTTCATATCTTGGCATTTTTACAACATTGTTTATATACAAGTCTAAACAATTAATTACAATTACAATTACAAAGTCGGCTTGACAAATAAACATAAGTGCCACTAAGTCGGCCCAAGTATGGTTACACGGTTCCTGCAAACTAACTCGGTGACTTTCTGATACTCGGCGTCCACTGCATTACTCGGCATCATCATGCACTCGGTAGAAGTGAAGGCACGGTTCATACTAACCTCTCGGTAAATTTTGAACTCGGTAAATACTGGTGACTTGGTAGACATAATGTTACTCAATTTACACTATCTTGCTCGGTTTGCACTATCTTGTTCGGTTTGCACTGTCATGCTCGGTTTGCACTGTCTTTCTCAGTTTGCACTGTTCTGCTCGGTTTGCACTGTTCTGCTCGGTTTGCTCTGTCTTGTTCGGTTTGCACTCAGAATGCAAATAAGTGTTGTCACTAGTGGCAATTCTTCTTAATGCCAACTTATGTATCATGCATGGCATGGTTGTTGAATGATGGGAGGAAGTCATAGTCACTCCTGCAAGAGATCTACATGATGTCGCACTCATCCTTCCTTGTCTTTCATTATTTGTATATAGATATTGTTAGAATTTAATCTTTCCTTGGTAAATTATGTATTTAAAGGATAAACCAATGTATCCTATTGTATTCATCCTCTAGTCCAAGTGGGAGGACATGTCTGTGTGTGTGAATTTTGTACCTAGCTATAGACACAACACTTCAGTAAAACATTAGAAGTTACCATAAATCAAAACGTGCAATGAAATGGAAACTAATCTAACCAAGTGATTTACTGCCTTCTAATAGGTGCGAGTATGTTATTCTTATATTGGACCGAGATCAGTGACCTTGATGACACCTAAACAAAAGATTTGAATGCAGAATCTAGATATGAGATGAATGCAAATTAATATATATTTTTGGATTTTCTATGCAATAAGATGAAACAAATTGATATGAATCTATTCTATATGAGAAACTGATATGACATGCAATTAATCTAAATAATGATATGCTAAATGATATGAATGCTCAAAACTATGAAAATCTCGCAACAACTTTTGATTCGCAAAGATTGACTCTTTGATCACCGATTCGCCAGTGTGAGGATGCAATTCATGGATGGATCCAAAATGAAGATTTGAGGCCTTAATTTATAGAAATCCAGGACTTTGGAGGTGCATGGAAAAAGCCATAAATCACTCTTGATAAACTCAAGTTGATTTTTGAGTTATCAAGAATTTAAAGATAGATTAACTCACAAAATCATGCAAATCAGCTTTTTTATTTAAATCAGAAGTTGAGATCAGCTTTCAATTCAAAAGAGAGTTGAGTTTAATTTTAAAACAACTTGAATTGATTTTCTGATTTAAAGCTTAACTATTTTTTGGATGTGCATAATTAATTATGAATTAATTTAATAAATAAAGTGATTTATCCTCAACTTAACTGATTTTAAAAATAAAACAATTGATTTATGGGTTAATCAATTATTAAATCAAACTTTTATTCAAAAACTATATTATTAAATTTGATAATTGACATTAATTAATTAAATAAGAATTTAATCAATTAGTCATAGGATTTTTGATTTATTGTCAAAATGAAATCATACAATTTAGGAATAAATATAATTAAATCTAATTAAATAATTAAGTGGCAGTATTAAATCTAATTAATTAAATATTTAGAATATTCAATTAATTAAATTTTAGGATAAATAAGATTTATCGCTAAATAATCATTAAATTAAAGATAATTAGGATAATTAGGAATAAGGAATATTCCCCGATGTAGATTTTAAGATAATCAATTAAGATTCGATAATGTGCAGATGTGCCTTAGGTTAGGACTTCGATGTCAATTTCATTTCAATTGAAGATGTAGGAGGTTAATGAACCTATAGCCCATTTTTGGGGTATTACATTTTGCCCCTCGTTGAATTGTTGGGCGAAGTGCAGTTGTTCAAAGACAATCTGTGTATGATGTTGAAACTGATGTTTGAAATTGAAATTGATATGAAACAAAAACTTGATTGAAATTGATATGAAGATATTAGGTCCTGAATGACCGAAGATAATGTTAACTATAATAGCAATGAACCGATGATTGCGAAGAAGTGTCAAAATGCCTGATTCTGAACCTTATGATTGTGAAGAAGTGAGTGACCGATTCCAGACCCGATCGTTGATAAGAATCACATTGGTATCACATCTAAATCCTTCAGTTACAAAGAACCAAGGAAATAACACTAATGAATCGATGGTTACAAAAGACTGATATAGTTTACAAGATTAAGAGAATACCAGATTAATATGGATCTTGATGAATCTGATATGCACCAAGCGATGATTGATTTTCCCCCAAGCGATGAGGTCTTTTTGATGAATCAACAACTAGACATGGTTGTTGTCTTGATTACTGAGGAAAGATATGATTTCAAATTTAGATTTATAGACTTTGAAGGATGTGTAATACCATGCTCGCTTCGGGATAAAAATTGAAATCTGACAAGAAAAGTCAGCATTGAATAGTTCAGAAGCATGTTAATTGATTTGAGAAGTGGTTAAACACGTTCGAGAATGCATTCTACATTATTTGGAGGTCCAGAAGACCAAGTTTGATGAGGATTAACCATGAGTTGACCATAGTTGACCAAGTTAAAATTTTGATAGTTTGATGTTAGATAATCAGTTAAGTTGAATACTAGATTTTTGTGATGATTGAAGGTCGATTATGCAAGCAGTAGACCGTGCTAGGTCTGAAAATTTTAAATCGCGATTTTGACATAGTAAATGATCTCAGATTTTGATCCCGAAAATGGGTTCAGAATGTCAAAATTAGCCAGGGGTGCAAGTTTCATGCAAAATGGAGCACTTTTGAAAATTAGGTCAAAAGCTATATAAAGGTCAAAAGGGTCATTTTCAATTCATTTCAACCTTTTGACTTTAGAAATCTTCTAGTAGAGCCCTCTAAGTGAGAAAATGGCAAAACCAAAGGTACTTGTGAGTTTGCATCAATTTGAGTGCAGTCGGAGACACCAGAGACCTTGACAGTATGGACATCCGGTATGTGGACCTCTTTGCTTCTCTGAAAAGTCAAAATTTCCATGATTTATAGCCTTTTTAGCATTTTTCGTACGTTTTTTAAATTTTGAATTTTTGAATGCATGAAAACTCATACGACTCTCCAGTGAGACTCGTATGACTTTTGAACTATAAATAGGTTGTCATTTCACTAGCCCCCAAGACTCATATCAGAGGGACCCAAGAGTCGTACGACATTTCATCGGGTCCCTCATAACTCATACGAGGAGGAATACATTGTCGTATCACTATGCTTTATCATATGGTATGATGTAGAAACTCGTACGACTTTCTCTACCAGTCTGAAGTGTCGTATGGAAAACAGTGAGCCAAAAACTCATGACTAGGTCAAATTTTTGAATTTTCTGATCTTTTAGCCTGATTGTTGACCTTTTAACCTACCTTGTGAAATACTAAACTACTCAATTCTTGCCCTTGTAACCTGTTAATGACCAAATTACTAATAAGATTCCCTATTTCTGTACTGTGTAGGTCATATATCCAGATGTTCATGTATGGATTTCACATCCAGCTACTCAAAGATTATGTGTGTCACTTCCAGACCCTATGAGGGTACACCTTGCTTCCTGTGGATTTGAGTACCTCACTCATTTACCCGAGATTAGGGTAAATCATGGACTTTTGACTGCTCTGATTGAAATATTTCATTCAGAGACCCAGACATTCCACCTACTGACTAGGGAGATCACTGTTACCCTAGAGGATGTGTATCATATACTACGCATTCATTTCCATGCAGGCCGATGGCCAGAGTATGTGAGTTTGGGGGACTTAGGTCTATTAGTGTTCAAACGTCTCTTAGGAGATGATACTCAGATGACTGCCTCCATTTCCTAGGAGACTTTAGTGCAGTGTTATGGATAGATGCACCTGCTAGAGTGTATTATTGTCGGGATGATAGGAGGGATTATCATGTCTAACCGTCAGTAGAATGGTCTATTGATGGGTTGGGCCCTAATGGTTGCACGACTGATGGTGACACCTTTTGAGTTAGCTTGGGGTCAGTGTCTTTTGGCCCATATGTTCTCTGAGATGCACAAGGTAGTGTATCAGGAGAGCAAGTCTTTTGCAGCTGGAGCTTTAGTCTTACAGATCTGGGCGTGGGAGTATATCCTAGTTTTGAGACCAGTATGTACCTCGCAGAGGCAGCCACAGGATATATATATATATATATATATATATATATATATATATATATATATATATATATATATATATATATATATATATATATATATATATATATATATATATATATATATATATATATATGATGGATATGTCATACAGGGATAGATGGGCCATGTAGAGTACTGGAGGTGATGCCTCAATGATATAACTATTTTTTGATGGAGACCATATGTGGGTATAGAGCCGTAGCCTACTGCACGAGAGCAGTTTAGGTTTTTTTCTTTCAAAGCCATGTGTTGATTGGGAGATCATCCTCCACTTTAGAGAGATTCATTATCACTAAGGTGTGGTGGCAGTATGGGCGAGTGCAGGATGCACCGAAGGATTATGCCACTTATGCTCGGATAGCTCATGAGCTAGGACTCAGATGGACCATGAGGCTCTCTTAAGCTTTGTGTTCATAGGAGTACAGTGCTATTATCGGTAGAGATTGGGAGTACAGACTAGAGGTACTTGATACTGGAGTTACAGACGGATTCATTGCCTGGCTTGCTGACCATCCTATCCATAGGTTCTTAGATCCTACAGAGCTTATACCCTCATGGAGGAGGCTATGGATGTGATCGGAGCACCAATGAGACAAGTTCTTAGACCCATACAAGTTCCTATTGTGCATCCCACACCTCCGAGACCTAGAGAAATGGCTCCCCTATAGAGAGCATCAGGACAGATGAGGCCCCTTCATCCCACTAGTTCCACAGTAGGAAAATCTACAGGTTCTCATAAACGGACTAGGGGAGAGGGTGGTACTTTAGGGAGTGTTGGTTTAGCTGAGGAGGTACTTGTAGAAGAGCAGGTTGTGGGTGGTGGGACTGATCTTATACAGGAGGATACTAGGTTTGATCTGGGTGTAGAGGTTAGATGTCATAAGGTGCAAAGAGCAGAGACCACATAGTAGACTACCCTAGATACTGAGATGCTAGCAGCTAATGTTGATCCTACTGTTCCTCTTACTCCATAGGAGACTATCAAATGGCTTAGATTACAGGTCAAGGACCTGAAGGTTTGCATTGCTCGGTGGGAGGAGAGATATATAGAGGTGGATAGATATTGCACTGAGCTTCATGCTGAGTTGCAGAGATTACAAGCAGAGGTGATTCATCAGACTACATGGGTAGCTTACTATGTGTCCACATATTATATTATTGTTCTTGCTGCATAGAGAGTCCCTACGTACTCTCAGTACATGATGGCATCAGAGGGAGCCAGAGCACCTAGAGCAGAGGCAGTACTGGATGCACCACCTCCACCTCCACCAGATGCAGAGGATCAGACTAACAGTTGATCTATTTTGATATGTTCTGATATACTATGCTCTTTTTGATCATTGAGATACTATTCTAACTTTGATAGCTCA
This sequence comes from Chamaecyparis obtusa, assembly GCA_027943335.1. NCBI lineage: Eukaryota > Viridiplantae > Streptophyta > Pinopsida > Cupressales > Cupressaceae > Chamaecyparis > Chamaecyparis obtusa. The sequence goes on along the minus strand of BSBK01007326.1, from coordinate 1,297,663 downwards.
CATGAGTGTATTCTTTTGTACACTATGCCAATAGTGCACCCCTGACTAGTTTGAGATTTTTGATATATATGAGATTGATATTGTGGTTATGACTTCATTTGTACTTGTCATGTTTTGATTTATGATGATATCATGTGATGCTTATGCTATGAGTAGTGTAGAATGTATGTATGGATATATGCAATGCAATGATTTCTTTCACATGTATGGATGTAATGCAAATGTATTTTGATTATGAAAAGATGTATGTATGATTTTATGCTTATGCACATGGATGTATTGTAATGCAACAGATGGTTATGATATGAAATTTAAATGTAATGATACACATGATATGTTTTGTAGGAATTGATGAAGACAAGTACTCAGTCTTATGTCAAAAGGATGTTTAACCCGGGAGGATAACTGCTTGCAGTTCAATGAAGAGACCTTCAAGTTAAGTGTCAACTCTTGTGAGATTTGAAGAGGTGATAGAATAATCATTTAAGCATTGAAGTTTATGTAGCCATTTGTGAGATCATGCAAACATGCAAAATGCAAAGAACCATGTAAAATAAAAAGCAACCTAAGACCTAGGACCTAGTCACTGATCATGTGTCGGTCGATTTCATCATTGAATTTTTAGGTAACCAGATAAATCAATACAATGCCCACTAGCTATGAAACTATAGACATATGAATATCGATTTGTATGCACATGAATCAATACAACACCCACTGATTAGGAAACCATGGATATATGAATATTGATTTTGTTTTTGGAATGTTGGATTAGATATAAGCACCAAGGCACAAACGCCAGGATGACTTGAATATCATGTCCATTTTGATATAGAAATTTGTATAAGCACTAAAACATAGACGTCATGATGACCAGAATACGCCTTGCATACAAACACATCAAATAGTCAAGAGATCATTCTAAATCCAATGTGAATTACCCGTAGTGACCCTTTATCATTCACATCCTTAGGTAAGATCACATTTCACAATAGGAGAAAGAACTCACTCAAAAAAGATAATAGTTAGATCAAACTTCCTTGAATTTTTTGGGTATCAATAGTTGAGGTACGCATGGCCATCCAATTCAAGATAGAAGCTCTTACAGTCAGACACCATTTCAATCTAGAATTTCCAAAGTTATTAGATTTTCACATACAAGAAGAAAACAAAGAAAAGATTATGCCCCTAGTCATCACTCTCTAAATCTTGTACAGGACATCATCGAAGAGCTCGAAGGGACACAATATGCAAAAATCTCAATGCGAATCAGTAAGCATACAAGGAGATAAAAGCATGTAAAAGCATAGATTGTTTTCAGTTTGATGTTTGATGTTTGATTGCATTGTTGTAGATGCAAAATCCTTTCTGGAGACAAGACTGACTGACTGACTCAGATGAAGCTTCAAAGGACCTTGACTAGATATGACTCATTTGAGGTATACATTGGAGGCCATAGGATATGACTTTGATTGCCCCCAAGTTTGAACATTGATAAGATATAGACGCTTGAGCTTATTGGTGTACAGACCGACTTATTGAAAATAGGAATGCAAAAACAAACCAAGAGATATGTATAAACTAAAGCAAGACTGAAAGCTGGGAAAGACCAAAATTGCACTGATAGATGGAGCATTTTCAAACAAGTGGCACCCATTTTCTAGGTTTTCACCATCTTAGCAAAGATTCTATTTTTGCTACCAAGGCATCTGTTTCCAGGTTTTCACCAAGGCACTTTTTTTTTCTCATTTTTTTTGTATTTTTCATTTTCTTAGTTTTATTTTATTTTTTGTACTTTTGATATTTTTTATTTTTTTTGTGAATCATCAAGGCACCTATTGCTAGGTTTTCACCAAGATGTTCATTTTTTTAGGACTTTTTCCAACTTTTTATAATTTTTTCAAGACAATTTACCATACACTGAATGACTTAGGCATAGAATTTCTTCAAATGGAGAACATTGATTGGTTCTCAGAGTTGTTCTCCTTCAATCATTGAGAGTTGATAGGCACCAGAGCCAAAAGTAGCAGTGATAACAAAGGGACCCAGCCAGTTGGGTTCAAACTTCCCCTTGCATTCTTGATGTGATTGATTTTTAAGATTCTCTCTCAAGACTAGATCACCAACCTGAAATTCTTCGTGTCTGACTTTCTTATTGTAGCCTCTAGACATTCTTTTCTGATACATTCTGAGATGATCATACGTTGCTTGTCTACGCTCATCTAGTAGTTCAAGTTCTTGCAACGTAGACACTCTGTAGTCATCATTAGTTACTAGACCATGCATTTTGATTCTTAGTGATGGGATTTCAACCTCAATAGGAAGTACCACTTCAGACCCATAAACTAAAGTGAAATGTGTAACCCCAGTAGGCATTCTGATACTTTTTTTGTAGGCCCAGAGAGCTGGATTGATAATGAGATGCCAGTCTCTTCCTATTTTATTAACTGTACGATGCAATATTTTCAATAGATTCTTGTTAGAAGCCTATGCTTGTCCATTCCCTTGAGGATAGTAGATAGATGACCAATGTTGTGTAATCTTGAATTTAGCACATAAATCATCTAGATCTTTGTTCTTGAATTGTCCACCATTATCTATAATTATGGAATGAGGTATCCCATATCTGCATATGATATAGTTCAATATGAACATAGATATTTGTTTTCCAATGGCTTGTGTCAAAGGGACTGCTTCTACCCATTTTGTAAAATAATTTGTAGCTGTGATTATATGGGTATGTCCATTAGAAGAATGAGGATGTATAGCTCCTATAAGATCAAATGCCCATTGGTGAAAAGGCCATTGTGTAGTAAAGGGAATTAGATCTCTCCCTGGAGCATGAATTAAGTTGACATGCACTTGGCACTTTTGACAGTTCTTAGCAAACTTAATAGACTCTTTCTCCATTTTAGGCAAATAGTACCCAGCCCTAATAATTTTTTGAGCTAGTGTTAAACCATTCAAGTGTGAACCACAAATACCATCATGGACTTCCTCTAATGCACGTTGAGACTCTTCCCATTCTAAACATCTGAGTGTCATACCATCTAGACCTCATTTGTATAGATCATGACCAATGATGACATATCGGGAGGCATTACGAATAAGGTATATCTTTTCATGGCTGTTGAAGGTATCGGGAATGATTTGGTCTTGGAGATAGGAGAATAGGTTTTTATATCTGGATGAATCATGACCAACAATAGTGAAAATCATGCGAGTTTCAGGGGAATCATATGCAGGATAAGATAGTGCTTCCACTAGGAACTCATAGTGTAGCTCATGTTCAGGATGATGTAATAAAGTAGATAGCATTGCCATTGCATCAGTATCCTTATTCTCTATTCTAGGTATTTTCTCAAATGTGATAGATATGAAATATTTCTTTAAATCATCTACCATTCTTTTGTATGGAATAAGCTTTTCATCTTTAGTCTGGTACACATCATTGACTTGATGGATAACAAGTTGAGAGTCTCCATGAATGTGTATCTCTATTGCTCTCCACTCAATTGCTAGTATCATGCCATTAAGAAGGGCTTCATATTCTACAATATTGTTTGTGCAAGGGAACTTTAATTTGAATGCTTTAGGTATGGAGTATCCTTGAGGAGTTATAAATAATATGTCTGCTCCTAATCCATTCTATGTATAGGAGCCATCAAAGAATAATTGCCATTCTCTAGAGGAAAGAGTCATGATAGAGGAATCTAGAAATTCCATTTGCATTGGTGTATCATCAATCATAGGTGTATCTGCTAATTGATCAGCAATAACCTAGCCTTTTATAGCTTTTCTTTCAACATATTCAATGTCAAATTCACTTAAGAGCATGACCCATTTAGCTAATCTACCCATGAGGGAAGCTTTGCTTAGTAGGTACTTTAGTGGATCAATCTTAGCTACCAAATGTGTGGTATGCGCCAACATATAATGTCTCAGTTTCTATGATGCAAAGCTCACAGCTAGACTAGCTTTCTCAATCATTGAATAGTTCTCATATGCAACCAATGTTCTACTAATATAGTATATAGCTCTTTCATTTTTGTTCTCATCATGTTGTGCGAGCAATGCTCCCAATGATGTATTTGTAGTGGAGACATATAAGATCAAAGGCTTCCCTGGAATGGGAGGCATCAAGATAGGAGGATTTGATAGATATTTCTTGATATGGTTAAAGTTTTTCTCACATTCTTCATTCCACACAAATGTCACACCTTTATGTAATGTTTTTGTAAAAGGCTGTGATATGTCTGCTAACTGAGATATGAAGTGTCTGGTAGATTGAACTCTTCCTTGCAATGTCCTCATTTGACTAATATTCTTTGGAGGTTGCATCTCCATTATAGCCTTTACTTTAGCTAGATCAACTTCAATGCCTTTCTTTGAGACTATGTATCCTAAGAGCTTTCCAGAAGTGACACCAAAAGCACACTTCTTAGGATTTAGTCTGAGACTAAATTTTTCCATTTTGTCTAGTATCTTGCTCGAGTCATTTAGATGTTTAGTTCTAATCATAGATTTTGCTAAAGTATCATCAACATAATCCTCCATAGTCCTATGCATCATGTCATGAAAAATAGATGTCATAGTGCTCTGATATGTAGCACCAGCATTTTTAAGCCCAAATGGCATGACATTCCAATAGAAGGTGCCCCATGCACATGTGAAAGTAGTTTTCTCTTGATCCTCTGGAGCAATTTTTATTTGATTGTATCCAAAAAAACCATCCATTAAAGAATACATCTCAAAGCCCGCAGTCATGTCCACTATCATATCAATGTTAGGTAGTGGAAAATCATCCTTAGGGCATGCTCTATTTACATCTCTAAAGTCGGTGCACACTCTTATAGATTTGTCTAGTTTTGAAATAGGTACAATATTAGAGATCCATTCTGCATAATCAATAACTCAGATAAATCTGGCTTTCAGGAGCTTCTCTAATTCATCTTTTACCAAGAGTGCAACATGAGGATGCATCTTTCTTAATTTTTGTTTAATTGGTTTTACTCCAGGAGTTATAGATAAATGGTGCATTATAAGATCAAGATCCAACCCTGGCATATCTAAATATTTCCATGCAAAATTGATCTTCTTTTCTGTTAGGAATGTTGTAATTTTTTTCTTTTCTTCCTCTAATAAAGATTGTGCTACATGGATCAACTATGGTTCTTCTACTATTCCCAAATTGATAGATTGAGTGGGTTCAATTAGAACTGGAGATCTATCATGTAAATGACTTGGAAGGACATCAAACATCTCATCCTTAGGCACCTCGGAGAGGTTTTCACCTTTGGATACATCTTTTATTTTTACTTTTGTAGGTTCTGAGACTACCACAAAGTGGTTTTCACCCTCAGAACTCCTTTTTTTTTAATTCTTATTCTTATTTTTCTGACTAAGATACTTGATGTCCAACTTCATCATGCTAACACTCAGTTCACTAATGGAAGTCCTCATAGGCTCAACTACATTGAGGTAGCAAGCAAGGGCGTAGTCATTCGAGAAGGTATAAATACCATGGCTTGGGGTTGTTGAGGTTTGATCAAGAAGTTCAGGATGTTGGATAGTCAAAGTGGTGAAAGATTGGGAAAGAGTGTTTATGGATATGGATCTATCACCATTGGTCCTAACCTGATGCTCGAGTTCAAAGGTGATATTACAACTTAAGACATTCAATTCATGAATAGGCTCAATGTCATTGTGATAGTCCACTTCAGTGATCGATGGATCAGACTTGATAAGTTCATCATTTCTCTCTAGAATTACGTTGGGTTTAGGTACATATTGGTGTATAACATCAACATATTTCTCTATAATAAGCTCATCTTCTTCTGGAATGGCTCCCCATTCATAGTCATTAGATTCTTCATCTATGCCTCTAGGAAATCTAAGAACATGAGTAAAGTTAGGATGAATACCCCAAGAAGGGTTACCCTCAGATTCTGATTTGAATTCATACTCATGGGAATCTATCTCAGAATAACTACCACCTTCCTCTTTGTCTTTTTTATTATCTTTGAGATTAGCTCTTGTGTTGCAACTACCTCTTGGTTTATAGTAGGTTCTTGTGTTTCTACTACATTAATTCTTTTGATTGGATCATCTTCAGTATCAAGGAGGTCTTTGATTTATTTAGGCAAATGCTCATAAGGAATGAGCTCATCAGTGGTGTCTGAATCATCACTATCAGATTGTTTAGTTATTTCCTTCTTCAATTGATTTGCTACGGAAGGCTCAATTTGTTCTAGAAGATGTGGGGAGTTCTTGCTAAGACAAAAAGGCTTCTTCATGTATCCTAGACCTATCGTATTCTTTTTGGCTAGACCATGATGTTCAAGAGGTGATAAAAGACCTTTACCGTATAGTCCTAGAGGTCCTTTTCCTTTATATCCCATCTTAGCTATCAGTTTATCCCCTGGGCCATATGAGTTAGAAGGAACCTTCGATACTTTAGAGTCACTAGGTGGAACAACTTGGGATTCAGGTTCATCTTTGTAAAGCCATGCAAGCACAGCTTCATCTTCTTCAAATTCTTGCTTAGGTACTTTCTCTACAACAAATTTTCCTTTATATGCCTCAAGAGGTTCCTTAGATTCTAGTTTGAACTATTTTGGAGCTTGCCCATAAGACTTAGGCGAGATAGGGAGAGATGTCAAAGACAAGACTGGCTCTATAGTATATTCTCCCATACTATTTTCTTTGATATTGACCTCTTTTGCAATATCTTCCATCTTAGATGTGGATGCTACATCTATTTGCTTAATGGAAGATTCTCTGTTATTAGGAACAAGTTTATCTGCACTTTCCTTCAATGCATTGCAAGTTGTTGACATGTCAGCTAGAATGGTTACCTCTACTCCGTCACAAGGAAATTTTAGGCACTGATGGTATGTAGAAGGCATAGCTCTCATCTCATGTATCTAGGGTCTCCCTAGAAGGATGTTGTAAGCCAAAGGGATATCAAGAACTTGACATATAGTATCTCTGATGACAGGACCTATTCTGATAGGCAAGACAATTGTTCCCTTGGAGGATCTTTCTTCTTCATCATATGCTTTGATATTTATTTTCTTTATAGGATCAATGGTTGTTTCTGAAAATCCAAATTGTGTGATCAAGTTGTAAGAAAAAATATTCAGACCAGTGCCCCCATCTATCAACACATGTTTGACATGATGGTTTTGGATCAAGACTTCAATATGCAAGGGTTGGTTATGTGGATGACTCAAGGAGTTATCATCATCCTCTGAAAAGGAGATATACTGTGGAGATGTAAGATGACCAACCATAGCCTAGAATCTATCTAAATCAAGGTTATCAGGAACATTGGATCTAAGCATAGCTTTGTCTAGAATGGCTCTATGAGATGGAGATATCTGAAGCAATTCAAACATGGAGATTTTAGCATTAGTATGTTGGAGTTGTTGAATGATATTGTGCGAAGTAGGCCTCGTGTCCTTAGGATTTGAAGATTTAGATGTTTCCCTCTATTTAGAAGTGGAAGATAGATTGAAAGGCACCCTAGGGACATTTGATTGATCTAGGATTTATCCTTGTAGGTGTGCCTAAATTTGTGATCAAGTAACTGTGTTAACTGATTGATTTTCTCTATCTCTTCTTACAATTGTGATGACATTGCAACGCTCAGATAGGTTTGGTTCAACCATATTGATAACAGTATTATTTCCAGGATAGGCATAATTGACCTTAGCACCCACATTAGGCTGAGAAGATGAATCTCCTTGGCTATGCTTTGGAAATGTTTTAGTGAATGTTGTGTGATCATTATTGCTTTTAGGATTATCAATCGTGATTTCTCCACTATCAATCTTGTCTTGAATGGTATGCTTCAAGTGCAAGCAATTATTAGTTTTGTGACCTTTACCTCGATGGAAATCATAGAATTCATTCTCTCTCTATCATTTCAGCTTAGGATCAGGATCAGATTGTCAAATCTCAAGCAAAGAGATGATGTTATTAGCCAGCAGAGTTCTCATAGCTAATTCCAAAGATTCTTCAAGAGGAGTGAACTTTTGTTTATTATCAGCGGACCAAGATTTGTATTCTAGCTTATTTTGAGATGATTCAGACACCTTTTGTTCTAAAGCTTTGATGGCTTGAGTACCAATGGTTAGATTGAAAGTAGGTGCCTTAGATGGGGTATGATTATCAACAACACCATCTATGACGATGCCCTTATTCTTGTTCCAATTTTTGTTCTTATCCTTAGAACTAGATTCATACTTGTCCTTTTGAAGTGTGACATCTCCCTTTTTCACAAGTACTTTTTCAATTTTGATTGCATTATCTGCCATCTTGTCAAAAGATGTGTGATTTTGCATTTGTAAAGGGTAGTTGATTTTTGGAACAAGATTGTTGATGAAGATTTCCAGTTTCTCAGTTTCTAGAATAGGCCTAGCATATAGAGATAATTTCTTTCTCCATCTTTTTAGAAATGTCAGGAATGGTTCTCCTAGATATTGTTTGAGATTGCATATATCAATCATGGTGACTAGATGTTGGATGTTGTAGGAGTATTGCTAATAGAACAATTTGATCAGCTCTCCAAAGGTTTTGATCGTAGGTGGCATCCTAGAGAACCAATGAATGGCTGCCCCTCCCAGAGATCGAGGGAAAAGATGCATCAGATAGGTCAGTTCATGCATGAACTCCATAGATTGAGTACAGAATTCTTTGACATGATCTTGAGGATCAGAGTTTCCATCATACTTATCACATTTTGACATTTCCACCCTTTTAGGGAATGGTGGCATATACAAGTCTTTATCAAATGGAAAAGGACATAGGGTCTCCATGGAGAACTCCTTAGGTTCTTTTTCTCTTTCCATTTTGTTAAGTTTTACTTGCATGGCATGCAATTGTTTCATCATAGCTGAAATAGGAGTTTCTTCCTCATGTGTAATGATATCTTCCACATTAAGATTGGGAGGAAGTTTAGCTCCTTGATGAGATAATTTTAAAAATTATGTTTCTCTATCTTCTTTCAAGAAATGCTTCATCATTCTTTTGAAGTCATCGTCATTTTGATACCGAGCAATTTCTTCAAGTGTGGGTTCCTGATCTACACCATGTTGAGATTGAGCTCTTTGAGAGCCATGGTTTGTCCCTTCTTGAGACATGGTAGGAGTTTTAAGACTCCCTAGGATAGATCGAGGAGGAGTTTGTTGATTACCTCTGTGAGTTGATGGTGGAGGAATGTAACTAGTTTTTAATTGAAATTTACCAAGATCGTCGTCTTTGTAAAGACCAGAATTGTATAGTTGTTCAAGAGTTGGACCCTAGATATGAGTCAAAGGTAAGTTATGAGATGTTTCCCCTAATTTCTTGTGAGAGGAATCTCTAGTTTCCACCATTAACCTTGGGTAAAGTGAAAGAATATGATGAAGACAACTAAAGAAAGATCTGATTCAAGAAGATCAAATGACGTAACCTTGTCAAGGTTTGATTGATTGAAGCTTAGATTGGATGTAAATGGTGGATACTATGCCCTGGATGTATGGGTAGATGCCTAAAAGATAGCAGACATGAGTTCACAACACTTAATTGTTTTGAAGATGGATTGAAGATTGATAGTTATGACAAGGTTTTGACAGAAGATGAAAAAGACTCAAATTGATTAAATAGAAGGCTGAATCGGATTCAAAAGGCCACTTTAGGAAAATGATTGGATTCTCAGTAGTTGTTTCTCTATTCCTGACATGGTGATTTATTTGACAGACTTTGGAAATAGGTTGTAATAGTTGGGTCTCTGACAGTTCTGACAACTTTCTCGCAATTTTTTAAGATTTCTCAAATGACTTTCTGCAGGCTTGTACGACAGTGGGTAGGCTATGAAATGACAATTGACAAACTCATATGATAGTTGCAAAACTTTCACGATAGTTGATAGCAAATTTTTTGACTTTTTGAATTAACTGGCAGCAAAACTCATATGACAATATACCAACTACCATACGATAATCTGGGGGTTCTAAAATGACAATAGCCAAAAGTCGTATGACTTTCTGACCTTACAAGATGACTTTTGACTCCAGAAAGGTGTTTGACATCAAAATTTTCAATTTTCAAGTTTTTAGTTTCAAATTGTTCACAAAATTGTCTGTCCAGATTTGAAGATTGTACCAGATTGATTCATTTTTAGTAACCAGATAGATAAACAGGCATGCAAAATAGAAAGCAAGTGATTTCAAGCACGTCTAAAAACAATGAACAAGGGACAAAGAAACCCTACCCATGAACAACCAAGTGACTAAATGTGCTAATCCCTAGGAGTGCTAACAATGTATGTTCCAAAAAGTTTTGCAATAATGCACATATTCCTAGAAAATGAAAATTTGGCCTCACTAGGGTTTGTAGTAATGGTCTGACTCTGCAACTTTTGTGATCTCAAGAGGGTGAACTCCAATCTAGGAACATCTAGGTTTTGACATAGTCTGATAAATTAATCAATCAAGAGCTGCTAGGGAGATCTGACAGCCCAAAAAGAGACCATACTTGAGAAGATTTCCTCCACAAGGACATTTATATAGTGGCTGCTGCTACTACGGCGAAAATGGCTATTACCGCTTGAGGTTTCATTAACATGGTTGACCCAATTAAGGGAATGTCCACTATGGTTAACCCTCTCTAAAGGTGACTCACAAAAGATACCACATGGAGACTGGTTCCAGATTCAAGGATCTGAGTTTTTGATACTACCCAAAAAGGGAGTAGAGCATAGTCCTCTAGCCTTTTCACTTTTAACCCAAAAAAAGTAGACAGATTAATCTGACATGCTAAGACCAAGATTATCTCACAAAGATCTATGATGTCAACCACTTATGATCTATCAACCTCTCCAAAGAGAGAATGTATCAATCAGAAGCTGAAGACACGCACAAATCTAGTAGAACGTGAGATGCTCTCAGTAACCTCCCTACCTACAAGGGTTCCTTCATTAAGAAGAGTTTCGTTGGAAACCCACTCTCTCAAGAACCGCAAATAGTGTTCATAGGGCCTATTTACTATGTAACAAAGATTTTGAAAAGAAAATCTATGTTCATTTTTATAGCCCAAAATGAAATCTATGATATGAAAGCAATAAAGGTCACACAAGCTTAACACGTGAGAGTTCATTTTAGTCCAAATCAAAATGTTATCAGCTGAGAAGATTACTTGAACTCCTCACAACACGCTTAGTAGATTCTTACCTATTTTTAGAAACTCTCAATTTTTCCCAATCAAAATCAACAAAAATCAATCAAAAATAGAAAATTTCAATTGTTAATGTTAGCTGTCAGTCCAAATCTGGAAATCAAATCTGGAAAACTGGCTAAAAAAGTGAAATGACAATTGAAACCTGGCACTGAAACTCGTACGATAGTGGGTCACCTACCAGATGACAATCCAGAAACTCATACGACAATGGGTATCAGATCATACGACAAAAGAGCTTCCAAATGACACTGTGTTTTTGATGGTACGATCCTCGATCAAATCAACTATCATACAATAGTGGGTACCTCCTGATACGAGTTTCTGACAAAACTCATATGAAAATTGTACGGACAAAAATTAAAAATTGTAGCTTGGAACGGAAAATGACAAGAAGATGATAGAAATTGATAAAAATTGAATGGAAACCTGTTTCAGGGCCCCACGGTGGGCACCAAAAATGTGGGTGTGAATTTTGTACCTAGTTGTAGAAACAACACTTCAGTAAAACATTAGAGGTTAGCATAAATCAAAATCATGCAATGAAATGGAAACTAATCTAACTAGGTGATTTACTACCTTCTAATAGGTGCAAGTATGTTATTCTCAGATTGGACCAAGATCAGTGACCTTGACGACACCTAAACGAAGGATTTGAATGCAGAATCTAGATATGAGATGAATGCAAATTAATATATATTTTTGGATTTTCTATGCAATAAGATGAAACAAATTGATATGAATATATTCTATATGAGAAACTGATATGACATGCAATTAATCTAAATAATGATATGCTAAATGATAGGAATGCTCAAAACAATGAAAATCTCGCAACACCTTTGATTCAAGATTGACTCTTCAATCACCAATTCGCCAGTGTGAGGATGCAATTCATGGATGGATCCAAAATGAAGAGCTGAGGCCTTAATTTATAGAAATCTAAGACTTTGGAGGTGCATGGAAAAAGCCATAAATCACTCTTGATAAACTCAGGTTGATTTTTGAGTTATCAAAAATTTAAAGATAGATTAACTCACAAAATCATGCAAATCAGCTTTTTTATTTAAATCAGAAGTTGAGATCATCTTTCAACTCAAAATAGAGTTGAGTTTAATTTTAAAACAACTTGAATTGATTTTCTGATTTAAAGCTTAACTATTTTTTGGATGTGCATAATTAATTTAATAAATAAAGTGATTTATCGTCAACTTAACTGATTTTAAAAATAAAACAATTGATTTATGGGTTAATCAATTATTAAATCAAACTTTTATTCAAAAACTATATTATTAAATTTGACAATTGACATTAATTAATTAAATAAGAATTTAATCAATTAGTCATAGGATTTTTGATTTATTGTCAAAATGAAATAATACAATTTAGGAATAAATCTAATTAAATCTAATTAAATAATTAAGTGGCAGTATTAAATCTAATTAATTAAATATTTAGAATATTCAATTAATCAAACTTTAGGATAAATAAGTTTAGGATAAATAATCATTAAATTAAAGATAATTAGGATAAATACGACTAAGGAATATTCTGCGATGCAGATTTTAGGATAATCAATTAAGATTCGATAATGTGCAAATGTGCCTTAGGTTAGGACTTCGATGTCGATTTCATTTGAATTGAAGATGTAGGAGGTTAATGAACCTATAGCCCATTTTTAAGGTATTACAATGTCATATTTGTAATTTCCTTTATTAAGGAAAATAGATATTCCTCCTTATGAGGAATCCTACACTTGTCTCACACACTAGTGAAATGTGGCATACATAGAAATGGGAGTTACAATGTAACTCCTTTCTCACATCTCTATTAAGAGATGGCTCTCCTTCTCTCATCTCATGAGATATTTCTTCTTGATTATTTTTGTATGAGCTAAGCTCTCACTCACTCTCTCTCTCTCTCATTCTTAGGCACTTTTGCCACTTTCATTATATCACGGGGGCTTTTTTATGCTTTTCCCCCTTCAAAATATTATCTCCTTGTTTACTTGTGCTTTGGTGAATGCTCCTAGTTTTGTGATTATTCATGGTAAAAAAAATTTTCCTTTCCCATTAATTAAATAATTTCCTAACTCTATATTTTGTTATTATTATTTTAACATGGTATCAGAGCAGGTTGGTTTAATCCATTATTGAGTGTACAGGTGAAGGAGCTACCATATCTTGGAGCACTCCAATATCGGAGACTCTTGAGAGAGTTTATTGCTAGTATATATTTTTTTTACTAATTTGTTTAAGAGAGAAAATCATTTTTTTTGGGCTTGGCTGGTTTATCGCCAAACCCGGTTTATCTATTGGATACATCTTTGTTTTGTGTTGTGTAGGTTTGGAGAAATTCGAATCTCATTTTACTTAGTTCCTTTATTTTTATCTCCTTTAGTTAAGTTTCGTTTAAAAATATAAGTTATAACTATTATAGAATATATAATAGTTAAGTTTATTTTCCTAATATCGACATTTAGCTTTATTAATATTGCTGCTAGTTTGTTTCTTGGGGTGAATCTTTTCAAATCATTAGCTCTTCTTGTAATCTAAAGTTTTTTCCATTTTTTTTGTCTTACTTTAGAAAGTATTTCTCTATAATCTACTTTGTCAGATATGCACTATTTAATTAGTATCTTTTTTGTAAGAATAGCATTCATTATTATCTCTTTTCTCTCCTAACCCTAACCCACATTTTATTAAGTTTTTAAAGTCTCTTAATATCTCCTTCATTGTGGTTGGCTTTATTTAGTCTTTTAATCATTGTATTTTCTTTGCATGCATTTCTATTTCTTGTATTTTAATAGGTTGCATGTGTTTCCTTTGTTTAGTTTTTCATTGCATGCCCTAGATTTTTTGCTTTTCTATTCATGTTTGTTGCATATTGATAAATCGGAGCTCTTCATATTCTGATATTTCCCCAAGTAGCAGTCATTGTCTATTGCATTCTCCTTTAGCTCAGCAAGCTTCCTTTTTTGTCTCAGTCTCCTTAAGCGTATTGCTCAAAGCCGTTGGTTTTTTGTTTCCGTGCCCTAAGCTTTTTCATATCATGTTTGCAGAAGTTAGTGTTCTACTTGTGCATCTTCTATGTTTTTTGTGACTGTTGCGTTATTCATATCTTTCATTTTAATTGCGACTTTGGTAGCATTGTGGATTTATTTCTCTGCTGCTTATTTATTTAATCGAGGGTACTATTAGCATTATCTTGCTCTGTGCCGGATTTAGCACTGTTAGCATTTTCTTATTTGTTTGCATTTTTTATTGTGTGTCCCTCCGCCGTCTTCTCCCATCTTCATTCTTTGTCACCATTCAAATCTGTCGCTTCATCCATCACTCCCATTTCTCTCTCCATCCAAAAGAGCAATTTTTTTTTCAGACTCTGCAAGTTTCTCACCTTTCTCTACATCGGCCAGTAGACGGAAGCCATTGCAAAGCTCCACCTTAATCTAGTTGAGGCATTTGTCATTTTTTTGTGCTTTTTTTTTATGCGACCTTTTGATTTGGCTTTTGTTTTTTTTCTTTCGGTGCATGATCTATTCTATCTGTTGCCTTTATGCTTTAAGGATTGCTTGGTTATCTGGTCTATGTTTTTTAAGCCTTGCATGCATCTTTTAACAACTTGCTTCAAATCCTTCTTTCGGTGCCCTCTTCGGCTGTTAGTCTATTTTTTGTTTATGCCCTCTTTGATTATGTGTGTTTTAATTTGTACAGCTTTCTTCCACTCCCTTGTTTCTTCTACTCCCTTGTTCGTAGCTCACTAATATTTCTTTATTGTTGCTTCTATCTCTACTGCACTTGATTTAACTCCGCCTTCAAAACCCTCGCCCAAAACTTGGTTTAGTCTTGATTCTCTTGTTGTATCCCTCTTGCTTTTCGCATGCTGGTATCAATTTTCCTATTGCATGTGTTTTATTTCTTTGCATTTCTGTTCTTTACAGTGCGCATTTGAGATTTGTGTGTTGTTTATATTCTTTGACTTTCATAGATAACTACATTTATTTTTGGTTCTCTTTGTTTCTCTTGCATGCAGTTTTGGCATTCATTACCACCGCCTCTAAAAGTGACGTCGTCCTTCATCCGTGCTTAGATCTCTCACAACCTCACCGCCATAGCCCTAGTGTGCCCTTGTTGTTTCATTTCACCTCTTCCTCCTATACTGATCCCCAATATCTATGTTCTTTGGCTTCTTCATTATCAAAAAAATCTATGTTTGTAGCCTCTCTGTTATTGCTCTTTGTTCATAACAACATCAGGCTTGGAGACCCCGAATAATAGCTTTGTTCTTGTGAAGCTTCATGCTTTGGCTTTCAATCATTTCTTTTGCAGGTCTTAATGTTTTCTTTTGTAGATTGTAACTCGTTTCATATCAAAACTGGTCTTAATTAGTTTGAACCTTTTTCTTTGCAGGTCATTATATATATATTGAAACATTTTTTCTTTAATATATTTTGGATCGCATTTGTTTTTTTCATCGTCAAAGTTATTGTATTCAATTATATAACATTTTTTAACATTTTCAAGTTAGCTCTGTAGCATTTATTGCAGGTGTCATTTTCAAGATAGCTCCAGGTGCATTGGTGCTTTGCTATAGTACAAACGTCTATATATATTAGTGTCTATTTTTTTTATATATATTATGTTTTCTCAACCTATCAATTAGTTAGTTTGTATTTGGTAGTTATTTCCATATGCTAGTTATTTTAAATTGTAATTTGTTAATTTATCTAGTTTTGCAAACTAATCAATTGGATATGTGGCTCAACCGAGGTTTGCAATCTGATTTGGTGGTTATATTGTGATATATGATTGAAAGTGTAAATCGATCTGTTAATATCATTGTTATTAACCTTTGCACTGATTATATCCTTTGCATGCACTGTTAGTTTGTTTTTTATTAATCTGTTCTTTTTTACACTTCATTTTGTTTTGTAACATCTTCTTGCAGGGATCAGTATAAGGCTATATTTAGTTCTAATATCTAAGCTATATTTCTTTCTAAATATGGTTGTGGTATTATAGTTTTTTTTAAATTTTTTCTCTTGCTTAAGTGTTAAGGGTTTTAGTTAGATTTAAAGCATTTTTTTAGTTTACTAATCTCGCATCATAATTACCCACTTTTTTTGCTAACATTTTTTTGTAGGTCTAGATTTTTTTAAACTCATTTAGTATATCATTTTTCTAACGTTTATTGTAGGTTCAAAAAAATTTTGTATTTTCTTTTTGCATGCAATAGATTTAGTTTTCTTTCTCTTTGCATACAAGAGATTCTTGTGTTATCTATTAATCAATAATAGCTTAACCAATATCTATTCTCTCCTTGTGTTCTTAGTTTTCCTTTTTTTCCTCTAGTAGTTATTTTTCCTTGCATGCATCATTGGCGTAAGCTTTTATAGCTTTCTACTATTGCATGCAAGTGTATATTGTCTGTTTTAAATTTTTGAATTCTGTTAACTTTTTCTTTGTTTATCCCTAGTTTAGAACTTCATTTTTAACCATGACTACCCT
The DNA here is from genome assembly GCA_027943335.1 of Chamaecyparis obtusa. Taxonomy (NCBI): domain Eukaryota; kingdom Viridiplantae; phylum Streptophyta; class Pinopsida; order Cupressales; family Cupressaceae; genus Chamaecyparis; species Chamaecyparis obtusa. Next base: position 1,280,936 of record BSBK01007326.1, on the reverse strand, counting down.
GATGCCAGAAATAAAGTTAACTAGTACAAATTATGATGCTTGGAAAATGCACATGACCTTCATCTTTAGATTTAGACATATTTTAGATATTGCCACTGATGCCAATTCAAAACCCGCAGCCTCTACTCCTCAAGCTGACCAAATTGCTTGGAAGACTAAAAATGAGGAAGCACTTGGTTTAATCAGGATCTCCTTAAGTCCCAAATTTTATGTCTTAATTTCTACTTGTACAGAAGCCCATCGGGCTTGGGACATCCTAAAAAATACCTATGACAGTGCAGATGAGACTCAAAAAATTCAGCTTCAAGACCAACTTGAAGACCTTGAGTATACCGATTTTAACTCTGTTGATGATTTCTTGCTCAATTTTGATTCAATTAAAGTTTTACTAACTGGTTCACAAGTTCCTCTTTTTGATTTAAGAATAATCCACATAATTATTCATAAATGTTTGCCTAGACAATTCCAACAGTTTATTACAAATATTTACTCTCAATTAGCTATTCCTTCTTTAGCATCTCAACTAACTTATGTTATCTTTCAAAATATGTGGTGTCAAGAGGAAGGTAAATTAATTCAGTTAGGCATACTTAAAAGTCACGAACATGCATGTCTCTCACAACCCAATAACAATAGATCTTCTAACACTAATCAAAATAACCAAAACTATCAACAATCTAACAATACTAATAATTCAAATAATAACTCAAGCCAACAATTTAATGATCATTACAATTATAGGCCTTCCAATAACTATCATAATAATAATCAATAAAATAGCCCACATTGCACCTATTACGGTAAAAATGGTCACTTAATACATAACTATTTTAAGAAACAAAATGATGATCAACATAATGGAAAACTTAATGGAAATCAATCTCGTTCTGCTTTTACTGTCTGTTTTAATGCTTCTAAACCACTTGAATGGATTATTGATAGTGGTGCATCTCAACATGTTACATCTCATAAGGAATTTTTTGACTCTTTGCAACCTGATTCTATGAATATTCTTGTTTCTTTAGCTGATAATCATTGCTGTCAAGTTGAAGGAACTAGTAATGTTTTTGTTCCAAATGGTAAATTACATGGTGTGCTTTATGTTCCTGATTTCAAAGCTAACCTTATTTATGTTCCTCAATTATGTCAAGATTATAAGGTTGAGTTTCATAAAAATAATTTCCATATCATTGATCCTAACACTAATTAGATAGTTGCTGATGCTAAATTAGATGATGATAATCTCTTTAAATTTTATCAATTTGGTTCTCCTAGATATTCTTTACTTACTACTGTTGATTTTCACATTTGGCATGAGAGGCTAGGACATTTAAATTCTGATTATATCTCATTAATGCAAAAAGAAAATATGGTAGATGGGCTACCTAAGTTTACCTCTTCTAAGTTTGATTACAATGGATGTATGAGTGGTAAAATACATAGAGAATCTTTTCCCCATAAATCATCTTGGAGAGCTAATAATAAGTTAGTTCTCATTCATAGTGATCTTTTAGGACCTATGGAAAATACTTCTCTTTCAGGCTCTAAATATGCTTTAACCTTTGTTGATGATTATTATCGTCGAACTTGGATTTATTTCTTACATAGTAAAGATCAAGTCCTTGATACTTTTCTTGAATTTCATGTTTTTGTAGAAAGACAAAGTGGTTGTAAAATTCAGCTTCTTAGGACTAATAATGGTATTGAATATGTTAATCATGCTTTCCATTCTTATTTAAGATCTTTTGGTATCAAACATGAGCTTATCGCTCCTTATACACTAGAACAAAATGGTGTGGCAGAATGGAAGTATAGAACAATAGTAGAAATGGGTAGATGTTTTTTACATGCTATAAATATGGATTATAAATTTTGGGCTGAAGCCATGGCATGTGCCACCTATATTCTTAATAGAACTCCTACTAAGGCCCTACCAAATAAAACTCCTGAAGAAGTTTGGTCAAGAAGAAAACCCAATTTGTCTCATTTACATATTTTTGGCTCCACTGCTTATGTTCACACACCTAAACAGAAAAGGAAAAAGTTAGATCCTAAATCCTCACCTCATATATTTGTTGGCTATTCTAAGAACACTAAAGGTTATAGATTTTATGATCCTCTTACTAATAAAGTTCACATAGCTAGAGATGTTTGCATTGTTGAAAATGGTGTCCATGACTGTTCTCAAACTTCAGATTCTGATTTTAGTCACAAAAACATAGTTCTTGTGGAGGACCAACCTTCGTCTCTCAACCCTACTCCTCAAATTTATGCTCCTAATGTTTTTGTTCCTTATGTTTCTACTCCTAACACTAAGGATAATAGTAATAAATAGGATAATGATGAACATAAAGATAGTAATGATACTCCTTCTAATGAGTTTGTTCCTTCTAGTAGTAGCAGTGATGATGATGATGATGGTAATAATTTGTTTACTCCTCCTAGTAATATTTCTGTTAATTCTAGGAGAAATCCTAAATGGTTTAAAGATTTACTTAATGAAGGTGATGATTACATTGCTAGAATGGGTGGACTTAAACCTAGAAGGATAAACTACTGCAATTATGCTCTTATGACTTCTCTCTCTAATTCTAATGATCTTCAAACTTTTTCTCAAGACAAAAATCAACCTCACTGGAAAACTGCTATGCAAGAAGAATATGACTCTTTAATTTTTAATAATACTTAGGATTTAGTTACTTTACCTCATGGTAAAAATCTGGTCTCCTGTAAATGGTTATATAAAACTAAGTTAAATTCCAATAATGAAATTAGTAAATTTAAGGCTAGATTAGTTGCACGTGGTTTTTCTCAAATTGAAGGAATAGACTATAATGAAACTTTTGCTCCTGTTGCTAAAATGCCTACCATTAAAGTTGTTCTTGCTTTAGCTGCTAAAATGAATTGGCCTATTCACCAAATGGATGTTAAAAGTGCCTTCTTAAATGGTGATTTGCATGAAGAGATCTATATGTCTCAACCCCCTGGTTTTATTCAATAAGGTAATGAACATTTAGTCTACAAACTAAAGAAGTCTATTTATGGTTTCAAACAATCCCCTAGAGAGTGGTATTCCAAAATTAATGCTTTCTTTATTTCTCAAGGTTTTGAAAGAAGTCAAAATGATCCTAACTTGTATATCAAGCATAGTGAAGATGACATTATTATTATCATTCTATATGTTGATGATTGATTCTTACTTCTAGTTCTAACCATTTAATTTCTGATATTAAGTTCCAACTCAACCAAAAATTTCAAATGACAGATTTAGGTTTTTTACATTATTTCCTAGGAATGCAAATTTGGCAAACCCCTAAGGGTATTTTTATCTCTCAAAGTAAACACGCTAAAGATCTTCTAGATAAATTTCATAAGAATGATGCTAACCTTGTTTCAATTCCATGTGATTTAGGAACTAATTTAATGATAGATATGGAATCTCCTTTCATAGATGTTACTCCTTATAGAGAACTTGTAGGTGGTTTAATTTATCTAAGCCTCACTAGACCTAATTTATCTTTTAGTGTTGGTTTAGTTTCAAGATTCATGTCCAAACCTCAACAAAATCACTTCAAAATTGCTAAAAGAATATTACGTTACATTAAAGGTACTATTAACTTAGGATTATTTTATGATGCAAATTTTGATTTTTCTTTAAAAGGCTTTACCGATTCAGATCTAGGTGGAGACCCCAATGATGAGAAATCTACTTTTGGGTATTGTTTTTCTCTTGGTTTAGGTTCTATATCTTGGAAAAGTAAAAAAGAACAATCTGTGTCTCTATGTTCTACTGAAGCTGAATATAAAAGTTGTACTCATGCCTCTAAAGAAGCTCTATGGCTTAGAAGAATACTTGAAGATTTGGGTCTACCTCAACAAGAACCTACACCATTGTATTGTGACAATCAAAGTGCAATAGCCTTGGCAAAGAATCCAGTTTACCATGCAAAGTCAAAGCAAATTTCTCTCCACCACCACTTCATTAGAGAGCACATTGCAGAAAAGAAAGTTTCCCTCCTCCATTGCAAAGGTGAAGATCAAGTTGCAGATATTTTGACAAAACCTCTTTCTAGAGAGAAATTTGAATTTCATTGTAACAATTTGGGCTTGATACCCCTTGATGTAATTATCCCAAGTAAAGATTAAAGGGGGGTGTTAGAATTTAATCTTTCCTTGGTAAATTATGTATTTAAAGGATAAACCAAGGTATCCTATTGTATTCATCCTCTAGTCCAAGTGGGAGGACATGTCATATTTGTAATTTCCTTTATTAAGGAAAATAGATATTCCTCCTTATGAGGAATCCTACACTTGTCTCACAGACTAGTGAAATGTGGCATACACAGAAATGGGAGTTACAAAGTAACTCCTTTCTCACATCTCTATTAAGAGATGGCTCTCCTTCTCTCATCTCATGAGATACTTCTTCTTCTTGATTATTTTTGTATGAGCTAAGCTCTCTCTCTCTCTCTCTCTCTCTCTCTCTCTCTCTCTCTCTCTCTCTCTCTCTCTCTCTCTCTCTCTCTCTCTCTCTCTCATTCTTAGGCACTTTTGCCACTTTCATTATATCATGGGATTTTTTTATGCTTTTCCCCCTTCAAAATATTATCTCCTTGTTTACTTGTGCTTTGGTGAATGTTCCTAGTTTTGTGATTATTCATGGTAAAAAAAATTTTCCTTGCTCATTGATTAAACAATTTCCTAACTCTATATTTTGTTATTATTATTTTAACAGATATGTATATGTGATGTTGTTGTTTCTTGATGATGCACGTGTGTAGGTACCAATTATTGACTCCACCTAGTTACATAGGTCTGAGTGTACCTTAAAATCCTCAAACTAGTTGTTGTTGTTTGGAAATGGTCCAGAGTTCACACATGGGAAAACCCTATGGTTTTGATTATTTTGTCCAGTCCCTTGATTTGGTTTGTGCGGATTTCAGTTCCTTATTTTATATATCCTTTGATGTCGGTCTCATTTATATGATTATGATATGTAGGATTATGATGTTTATTTTCTCTCTCTATGTCTTAATCATATATACAAAGTATGCATATATGGGTGCACATGTATATACATACCTATATATCTAGTTATTGATGTATAAGTATTATGCTCATGAGTGTATTACTTATGATCATGATTCTATGTATTTTGATGCATATTGTGGCTTTAAATAAATAGAATAAATACAAATTGAATAAAAGAAATAAATAAATTATAAAAAATAAATAAAACTAATTGTGCACTCCTACTCTCTCTCTCTCTCTCTCTCTCTCTCTCTCTCTCTCTTGTTAGTGTAGAGGGTGGGAGTGGAACTCAGGACCTCATGTTTGTGAGGGGCCCCAAGTTTCCATTGGGGAAGTGACTTCCTTGAGAAGCATACCCAAGTATATTATATTTATATATAAGATTTAGTTGCTATTAATTATAAAAATAATAATAATAAAACTATATAAGTAGAGTTAAATTATTTAATAGTCTTGTTTGGGGTAAGTTAGTATAGGAAGGGTAGGTAAGTTGGTTTTCACCAACGGGTGAAACTACCTACCTAATTAATTAAATTAATTAGTTATTAAATAATCTTACCCAAACATTAGAGAAGAGAAGTTTCTCCATAGGAAGCAACTCCCCCAACCTCTATAACTACTCAGAGGACTATATATTAGGTTCCTTCCCTGTAAGGGGGGAGAAAAAACAGAGGGAGAAGCATTAAATAGGAGATCCAAAATTACTGACAATGGAAACTTTGATTTTTTTTAATAATTTTTTTAGATTCTTTGTCTAGAAATCTGAGAAGTGGAATTGTCAGAGAGGAGGATTGGGTTGGAAGTATAGAGGTCATCCACTTCAACCATTAGTCTCTATAGGATTTCCAGGTAGGGTTTGGAGCCAAGAAGATCCTTTAATTGCTTGATTGTGCATATTTGTTTTATTGATTTGAAATTTAAAATTACAATTTGGAAATGAATGTTTAATATGATATTTCTATGAATTGATGTTACCTATGTCTACCTGGTCTTCTCATTTAAATGGTTGAATTTAAGGTTAGTTTATAATATTATTTGAGCTTGTAGATAGTCTAAAAACCTGAAGAAAACCTTTTCTCTGTGAAAAATCATAAAATTTCAGACCAAATTTATTTACTAAGAAACTTTAGTATTTCCCTGTTTGATTTAAGGTTAATATTGATTTTTAATAATAATAAACATTATGAATTCATTATTGTTTTATGTTTATTATTTATTAGAATGATAAATAAAATTTAATTTAATTTAAAATAATTAAAATTTATTTAAATTAAAATTTATTAAAATAAATATGCTTAATAATAATAATAATAATTTTATTGAGGACAATGAAAAGATTCATAATCTCTAATGTCCTCTCTTTATGAATATTAAAAAAGAAGTTATCATTACCCATCTTATAGAAATGTTAATATTAATGGTAATAGTTTTTCTATTGTCCTTGCTAGGGAGAAAGTGGGTAATTAAAGTTGGAAACCTTATCTTGAAAAATCCTATCATTATTAAGTAATAATATCTCATATTTTCCCTCCTAAAAAAATGGACATAAAGATAAAATTCATCCTTTCTTCAAAGCATTATTCAAGTTTCTTATTTTCCCTGCTAAACAAGTGGAGATGATAATTTTTTGTAAATAGGAGATGAAAGTGGAAATGTTTATAAAGAATTTTATTTTTTAATACCTCTAAGCTCTTGCATGTATTTTAAATGTATATAACTTCAAATTTTTTTTTAAGGTTTAAATAAAAAGAAGAGAAATGTATTTTTAGTTAAATTTTATTGAGTAATCCTAAGGGAGGGATGTTTGTGAGAAGTTTTGAACCCTAGATAGCCTATTTTATCAAGTAAGGTTCCTAGGTGTCCTGGGTGCGTGGCTCGCTGCAAGATCTGACTGAGGAGGCTGGAAGGATAACCTTTGGGTGAGTTTGGAAAATAAAACCTAATATAATTCAAAAACTAATTGGGAATGGGTAAGGTATTCAATAAACTTTTTAGAAGATAAAAAAATGGATAATGGCCCACATAGGTCTTGTTGGAGTACCGAGGTCATTGTAGCTACTGGGGCAGAATGGATGAGGGTGTCAGGGTACATGACTACTAGGAAGGATCCCAACACATAGGACTATGCGTTGACACTCACATGGTCAACATCCTAGGGAACTCCTCTCTTGGGCTTTTGTTTTGTGTTGCTTTGTTTCTTCTTGTTTCTAGTTTGGGTGGTTGTCCCTCAACCTTACACTACCCTAGTTTCCATGTGTGAACAATGTTTCTATCTTCTAGTATGAGGGACTGGACCTTTGTGAATACATGTGGTTGGGTGGTGATTCTTTTCGAGGTATTATTTCTGTTTGTGCTATTCATGGAGTATCTGAAGCTATTGAAGACATTCTCCCTATTCTACATATTGTATCTTGTGAAGAAAATTGTAAGGATATTCTAAAGTGTTATTCATATTCATGTAAGCTGATAAAGCATTGTATTGTAAAAGATATTGTTAGAGTAAAATATTAATTATATTGATTAACTTTACTCCCTTCTTAAGATGTCAACAGTTTTATTTTTAGTTGTTTATATTTAAACACACATGCACTAGTTGATTTAAACTTATGCACTAGTTGTTTTAAATATAAACTTGCATGCATTAGTCTTGTAATAATTTAACTAATTATTACATGCACTTCTGCTTTTTAGGTTTGCCTTTCAAGGCTTTCGATCTCCTTTATATGGATGATCCATTGTACATTCAATTCATTCATTAATTGAGGATATTTCTTCTTCATAATTTTTAGTCAAACCCTTGCCCTCTTCTTGTCTCTACTTCCTTGTAACAAGTTTTTGTATGCAGGTGATCTTCGGGTTTTGTGGATTTGTATTGCTCAATCCTACATGGTATCAGAGTCTAATATGCTACAACTTGTTCATGTTTGAAGGATTCAGAGATAAAAAAATCATTTAGATCAAATTAGGGCTTTTTCAATTATTTTTTTATTGAAATTAGGGGGGTCACCCTTTTTTGGAGAATTTCTAGCCCAAATGGACCTCACCATTGCGTCTGCAGCACCCAAAAATCCCTATTTCCATATAAGGCACGTCCAATTTGGACAACTTTACATTTTTGGGTACCAGAGGCTTGACACACTTCCTAAGGAGGAATTCGTAAGGCTTAGCAGGGATCCCAAGGTGCGCATGCAATTTTGCAAAAAAAAAAATAATTTTTTTAAGTTTTTGGAGCCTTTGTCACTAAAATTAGCGTTCTGAGAGCTCCAGGCATCATTTTTCGACAAACGAGATATCGCCAGAAAGCTGGTTCTAAGCCCAACGCTCTCATGGAGGTTAATCTAGTATTTTTTTGTCATCTAACTTGTTTTTTTTGTTGTCAATGCTAGATTATCCTTTTTGCATTCTAAGGGGGCTAATTTGCTCAAATTAGCTCCATTTTTTTATCCAGAAGAAGCATCAGAAAGCTCTTCTCGAGCACCATCCAAATTTCTACCTATTTTCATTAGAATTTTTTCAAGGTACACAAGATTCAAATCTAAATATTTTTTTCTCTTCTCTTGATAAAGCATATCATTCTAGGCTTAGGGGTTCGATATTTGGATTGTGGGGGGGTGTTATTTTCTTGTTTCTATTAGTTAAACTAGATATTTATCAAAACAAAAACACCTTCTAAAAAATATGGCCGAGACCTCTTCTTGTCTAGAACTTCTAACCCCACATAATTATCACACATGGAAAACCCTAATGACACAGCTTCTCTACTCAAAAGGGCTTTGGTCTTGTCTAGATGCAATGCAGCCAGTATTACAGAGGCCCTTTGAGATCATGCAACATCAGAACAAGATGGATGAGGCTATGGGGTTGATTGCTTTATAAGTATCAAACAGCTTATAGTTTCATCTTGATGGGTGCAATACCCCTCTAGCTATGTGGACCAAGCTAAACACCTTGTTTGGTACAGTGAATGAGTTCAGAGCACTTCAGATTGAGTTAGAGCTTACCTCTCTTGTACCTGATTCTTTTCCCTCTATTGAGGACTTTCTGATGAAGTTCAAATAGTGGAGATCTTTGTTACATGGATGTGGAAAGCAAAAGATTGATAAATAGTGCATTTATCTAATTCTGTCTAAGCTTAGGGGAAACTTTTAGATCTTCTCTTCTACCTTTCATTCTACCATGGATGCTTTGGGACCTACATTCACCATCCCCACTTTTGAGGTGTTCTATGATAGTTTGACTAGAGAGCAGGCCAAACTTACCCAGCCATCCAACGGAAAGCAGAAGCAGAAGCCAAAGCAAATATCAAATTCCTCTTCTCAGCACTCTACTAGCCCACCATCTTATTCTAAGAAGGAGAAATAGAAGACTAAGAGACCTACATGTTCCTATTGTCAGAAGGGACCTCATGATGATTCACATTATTTTTAGCAGAGATTTGATGGCTATGAGAAATAGATTGCAGATTTGAAAGCTCTTCTTCAAAAGAGCATTATTTCCTCTCCATCCTCTTCTACCTCACAGGGGTCTTCTTTTCAGTCTTCTTCCACATCTTCAACATCTGGATAGGATTTTGGATAGGGTCATGCATTACAAGCATCCATTGCATCCCCTTCACAGGCCCCTTGGATACTAGATTCAGGTGCTTCTCACCATATGGCATCTTCTCAAGGGGTCTTCTCTACTATCGAGGCTTCTCCCATTCCTCATATTCTCATGGGGAATAATATTGTCCTGACAGTCTGTGGGAAAGGTTTAGTAGGCATTCAAGATAGCACATTCAATGATGTATTATATGTTCCATCTATGTTTGTAAACCATCTCTCGATTTATTAGATTACACACAGTGGATCAGGGAAGACAGTTGAGTTCACTGGAGATTCAGTCTTCATTCGGGATAGTGTGACAGGAGGCATTGTTTCTATAGTGACAGTTGATCATTCCACCCATCTCTACACCTTCTCACACTTAGGTCCACCATCTCCATTATCAGAGCACAGCTCTCCTCTTTCATGAGAGCATCATGTGGTGCAGTCAGGTCGCTTGAACCTTTGTATTGCTCCTGAGATCACTATTATGACTGCCACACCACATCCTATTGAGGTCTTCTCTCTTTAGCAAGATTCTTCTTCAGCACTACCTGATCCTCCAGCTCCATTCATCAAGCCATCAGGTGCACTTGTTGAGGATTCTACAAAGGACATTCATCTCCTCTTTCATGACAGTGTCAGCACACCTGTCACACCACTTACATTGGAGATTCCCTTTCAGGATCCTCGTGTTTACTCCTTTGAGCATCAGCTTGGCTTTCTAGTGGCACCTCATCTTTCGAGGTTACCTCTTTCATGTCCACTGACTTTCACTCCTCTACATTGAAGTTAGAGTGGTTTTTTCATTTATCCAAGGGTTATTTCATTTTGGGGGGGCTTTGGAGCCTCGATCCTCTCTCACGGGGGGGTTGGTAGCACACATTGTACTTATGGCTTTGAGAGAGTTTCTTGAAGTTATTTTTTTTCTTTTGCTTGCCTTTATATCTCTTTTTGGAGTAGGGTTTTTTCCCACTGGGTTTTCTCTAATTCTCCATTTTACAGAGATTTGGTTGTGTTGGGTACCTCATCAAGCCATGTTGCCAGGACCCATTTTTATGCTTTTAGCACTATAGTTTCCTTTGCTTTCTTCTTGCATTGTTTGTAGCTGCATTGTTGCTCATCTTAAGGGGGGGTGTTAGAGTAAAGTATTAATTATATTGATTAACTTTACTCCCTTCTTAACATGTCAACACTTTTATTTTTAGTTGTTTATATTTAAACACACATGCACTAGTTGATTTAAACTTATGCACTAGTTGTTTTAAATATAAACTTGCATGCATTAGTCTTGTAATAATTTAACTAATTATTACATGCACTTCTACTTTTTAGGTTTTCCTTTCAAGGCTTTCAATCTCCTTTATATGGATGATCCATTGTACATTCAATTCATTCATTAATTAAGGATATTTCTTCTTCATATTTTTTAGTCAAACCCTTGCCCTCTTCTTGTCTCTACTTTCTTGTAACAGGTTTTTGTATGCAGGTGATCTTTAGGTTTTGTGGATTTGTATTGCTCAATCCTATAGATATATTGTAAAAATTCATGTAATTAGGAAGGGTATCTCCAGGAAAATTATGGGAAAGGAAATTAAGATGTAAAGAAAATTACAATTAAGAATATGGAAAGTGTAATTGTTGAAAGAATATGAATTTAAATGTGTTAATGTTATTTCATGCTAAAAAAGAAAGAAAGATTTGTTTTAGTACACTTGTCTCTCTCTCTACTTCCTCTTATGTGGTTAAATGGACTAGAGGAATTATATCTTTAGTTTTTGTTAAATGTAATGCCCCATTAAGGAAACATGATAAATTAACCTAAACATGCTACTCAGTTTAGAAAATATTTTTTTTTTCTTAAGAGTTTACAACAAAAACAATGTACAACAATGCGGAAGCAATATAATATAATTACAACTCAAACATAGATTACAAATATCAAGGGTTCCTTGATGTAAATTACATAAATATTAATTAATCTACTTAATATAACAACTATACAAAGTCTCCACATAATGTAAATAAGTAAATCATCATATACATCCAATCGAGATACAACCAATACCACGAGGTATACATGATAACCCACATCCACTACACATGTCGCAGGGTATGTAATAAAAATAATCCAATATAAGGTACAACATGTAATCTCCAAAATAACTGACACAATGATACAAGAACATAATATAAGAAAGATAAGAATACATCTCCAACAAAGATGAGACAGAAGGTACAATTGCTACAAGGATCGTCTAACATTGGTACATGAATGTCAAAATCTCAAATAGTAAAAGAATCACTACCACCTGACCTCATTGAACCTAAATGGTTCACTCTCATCATACTAAGGAGATAACAACAGACCCCACACATATATCAAACACCAAAAATCAAACACAACACAAACTAAGAAAGGGATCCTGAAATTTCTCTATCTCAAAAGCTACAATAGGATAACAAAGGTAAAACATACTCAACCAGAGGAAACCTAAGATGTATATGGGGAAGTTTCATCACATGACCCAACTCTAGAGTTAGCCTGGTAGTCTCTCAAGACCCCGACGCCCTAGTGACTCTATGTAATATCAATAATCCTCTCATACAGACAAGGTACCAAAAATGCTATATCTAAATCCACACAGGTGGCAAGCATCATCTCACAAACCATCCTAGCCTATGCTAGCACTCAAGGCATGGGTGAGGAACACAAACATCTTATTAATGTTTCTATCCTAATAGATTTTATTGTGTTGTCACTTTAGTAAGTCACTTACAATAAGTTTGTTAGAAAGTTGACTATACTAAAGTATATGACTATATTTAGTGTTTTCATTATGGAAACAAATTCATATGAAGTTTTGGAGTCAGCGCATATTGAAGAAGATCAAAAATATGGCTAAGTATGGAAGACTAGATAGATAGTAGAGCACCGGGTGATCAGAGCATCTGCGCATGTGTGTATGACAGAGTTATGACATGCGCCCTTGAAGATAAGCTTCTAAGTATGTATTCATGCTAAGCCTAAGAGTGCATGATGATATGAGTCAGTATGAGGAAGTTACAGTCAGGTGAAGTGGCACAAATAGTAAGCGGTAGAACAGGATAGAACATGGAGCTGACTGTTTGTATTTTGATTAGCGCTTGTAATATTGTTTTTTAAAGGCCATGCACCTATTATATTTAGGTCATAGACATGTTAATATGAATAGATGTAAACACGCTTGAGCCAATTCAATTGGAAGCAGTGTATGTAATTAGTTATAGGCCGACTTGATGAAAAGTTTTGTATGCACATATAAATAAGACATGCACCCTTGTAATTTGGCATGGCATGACAAATAGAGTTTGCATAAGTAGAGAAGAAGTATGTGAAGAGTAGATAGAATGGGTTAGAGCTTTACAAGAGGCTAAAGCATCAACGCACCAAAGGAACTGATCAGACAAGCAGTGTCACTACACCAGTTCACCTTACAGATATAGTGTGTATCTGATATCTAGAATGTTGTAGCCTTCACCACTTGAGTAGTGAGCTCTAGGATAGTGTGTCCCAACCCCTAATAGGGTTAATTGTAAAAGACTCCTAATAGGGTCTAACCCTTGACCAAGTCACTATTCTAAATCATTGTAAAGATCAACTCCTAACAGGGTTGCAAGATCTTCTAACAAGGATCATAAAACACTAGTGCAGTTCTTAGTGGGTGTCAATACCCACTGGGGTTCTTACCTATTTGGGTTTCCTCATAATTATATTTGGTGTCATGTGTTATGAATGCTCATCTTATTTACATTGATGTTCATTTCAATAATTAAGAAATTAAGTTTCAAAGTATCAAAAAAAGTAATTAAGTATTGAACACTGATTCACCCCCCCCCCCACTCTCTCAGTGTTCCCAATCCTAACAATTGGTATCAAAGCTCTGGTCCTCTGAAGATAAGTTTAACCACTTGAGGAGGTCATGGATAAGGGAGAATTGAAACATTTGAAAAAGAATCTTGAACCAGCTCTTGAAGACCTTGATAGATCTGAAAATAAATTGAAGAACTAAAAAAAAAGGTTAGTGATTCTCATGCAGTCATTAAAAAACTGAGAAAAGATTTGAAAGACTATTCCACAAGTGATTTGGGAAAAATGGTCAAAAAGCTAAATGAGGAAAACACATCTCTGAAAGATCATATTGAAGAGTTGGATGAAAAACTATTCAACAATCAAGAAGCCTATGAAGAACAGGTCAAAGAGAACAAACAATTAGATGAAGAACTAAGACAAGAAAACCTAAAAATCTTGGAGTTAGAGAACATCAAGAAATAGATGGAATATGAATTAACTGAGGCAAAGAACCATATTGACAAATTTCACACAAGCAAAGATCTTATAGAGTCACAATTGTATGCACAGAAGATTAAAGGAGATACCAATGGTATTGGGTTCAATGAAGCACAAAATTAGATCAATGACATGTGAGCAAGAAAGAAAGCATTAGAAGAATCTACAGAAGCTAAGAAGATAGGCAATCATACAGAAGTTGAAACTGAACCACCCAAGGATGAGTGCAAGTCGGTAAACAAGACTTGTTATGCCTATAACAAGCATGGTCACATAGCAAGAAATTGTAAAGAGGTAAGACCTTTTAATGGTTATTGTTATTCATGCAATAAGTTTGGTCATAGAGATATGAATTGTAGATCAAATTAAATAAATCAAAATCAACAAAGTCAAAGAAGTCATCCTCAGCAGAATGTAAGAAACTCTTAGAACATTACATGTCAGATATGCAATTATGTTGGTCACACAGCTAGACAGTGTAGTATGGTAACCCACATGAATGCGTCGAGGAATATCAGGCCTCCAGTCATTTTTCACTCATGTAAAAAGGTTGGACAAATCTCTAGGTTCTGCAAAACTAAAGTGCAAAGACAAGAAAGCCCTAAAAAGTTAGAAACCTCAATATTAGAAGAAGCAGGAGAAGTCAAGTTTGTGCAAGCTTCATATGATGAGAGCTTGATTTGGAAGGAAGAAAAGAAGGATAATGTTGATGAAATAGTTGAGGATGCATTCACAATGGATGCACCTCCTATTTATGGTTAAATGACCTTCATGGTCATAGGGGGAGCTAGATTAGCTCTAGACCCCTGCGCGTTTGGTATACTCACTCTCAGAGTATGCACCTTGGACTAAAACTATTTGGAGACTATGTGATGCAGTATGCAAGAGCACACTACCTGATTGTTAGTAGAAACAAAGAACAAAATTTATAGTTGCATTCTGTACTTACGCGGAAAGCATTAATGGTGAAAAAATTTCTTTATAGCCATTGGAGATTTATTATTCTCACATGGCATTCTAAGTTGAGCTATTGGAGAGCATAGAAGATCAATCAGTTGAGTTGTGATGTGTTATAGTTGAATCTACCAGCAAAGAAGGAAGATTGATTGTTGCTAAGCCCTAATTCAAATGTGACGATCTAGAAACCCTAGAAAACCTCTGTAAAGTGATTAAACAAGTAAGTCATGGCTACACCAGTTGTCTTTGATGTTGCAAAAAGAAAAAGATATGTGTTTAAAAATCATCTGTTCAAGTCCATCTTAGATGACCTAGAAGGAGCCTTTTCTAGAACCCCAATGGGCGTCATGCATGTAGAAGACATATGCACGTATGTATATTGCAAAAAGGAGCCAGTTGGTTTAGACAAAATTAGGTCAAATCTTGAGACAATGATGAAACCTGATAAAACATTCATAGATGAGTTTGTGCACCTAGAAGACCACCCTATTATTGAGTATGCTACAGTGCATAAATTCTATGAGTCCAACTGGATTAAGATCTTGTTGAGCAGGATACATGATGACCTATTTTGGATAGGTGAAGTACTAGTCAGAATCATAGCCGACCTCATTCATGAATTGATGGGTTTATCTAAGATAGTCATCATTCTTCTAGTTGGAAAGGATGTCATAAAATTGGTTGAACAAGCCTGCAAATCCTAGAGTGATAAGCGTGGGATGATAATTGAGCCAATTGAGGAGAAGGACATCAAATTGATGTCTATGATTCTTGGTTATAGATTTCAGCATGCTAATAGGGTCAATAGTGTGTCTGCATCCACTATTCTTGTAGCCATCAGGATAGTTAAGGAAAATGAAGAATTCAACTTGTGTGAGATCTTGTGCGCATAGTTGATGGATAACATAAGGGAAATCAAGCATGATAAGTCCAAAATATTTAGGTTTAGGTCTTTGATAATCTATATGTACTTTCATATAGTTGGGAAGGTATCAGACTTATACTTAGATAAAAGTTTAGTTGAGAGCACACTAAGAGACTACATGGAGTTAGAGTTTAAAAATTTTAGGATAAAGATGAAAATGAGGTATAGGTTGCCTGAAAGCATTGTTGAAAAATAAAAGGATAGTATTTTTTTTATGGTAGAAACTAACATTACTTGCATGGAGGTTGTTGATCCTAGACCCAAGTGGATTCATCCACTTAGCTATGAAGTGGAAGAGCAAGTCTTGGAAGCCTATGCAAAATTTTTACTATCAGTTCCCAAGGATCTTAATGAGCCTAGATGTGGAACTTATGAAGAAAAGACCAAATAGGTAGATGTCCTAAACAGTGCTGCAACCAAGAGAAAAGCCACTAAAATTACATCTAAAATACTGAAGATCCATGGTGTGACCCAAGCAGACTTGGATAAAGCTAGAGAAGCAAAAATAGCTATGCAAATTGAGAGCACATCCTCTGTGGAAGCTAAGAAAGAGAATACAGATGATCCCAAGATGAAGAAGGTAAAACTTAAGAAAACTGATGACAAAAAGGAAGAAGAAAGTAAAATAGATAATATCAATCATGCGCCCATAGATACAGTTGATGTGGAGTCCACTAAAGCATCTCCCAAGATGCCTAAGAGGGGGAAGAAAACTTCCACAAGCCACCCTTCAGCAAGAACCACAAGAAGCAGAGGCAGAAATGTTTGACCTCCTCCTAAGGTAGGATTCCTACCAAGTCTTCAAGTATTAAGGACTAGAGTGGTAGAGGAAGGAAGGTTAGATTAGATATCTAATTTCTATGATAGATATCATGAAATTGACAAGTCTGAGATCCATGATATGTTGATTAAACATATGATAAAATTCAAGAAGACTGTGCTAGAACTAAATTCATTGATTCTGAATAAATTTTGGGAAATTTTGGATTCCTTGAAAAGACAAGCGACGGAGGGAGACTTCAGAATCAGAGAGAAAACACTAGATGACAATCTGCCATTATGTTCAATTGATGAGAAAACACTATTGCTAGGTTTGGTAAAGCCATACCTCAGAACTAAGATGAGGACATTGCACATAAGGAACAAGGATTATGAGATAATAGCTAAAGAGACAGAAAAAGCTTTTGAGAAAGTATTCCTTGAACAGTGCATGCAACCTACATCTATGCCCATTAGACAAGCACCTGTTGAGAAAGCTAAAGTAGCCGAGGTCACAAATACACCTATGACAGGTCCACAAGACTCAATGCCCTCAGTGACAGTGCTTGTAGTTGAAATAAATTTTGTGCCCATGCCCACAACCCAAGGAGTTAACACAATAATGATTGACAATGTGGAGATATCAATGGCAGCCACTGACAAAGACTTAGACAAATTTGAGGAAGCCTTTGTGAGCACACAAGAAGTAGAAACACTATGTGGTGACAATTCATCTATACAGCAAGAAGATGTGTTGATTGAGGATATAACAAGTTAAGAAGAAGAAGAAGAGGAGAAAGAAAATGAAAAGGAGAAAGGAGGATAAGAGGAGGTAGAAAAAGAGACAACAAATGAACCCTCAGTTGAAATGCCTATGGAGATTAAGATAGAAATGATGTACAATACACCCATCACTCCCATGCCTTTAGCATCATTGTTGTCAAGTTTGACCCCTGACACTACAAGCTTGGACTCTTGGGGAGAAGAAGACCTAATCAAGATCAAATGTCCTTGCTATGGAGAAGGCCAAGGAAAAACAAGTAATAAGAAATCCTCTATTTGTTGAGTCAATAGACATCTTGAACAATCTACTACCAATAGAGAACAAGGTACAAAAAGTGCACTCATTGGAGGATGTCAGCAACATCCTAACAAGCTTCAAGGCAAACTTCTCCTACCTAGAAGAATCACCGGCTAAAGTAGCAGAAGAGAAGTATCTCAAGAAGAGATTGGATGAGCTAACTATAAACTTTGCACTTGACCTCAACTCTTTAATGGTTGGTCAAGCTTCATTAAAAGAAATTTCAGCAAAAGGAAGGAAAATTATATTAGATTGCATGAACCAAAACAAGCTGACTGTAGACCTCTACAAGAAAATTCAGGAAGCAGAAGCTATGATAGATAAAGTGAGGAAATCAGTAGAAGACCCCTCTTCTGATGTAAATATGTGCAACAATGTGTGCCAAGGACAAATGAATAAAATAGAATAGGCAGAGAAAGAAATGTCCAAGATAAGGGCAAGGCAAACACAGCTAAGAAATGCTCTTGCACCCTCATTAGATGTATTGAACTAGAACATCAAGGAGATTGATGCCACTATGGTGACATATGATCAAGGTCCTAGTTCAGATTTGGAGAATATGGAAAATTTAACATATGCTTTGTGCGCCCATCTCCAAACAATAGACACACTAAAGAATTTTTTGCAGAATGAGATTGCTAATCTAAAGTTAGCATATCTGGATGTCTTCACTTTGTAAGTACTTGTGAATACATTTTTTGAACACCTTTTTCATTAATGTCAAAGGGGGAGTATAGTATAAGAATATGCAGCCTTGTAAATGATGTAAAGTATAGTACATAAGGGGAGATATAAGTTAGAGTATGTATAACAAATTTTGTATTAGGATACAGTTAGTAACTTCGCCATATTCCTTTGTTGCCATTAATGAAAAAGGGGGAGATCATTGGAAAGTTGACTATACTAAATTATATGACTATATTTAGTGTTTTCATTATGGGAAAAAAGTCATATGAAGTTTTGGAGTCAGCACATATTGAAGAAGATCAGAAATATGGCTAAGTATGGAAGACTGGACAGATAGTAGAGCACCAGGTGATCAGAGCATCTGCGCACGTTCATATGATAGAGTTATGACATGCACCCTTGAAGATAAGCTTCTAAGTATGTATTCATGCTAAGTCTAAGAGCGCATGATAATATGAGTCAGTATGAGGAAGTTACAGTTAGATGAAGTGGCACAGACAGTAAGTGGCAGAATAGGACAGAACATGGAGCCGACTGTTTGTATTTTGATTAGTGCTTGTAATATTGTTTTGTAAAGGCTATGTGCCTATTGTATTTAGGTCATAGACATGTTAATATGAATAGATTTAAACATGCTTGAGCCAATTCAATTGAAGTGATTTATGTAATTAGTTTTAGGCCGACTTGATGAAAATTTTTGTATGCACATATAAATAAGACATGTGCCCTTGTAATTTGGCATGGCATGACAAATAGAGTTTTCATAAGAAGAGTAGAAGTATGTGTAGAGTAGACAGAATGTGTTAGAGCTTTACAAGAGGCTAAAGCATCAGCACACCAAAGGAACTGATCAGACAAGCAGTGTCACTACACTAGTTCATCTTACAGATATAGTGTGTATCTGATATCCAGAAGGTTGTAGCCTTCACCACTTGAGCAGTGAGCTCTAGGACAATGTGTCCCCACCCCTAATAGGGTTAATTGTAAAAGACTCCTAACAGGGTCTGACCCTTGACTAGGTCACTGTACTAAAGAATTGTAAAGATCAAATCCTAACAGGGTTGCAAGATCTTCTAACAAGGATCATAAAACACTAGTGCAGTTCTTAGTGGGTGTCGATTCCCACGGGAGTTTTTACCTATTTGGGTTTCTCCGTAATCATATTTGGTGTCATGTGTTATGAATTCTTATCTTATTTACATTGATGTTCATTTCAGTAACTAAGCAATTAAGTTAAGTTTCAAAGTATCAGAAAAATTAATTAAGTATTGAACACTGATTCACCCCCCCCCCCACTCTCAGTGTTCCCAATCCTAACAAAGTTATCATGGCAGCCACTGGTGGGCCCCGGTGCCTATTACAAGAAACTCCCCACCTATACACTTAGTTAACCTACCTAGGCATGTAAATCCAAAATAATATCACAAGGTGTAACTGATACTCACTTAGTTCTAAAAATTACTAAGGAACATGAACTAGTTTAAATCATCACACCATCAATATAATCTCTCAAAAGTATTCACAACAACTTATGTACTTCAAACCCTAAACAAGGTTGGATAAAAGAAAGATTAAGATTATAAATTACTCAAATGATACATGAAAGAATATCACATAAAAACAACAATAAATGCATACCTCTGGTATACAAATCTAAAAGCAGACCTATTTCCTTAATCCAATGAAATCACCAATTACATACAATTCATAGAATTCCCAAACAATTAATTCAAAAAAATTAAAATATCCTTTACAATTTAAATAACCAAAATCCTAAGTTTGCTTTACAAAAATAAATCCTCTTTTTTTATATAAAATATCAAACCAAATTAGTAACTATATGATATATGTATATATCCCATTTAATTAACATTACTTATATCTGATAATATCAATTAATAATATTATCTAATAATTAATTATAAAAATAAATAAATTATTAAACATATTTTTTATTATTAATAAAATTAAATTTAAAATTAAAATTATGAATTAATTTAATAAATAAAATAAATAAAAAATAGGCATTTAACAAATATTGTTGGGGGGTAGCCCTCCCCACCTTGTAGTCCCACCACAAGTCCTTGCAGCAGACTACAAGCCTTGTGGTGACCGCAAGGGGTGGTGGGGTGTGGTGTCCCCACCACCACTTTAAAAAAAATATTTTATTTTTAAAAAAAATTTCTCTGTCAAAGAATTTCTCTAACGCATAACAGAGAAAAACTTTTTTTCAAAATTTAGTCTACTAACAATTATGGGAATTCATTTCCAATTGTAACAAATAATCAAATTGATTTAATAATAATATTTTTTTTAAAAATTAATTTCTCTTAATTATGGAAATTCATTTTCCAGTTGTAAACAAAGAATCAAACTAATTTAATTAAAAATAAATAAATTTAATTTCAAGGGTTTTAGGAAAATTTTAAATCAACCCTAACTGATTAAATCTACTAATTTTCCTAATAGTTTTTTTTACCCAAATTTCCTAGGGTTTACACAAAACATCTATAATGAAATTTTTCCTTAAATCTAAATAAATAATAATCAAAATATAATTTTCTAAGACCAAAACATGTAGAATTTTGCTAAGAACAACCTAGGGTTTCATTAGGCATAAATTCTTAAATTTTTAATTCATAAAATATTCTAGATCTGGGTTTCTCTAAAAAAAATTCACACAAAGTTTTGATAACCAAATCAAACCAAATAATGAAAAATCAAACAATAATAGAATCATAAATTCAACAAGCATTCCACAAGCAATGTAGAGAATCTTTACGAAATGAAATTAACATGCGTTCTTCAAACCCTACCTGAAAATCCATGAGAAGATCTAAAACAAAAATGGCCAAATTGAAGACTCAAAGATTTCAAATTACTCCTAAGATTTGAAAACAATTACACAAACAAATTAAGTAATTTTCTCCCAAAACCTAATCTCCTCCAAACCTGTATTGTGAATAATGGCTAAAAGAATTCATAATAATGAAAACCCCCCAAATAGAACTCAACATGCAACTCCAAATCAGAAATTAGAACTCAACATGCAACTCCCAATCATAAATTAGAACTCAACATCCTAAACCTTTTTTTTATCAAATTTTGTTGAATGATTAATTACAATTACAATAATAAAATATGAACTTTTCAATTATCAACTCTTAACTCAACTTTAAACTTAAATTCCTAGTTCAATTTTATTAAACTGAAAGTGCGACTTAACTTGCATTTTAATTGCATATTGAGTTTTATTATTTGTTAACATATTGATATAGTAATTATGTAATTTTTTATCCCTTAGAAACAAGGAATTTGGTGGGAAGTTAGATTGGAATATGTATTACAAGCCACAGTCTCTATGGTGTCAAATTATGCAAGCCAAATATTTAGACTCTTCCCATCCTTATAGGATTTTTACCATTTCTAACCCCCCCTCTGGATATCCTGCTTGGAATTTTATGATATCATCTAGAGAATTTGTCACAAATTATCTATCATGGCAAGTTCATAATGGTTCTAATGTAGCTTTTTGGAAAGATTCTTGGAATGGATTCCCTTCATTATGCTCCTCAAATTCTTTAAATGAGGTTATGAGGGTTTCCACCCTCCATTGGGGTGAAATGCTAGTGGACTACGTGGATATTTTGTCACATAAGGTGATTTGGAAAGACCCTTCCGGCCTCTCTATAGACATAAATCTTGCTAGGGAATTCTCTGTTGTCCTTGCAAATAGAACAATTTACATGTCAAAAGGTAATGATAAATTATTGTGGTGCCCTTCTAAAAATGAATTATATTCTGTTAAATCTGGTTATGTGGCCCTCCAACAAATGGTTGATCATCACTGCAACCAGCGAGCTTTCTCTTTCTGTTGGGATAAGTATGTTCTCCCCAAAGATGGAGTTTTCTCTTGGTTTTCTATCCAAAATAGAATCTTAACTAGTGACAGGTTAGCTAGATTCTATATAGCTTCCCTCTTTAATTGTGTATTATGTGACATGTATACTAAAATAGTGGATCATCTCTTTGTTCATTGTCATTTTTCCCATTAGTGTTGGTCCTTTGTCAAGGAAAAACTTTCCATATCTTCCCTCTCCCTAGATCTCTTTGGGAGCATTTTCAATCTTGGCCCACTTTATTTGTAAACTCTATGTTTGCATGTATATGGATTATTATTCCTTCTTCAGTTCTTTGGTCAATTTGGTGGGAAAGAAATAAAAGAATATTTAGAAAAGATAGCTCAGATGTATCTTCAATCTTCTCCACAATAGAAAGGCTTATATCTGAGTAGGTTAATAATATGTCCTCCCATCATTTTAACCCAAATAACATTTTCTCTTCTTGGGATAGTCAAGTAGCCTCTTCTTGGAAACTTATTTCGTTTCCTTCCCCATTTTTCCTCGCATCAGAAAATCCCCTATTTGCAAATCAACAATCAAATGGAATCCACCTAACTCTTCTCACATCAAGCTAAATTTTGATGGTTCTTCAAGAGGGAACCCTAGTGAGTCAAGAATTGGTGTTTTCTTGAGAGATCATTCAGGAAAATTTCTTGCTCTCTTTGCATCTCCTATGAGTCCAAGTACTAATAATATGGCAGAAGTTATTGCCCTTTTAGAGGGTTTGGTTCTTGCTAAAAAGTTGTCATTTTCAAATTTGCACATTGAAGGTGACTCATCTATCATTATCAATGCTTGTATCCATATGAAAATTGATAATTGGCATTTAAGTTATGTCCTACATCAGATATGGGGTTTTATTGATTCTCTGAGTAGCTTTATCATTTCACATACATATAGAGAAGGCAATGCTCTAGCAGACTGCTTAGCAAATTTTGGTTGTGATAAGATTTGTTTGGACTCATGCTCTACAGGAAACTCTCTAAAATAATTCCCTACTCTTCTTGCAATTATACAGGATGAATCTTTATAATTTTTGTGCTCAATTCAATTATGACTGCTAATTATACACTATTATGCTAAGTTCCATCATGGTTTCCTTCTTTAAGCAGAGCTGCCTATACATTTGTACGGTCTCAAAAATGTTTAGTCAGCTATGGTTTTAAAAAAGTATGCCATATTGGTTTATGTTTTTTAGCATAATATAGTATAATTAGTAACTTCATTAGTTGTTTTGAATATCTTCACTTTTCTTGCTAAAATTTGGAGTATATTATGATCAGATTTATGTTTCTTTTTATATCCTATTATGCTCAAATGCTAATATGGCTCCTATTCTGCAAGCTAAGTTGGCCTTTCCAATGATTATTTTTAGTATGGGGGCTTGTAGAGATGATTTTCACTTGGAAGGTGTGCCCTATTTGAACTAATTATTGGCAGATATGTCAAGCCAGTATTCTTCCAAGGAAATAAGGTTTCTAAGGCATGTCAAAGATATGCTTTATGGGGAGGTGCCACCTTGATTGGTGTCCTTTTCCATTATCATGCAGTCTTAAGCATCCATGGTGTCTACAGGGTCCTAGAGAGTATTAAGAAAGCTCTTGAAAGGTAATATTTTCATTATATTAAAGTTGCTCCGCATCAATTCGGTGGTTTTCTGACCAAGGAATGTGTCAATAGCATCCATCAGATAGTTTTTGCAATCCTTGATATTCTGGAGCAAGATTCTTCCAATAACACTTCCTCATAGGCATTAGTTCATCAACCACCTAACTCGGTCTCCACATGGCCCATTCCTGACCTTAACCTCAAACTTGGCTCTATTGATGTTTCTACAGCTTTTATGGAAGATTAATCATATGGTTGCGATATTGTGCCTTCTGGTTTTTTGGTTTTTGTGGCTTTCTTATTGTGCAGATAACTACAAGAGGCTCCTATACTTCTTCCTCTTCAAGTTCAAAGCGCTATATTTCATACAAAGGTGGGATTTATGTCAGAGAAATTATTTTCTTGATCTTCTTCCATCTATCCTGCGATTATCACTCATGTATTTTTGTATAATCTATCTACTTATCTAGGAAGATGTATCTTTTGTATCTTATATTCACCTTCGGGCTCTATGTAACTGCCCAATGGGCTATACAGTTGTTTTAGGTTTTTAGGGTTAGTCATTGGATCTCCTATGAAGCTCTCACATGTAATTATGGGGTACTGTGTAAGGGGATTTCTTCATTTCTACCCCCTTTCAGTACTCTTTCCTCTCTTCTCTGTATATTTTGACGGAGTCACGAACAAAGTTTTTCTTTCTGGTTCTTTTCTCTGGGAGCCCCTTTTTGAACTAGCAAAAAAATATGTAAAAGTTTATTATTAATATATATATTTATCAAGTGGCTATGCCACTTTTGAAAAAAAAATAAAAAATTATGAAATTGATAATTAAATATCATTTCATTAATTATGCATTTAAATTTCAATTTTAGATTTAATAATTAATTAAATCCTTTATTCACAAAATTGGATTTTTTAAATTAAGTATTTTTAATTAAATAATGTATTTAATTAATTCTCATTAATTAAATACCGTGATATTAATAATTATATATTTTAATAAGATTTAATTATTTATTCAAATAATCAAACTCATAAATGCTTAACCATAATAACATAAAATCACATAAAATTATTCAACAACACACCTTAAGAAATATCTGACTAAACCAAAAACATCAAATTCATACTAAAGGAAAGGGTTCATGAATTAATATTACCTTCACAAATTCAGATAGGAAACTCAATCAGAAACTTGTCCCTTAATTTAGGACAATAAATGGCTTGGATTGGGATTGGACCTGTATGTTATCTCTCCTCTCTTACCATTTGAGATATTATGATAGGGCACACTCATCCTGACAATTCAAGGAATTCGATACCTAGTACTTGAAATCCTACATAAAGGATGAGAATGTAAATACATGTATAAATATATATAAAAGATAATGGTGGGATCGGCCGATTGTATCACAGATCTCGCAAGCAAGTAACTACGGCTTCATCCCTCGACCACATTAGGCACATCAAACAGAAATATAAAAAATACATGCCAACCATAATCATGCAAGCATGGGGTTATTAAAACCATCAATGTAAATAACATCCTAACATATAGATTATCATCATGAAATAAACATAACATGTACATCATCATAAGAATTTAAATTGACATGAGAATAACTATATTCGTCTAATTATAAATACATGATATAACACATTATCCAAAGGTTCATAATAAATCAAATCAATAATCTAGATATCACTGAAATAATCAACACACACATAAAAGTGGCCTAAAAGAGTTTGGAAAAAATAAATTGAAAAGAAAACTATGGGTGGGCACTACATCCACCCCATCTAAAATTAGGCTTACTCCTAGAAGCCTACAAAAAAAATAGGGACACAAGTCTTGTAAATATCCTTGCACCTTACTAAGTCAAACAAGAATCAATGCATAGGTTCCATCGGACCCTTTCCTACTGATGAACTACAACTGATTTAGAACCTGATTGAAGAATATGTGATTAGAGATCACCGAGCTGATTGATTAGATATGTAAGATTATTAAATCAGTATTATGTTGTCATTGATGTCAACTAGTTTAACAACACTTATCTTGTAAGTTACTATACTGAAACATCTATATAAAAGGAGTGAAAGAGATGAAGAACATAAATATCTACACGAGGAAGATGGATATGATAGATGAGGATAAAGAATACATTGAGTAACTTGTTGATGATTTTATGACCTTATGATATTGAGTTGATTATGTTGCATTAATCTATGATGAGGAAAAGAGTTGAAAGACACAAAGTAGTGTTTTCAGTTAATGAAGCATTTTAGTATACACCGACGGAGTGTAGTATATACCGAGCACAATCTAAACCGAGCTTGTTTTCACCAACACATTTCTTTGTTAATCGAGAAGAACAGAATGAATTAAATGACTAGTTTAGCCAATAAGAATTGATGAGCTAGAAAGTGTATGATTTCGAGGTAATAGATAAAGTTTGTTACACATATCGACGGCTAACAAAATTTAGGAAAGATCTAATGGATTGAGAATCAAATGTGTTATTGACACAAGTGCTGAGGTATGTTTAAGAGGCAAAATCAGTGGATGTGATTAAGCGAAAAAATTTGATGGAGCAGAAGAAAATGGTTTACATGTCTATATAAGAGACTGGAGATTTCACAAGTGAGTGTGATGCCGGAAGAAAAGGAAACTGTAGAATCATCATGTGAACAAGTTTTCATGCATTCTGATCATACTGGTTAAGCAGAACCCTACTGCAGAGCATTACGAAGCGATAGAGAGTAATTACCGATGGGCAGTAAGTTGATATATTGTTGAATCAGAAATGTTACATTGATCAAAAAGATTTGTATGAGCTGAATATTGATCTGTATATCTACAATTGAAGTTGCAATAGATCAGATCACCTACTGCTACATATTTAACCATTGTACATAGTCAAATCTCTTAACCGAGTGGACTAAGAAAGTCTTATTATATATCATTCATAGAATGAACATTGTTATCCTGTCAACCCCAGAGTGACTATTGGTTGGATGATAACGGTTGGTCTTAAATCCTCTAACAAGGTCACACCTAACATTGTTTTTGTAACCTTTAACAGGGTTGGGTCTTCACTGACCTCACTTCAGAACAGTGAATATTTTTGGGTTGTCGATTTCAAGTGGTTTTTCCCTTCACAGGGTTTCTATGTTAAATCTCTTGTGTTATGTGTTGATTGTGATATTTGTTTGATGTCATATTTGCATGTTGCATATTTGATTTGATCGGTAACTACCATATGTTTTAGACTGGTAATCGGTAAATGCACATACAGTAAAGTATTTTAAGTTACTGAGTAGCAGAAGTTGAAGTATTTGTTTTTGGATTATACATTTTGTATTGGGACAGTGATTAACTGATTCACCCCCCTCTCAGTTATTCTAACAATTGATATCAAAGCATTTGTTTCTTAGAATAGAGTTTTAAGGAATTCAATACAAAGATCTCAAAATGTATAAGAGGGAAGTGCCAAGACTGAACAAAGAGAACTTCATAGTATGGCAAAGCTGGATGAAGTTGCACATATCTAGAATTGGGAATTATGCACTAGAACTGTTGGAGAATGGCTATATAGAACCGACCACTGGTCCCTTGACTATTGATCAATTGAAAGACAGGCATGAACACAATGTTACTATGATGGAGATTTCTACTACCTGTACCGATGCCGAATTTGAAGATATTAAGAGCTGCACTATTGCTAAAGCCATGTGGGATAAACTTTCTCAAGTTTATAGTGGAGATGTACATGTCAAAAGAGCCAGAACATAAAGCTTAAGGGGCAGATTCGATGATATGAAGATGAAGGAAGGTGAGAATATTGTGCAATGGACAAATAGACTAAAAGAGGTAGTACATGCTATTAGAGCATCTGATGGAGTTATTAGTGAAGAGACAGTTGTAAGCAAAGTACTCAGAACCTTATTATCAATTTACACAATCAGAATATACGCTATTCATGAAACAAGGTCTACATCTGGTAATGTCCTTACACTTGACAATCTAATTGGTAAACTTACAACCTTTGAATTGAATAACTTTGATAATAGTGTTGTACCATCTATTGAGTCTGCTTTCATGTCTTCTCTGAAGATTGGTAAGTCTAGCAGGAACAATAAGAATAATGATAGTGATAGCAATACCGATGAAGAGCTTGATGAACTTGAAGCTCTTATGGCCAAAAGGTTACCTAAAGGTAAAGGAAGGTATAGAGGTAAGCTACCTTTAGCATGCTTTAACTATAAAGAGGTTGGCCACATTGTTGCTAGATGTTTGCATAAGAAAGATGATGAAAGATCCAAAGACCGATCTGAAGGAAGCTATGGTAGGAGAGTCAACAGAGGCTACCAACACAATAGAGATAACTGAGACAGTAATGACAAAGGAAAAAAGGTATGTTACATAGCTGAAGATAATGAATCTGAATCTGATTTTGATGATGATGTAGAAGTTGAATTTGTTGCTATGAAAGATGACTCTGAAGGAAGAAGAAAAACATGTAGAAACAACACTGATCTCTAGAGTTAACAAACATAATACATGAATCATAGACAGTGGTTGTACACATCACATGACTGGTGATGAAGAGAAATTTGATCAACTTGAAGAATACGATGGAGGATCAGTTAAGATGGGTAATGACACACCCTGTATGGTAAGAGGTAAAGGATCCTTGATGATAAATGATAGGATAAAATGTGATAATGCTTATTGGGTAGATGGACTAAACTATAACTTGTTAAGTGTGGCATAGCTGAACAATTCAGGTCACCGAGTTTCTTTTGAGAGCAATAAAGTGAAAATCTTTGATGATGGAGGAAGACTAGTTGGAACTGGAGCACAATCAAGAGGTAATCTATTTTATCTTGATACTGATGAGTCTTCTTGCTTGATGATGAAAAATGAAGATGCTTGGTTGTGGCATAAAAGGTTATGCCATGTGAATTTTGATAACATGATTAAGATTAGTAAAAGGAAAAGAGTTAGAGGTCTATCTAACTTGTCAAAACTTGATCATGTTATGTGTCATGAATGTCAGAAAGGGAAAATGACTAAATCGAGTTTCAAAAGAAAGGATTATTCAACAAAGAAGATACTTGAGTTGGTTCATACCGACCTATGTGGTCCTATGAGAACTCAGAGTTATTATGGTGATAGATACTTTATTCTTTTTGTTGATGACTATACTAGATTGATGACTGTTATGTTCTTAAAAGAAAAATCTTAAGCATTTAAGATGTTTAAGTGGTATAAAGCTAAGGTAGAAAAAGAGACTAGTAAGGAATTGAGATGCCTAAGATCTGATAGAGGAGGTGAATTTATCTCTGATGAATTTACTAATTTTTGTAATGAGCATGGTATTAAAAGATAGGTCTCTGCACTGAGGACACCTCAGCAAAATGGCATTGCTAAAAGAAGGAACAGGTCAATAGTCTACTATGCTAGGACACTGATGTTGCAAAAGAATGTTGCCCAAACATATTGGAGAGAAGTTGTCATCACTGCTATCTATGTTCTTAACCGAGTTCAACTGAAGAAGGACACCAACAAGACACCCTATGAGTTGTGGTTTGGACACAAACCTACTATAAGTTATTTTAGAATTTTTGGAAGTAAATGCTTTATTCTGAAGGATGAAAATGGTAAATTTGACTCAAAAGGTGATGAAGGGATATTTCTAGGATATTCCACTAAAAGTAAAGCATATAAATATCTTAACAAGGTTACAAATAAAATGATTGAAAGTACTAATGTCTAAGTTGATGATTTTGATGAAAAGAACACAAAGGAAAGTACAAAGTAACTAGAAGACTATGGTAGATTCACTTACATTGAATAACTAGAGTATCTACCGAAGTTGCAGCCTGTGATAACCGGTCAGCAGGAAAATAATACCGAACAATAGGAAAGAGAAACCAATGAGTAGGATGGACCTACCGAGCAAGCAAATGAACCTGCATAGGATGAACAAGAAAGAAGAGATAGAGTACTAGAAATATTTGTTAGGATACATCATCTTGAGACACAAATTATTGGAGACAGACAAGCTGGCATGCAAACAAGGAATAAGACAAGACAAGGTACATGTCTAGTTTGTGATTATGAACTGAAAAATGTAAAAGTTGCATTAGAAAATGATGAATGGACTAATGCAATGAAAGAAAAAATAGAACAGATAGAGAAGAACAAAACCTGGAGCTTAGTACCCTGACCTAAAGATAAGAATGTTATCGGTACTAAATGGATATTCAAGAACAAGCTGAATGAAAATGGTGAAGTAACAAGAAACAAGGCTAGATTGGTATGCAAAGGATATGCATAGGAGGAAGGCATTGATTATGGTGAAACATTTGCACCTGTTGCTAGATTGGAAGGTGTTATAATGCTACTTGCATATGCTACACACAAGAAATTCAAAGTTTATCAAATGGATGTTAAGTCAGCATTTCTAAATAGAATACTTGAAGAAGAAGTCTACATAGAACAACCTGAAGGGTTCATTGATCTAGACAACAAAGACATGGTATGCAGATTACATAAAGCTTTATATGGTTTGAAGCAAGCACCGAGAGCCTGGTATGAAAGGTTTCATACTTATTTGTTAAGTATAGGATTTGTAAGAACAAGTGAAAACAACAATTTGTACATGAAAGGAGATACTGATGACACTATTCTTATTGCTGAGATATTTGTGGATGATATTATTTTTGGAGGTCAAGATCACATATGCAAATCTTTTGTTGATGAAATGAGAAAAGAATTTGAAATGTCTATGTTTGGAGAGATTAAGTTCTTTCTAGGACTACAAGTGATTCAGCAGAGTGATGGGATATTCATCACACAATCTAAATACATAAAGGAAGTATTGAAAAAATTTGGCATGGAAGATGCTAAACCTATGGGAACACCAATGGCTACTGGATGTAAACTGACTAAGGAAGATGAAACTATAGAGGTAAATCAGACACTGTACTAATCTATGATTGGTAAGTTAATGTATGTAGTTCACAGTAGACCAGATATAGCACATGTTGTGGGAATAGTTGCTAGATTTTTTGCTAATCCTAGATAATCACACATGATTGCTACTAAAAGAATCCTAAGATACTTGAATAAAATAGAGGATTATGGATTGTGGTATCCTAAGGAAGGAAAGTTTTAACTGAAGGTATACACCGATGCTAATTGGGCTGGAAATGTGGATGACAAAAAAAGTACCACCAGAGGAGCATTTTTCTTTGGTGAAAGACTTGTTACTTGGACAAGTAAGAAGCAGGCTTGCATTTCTCAGTCTGCAGCTGAAGCAGAGTATGTTGTTGCTGCTACAAACTATTCAAATATTGCATATATTAAGCAAGTTCTAGAAGGTATGAATGAGATAATCACTGAGCTAGTGATTATATACTGTGATAACATAAGTGCAATTAACATTTCAAAGAATCCAGTGATGCACTCTAAGACAAAGCATATATCAATTAAGTATCACTACTTGAGAGAACAAGTACAAGAGAAGCAAGTTAAGATAGAGTTTGTTACATCAAAAGAACAACTTGCAGATATATTTACAAAATCTCTACTGAAGGACACATTTGAGTGCTTAAGGACTAGACTTGGGGTCCGTCCCCTGTATATCGGTCACTAAGGTGATCTAGATGTTGCATCAGCCCAATCTTATCAGAAGATCATACATGTTGATGCAACATAGTTCACACTTTGGATCATGTCTAAAGCTATGAAAAGTACTGGAACAGATTGGCATATCAGTATACAGAGATACAGAGAATGCATTGGACAACAAAGAGTTACTTGGCTATTGAAGAGCTGTATGTTTATTTGTTTCTTTGGCATTATTATCAAAGGGAGAGATAGAAAATATAAAACAATATGCACTGATGAGAACTATCTAAGGGAGAGACAAATTGAAGAAAGGGAGAGCACTGAAGATCAATTACTGAGAACAAAAGAAGGAATCTGAAAGCTAAAAAGATCATATTTGTAGATTGACAAAGCTATATTTTGTCATGTTGTTGAGTAACGTAGTGATTAAACATATTAAGCTAGGGAGAGCTTGTACAACATTTGTTCACAGAGTTGTAGAATAC
Source organism: Chamaecyparis obtusa (assembly GCA_027943335.1). Taxonomy (NCBI): domain Eukaryota; kingdom Viridiplantae; phylum Streptophyta; class Pinopsida; order Cupressales; family Cupressaceae; genus Chamaecyparis; species Chamaecyparis obtusa. Next base: position 1,248,946 of record BSBK01007326.1, on the reverse strand, counting down.
ATGTTTGGTATGGGTATGGTATATTTCATATTACTTGAGTTATCATCAATGCCAAAGGGAGAGATTGATGAACTATAACTGATTTAGAACCTGATTGAAGAATCTATGATTAGAGATCACCGAGTTGACTGATTAGATATGTAAGATGATTAAATTAGTATTATGTTGTCATTGATGTCAATTAGATATGTAAGTTACTATACCAAAACATTTGTAGAAAAGGAGTGAAAGAGATGAAGAATAGAAATATCTACATGAGGAAGATGGATATGATAGATGAGGATAAACAATACATTAAGTAACTTGTTGATGAGTCTATGACCTTATGATATTGAGTTTATTATGTTGCATTAATCTATGATGAGGAAAAGAGCTGAAAGACACAAAGCAGTGTTGTCGGTTAATGAAGTATTTTAGTATACACCAATAGAGTGTAGTGTATACCGAGCACAATGTAAACTGAGCTTGTGTTCATCGACGCACTTCTTTGTTAACCAAGAAGAACAGAATGAATTAAATGACTAGATTAGTTGATAAGAATTGATGAGTTGGAAAGTGTATGATTTCGAGGTAACAAATAAAGTTTGTTACACATATCAACGGCTAACAAAATTTAGGAAGGATCTAATGGATTGAGAATCAAACGTGTTATTGACACAAGTGCTGAGGTATGTTTAAGAGGCAAAATCAATGGATGTGATTAAGCAGAAAAATCTGATGGAGCAGAAGAAAATGGTTTACATGTCTATATAAGAGACTGGAGATTTCACAAGTGAGTGTAATGCCGGAAGAAAGGGAAACTATAGAATCATCGCGTGAACAAGTTTTCATGCATTCTGATCATACTGGTTAAGTAGAACCCTACTGTAGAGCATTACAGAGTGACAGACAGTAATTACCGATAGATAGTAAGTTGATATATTGTTGAATCAGAAATGTTACATTGATCAAAAAGATTTGTATGAGCTGAATATTGATCTGTATATCTGCAATTGAAATTTTAATAGATCAAATCACCTACTGTTACCTATTTAACCATTGTACATAGTCAAATCTCTTAACTGAGTGGACTAAGAAAGTATTATTATGTATCTTTCATAGAATGAACATTGTTATCCTATCAACCACAGAGTGACTTTTGGTTGGATGATAATGGTTGGTCTTAAATCCTCTAACAAGATCACACCTAACAGTGTGTTTTTAACCTTTAATAGAGTTGGGTCTTCACCAACCTCACTTCAGAAGAGTGAATATTTTTGGGTTGTCGGTCCTGGGTGGTTTTTCCCTTCACAGGGTTTCCACATTAAATCTCTTATGTTATGTGTTGATTGTGATATTTGTTTGATGTCATATTTGCATGTTGCATATTTGATTTGATCGGTAACTACCATATGTTTTAGACTAGTAATCGGTAAATGCACATACAGTAAAGTATTTTAAGTTACCAAGCAGCTGAAGTTGAAGTATTTGTTTTTGGATTATACATTTTGTATTGGGACAGTGACTAACTGATTCACCCCCCTCTCAATTATTCTAACACCTACCCTATGGTTCCAACTCTGAGGATCATTCCCTACTACAAACACCCTATGGGATCTTCCAGCATCTCCAACTGTAGGCTCAAAAGTTGTCAACCTCTATCCTTGAAACTGTGTTGAATGTTGGGGACAATTGGTTTCTTTATGACCATATTGTTCATAAGAAAAATAATCTCCACCAAAGCCTCTCTCAACTAAAGGTACACTAGACTAGTAGAAACTACCTCTATTAACCTCTTGATGAAAACTTTGTGCAGGCTGACTAGATGTATGACACTTGATGTGTTAAGTATTATGGAAGTTCTTGGACTAATAACTAGTGCCTTGAGCTAGAGAAGAGAACCCCTTCTGTTGATGGGCTTGATTTCCTCGTGAGAAGGTAGAAGGGTTTTGAGAGTTCCCAACTCTCTGAGACTTATTCCTCCTAGATCCTGAAGGTGCATGACCACTAGGTTAAACACCCATCGGACCACAATCACCCAAAGCTAGATTTTCCTCCACCAAGGTAGCCTTAATGACTGCCTCCTTGAGGGTCTTAGGTTATAAAACCTTAAATCCCCTAATGATGTGACCATTAAGCTCCCTAATGAAATGTTGAACCATCAATGGTGACTTATTACCAAATCCTTCATAAGGATTGAGCTCAAATAAACGATGCTCATAATCTCAGATAGCCATATCCAATTTTTGCATACTGTGGAACTCATCTACACATTGTTGTTGCCATTGATTAGATAGAAATCATTCCCAAAAGTTCTCAAGCAATAACTCCCAGGTAACAGTCTCAATACTAAGCTCAAATTTATGTTCTTTTATTTTCCACCAATTAGATGCAAAACCTTTGACATGCATCATAGAAAACCTTTCGTTAACACTGGTATCAAATTGCTACATAGAAAAACATCAATCCAATGCAATGATCCATGTCTCTACCTCAGAACCAGTACCAAGATCATCAAAGGGAAGACATCATGATCTTAAAAGGTCTCTCATTTGATTAGCCATTATGCCCCCTAACCTAAGGTAGTGTCCTTCCTCCTAGGAATCTTGGATCTCTGTCTATCCTAATTTTGAAAATGGTGTGACTCTTCCCTCTCAGTCCTATTATGAATGGGTAGATGTTCCAGAATAGTCTAAAGTATTTGCCTAGTATTAGTCTCTCTATAATCACCATGTTTCTCACCACTATCCTCATGCAAACTCTTAGCTCTATGACTCACAGGAGGTTTGTGAAGCCTACCCCTCCCACATCCTGTTAGATTAGGTGAAATACTAATCTCCCAAGAACACCTGCATGCATAACCCTGTCACATGGAAGAAGCAAAGCACAGAAGCAAGAAAAATCATGGAGGCCAAAAAGCCAGAGACATCTTATGGACATGCAAAGAGCAAATTTTTATTATGATCCAATAAGTGAATTATCTAAAAAGAATGTACAAAGGGTTCAACCATATAGGTGAACAATAAAACCCTAAAGCTATAAAGCAAAAAATAAAGCTAGGTTGCACATTATAATTAATAAATATATTAATTATAATGCACCTAAAAGATAGCTTAAGTAAATAGAGTAATAAATGACTTAATTAATTAAACCAAAGTGATTTAATTAATAAGCATAAAGTATGATTACTCTAACACCCCCCCTTAAGCGTAGCTCAAGAGGGAAGCTAACCTAGCACAGCTATGAAAGCAGAAAATGGGTCCCGGCAACAAGGCCTGATCAGGTACCCAGTACAAGAAAATAAACTAGATGAAGGAAACAAAGCCTCCAATCTAGGGAATGTCCCAAAGAAAGGAACAAGAAAGAGCATGAAGCATCTCCGAAGCATGAAGCTGCAAACACTGTCAGAAGAAACTGCTGGAACCCCCACTGAAGTGCATGACCAGGTAGAGAAGACAAAGTCTGAAGAGCTGATCAATCGAAGAGGTGGCCTCCAAAAGCAGGAATGAATGAGTGTCTATATAGTAGATGATCCATCTCACCGAAATGCATAGGTGCCTAGCCACTGCATCCGCCTAGTACATAGGAACAAAAACTGAATACGTAGATCACTCAACCAAACCAAGGAAGCAATAGAGCCAACAGGTGAACCCCCCCATAATGCTGAACGGGGTGACAGGAACACTGAAATGCAATGCCAGAAACATCTGCAAGAAGAAGAAACAGGAACACCTATGTGCAAAAGAAGGTACAAGCACAGAATAAAGGGCAGTGTCATAGACACAAACTACATGAGGCTAATGTCGTGGAAGGTACACTCACTTGACAAAGGTGGATGAGCACAAAAGGCAAAACATCATAACCCCCCCATGGCACTTTATAACTGAGTGCGTATACAAACAAACACATAGTGTTCAAGATCCCAAAATGCAAAAGCAGGCACTTTATCTCAGTGTGTTTACAGAAAAAAGAATGCAACAGAAGAGAAGCATACAATGCTCAAAAGACAGAAAGAAGAGTGAGCTATGAACTCAGAAGAAGAGATCCCCGGACCTGTAGAACCAAGCACTCCACCAAAGGGCATAAACTGCATAACTCAGAGGAGTGAAAACCTGGAGTAGAATCTGGAAAAATAACCTCTACCACTGAATAGCACACTGAACCAGCTTTCCGAAAATACCAAGTTTGCTGAAAACTGAGCCCGGATGTGAGAGATATAGTGTCCGGAATGCAAAAAGTACCCGTGACTTTGACTGGTAGAAAAACCCTGCAAACGGCAAAATCAAACAACCAAATTGAAAAAAACAGAAAGGTCTCGGAACAAGCTTTCCGTCGATATCTCGTTTGGCAAAAAACGCCATCGTATGCTCAAGTTACGGCAAAAACAGTGACAGGTGCTCTGGCAGGCACCTGAAAAAGAAAACCTCTGAATTCAACAGCCTGGTGCGAAAAATGGAAGAAGAATCTGGAAAAAAGCTCTTCGTATAAAACGACCGTCTCGGAATCATCTTTCCGATGATGTCTCGTTCTCCCACTAACTCCTCCGTATGAGCAAGTTATGCTAAAAAAAGCATCAGGTGCTCCAGGAAGGCAAAAAAGCAGTCCTGCCTTCGAAAGCATGGTACGAAAAACGAGGCAAAAAACTCAAAACAAAACCTCCATAATTGCGTTTGTCTTGGAAAGAGCTTTCCGATGATATAAAAAACTCCCAAATACGCCTCCAGATGAAGAAGTTATGGCCCTGGAGGCCGAGGCTGCACAGCTGGACTTTGGAATTAAGCCATGCAAAAAAAATTGCCAACATCAGCAATTAGCGAGCCTAAAGTTGACGGGCAAATGGCCGTCACGGCTCAAAAAGCACCAGGGGCTTGGGTCCGGTCGCCCATGTGACCGCGGGCTGGCGGAGCTGGGCGGTGGGGGCCAGCGGAGTGGCCAGAGGGCGGCGATCTCGGCGGGCGACGGGCCGCAGACTGGGCGGTGTTGTCAGCGCCCCTGAGGGCGGCGGACTGGGCAGTGGCCGCTATCAAGGGCTGGCGGTGGGCGGTGGCCGGGGGTGGGTGGCGCCTGGGTGGCCGCCGGGCGGTGCCTGGGTGGCCGCTCGGCGGCCAAAATAAATATATATTTTTTTTTAAATCGCCGACTGTACCCGCCTCGGAGTGCGTGCCAGGGCCGTACGGCCCTGGTATGCAAAAAAAATTTTGCCTCAGATGCCACTGTGTCCAAAATGGACAAGTTTTATATGGATTTAGGGGTTCTTGGGCCTTCCGGACACAATGGTGGTGTCCGTTTTTGCCCAAGGTGAGCCAAATTTCGGCTCCCCCCCAGATCCACAAAAAAAACTTCTGAAACCCTTGAAAACCTTCTGCTTCTGAAACACTTCAACAAAACACGAACAGCGAGCAGCAAGATGGCTCTGATACCATGTTAGATTAGGTGAAATACTAATCTCCCAAGAACACCTGCATGCATAACCCTGTCACATGGAAGAAGCAAAGCACAGAAGCAAGAAAAATCATGGAGGCCAAAAAGCCAGAGACATCTTATGGACATGCAAAGAGCAAATTTTTATTATGATCCAATAAGTGAATTATCTAAAAAGAATGTACAAAGGGTTCAACCATATAGGTGAACAATAAAACCCTAAAGCTATAAAGCAAAAAATAAAGCTAGGTTGCACATTATAATTAATAAATATATTAATTATAATGCACCTAAAAGATAGCTTAAGTAAATAGAGTAATAAATGACTTAATTAATTAAACCAAAGTGATTTAATTAATAAGCATAAAGTATGATTACTCTAACACATCCTCTATTATTGCCTCCACTATGGCCTCTACCAACAGATCTAGTTCCATTTACCATCTTTCCTACAACATCTAAAAAAACAACAATATCTCAAAACTATTTTAGAATAATAAAGACATTATTTATAGTGATAAAGTGATAGTTTGAAATACAAAATGTTATATGTCTAAGTTTTTGTTTCAAGTTTTAATTTTTTTAACATCTAGTGGGCATAAAAATTCCCAGAGTTCCCATTGTATAAACTCGAGATCTGATACCAAGTGTAATGCCCCATGAGGGAACCCAGGAGAAATTAACCTAAACATGCTACTATGTTTACCGAATAATTTTTTTTCTTAAGAGTTTACAACAACAAAAATGTAGAATAATGTAGAAGCAATACAATACAAGTACAACTCAAACATAGATTAAAAATCTCAAGGGTTCCTTGGTGTAGATTACGTAAATATTAATTAATCTACTTAATGTAACAACCATACAAAGTCTTTACATAATGTAAATAAGTACATCATCATAGATATCAAGTCAAAATACAACCAATACCACAAGGTGTACATGATAACCCACATCCACTACACATGTCATAGGGCATGTAATAACAATAATCGAATATAAGATACATGTTATCTCCAAAATAATGGATACAATGATACAACAATTTAATATAAGATAGAAAAGAATTCATCTCCAACAAAGATGAAATAGAAGGTACAATTTCCACAAGGATCATCCAACAATGGTACACGAATGTCAGAATCTTAGATGGTAAAATAATCACTACCACTCGACCTCGTGGAACCTAAATGGTCCACTCCCACCATGTTGGGGAGATAAAAATAGACTCCGCTCAGATATCAAACACCAAAAATCAAACACAGTAAAAACTAAGAAAGGGATCCTCAAATCTCTCTATCTCAAAAGGTACAACAGGATAACAAAGGTAAAACATACTCAACTAGAGCCAACCAAAACATGTAGGAAACCTAAGATGTATATGGGGAAGTTTCATCACATGAGCCAACTCTAGAGTTATAATGGAAGTCTCTTAAGACCCCAGTACTCTAGTGACTCTATGAGGTATCAGTAATCCTCTCATACAAACAAGGCACCAACAATGCTTTATCCAAACCCACGTAGGCAACAAGCGTCATCTCACAAACCATCCTAGCCTATATTAGCGTTCAAGGAATGGGTGAGGAATACAGACATCTTATTAATGTTTTATCCTAATAGATTTTATTAGGTTATCACTTTATTAAGTCACTTGCAATAAGTTATCTTTGTACCCACTTGTGGGGCCCGATGCCTATTACAAGCCACTCCCCATCAATACACTTAGTTAACCTACCTAGGCATGTAAATCTAAAATAATATCACAAGGTGTAATTCATACTCACTCAATTCTAAAAATTACTAAGGAACATGAAGTTGCTTTCAAAGCCATCACATCATCAATATAATCTCAAAAGTATTCACAACAACTTATGTACTCTAAACCCTAAACAAGATCGGATAAAAGAAAGATCAAGATAATAAATGACTCAAATGATACACGCAATAAAATCACATAACAACAACAATAAATTCTTACCTCTAGTATACAAATATAAAAACTAACCTATTTCCTTAATCCAAAGAAATCACCAATTACATACAATCCATAACTATTCATAGAATTCCCAAATAATTAATACAGAAAAAATTAAAATATATCTTACAATTTAAATAACCAAAATCCCAAGTTTTCTTTACAAAAATAAATCCTCTTTTTTAATGTGAAATATCAAACCAAATTAGTAACTATATGATATATGTATATATCCCATTTAATTAACATTACAAATATCTAGTAATATCAATTAATAATATTATCTAATAATTAATTATAAAATAAAATAAATTATTAAATATATTTTTTTATTATTAATAAACTATTAATAAAATTAAATTTAAAATAATTTTAAATTAAAGTTATGAATTAATTTAATAAATAAATAAGAGGTATTTAACAAAAAAAATTATTATTATTATTATTTTATTTTTTTTGGGGGGGGGGGCATCCCTCCCTCCTTGCGGTCCTACTGCAAGTTTTTGCAGTGGTCGCAAGCCTTGTGGACCGCAAGGGGTGGTGGAGGGTGGTGGCCCAACCACTAGTTTAATTTTTTTTAATTATTTTTGTTTAAAAAAAAATATTTGTCAGAGAATTTCTCTAATGTAAAACATAGAACAACTTTTTTTTTTCAGATTTAATCTACTAACGATTATGGGAATTAGTTTCCAATTGTAACAAATAACCAAATTGATTTAATAATAATAATTTTAAAAAAAATTTAGTTTCTCATAATAATGGAAATTCATTTTCTAATTGTAAACAAAGAAATGGATTGATTTAATAAAAAAAGTTAAATTTAATTTCAAGGGTTTTAGGAAGATTTCAAATCAACCCTAACTAATTAAATCTACTAATTTTCCTTTTGTTTGTTTTTACCCAAATTTCCTAGGGTTTACACAGAACAAATATAATGAAATTTTTTCTTAAATCCAAATAACTAATAATCAAAATATGATTTTCTAAGACTAAAATATGTAAAATTTTGCTAAGAACAACCTAAGGTTTCATTAGCCATGATTTCTTAATTTTTAATTCATAAAACATTCTAGATATGGGTTTCTCTAAAGAAATTAAATTAAATTAATTTTACAATCTTTTTGAAATGAAATTAACATGGGTTCTTCAAACCCTACATGAAAATCCACAAGAAGATCTAAAACAACAATAGGCAAATTGAAGACTCAAAGATTCCAAATTACTCCTAAGTTTTGAAAATAATTCCACAAATAATCCAAGCAATTTTCTCCCAAAACCTCATCTCCTCCAAACCTGTGTTGTGAACAATGGTTAAAAGAATTCATAATAATGAAAACCCCTCAAACATAACTCAACATGCAACTCCAAATCAGAAATTAGAACTCAGGATGCAACTCCCAGTCATAAATTAGAACTCAACATCCTAACCTTGTTTTTATCAAATTTTGTTGCATGAATAATTACAATTATAATAATAAAATATGCACTTTTCGATTATCAACTTTTAACTCAGCTTTAAACCTTAATTCCTAGTTCAATTTTATTAAACTAAAAGTGTAACTTAAATTGCA